>CM045763.1:168647554-169328205 GCA_025200525.1 Camellia lanceoleosa | reverse complement strand
TGGACGAGATTGAGGTAGGTAGGAGATGTTTGGGCATTGGGGTCTGAAAGTGGAGCTATCGTTCGGTTGTCGATGAGATTTTGGACCTCATGACGAAGGCGGTAGCAACGGTCGGTGCCATGATTGCGCTGCTGATGGTACATACAGTATTTGGCAGGGTTATGTCTGGCTGGGAGTGGGTCGGGAAGAGGTTGAGGATCGAGGGGTTTGAGATGCCCTTTTTCCATCAGGAGTTTTAGTGCGCTGGTTAGACTCATATAGAGAGGGGTGAAAGTTCTGCCCTGAGCTCGGGCTGGGTCGGCTACTTACAGGCTTGGATTGGCAAAAGGGTTGGCTGTGGTGACTGTATCGATTTCAGTGGGCTCGGGAATAGTGCTACCTCCGACATTGGTACTCCTTGAAATCACCCTCCTCGTTGGTTCACTTGTTCTGGGAATGATCCCACTGTTGAACGCATTCTCGACCTGAACCCCCAGTTCATGCAAACTCTTGAAAGTGAATAGTGGAGCGACTATCAATTTTTGCAACATATCATGTTCGAGGTTTCGTACCATCATCAGCACTTGATCCCTCTCAGAAGGGCGGCGATCATATCTCAGGTCGCTTTTGCTCTCCACCGCAACAAATTTCACAAAAGGCTCTTTGGGTTTTGGCGGGTTGCTTCAAGCTCTTGGATGGTCATTTCAACTTGGGTATTGTAGGAATATCGATCGACAAAGGCCTCACCAATTCTTCCCGCTTTTGCTTCACTTTGTCTTCCAACTTAGCGCATCAAGTGGTCGCTACAATCGATAGGGTTCTTCCATATAGAGAGAGTTTCGTGGCTTAGTCGCACCCATCGACTTTAGGACATCCAAGAAGAGTCGGATATGTACCATTGATCCCGCATCTGGCAAACGGTCAATATATGGCATTTGAAGTCGTTCGGGAGCCGTCAAACAGACTCGGTGTGCCCATCCTCAATGTCGAATGGAGTTAAGGCCTCGGTTTTCTCAATTGCTTCTCAAGGTTCGCAATTTTCACTACGGTCGATCAAGGTCATTAGCATCAAGGGATAACGCCTCATTAGGTCCGCACTGGGTCTGAAAACTTGGGCTTGAGCCAACCCTTCTCGAGGACTCGGACACAGCAAGTCTTCAACTGGCGGAAGTGGGTCAAAGTTCGGCTGGGGTCCCAAAGCTGGATATGAGGCAGATGCCCCAGATGGGCGCTGCGTTTCAATATTGGTCTCAGCCTGCATGGTAGTTCCCTGATTTGGCGCTGCTATCACGGCCACAAATTCTTTCGAACCCTGTGCCATCACGGGTCTACTGATGATGTGACTGGTGACTATCGGATCAGATGAACCAATGAGCCCTGTCTGGCCTTTCTTTGCCTTGCCTCAGCGAAAGAACACTGGTTGCCCTTGAATTGAATCTCTGACCTAACAAAGTCTATCAGCACTAGTCCAATGTACCTGGAGGATAGTGGAGCCTTCTGAAGCTATGGTTCCAGAACTACCTAGCAAAAGAGAAAACAGACAACATCTCAAATTAATTTCACCAGTAATGATAATTAACAAAACCGAATGAGTGTGTTTCATCGAATTCGCCCCAAAATTCACCAGAACCGACACCTCGTGTAAAATTGATTCCACCAAATACCGATGCCCGCAGTTCGATACCCAAAATATCAATTGGTGCCCACAGTTCGATGCTCAAACTCATAAACCGATACATGCATTCCCAGAGAGGCACACTCTAACAAGCACACAATGATAAGTGAGCCAAAACACCTCTATGTTGGGGTAGGGTTTCTGCCCTATTTTGTCGAGCTAGGGTTTCACTACGCAATGCTTCAAACAACCTATAAGCGGGTAAGCAACCCGTCCTAGTTTGGAATGGTCACTATGGATCGAATATGCACTAGGTCGAATGGTCAAAGGGTGCCCATTAAAACCGGGGTTTGTGTTCTATCTTGGGTAGAGTTCAGAATCGTCACCTTATGGACATGCCTTGACAAGACAAGCCTCGGCAAACCGCCAGAATAGCAGATGGCAAACACGGTGTCCTAGGCGCACCAATGCAAATGCAATGCAAAGAAACACACAAGTGTAGTCAAAACCAGATATCATGAGTTGAGTCAAGTTCTCTAAATCTCAAATAGAGTCACTGTGAATCAGACGCCCCGAACGCATCCCGGGAAGGAGTGCGAATCCCCGCTCGGTTCGATATTGGGTCTACTACAGTTCGAAGGACTCAAATGTCACGGTTCTTAATCTTGAACCAAAGAGTCCAAATCCGGCAAATTGTTTTGAAAACAGATTTTTTGAAAGAAGTGCCAAACATGGACTGCTTCGCCAGATACAGGGTCGCCACCTAAATATTTTTAAAATGGGAAATTTAGGAAACCCTGACTCGGTGCCAAAAGGCCACGTGTCCGTCATCACCAAAGTTACCTCGGCTCGGGAACTTGGGTACGATTAGAAGGTCACCGTGAGCACCCTTTCGCCGGTCAAAGACCGGCCTCTACTAACCATGATATCTGATTTTGAAAACATTGTGAGTTCTTATTCCAATTATTAGCCTAGGTTACTATGTGATGCGCACAGCATACAAGTATAGACTGAATCGCCTGAATTGGAACAAAACATTTCATGTTTGTTTGTTTGAAAATGGATTGATGGTGCTACCCGCAAGTAGGCTAAGACGCGGATTTGCCACCCTCGGGTGGGCTTAGAAAAACGTGATTTTGCCACTATCTAGTGGGCTTAAAACAAACATTTGATGAATTGTCCAATCCAAGTAACCCAACCTCCATCCACAGGCATTCAAGGTAGTTATATCACATAAGCACATAGCCTCATGGTAAGCATGCTATCATGGCAGTCACTCACACGCATGCAAGGATGCTAAAGCATAAAACTTACCGAGTACTCCAAGCCAAAATAGAAAACCGATTAGAAATCATGCATGATCCTAAGTATATTGTAATGCCTAATGCAACACATGCAAAGATGCAAACTATAGCAGGCTCGGCTATTCTAAACATGGCATGTGAAATGCTACAGCTATCAAGTATTCAATTTGGAATTGAAATACAAATGCAGTTTGTATGATGCGCCGAGTGCGGCTGAAGTAATGAATGAATGATGCAAACATCTTTGTCATCGTTATGCTAATTGAAATATGCCCTATATCTAACCATCGTAAGCAGGTAAATAAAAAGGAAGAAAGACGTGGGATTGGAAGACATACATCACACTCACCCACACTTATTACAATTATGCTCGCCAGAGGGTCCTAATAAATATCTGATCCAAAATGAAAGAATAATACAGTCCGAAATATACAGTCTGAAATAATATACAACTACCTAATTAATTAACAAATTAACTAAGAAAAACTGTAAACTGGCATGCAAGCCAGGGGCTGCCTTGACTCTGCTCCGGATAATGAAATGATGCATGTTGAGCTGCTTTGCGCGGAAATCCACTAGGATGCCCCAATTAACCTCTGTTTGCAATGTTTCTCGAAATGCGTGCCAGACTCCGAAAAGTTACTGATTCTTCATTTTGCTGCAACAGAGAGCAGGAAAGGGGCATAGCAATGTATTTCACAAATATATGCATGCCTCGATCCTCGTGCCACCAATCACGCATATCGATGCATGATGGCCGAGGAGTCGGATTGCACAACTCAATATGGGGTGAATGCAGATGAATGCTACAACAAAAACCTAACTCCATCATGGGTAATCCGGAGTGTCGGTGACTTGGGAATTGAAACCCGCTCAGTACTCGGTCTGAACAGCGCTGCTTCCGTGCCCGCTAACTCCTATCCCGAACACGATGCAATACGCATGATATGCATGAATGCAACTAAAATACAATCCTAGCATGCACAATGCTATGAAAATGAGATGCCTCGAAATGTGTGCACGCAGGCACGCGAATCGAGACGATGATCCTAAGGCATGCGATGGCATACGCAATGCAAATGAACTTACACTAACATGAGAGAGCCTCAGCCACACTCACATAAGAGGCCGTCGGATAAAAGTGAGATGCCTCGAAATGCATGCGCACGGGTACGCAAACCGAGGCAACGGCATAAAGGCATGAAACGGCCTGAAATATGATATACAATGAAACTAAAATGAGATGTCTCGAAATGCGTGCCCACGTGCACGCAAACCGAGAAAATGGCATACAGGATGCAATAGGACTAAAAATGACATACAGAATGCAAAATGGACTTATACTAACATGAGTGAGCCTCAGCCACACTCACATAAGAGGCCGTGAGATGAAAATGAAGTGCCTCGAAATGCGTGCACACGGGCACGCAAACTGAGGCAACGGCATACGGAATGCAATGAAACTAAAATGGCATATAGAATGCAAAATGGACTTATACTAACATGAGAGAGCCTCAGCTACACTCACATAAGAGGCCGATGGATGAAAATGAAGTGCCTCGAAATGCGTGCACACGGGCACGCAAACCGAGGCAATGGCCCTAAGGCATGAAATGACATGGAAAATGATATGCAAACATGAAAATGGAATTTTAGCACTCACAAATGATGCAAAACAGTCCCGAAAGGTGGGGAAATGACACCGAATGCACGGAATGGTCCCGAAATGCGATATTAAGCACCCGAAATGGCCTACAGCCATACTAAACATGCGAAATTGGTACATGACATGCAAAACAGTAGCAAGGCAGCCCAAAAATAGCATTTTTTACATTACAAAACATAGCGAAATAGTGAGCATAGATAGGACAACAATGGCATACAAAAATGGGGGCCAAGAGAGGGGTATTGAAACAAGTGATGTATGCGATGCTCAAAATTAAAAATTTCCTTCTACAACACTGATGAGAGACCAAAAATATGCACATTTGAAGTTTATGACATCCCTCAAATCAGTATGAAAACATGCTAAAAATGCAATGCAAGAACTAGGCCAACAAAGGCTAGAACATGAGGTAGGCCTTACATTTGTCAAACAGCCTTGGACCCTTAACAAAACATGACAAGAAAGCCAAAATATGGACATTTTCAGTACTGCTCATGGCCGGAAACAGAAGCTAGATAGGCCTAAAAAGGCATGCAAAATGGGGGTCAACGAGGGATATAATGGCGAGTATAACATGGAGACCCCCAACAAGGTTGATCCCTTCTACAATGTTGTAGAGGGACACAAAATAAGCTTACTCACAGTTCATGACATGCTCCAAAACAGACTACACATAGTCCAAACAAATCATGCAAATTTACGGTAAATATGAGGGATTGTGAAGCAAGTGCATGATAGAGAGGCCAAAAAGGGTTGAGACCTTCTTCAATGTTTAAGAGAGGCTAAAAATAGGCCCACTCACAGTTTACATTATGCTCGAAAACAAATCACTCATAGGCTAGAAAAAGCATGCAAAATATTGACATACAAGATGATATTGAAGCAAGTGCATCATAGAGGGCTCAAACAGGGTTGAGCCCTTGAACAAACATTAAGAATAGCTCAAAATAGACCTAGTTTCAGTTAAGGTCGGAGCTCAAAACAATAAGAAAATAGGCTTAAGAAATGAGGCAAGAAAGTGCTACAAAAGAGAGAAAGTGAGACTTACCCTTGAAGACAAGTCTTGGTTGCCTTTTGCTTGAAGAATGGGAGCCTCTTAGCTGCTGGAAAGCTCTCCTAGCTGCTAGAATGGAGTTGTGATGGTAGAGCTTGAAGATGATGAAGAAATGGCACCAAAACTTGAGAATTTGAGAGAGATGGAGAGAGATATGCTTGAACCAATTTTTCTAACCCTAGGGACAGAGCTGGGAGGCCCCTTATATGGACAAAAGAAGGGGTGTAAAAGTGGAGGGAAATGCACCCAAGCTTTCCCTCCCAAAATATCCCCCGGATACAGATATTTTCTGGGAGAAACAGCTATACAGCTGTAAAGTATGCACTGAGGGGAGCATGGCCGGCTAGCCACTTTTACTGGAGGTGGCCGGCCGGCCACCCCCTATGGCCGGCCGGCCAAGGGCAAAAATGGAAAGTGAGAATTTCTGGCCGAGCTCTATTTTTTAGGGTCCTCCCATGTGTGTACAACAAGGCCCTGTGGTTGGAATCTGGCAACTCTGAAACAGGAGAGACAACATGCCACTTTTAGGAGAGGTTCAAAAATGAAAAGAAGAATTACTGGCCGAGCTCTATTTTTTAGGGTCCTCCCATGTGTGTACAACACAAATATGTGGTTTTGGCTCGAAGAAAATGGCCCTAGGGTGTTCAACATTAGCCCGGAAGTGAGAAAAACGGGCCCCGGGGGGGCACCGAAGGAGCATAACTTGTTGCTGGGACAATTGCTGGCCTCCCACCCTCCAGTGACCTTCCTTATGATAAAACAGAGGTACCTTCCAAAAATGAACAAAAACCGATGCAAAACGAATGCTCGGGGGCCAAAACACGCAGTCCGATCCCAAAATCGCCGTTAAGCATCGAAGTGGTGTTTGGCCACGAAGTGGGTATCTAAGACCCCAGTGTCCCTCGAAAGGGAGTAAATGAGATGCATGCCAGAAACCGGAAGAATCGGAGATGGTTGGGTGGTCCCGAACCGAGGCATACGGCCTCGACGGTTCAAAACCGAACCGGTTCGAAATGGGCAAAATGGCCTACGGGCACGAAATGTAGCCCACGGCCACTGAGAGATGGTCTACGGGACCTCTCCCTCCCTTCAGGAAAAGAAACAGAGAAAATCGAGTCTTGTTCGCAAACCGAGACAAGGCACATAAGAGAGTTCGGGAGTCCGGAGGCAGGGCGCACGGCCGCGACTCTGAGACTTTTGAACAAGCACAGTATGCAACATCACTAAGCGCTCAATCGGTGACGTCTGAGTCTTAAGGTCGGTCAAAAATGGGGTGTCTACGGGGATGCTTCATTTTTATTCTTTATGGAATCTCCAAGATTCATTGCCTTAAGGTGGATCTCAACATCAAGAATCTAAGATAAGTAAATTTTTACCGAAATGTTAAGAGCTGAGAAATCCAATTTTGAAAGATTTGACATGTTTATGCACTATATATAATAACACTAATATATTTAGTATCACATGAATATATTAAGAAAATATAGAATTAGGCTTATTATGAACTAATAAAATATTTATTTATACTTACCTCAACCACTCTTTAACTTTTTTTTCTTCTTAATTGGTCAGAATCTTGTACTAATTGTTGGAAAATTTGAATTAAAATTTACTCCAATGGTTGTGTCTCTTGAGATGGAAGAGTGTGTCCTTTTGAAGAGTCATAACCTTTTTGAAGAGTCACGGAGGAATCTATAATTCTATCTCCCTCACTTCAATTTGGATAGAGAATTCATTATTTCTTCTTCATCTGTGCATTTATTCTTCATATTTTCCTGAGTCTAATTTTTCTATAAAGAGAGTGCATGCACAGTGAAGTTCGCTAGGCTTGCAATAGCAGTGCCGCTAGTGCATGACATTGATTGTTGCATATTGGGAGACAGACGTCCATTGAATCCTGAGCACTGGTGGGAGGACGAATCTGTCTTAAGGAAAGAGTGTCACACACTCGACTCGATCATCAGGTTTTATCTATTTATGTACTGTAAGTTTTGTTACGTTATTATGTCAATTTATTTCAGTTTTGGTTTTGTCCAAAAACCATTTATACATTTTTAAATTATATTTTTCATATAGTTTGGTATTATTTTTCTAAGAATCTTGAGACAGATTTAATCCTATTTATAGTTTTTGGAAAAATATAATTGATTTATTATTTGTATATGGTGACTTGCATGAGCCTGTGGTGTAGAATATGTTCAGTAAGAAAAAGCGATTTATACCATTCTTTGCCGAAATTTTGTAGAAAGTTTGGGATATGGCTGAGAAAGGAAATGTTAATGTGGAGGATTATAACAACGTTTCAAATAGTTGGTTTTTGTTATAATTTGAATTTGAATGTGACTCAATTTCATGCCTGGGCCACATGTAGTAGTCTAGCTTTATGGTCCAAGATATGGATATCAAAGTTAGCGGGCCCTAGTTTTTTACTTGTGACTTTGTTTACAGTGTTGGCCCAAATGAAATAAATTTATGATTCACATTATGAGTCACTAGGATTTATACATTCTGTTTATAATCTATTCTTTAATTGATTTATTCTATGTCTTCAAATTAAACTAAATATATTCAATTAAATGTTTTGGATGTATAAATTCTAGTGTATGAGCATGTCTAACTTTTATTTGATGAATATTATGCATTTGAAATTTATAATTGTTGGAATTTTCAATCAAGTAAATTTGTCTGTAAGTTAGTATCACAAAATCCTTGTTTTGGATTTAAGGTAAGGCATAAAATATTTGGAATATATTTTGGGAAACTTTTCAAGAATGTATTTTTGAAGTCAAGTTATAATTTTAATAATTAAAAGCAAAGTATGTTTTTTAGTTTGTGAATTCTTGAAACTTGAGAAAATATGGAGTATATATATTATATACTTGGTCAATTTGCTAAATCTAATTAAATTGAAATTTATAATTTGTGTAGCTTGTATTTGGAGGAAAGTTTCATATTGGTATTTGCCATGATGGCAATAATGGTCTATATAGAAAACTTTTTATATATAAAAGTTTTTTTATTTTTTAATTTAGTTTATTTATTAGAGAGTTGGTTTTTTGGTTAAATCAGAACAATCTGGAAACAGTTTTCTGTTTTATTTACATAAACTGTGCTGTAACAGTTTATTTAAAACTATGTTTTTTAAACGGTGCTGGAAAGAGTTGTTTTTCAAATTGTTTTTTTTTTTGTTATTTATTTTCTTATTCTGGAAATTGTTAAACTGGTTTTGAATAGTTTATTTTTCTAGTTTTTCTAGTTTTGAAATTTAAACTGTTTTTCTGTATTTTTAGTTTTGGAATTGTTTTTAGAAATTGGTTTTAACAGTTTTGACTGATTTTTAATGCTGGAAATTTTAATTTATTTATGTCCATGCCTAAATATGTTATAAAGTTGATAATTAATGTTTACAATTCTTAAGGATGTCATTAATTGATATATTTGATATATCCATTTGGTATGTGGTTTATTATAAATGGATGTTAATTATTTATTATAGTGTTGATAAAAATGTGAACTTATGTGTTTTGACATAAGAGAAATTCTAACTATTCTTTAAAATAATGACTGAAATTGGTGTGGTGACCGATAACTCCGCAATGAAATTTTATATAAGTTAAAATATTTCGTGGGTGAAAGACGCTTTGGTAATTATTGACGTTGTCACCAATACTGGATAAGAAAAATAAGATGTAAATATATTTATACAATGATATTTATGTTCCATGTTGAGATTGGAATTAAGGGTTGCAGTAAATAAAAAGAAATAATCCATGGTTAAAGAAATGTTATTTGAGAAAGTGTTGTAGCCACAACTGGTAT
Source organism: Camellia lanceoleosa (assembly GCA_025200525.1). NCBI lineage: Eukaryota > Viridiplantae > Streptophyta > Magnoliopsida > Ericales > Theaceae > Camellia > Camellia lanceoleosa. Next base: position 169,318,768 of record CM045763.1, on the reverse strand, counting down.
TAGCCATTTTTTCTTAATACTGCAAAAGAAAGTTATGAAATCTAATTGTATTTTAGACAAATTAATATTGTGATTATATTCACAAAGCAATTTACATCTTGTTATTTAGTTCAAGCACTCCAATTAATGATATATTCTGATTTACCTCAGAATTGTGGGAGTGCATTAATATTTTTGTGTAATTATACATCAGCAACAGAAATTAAGTTTCCTTAGAATGCTTGAAATGTGGGGGTGCTTGGAAGATTTTATCAAAGTAACGGTTCTGATAATAGGTCCACAAAGAATCTCAATTCTTTATATAGGATAAAGTCAGAGTAGAAGCAAAAATGGTTTCATTAACTGCTAAGAAACAACTTTATGTTTATTATTTAAATTTGAAAATGGGAGTGACATAGAGTAACGGTAAATCTTGATGTAATCAAAGACTTAATATCGTAGGACATTTGCTTTCAGTTGTGAATATTGTCTAAGGATAATATAATGGATTCACTAACTACTCAATGATATATAACTGAGAAGGTTAAACGAAAAATAGCGGTCGCTAAACAAAAAGTTTGACCAGAGAGCAAATGAGGGAAAGTTCATTGAGGGGAATGTGATTAAAGCCTATTATATCAGAGTCATCAATGGTAACCCTACTTAGATGGCTAGAGATCCCAATAACTAAGTTTAAAGGGACAACTAAGTTATGTGTGGCTCACCAGAAATCACTAAAGGAGTCTATCTCCTATCCATTCTTATGATGAGACTGATATTTACAACATGTGTTGTATGTAGGGGACTTAGGATAAGCAATGCTTTTAATGATCACTTATATCTTGAAAACCTTAGAGGGGTATCTTTCAAGAGGAGTATCTTTTAAGAGGAGTATTTAAGAGACTCGAAATAAGGATCACTTATATGAGTGTGAAGGGGCCACTTCTATGAGAATTGATAAGGCTAAATTTTCTAAAGCACTCATGAAACACCAAGACATGCCCAAGGCCAAAATGGGCACAACCGTGAGAACTAAGTTGTGTTTGGAGATATTTTGTATGAATTCTATTGTCTTGACTTACACAAACGGCTGAACAGTTTAAGACATCGCGTCCACTGATTAGCTAGTAAGTCCGATAGGCTTTCACTAAGGAAGGTTCAAAGCTAAAAGCTACTTATCCTGATGCAGGGTATTTCCTTAATGTATTCTCTCTTTGTCTGCATGTTGTTGCATGTCATTTCCGTAAATTTCATTCATATGGGGGATTGTTGAAAAATTTGAATTCAAATTTACTCCAATGGTTGTGCCTTTTGAGATGGAGGAATCTATAAATTCTATCTCCCTCACTTCAATTTGGATAGAGAATTCGTTATTTCTTCTTCATCTTTGCATTTATTCTTCATATTTTCCTAAGTCTAATTTTTCTATAAAGAGTGTGCATGCACAGCGAAGTTCGCTAGGCTTGCAATAGCAATTCTACTAGTGCAAGACATTGAGCGTTGTATCCTGAGAGATAGACGTCCATTGAATCCTGAACACCAGTGGGAGGACGAATCTGTCTTAAGGAAAGAGTGTCACACACTCGACTCGATCATGTTTTATCTATTTATGTACTGTAAGTTTTGTTACGTTATTATGTCGATTTATTTCAGTTTTGGTTTTGTCCAAAAACTGTTTACATATTTTTAAATTATATTTTTCATATAGTTTGGTATTATTTTTCTAACACTGATAACGTATTATAAAACTAAAGATAATAGAAAAGAAAGAGCCAAAATAAAATAAAAGGAAATAAGGGGCCAAAAGAGAATAATTTCTTTTATTGCTTTATGATGTGTACTATACATGCTATAGGTTGATTTGTTTATATGGGAAAACAAATTATACATGAAAATGATATTACTAGTTGATTGACGTCAACATTCATAATTACAGTGCAACACTGTCTTTGACTTTCACCACCTCATTTTGTTGATTTAACCATGAAGGTATGGTTATCCATACATTTACAACATGTGACAAGATTAATGTTTGATTGTTGACGTCTTTGATTTCAACTGTATTATCCATCAAAAAATGGCATGCCATGTAATTTACATATATAAATTCAATAAAATTTATAAATTAATCTTAAAATGTTACTAACAATTATATTAAAATTGTTTTAATTCAAAATGCAATTTAAAGGCATTTCAAATACAATAAATATAGTCGTTTAACAATTTTGCTCTCCTTATTGTGTCCATACATGTTCAATAAGATCATTACGAAGTGTATGATAAAATTCAAAAGATAGATTCATATAGTGATGAATAATGAACTCAGTTAATTGGAGTGTTTTCTCTTGTAATGCTCGAGTAAAACACATTATTTTTTATGCATCATACTTGTTATGGAAATGGGATGGCCAATGAGCCTCATTTCAAGATCCATTTTATTGATTTGAACCATTCACCTTTTAGAGTACATCAAGTAGAATATATTTGTATAAAATCAAATGACATCCCTTGAAAATTCTCTCCTCTTCCTCATACTCTCTGGTTCAAAATCTGTTGAAGCTTCATTATAGCACTGACAGACTACCGACCGAAGTTTCTACCACCCGATTCGAACAGTTTTGAAACCATGTTTGGTTGACATCAGATGATTTTTTTCCCAAACCAAAGTTGTCAATTCGGGTGACGATGATTGGCAAAAGCGAGCCGATTTGATTTGTGAAGAGTCCTACTTTATAAGATGTCTTCTTAGAATACAATTACTTGTTCAGAAATCAAATGTATTTAACCATATTATTAACTATCTAGTTGAAGTAACTAATTAACCACTTAAAAGTATAATATCCTACCTACCACTAATTACCTTGTTCTCAACCTTGTGCCACTTGAGCCTCGTCTCTAATTAATTCTGTTTTGCTTGAATGAACTGTAGTCTAGCCACTACTGTTGTATTTTTCTTGCTAATGTTGAAAAACATAGTTAATATCTAGTTTAGTTAATATAATGGGGAAATAGGATGACATAATAAAGAAAATAAAATTTACACAAAAATGGAAGAACAAAATTAAATATCTTAAATTGTAAAAATCTTGCCATATGTTGCAACAACCACCCTAGACGAAGATTTTCACATCATGCAGTCCCACATACAAATTCCTTAACAACATTAAATTTTTTTTCTATCATCCTCATTTCAACAAATTGTGGATTTATAGAGGCAGAATCATTTTGTTTAACATAAATTTTTCTTTAGATATTTTATTAAATATTAGTGATATGGTGAAGTACGATTCGTACAAAATGTATGGTTGATGAGAGAATCTATTATTATCATATATCTTGTTAATTAGAGTGACTTTTGGAACATTTGATCTTTGCATGTCTCACTTTCTCAATTGCCGCTACAATTTTATCTTAAAAAATAATATTTCCATTCTCATATTCATTCCAAACCTCCTTATAGTAATAAAATTTAACAGTCCAATGCCATAAAGAAGAATGAATTGCTATAAGTCACCTATTTTTAGGTATTTAACTAACATCTACCATCAACAAATATAAATTTTGTAAATTTGCAAGATAAGTATTGTATATTTATCCAACCAAAATCTTGTCAAAAATTTCATGAGACAATCAAATCATATCATTTTCTATCGTCATTTCAACCATTGTTGGATCATGAAGTCTACCTATGTTTGTATTTGTATACAAAAGGATCACTTCTTTAACTTCACTATGATGGTCTCCATTGAAATTATTAACTATATGAATGCCATAATTTTTCGGATGGTGTAAACAACTATGAAAATATTATTTTGATGAAGATTAAACACAACTTTGATTATTCCATAGCTCACCCACTCACTAGAACGCAAAACATCCATGTTGTCATATTTGAGATAAAAAATCAATCTCTTTTCGTCTTCCATCAATTCTTTCAAAGTGCAATCGAATTCAACAGGGAGAAGGGTATATTTCTTTTCAAAATTATATCTATCAACCATATAATTTGTTGGTGGTTAAGTGATAACATCATAATATTTGTTATTAATGTTAACCCTTGTAAGAATTTGAAAATCAATGGGCTCAATTATATTTAATGACTATAGTATAATCTCATGTTATTTTCTTTTCCTTTTGAATCAACATACTCAGTATAAAATTCACCATTTGAACTTCCAACAACCATCTGTTTGGATTTTGATTTCGACATTTTTGAAATTAAACTGATAAGATTATAATAAATTATTAAAAATTGTATTAAAAATTTCATTATCATATTAAATTTAATATAATAAATGAATTATAATTGTATGTAAGGTTCTTTATAATAATTAAAAACCCAATATGACATATATTAATACGTTCAATTGAACTATAATATTTTCTAACAGACATCTAATTTAATCAAATAATTTTTCTCCCAAATCCCAAATCCTAAAATAAGATATACCAATAGCAATGTCACTCAAAAATCATTATTATTAAAGAAATAGACAAAGAAAGAGAAAGACAATGAGAGATATACCAAACATGGTGGAGAGACTCCAACAAAAAGTAAGGTCGGGAGTGATGGAATCGTAGAAAAAGACTATTGTACGGATGAGGAGGGTTTCTTCATCTAATCGGAGAAAAAGCCAACTACGCATATAGAAGAGGGTTTTGTATAGGAGTAAATATATATATTTATTTTAAACATTATATCTATCAACCATATAATCTTCTTGTGGTTCAATAATAACATCATGATATCTGCTATCAATAGTAATTTTTTTTCCCTAAAAACTTCAAATTCAACTAGTTCAAACATATTTTGATAGCTACACTATAGTCTCACGCTTTTTTTTTTTTTTTTGAATCAACTTCCTCAATATGAAATTTACTGATTAAACTTCCAATAACCTTTTGTTTAGATTTTGATTTTAGTATTTTGAAATTAAACTGATAAGGTTATAGAAAATTATTAAAAATTATAATAAAAGTTTTATTATCATATTAAATTTAATATAATAAATGAATTATAATTTTATGTAATTTTTTTAAAATAATTATTTAAAAATATAGTATAATATAATACATATTAATACCATTAATTGAACTAAAATATTTTGTATCAGAAACCTTAAAATAAGATATATCAATAGCAATTTACCCAAAAATTATTAGTAAAAAATAGAAAAAAAGTGAAAGATAATGACAAATATATCAAACATGGTAGAGAAATTCTGATGAGCAATGTAATCGGAAAAAAAAAGACTACTGTGTGGATGATGAGGGCTTCTTAATCTAATCCAACGAGGAGAAGGGTTGTCAAGAGGGGCAAGAGTTTATTTTTTTTCAACCATATAACTTGTTGGTTCAGTAATAACTTCATGATATCTGCTATTAATATTAACACCTTTAAAATTTTCAAAATCAGCTGACTCAATCATATTTTGATGATTATAGTACAGTCTTATTTCTCTCCCGCTTTTGAATCATCATTCTCAGTATGAAATCCACTGTTTGAACTTGTAACAGTCTTTTGTTTCAACCTTGATTTCGACATTTTGAAATTAAACTGATAAGGTTATAGACAATTATTAAAAATTATAATAAAATCTTTATTATCAAATTAAATTTAATATAATTAATGAATTATAATTTTATGTATTTCTTTACAATAATTTAAAACATAATATAATATATATTAATTCGTTCAATTGAACTACAATATTTTCTAACGTTTGGGTATCAAGGTGTGAAGATAATGAAGTCTAGAATGTTGTTTTGGAGTCACACTAGCCTTATATAGGCTTGATTAACTTGGCTTAATTAAGCTTGGTTATTCGTAGTTAATTCTAATCAATGTATTCTAATTAATTGATTCCGAATCGAATTCTAATTAAACTTACTATAAGGTTCTAAAAATTTCAAAGAACACAAACCTAGTCAATTTCATGTTCGGATGCCGATAAGGCCTTTAGATTCCATATCAAAGCAGAAATTCAGACATATATTCCTACAGTAGACAGATATAAATACAAATAATACACAAATCACACAATTAACACATGATTTCATTTGATCACTTGCTTAACATTCTTACTTATGGATTAACGGTTAACTACGGATTAGAGTTGTCACACCATCATTGTACCTACTGTACTAATGATTGACGCGTGTCCCTAATAAATGCCAGCAGACCTGCAACATGATGTCAAGGTTGATATATGCTAAACATAATTTGAATTGCTTGAGTCCCAATCTATCGCACACTCAATTCGGCGCTTGAGGGGGGAAATTGTGAAGGGTAGAAATCCAAGCCTAGCCCAATAAGAACATAAGCCCAAGTAAGTTAGATAAGGCTTTTTGGAAAATAAGATGAAATTCGCTTTGTCAATATGATAAACATGTGCCCAGGCAATATAACCTAAAGTATATAAAGGTGTTAGGTTTTTATTCTTGGCAACCCCGTTTGACAAAACTCCTTTTAGATGTATTTATTTTCGCATTTTTATTTCAGTGAGGTTATGAGTTTATTTGATGCAAATCCAAATCCAAATCGAGCCATGCAGAGAAGTTTGTGATGTTAATACTTTCAAGATTGCCACTTCGCTGATTATTACGGGGGTCGAGCTGCCCGGTCAGCTCGCGGCCGAAGCAAAATGCAAAAATGTATTCAAAATTGCCTGTCCGATCATGTTATATTTTTTCGGTTTTGGCCTTCCCGCTCGAGCGGGGAAATGGGCGCTCGAGCGTGGTTTGCAAGCTCGCAAAGATCTCTTTCGCTGAAAAATCTTGGATGATGTGATTCTCGCCGAGCGGGAGCCTATATGAAATCACAAAATTTGAAGTCTCGCCGGCGAAAGATCGACGCCGAGCGGACCGCGATCCCAGATTTCCGTGATTCATTATGGAGTTGGTTTTCCTAAACAAGGTTTATTTTGGATTTCTATAAGTGGGATTACTTTGGAGTTCGCAAGAAGTTGGTTTTCTACAAACAAAAGTTGGTTTTCTTTCCCAACTAGGATTGCTTTGATTTTCTATAAGTAGTTGGTTTTCTCCCAAAACTATACTACTCATTGATTGAAGTCCTCCAGATTTTTTTTTTTTTGGTTTTTAAAGGTTTATATCTGGGGATATTTTGTTATTTTCTTTGATATTTTATTGAGTATTTAACTCATGGTTTAAAGAGAGTACATCAAAGGTTTGTTTGTTATACACAAAAGAGAGAGTTGTTCTTCGCCAGAATTCAAGAATTGAGCCCAAGCTTTGGAGGAATCCGAGTGGCTCATCGAAAGACAATTTCAGGTCAAGATGGGGTTGGAAGAGGCACATAGAGGTTGGTTCAATTAGGCGTTATGAATTCGCTAGATAATTGAGAGTGATACCTGTAATTCCTTTATATCTTCTTAGTGGATTGTTCTTGTGGTCATGTTCGTGGTTTTGATCACAATTGGAAGGTGTCCAATTGTGGTTTTTCCACGTTAAATCTTTGTGTTTTTTTCTCTTGATTGTTTGATTGGGATTGTTATATTCTGCTTAAAATTGATACATAATCACAAATCAACATCTAGGTGTTTTCTAGATTTTTCAATTGGTATCAGAGCGGGTCGTTCTATTTTTTTTTTTTTAAAAAAAAAAAAACTTGTTTTAGATTGCTTTATTTTAAAAAAAAAAAAATTCTTTTAGAACGAGATCTTGTTTGATTTGTGATAATGGATTCAATTCGTGAGGGAAATTCTATGGTTCGACCACCCCTACTTGACGGATCCAATTATTCTTTTTAGAAAGCTCGAATGAGATCTTTTTTAAAATCTATTGATGAAAAAGTTTGGCAATCCGTCATGAATGGGTGGATTGAACCAACAATTACTGTTGATGGAGTAACTTTCCCCAAACCAATTGATAAGTGGGACACAACTGATTACCAAAATAGTAGCTGGAATAGTAAAGCTATCAATTCTCTCTTTTGCGCTGTTACACCTGAAGAGTTTAGCCGTATTTGTAATTGTGAAGTCGCAAAAGAGGCTTGGGATATCTTACAAACTATTCATGAGGGCACTCCTTCTGTTAAACGATCAAAACTTCAAAGGCTCACATCTAGTTTCGAAAACCTTTCTATGAAAGATAGTGAGACCTTTGATGAATTTTATGCGAAGTTGAGTGACATTTTAAATTCCAGCTTCAATTTAGGTGAAAAAATACCAGAATCCAAAGTTGTGGGAAAAATTTTGAGATCCTTGCCCGATCGGTTCCAACCAAAAGTTACGGCTATTGAGGAGTCTCAAGATGTTGACAACCTCAAGCTAGATCAGTTGGTTGGAAATCTTCAAACTTATGAGGCACATAGAAATTTCGAAAAGAAACAAAAAGATCTTGCTTTTAGTAGTGCTCATAAAGTGGTTGAGGATTCTGATGAGAATTGTGAGATAGATTCCAAGATTATGGCGGCTTTTGTTAAACAATTTAAAAAATCTTTTTTGAATAAAAATCCTAATCTTTTGGAATCTACTCATACTTATAAATCCAAAGGCAAAGATAAAGTCAAAATTAATTCTATAGCCAAGAAGGAGAAAGGAAAGATACAAGGGAACTCTGAAAGCGTCCAATGCTATGAATGCCAAGGATTTGGCCACTTTGCTTTAGAATGCCCCACTCGTTTGAGGAAGAAGAAAGCCCTCGCCATCACTTGGGATGATGAATCGGAATCTAATGGAGATGAAAGTGACGATGAAGATCAAGGTGAAGAGGGACATAAGCAATTCCTTGCTTTCATGGTGGCTTTCGAAACTGAAGGACAAACAGAGTCTCCGAAAAGGTCAGTTGAGAATACTACTGATGATGAATCCTCGGAGAGTGATCATGAAGAGCTTGAGCAAGCCTATGAAAAGTCAGATAAGGAGTCTCTTAATTTATTCAAATTGAATGACAAACTCACAAAGAAACTCAAAGCATGTGAATGCGAGAATGTCAAACTTAAGGAGGAGATTTAGAGGCTAGGATCAATGCCATCAAGATAATCGATGATCAACAAGTTCTTTGTGCAAAGCTGGCGACTTGTGAGACAGAGAGGGATGAGATCGTGAAACTCATGCCATGTATGAAGAAAAGATTAAATCTCTCGAGATGTCTCAAGTTGTTTTGGAAGAACTGATGATCAAGAAAGAGGAAGAGCTCAAGTGTGCCATGGTTACCATTGGTCTTTGGAACAAAGGATCAAAGACTTTGGAGGATATCATTGGGTCTCAACAAATCTGTTCAGACAAGAGTGGCATTGGCTTTGGTGGCAAGAAAGAGCAAAAACAGAGTGCATCAACATCTCATGATGCAAGAACTCAAGGAAAGGGAGGACAAAAGATTCAACAAGAGGAAAAACTTCTCAAACTCCCTAGAGTTGGTAAGGTAAAAGAAAAAAAGGTACACCCTGTTTTTATTTGTCATCATTGTGGTATGTATGGCCATATTCGCCCTTTTTGTTATAAATTGCATGGGTGAATGTCTCAAAAGGGTAGAAATTCGAATACTTTTTGGGTTAGGAGACAACCTTACTTGTCTAGGCGGAATACCAAGATTCATGAGGGTGTTCACAACACCATGACATTTACCAAGACCGCTAGACCTGATTTTGTTAAAACCAAAAAGATTTGGGTAAGAAAACTTGACTTGTGTTAATGTGTTTTCTCTTTTTAGTTTTTTGGGTCTCTGTTCTTTTTAATAAAAAAAAAAAAAAGTGTGCATGTTTTGTTTTTTTTTTTTTTTTGTCTTGCTTTATTGTTGAAAAAAAAAAAAAAAACCAAAAAGATTTTCTTAGTATGGTTTTGCAAGTTTGAATTTTTGAGATGTCCTTGGTTGCATATTGGAATTGATGAGAATAACCATTACATGTTAATATGTGTGTGCTTTCTCTGGTCATTACTTATTTTGGAGTGTGTGTTCTTTGATTAGTATGTCTCATTCTGTACACACTCTTGGATTAGCAAATATTGGAGTCTTTTGCCTTAGTGGTTATTTTTTCTATGGACTTCTGGCATGATATCTTTTGCTTTTCTAGAGGAATTGACCTATACTAGCATATCATGGGTGATGTTGAGTCTCTTAACCACCTTCCATCTTTTTGCATCTCCATGGCTTTCCCCTCTATTCTTTGTAGTCCAAGCATGAGGAAAAGGCTACCTCAGAGTCACCAACCAGGCCATCCTTAATATATCCATGCTTCTCTGGTTCGGTTTTCATACTCTTGAGCGTGTCAGCCGCCGATGAGTGTGCAAAAGAAAAAAAAAAAAAAATGTGCACAAGAAAGAAAAGAAAGAAAATAAATATGCAAAAGAAAGAAAAGAGAAAAAAAATGTGAAATAAAAGAAAAAATAAAGGATTCATTGATTGAGGGGGAGCCTCCGCCTTTACTCACCAAATACCCCTTGATTCCTAGTGGTTTGACTTTCCTTAGTTGTGCTTAGATTCTCTTGTCAGAGGTTCAGCTTTCATATCACTACCAGGATTTGAATCTAGTGTTTGTCGAACTCCAAGAGTCACACACACACTTTTTTCTCATGGGATCTATGCTTTTCACATAATGCATCACTTTCTTTTATGAGGAATTTTCTAGAGGCTGTGCACATTGTGTTTTCAAGTAATTGTGCTTCTTGGATAGTCTTGTGTGTATCAAGGTACAAATTTGAAATTCCTTACTGGCTTCACCATATTATTTTTTTTGTCGTTTTTCTTCTTGTTCACTGTTTTCAGTGTGTGTGGTTGTTTTTAGTGAGGGGGAGTTTGGTTTATTGTTACAAAAGTTTGTTCGCATGATTACTTTGATTTGTTTGATAAGGAAGATTGGCTTTTGTTGCTTGCATTCTTGCATGTCCTGATATTTATATCATCATATCATGCTTGTGTGGTTTATGATCTTGCTTTTGTTATTTGAGGGGAGAAAGTTGTTTTTCATGTGTTTCAGGTTTTCATGCTACATGTTCTTAAAATCTTAAGCCGCATCTATTCATGTTTTCCATCTCATGCTTCAAGATAATCTTGTCATATGTTTATTGCTTTTTCATATACTCTTGTGGCACTAATAGTTGTTTTGGAGATTGTGACATTAATAGTTGTTTTGCAGATCTTGACCGTCAGAAAGAAGTTTGTTTTTGTTGGCTGTGATGGGTTGGGATGATTAGGATTTTATTTGTTAGATGTGTTTTGTCACGGCATTGCCAAAGGGGGAGATTGTTAGGTTTTTATTCTTGGCAACCCCGTTTGACAAAACTCCTTTCAGATGTATTTATTTTCGCATGTTTTATTTCTTGAGGTTATGAGTTTATTAGATGCAAATCCAACCGAATCGAGCCATGCAGAAGTTTGTGATGTTAATACTTTCAAGATTGCCACTTCACGATTACGGGTCGAGTCGCCTTGGCCACCATGTCAACAAAATGCAAAAATGTATTCAAAATTGCCTGTCCGATCATGTTATATTTTTTCAGTTTTGGCCTTCCCGCTCGAGCGGGGAAATGGGCGCTCGAGCGTGGTTTGCAAGCTCGCAGCATCTCTGTTTCGCCTGAAAAAGTACTGGATGATGTGATTCCCCGCTCGAGCGGGGAGCCTATATGAAATCACAAAATTTGAAGTCTCCGCTCGAGCAGAAAGACTGACGCTCGAGCGGACCGCGCGATCCCAGATTTCCAGATTCATTATGGAGTTGGTTTTCTTCTGAAACAAGGTTTATTTTGGATTTCTATAAGAAGTGGGATTACTTTGGAGTTCTGCAAGAAGTTGGTTTTCTACAAACAAAAAGTTGGTTTTCTTTCCCAACTAGGATTGCTTTGGATTTTCTATAAGTAGTTGGTTTTCTCCCAAAACTATACTACTCATTGATTGAAGTCCTCCAGATTTTTTTTTTTTGGTTTTTAAAGGTTTATATCTGGGGATATTTTGTTATTTTCTTTGATGTTTTATTGAGTATTTAACTCATGGTTTAAAAAGAGTACATCAAAGGTTTGTTTGTTATACACAAAAGAGAGAGTTATTCTTCAGTTGTGAATTCTGAAGAATTCGAGCCTAAAGCTTTGGAGAGAATCCGGAGTGGCTCATCAGAAAGACAATTTCGTGCTGAAGATGGGGTTGGAAGAGGCACATAGAGGTTGGTTCAATTAGGTGTTGTGAATTCGCTAGATAATTGAGAGTGATACCTGTGTAATTCCTTTATATCTTCTTAGTGGATTGTTCTTGTGGTCATGTTGCTGTGGTTTTGATCACAATTGGAAGGTGTCCAATTGTGGTTTTTCCACGTTAAATCTTCGTGTTTTTTTCTCTTGATTATTTGATTGGGATTGTTATATTCTGCTTAAAATTGATACATAATCACAAATCAACATCTAGGTGTTTTCTAGATTTTTCAAAAGGCTTGACTAGATCTATGTCATATCAGACCAAAATTGGGCTAGGTCAAATTGATCACTGACATAAAAGAAGGTCATCCAATCGGGGAAGATCCAGTGGCTAGTTGTTAATACAAGTGGCTACTACCAAAAGAACCTTTAATGAAGGATAACCATCTGATCAAACTAAGATCTAACGCTCATCTTTAAATACAACTTGGCCACTATAGTTGACAAAGAGTTAGTTGTTCGATGAGTAGGGATCTAATGATCAAAAGTGACAACAAATGTGGGCACCGTGTCTTTTTTGAGTCTAAGGCCCGTTTACACACAAATTGTTTTGCAAACTTGCTTTAATAAACAAAAAGTCGCTACTTAATTTTTCAATGGGAATTAAAAAAAAGTTTAACAATGAAAACTAAGTTAAGGACTGATCCATCATAACTAGAAAAATCTAGGTTCAGGAGCTTATGTACAAAATGAGAAGGTCATTGAATGATAATATCCCTTTTTGCCCAATTTGAAGATTAGCCTCTACTAACTTTCTATTTTATGATTTTAATAGTTAATTATTCATACACATTCATTTTAAACCTAAAACTCTTAAATAATCCTAAAACTATGCGATTTGAATAAAGAATAAATCTCCTTTTAGATTCAATGAATAAAGTCATATTTTCATAAAGTGATGATTTCTCCATAAAAGAGATATTTTAATATTCCATGGCTATAAACATGAACTAAAATGAACAAAATTTATTAAAAATATCCAAAACAATCAATTTTGCATGGAAAAATAATTAACTTGGATTAGTGAAAAGACAATGCAACCAAGAACACATATATGCTATAAAAGAATAGAGAACTTACTCGGATGCCCACCAGCAGCATAATTCATGTAGTACTTGAAATAAATAGGGAACTATAAGTGACACTTGTACCCCACAGATCTTTCATTTGCACTCTACCACAAACACACTTGCACCGCCTATGTGTTTGTAATTTTTTTCCTAACTCCCACTTGCATGTAGTTCTCCCAAATAAATATGACTTAAATATGCAACTAACATACAAAACATGAACCTAGACCCTGTTTGACGCTATTAAAATGATGAATATGCACAAAAGAGCAAATAACATATATAAAGCAAAAATAAGAACTTCATAATGATTCAAACTGGACCTAAAACATGATTTCTACATGATCACATGATTCTAAACATGTTCTAAAAAAAATGGATAAAGCATGCAAGAAGGGGTGATGAAATTGATAAAACAAAGAAACTACATGATGAGATGATGAATGAAGACCCTAGCAAGGATTGACTACTGAAAATAAGAAAAAAAAGCATTGAAATAATAAAAGATAAGAGGTTACCTGTTGTTTTGAAGAAAATGCAAGAAAAAGCAAGAAAAATTTCTTGCTTGCAAACCTCCCTTAAGCAAGGGTTTCTAATTATAGTCCAAGTCCTTCAAACCTTAGTGGATTTTTAGAAGTTATAGGTTCTTTGTGAGGGTGGGATTTTGAACTAAGGCAAGGAAGGGGGAGAAAGGGTGGTGTTTGGCTCTTAAACTTACAAAAAAAACTCTCAAGTTCTCAATCCTTTGAAAGGAAAGGGAAGAGGCCCCTTTTATAGGCTAGAGGAAATGTGGGGAGTAAGCTAAGACAACCTTCTTCGCTTCCTCTGCTGCCCTTCATAAAAAATACACCAAGATTGAGTTACCAAAAATGGCTCTGCCACGCGTAAATGTGCACACGCACAACTTGCCCTAGTGCATGTGCTATCCATGCATACACAAGTGCGGGGTCCCATGCCCTTGGCTTGCTTGTAGCCCAAGTAAGTCCAAATTGCTTTCTAATAAATGTTTTTAATAAATCTAGCCACTAATTTTGAAAAATGTCTTTGATTAGAGTACAACTAGGCTTTCCTCACTTTTTCGGGGTTAAAAAGTTGGTTTTTAGCTAAAAACAGGCCCAGGAGTAAAATAATCATTTTTTCAAAAAGTTAATTTTTGGCTAAAATAGGTTTATACAACAACTCCAAACAACCTTAAATATTCCAAAGATGAAGTAATTATTGTTTCATTATCAGGGGGCTTGCATACGCCCAAAGTCTTAGGGTCAGTCAAAAGAAGATGTCTACAGTAAGTTGGCTGCTATTGAAGTGACCCATAACAAAAAATTGACTGACTAATCAACAGGAAATCAACGGTAGACAAAGGCACATCAATTAGCTATAAAAATGAACGAGGCAAATATGTAATGGACATGGTGAGATAATTAGAAAAATACCTACTTGGTAGTAAAAATATGGTTTAAACCTAATCAACAGTGATTAATCACCAGGCCTAAATTAATTTTTACACAAACACAAAAGATCAGATTTGTGGTTGAGTTCTATGCCTTAAACAGATTAAGGACTTCTTTGGAGGCAATTAAATGAAGAAAAACCAGAATAAAATAGAATATGAATTATTCAAATAAATTTTCACTTCCTACAAGTTACATGAACTTAAACAAGAACAAATAATTGAAAAATACATCAATCGACATAAGAAAAGAAATGGGGGTTGGAAAAAGCTATCACTGATCTACTCCTAGAGTTGCTAATTTGACTACTCATAGCTAGAAACTAATATCACGATGTGTGAGTGGTTTGATTGATGTCCTTTTTTCCCTTGAAGTCTCCATCTTTTATACTTGCTTGGCCACCTCTTGTTATAGCCATCAATCCATGATCTTTCTTGATTTTTGCTCCACCCAACCATATCTCATCTTCGTAGGAACCACTTACAGATTTTGTGCTTGACTTGGTCTTGGTTCCTTGATCTCAGTAGATTGCAATAGTTAATCTTCCCTGGCTTTCATTAATAATTTTTCCTCAATTTCCTTCAAATTTGCACATTACTTGCTAACTACTCATAATTGTCTCCACTTTTTCCAGTCACATGTTGACTCAATTTGAAACCCGTGATTTGCCAAGACCACTACCATGTGTCACTGATGGCTTTTTTCTTTCTATTGACAGACAATTTATAAAATGGGTGCAAATAATATGTTATTGTGGGATGTCTTGCATAATAATAATAATAAAAAATATGGTCATAATCACTTAAAAAGATAATTTATTGTCTAAATCGACAGACCATAATAAGATTATATTTAGCTACAATCAATAGACCACAATTGACAGAAAAACAAAATATGGTGTTAACATTAGTCAAATTGATTTATCTTATTCCTTACTATAATAATGACCAACCAGAGTGCTAACTTGATCGTTGGAGGATCCTTCTGACCAATCGGGGGTGATATCTAACTTTTGTTTCTCTTACAAGTTCAAGATAAGGTGCATCATATCACTAATCCCATGTAGAGACAAATTCACTATCCACAATTCTGATCTACCTTCCGTGCATGGTCATTATGACTGCAACATTGGTTGCGATCTCCCAAGATTTAGTTCGGCAGTTCAGGCCTGAACCACCACCATTTGTTTGGTGGACTACATTCGAACAACCACCATTTGTTCGGTGGTTTACACTTAAACCTGCACTGTTTGTTCAGTACTATTTTTTCGAACCAGACGAGTGCAAGCACAATCAACTTTAGGGTAAACGCGATCGGTTTATTACTTTCATATTTCTTATTAACCCACAAATCAAATGGACAAACCTGTAATGACCCAGAATTGTTTTTTTTAAATAGCTAGTGTATAATTTAATTGAGCAAATATTTGAATTTGATTGCTATGTAAATTCTGTGCAAAAATGGTTCGGTTTTGTATTTTTTAAAAATAGTTTTCGACCTCGGAAAATTATGAAATTTTTATATGTTGTTCCCATATGAGTCTATCACGTTGGATAAAATTTTCAGAATTAAATGATGAGTATTTATTTTATGAAAATTAACAGACTGATTGGTGTTCAGTTTAATTTATAACAGAATTTGAAATTGAGTTTTGGGTGTTCGGACCAATATTTGAGATAAATTTGTTGGGACTATTTTGGTATATAATTGAACCATGTTTGACTTATGGGTGAGACCCATGGTTTAGATTTAATTTAATTTGAGTTTGTTTAATGACTCATGTTTAACTGTTTGGTCCTTTTTAATTAGGTGATTGGTAATAACCAGCTTAGGAGTTGTTATTATTTATTATATAGGATTATAATAAATATTTGATAGTTGATTTTAGGGGGATGTACCAATAAATCCCAAATTAATAACTTATGTACTGTTTAGTCCTAAAAGTTTTCTTATAGACTGAAAGGTCCCATTACAATGTTAATAACATCAGATACAATGTTAATAACATCAGAGTCATGTTACAAACATTAGATTTCAAACATCTAATGTTCATCAAATTTCAATAATGTTTGAAAATATAGGATGAAAAACATCTAATGTTCATCAGATTTCAATAAATTTTGAAATTATAGAATGAAACATCAGATCATTTACATCATTTACATCACGCTGATGTAAAAATGGGACTAAATGGAGCATAAGAAAACTTTTAGGACTAAATGGTTCAACGTTTCAAAAACTAGGACTTATGGGTAAATTTTCCTTGATTTTATGGTGTGTATTAGATGGCAAAAAATTATATATTTTATAAAGAATGAAAATGTGTATATTTCGTAGTGATCACAATATTATGTTTTGTGGTGTACAAAAATATTATATTTTGTGGTAAGAAAAATATATCATTTTATAATTTATATTATAAAATTTTGAGATATTATTACAAAAATTATATTTTTTAGAAAAAATCAAGTTTTGGAAAACAAACCCATGTCGGTGGCCCCTCTTTTGTCTCCTTACCATCATTTCTTCTTCCTTTCAATTCTTTTGCTTTTGTTTTCTTTTTCATTGAGCAGAGAGCTTAGCTCTCTTCCTCTCTGTCGGTCTCTCTTTTCCTATTCCTCCATTGTTGCTCAACCTTTGAGCTTTGAGTGAGAGTTTTAGAGTGAGATTTTGCAAAAGTTTTGTAAATGAAAGTCGGAGAGCTATCGTAATCTTCGCAATGGTAGTCTCGGATTCATGATCGGGCAAGATGTGCCTTCTAGATCTACTCTTCTTCATTATTTGAGGTACGGACTTTCTTTATATTTTTACATTAAAGCTATATTAGGGTTATTTTGAGAAAATATGTCATTATAAGAGGTATTACATATATATATATATATATATTTCAGATTTTTGTTTGGTAATTTTTGGAAAAAAAATTAGGTTGAAGTGTTAAGAATATTGTTATTTTGAAATTGATTTGAAAAAATCATCTTGTGTTAGAAATACTTGTTAAAAATCTGAAAATAAAATAAAATTAATAGTTGTATGAGTTGTATCTACCTCATATCATTGTTAGATAATTTATTTTAGGAAAATAATGTTGAAATATTTATCTCATCTTTGAGTTTTGGAATTTATTTTTGAGAATAAAAATAAATTGATGTTGAGGAATATGGATTCAATGCTTAAGTAGAAATTATAGAGTTGTTTTGGGATTAAAAACTTTAAAAGTGTTATATTCATGATATTTTATAAAAGATGATATGTTGATGATTAAGTTGTATTCATTTTTATGGAAAAAAAATGTGAAATGTGGACTTTCAAACTCATAACCTTGAAAATGTTACTATTGGGCATATTTCATAATTTTTGATGTAAATATTATGTTGGTTAAGTAATTTTAGAAAAAGTTGTGAAATTATTATTGGTAGAGAATTTGGTAAAAATATTACATCTTTAAGTAGCTTAGCATGAAAAATGGTTATGTTGAAATATAGTTATGTTTGAGGGATGAGGCATGTGAAGTTAGGTTGGGTATTATTAATTTGAAAATTTTTGAATACAATAAACTTACTAATTTAGTGGATTAAATTAGTTTTGGTTAAAAGGTTATATCCGTTATGGTTAAAAGTGTGTTATTGAGATTATACTATAACTTTTGACATAGTAGGATGGAAATGGTAATATTTAATAAGTAGAGATTTCCTTTAAGTTATATATATATATTTTTGCAAGATCTAGATGATTTTCGAAATCATCTTTTGATTTGTTTTGAAAATTAATTCTTGATTTAAGAAGATGAGAGATTTTTTTTGAAAGTGGGTTTACTTTCTTATTCCTTTTAAAATAGAAATTGAAGGTTTTGAACTATGAGGATTGAAGAGAGATGTTTTTAGTGACTTTATTTCAATAAATGAAGATGAGTGATTTTGGTGAGAAAACTTAGAAATTAAAATTTTTTAAGAAAGATGTTGACAATCTTTGAAGATGTTGTATTTATTGTGTGCCAAAATAAATGATGTTTAAAAAATTGTTTATTTGTTTACATAAAATGATGGTTTTCATGGAATATGAGAATTGTTGAAGTTTTAAAAATTGTTGTTAAAAATGTTGATATAGTCTTGAAGTGACTAAATGATTGAGATTACTTTAAGTGTGGGAATTTTGTTGTCCCATGTATGAATTGGAATAAAAGTATTTATATTCATCTTGAGAAATTATATTGAAAGGAGAAATGAGAATTTTGATCCCAATGAGAATATTGTATGGAAGTATTGAAAGTAGAAGAAATATTGTATGTATTATTAATTATTGCATTGGCATATCAATTCATTTGATAATGATGAGTTTTGAAATTTGATTTGAAAACTTTACATTGAGAAAGGAATGTTGGGAAACAAGTTTTCATGATATGATTTTACGTATATGTGCGAGTATTTTGGTACCTGCATATCTTCTAATGCTTTAATATGAGATTGTTTGGTGAGCTAGTGGTTGCTTACCCCCTGCCTGTACATGTATACAGGGAATGCTTTTCGGATTTGAAGATCAAACAATGGGTTTTACCATTTCATAAGTGTAATGTAGTGATGGATTGTACTACTTCATTTATTGTTTAGCTGAGTGCTATTTTTTTTTTTTGTAAAGAGTAGTGTTCTCTCTTTTATTGTAAGCCTCATGGCATTTCTTTTATTTGTATGTAAATGTCGTTGCTGTATAACGAGAGGGAACATGTATATTTAATTATTTATCATTTCATCAAAGGATGAATTGTCATTTGTAAATGAATTTAATTAATGAATATTGGTAATGTTATCTGAGTAATAAAATTTGGG
Source organism: Camellia lanceoleosa (assembly GCA_025200525.1). NCBI lineage: Eukaryota > Viridiplantae > Streptophyta > Magnoliopsida > Ericales > Theaceae > Camellia > Camellia lanceoleosa. Next base: position 169,299,305 of record CM045763.1, on the reverse strand, counting down.
GCGTGACAACATGGTATCAAAGCGAACCGGGGTTGAATACCTTGGCTCGTGGGAGGTGGTTTTGATCACAGTTGGGTTTACCTCGGGATTGTGAACGAAGTTTGCATTCTATGTGATAACATGCTTATGTGCTAAGATGTCATATGTTTATGTGGGCATGGGGTTGAGTCTCGATGATGTTGTGTTGGGTCCAGAAATTTTCTTAGAAATCTCATTGGAAATGCGCCTGATCAACGTGATTTCTAATTGGAGGTCTAAAAGGATTTCTAGAATGACTAGCAATCTTTGTAGGAGCAGCCCGATATATGTTATGTGGTTATGTGACTCTATGCTATTTGATATACATATGTTGAGTTTTGTATTGGAACATGAGAGTGTACCTTAGTGGGAAGTGTTGATGTTAAATGTTATGAATGGTATATATGTGGCCTTGCATGGTTGTGAAATTATTCTATTCAGTTGATTATGTGTGGAGTTGTTCCTGAACCTTGGATTGTATACCCTTGTATGTACTTGGGAAGAGGCGTGGCCTGTTGGAAAAAATGATTTTTGGTGACTTTAATTTAATATTAAAGTGTGGTGACTTTAATTAAATTTTAAAGTGGGTCCCAACCTTTTATTGTGTTGGGTCCAAGTGAGCCAAAAACCATTGGGTTTTGAATAAGAAATTGCCAAGAAATTGCTTCATGATGTTAGATTCATGAATAGGATTTTAAAGAGTTTTTAAATCCTTTTTCTTGGCTAAAGGGTGTGAATCCTTTGGGCATCCAAACTTTCATATTTTTGGAAAGGGGCTATGGATGTTTGGTGTTTTAATGACCAGCCTTAAAGGCTAGAGGCTCTTCTTCTCTCCCCTTTACATGTATAAATTGAGACCCTCCTATCAAGTTTCAATATAGAAATTTTTTGCTTCCATTTTACAAGTTAGTTTGCCAGAAAGTTCTTACATTGAGAGAGTGCTGCCACTGTTTTTGTTCGCTAAGCTAGACAGAAAGTGCTCTTGCCGTAGCTGGTTTTGACCGTCGTATCTTGAGAGATAGATGCCAGGATTCCTCAAGCACTCGACTCGTGAGGTGGCGAAATCTGTTTTAAGGAAACTGCTTCCGTGCAGGCTTCGGTTTTCGTCTCTTTACCCTTTTATTGTTTTGTGTATTTCTGTTGAAATTTAATTGTAATTATTAGCATATGTTCTTGGTATATAATTTGATTTCTTCATAAATCTATTTATTTAATTTCACAATTTGAACAATAAGCATAAAACAGATTTTATATATTTTCTATGAAATTGATCGAATAGATTTATATAGACTATTAGGTTAGCTTTGTATAATGTTACTAGGAATTGTTGCGGAATTGCTCAGTATTTAAATGATTGTAAATTATGCTATGGTACTCTCTAATTGCTTAGTTTAGTTAGAATTCTCTATCATAATTTGCATGAATTTTAAGGTTATAAAATATAATTTATGGATATTGCAATTTTGACATGCTAATTCTATTCTAGTTTTAATTTGTTACATGCTTATTATTTTCTAGACTAGATTACCTAATTTAATGTATTTTGGAGTTATAGAGTTTTTTTATGAATTATTTAATTAGGTGCATTAATGTGAATTATTTAATTAGGTGCATTAATGTGAATTATTTAATTGGGTGCATTAATCTAAATTGTCTAATTGGGTGCATTAATGTGAATTATTTAATTAGGTGCATTAATCTAAATTATCTAATTGGGAGCATTAATCTGAATTATTTAATTGGGTGCATTAACTTTGAATTTAGCTTATTTATTTGGAGTTAATAGTTTAAATGTTTATTATGAATTAATTTCATTCATAACCCATGAGTATAGAACTTTATTTTAAAGTTTTAATTTAATTAGCATTTTAATGCATTGGTTACTTATATAATTAAAAGTTGGCTAGATGGTTTCATTTAATTTATTAAATTTTTTAGATTATTTGTTTGTATTTTGTTGTGGTTTGCTACTAACTTTCTTTGTAGGGATACCAATGCGAAAAACAAATATAAAACCAAATGAATAGTATTTGGGATATAAAAACAAAAATGTTTGGACTACTAACTTTTGTGTTGAATAGGAATACCTAAGCGTGGAAAGGCTTTTGGACTAAATAGAATCCTTATAGATTGGTTATTTTATTTAAATGTTTGAAGTATGTTTGCTTGAGATGTAGTTGGTTTGTTTACCAATTTGTTGTAGCAAGTTTTATTTGCTTATATTGTTGTAGCAATTGTTTTACATTGCTTGTAAAAGTTTTGGACCCTGTTTTGCTTTAACCTAGTTCGTCCCTAAGAAAATTTAATTCTTTAAATTGTTTATCACGGACTAGGAGTCAACATGCTCTTAAAAGTTTTGTCAAAAGGTTAACTGGGTTTTAAGTGGGACCGATGTGACCCCTCCAGTCTTCCTGGGAACTTTCTTGACCATGTTCGATTCTAGGTTTTGTGGTGAGACTAATTTTTGAATTAATTTTTCTTCTAAGGGATTTTCTAAGGGTTAAGTTTAATTTCTGGAAACACAGAAGTGATATTCTGGTGTAATTTTTAGAAAATGACAACTATCACTGATACTGTTGCTACTGCTAATGTTGGTGGGGATTTGAACCCCAGGCAACCGGATTACCAACCCTCTTGTTGTGACCTCTGTGGTCAACCACAGGGTTACTTGGTTGTTCCGGAGGACCGCTTAGTCACCATGAGCGCCCAAAAAATTTCTTTGGGAAAACTTTAAGAGATGGCAGTAAAAGATGCTATTTTAATTGACCACGCTTAACCTTGCCAAGGTTCGAAGCGAGATCCTCCAAATGGCGAAGAATGAGCCCGACAGTGAAAGTCATGGCGCTTGACACACGGAAGGCGACAGACTATCTTTGCGTAACTATGTGTTCAACACTTGGCGATTCACTCTATAGTGTGTTTTGTTCCAAGAGGTCAGCAAAAGAATTATGGGAATCTCTGGACAAAAAGTACAGGACTGAGGATGCCGGGGCAAAGAAATTTGTGGTTGGCCAGTTCCTTGATTTTAAAATGGTAGATTCTAAAACTGTGATAAGCCAAGTCCAGGAGTTCCAAGTGATCTTGCATGATATTCATGCTGAGGGGATGCCTTTGAACGAGTCATTTCAAGTTGCTGTGATCATTGAGAAACTTTCCAATGGTTGGAAGAATTTCAAGAATTACTTGAAGCACAAGCGCAAGGAAATGCCAGTTGAAGAGCTGGTTGTCCGACTCTGGATTGAGGAGGATAATAGAAAGAAAGGAGGGAGTACCTCCTCAGTAAAAGCCAATGTCGTTGAGCATGGCAAATCTTCTGGGATAAGGAAGAAGCCCCTTGTGAACAAGAGCTCTAAGCTGGGGCCAAGGGGTGGTGTTGCAAAGAAGTCGGCTTACAAGTCGCAGGAACTAGGTTATCGGTTCTTTGGGAAGTGTTATAACTGTGGTAACGAGGGGCATCGGGCTAGTGACTGCCGCAAGCAGAAGAAGCCATACAAGACCAAACCTCGTGCTCATATGGCAGACTTACAAGAGCACTCCCATAAGGAGGATGATATGCACTTGTCTGCCGTTGTCTCTGAGGTGAATCTGGTGGGTTCAAACCCAAGAGAATGGTGGATTGATACTGGGGCTACACGCCACATCTGCTCCGAGTAGAAGCTGTTTACAACTTTCGAACAGGTTACAACCGATGAGAAGTTGTTTATGGGAAACTCTGCTACCTCGATTGTTGAGGGGAAAGGAAAGGTGGTCCTGAAGTTGACGTCAGGAAAGGAGTTGACTTTGAACGAAGTCTTGTATGTTCTGGACATTCGTAAGAATCTTGTCTCAGGGTCTATTTTCAGTAAACATGGTTTTCGCATGGTTTTTGAGTCCGACAAGGTCGTTTTTACCAAAAGCGGAATGTATGTGGGTAAGGGTTATATGTTGGGGGTATGTTTAAACTCAATGTTATGATTTGTTATCCCAAAGATGAATAAAGGTGCATCTTCTTACATTTACATGCTTGAGTCTTTCAATTTGTGGCATGGTAGACTAGGACATGTAAACTTTGAATCTTTACGTAGATTAATCAAGTTAGATCACATACCATCTTTTAAGATTAATCCGAAACACAAGTGTGAAACTTGTGTTGAAGCAAAGTTAACAAGATCTTCGTTTCATTCTATCGAAAGAAGTTCAGAACTGTTGGATTTAGTGCATAGTGATGTGTGTGACTTAAAATTTATACAATCATGTGGTGGCAATAAGTACTTCATCACTTTTGTTGATGATTGCACTAAGTATTGTTATGTCTTTTTGCTCAAAAGCAAAGATGAGGTGATTGACAAGTTTGTTCTTTATAAGAATGAAGTTGAGAATCAAGTAGGCCGCAAGATTAAGGCTTTAAGAAGTGATAATATGAATCTCCGTTTATTGAGACTTGTGCTCAATCTAGGATTATCCACCAAACCACGACGCCTTATTCTCTTCAGTCTAATGGGATTGCTGAGCGGAAGAATAGAACGCTAAAGGAAATGATGAATGCAATGTTGATAAGTTCTGGTTTGCCACAGAACTTGTGGGGGGAAGCAATTCTCTCGCAAATTATATTACGAATAAAGTACCGGGAAGAAGGTGGACAAGACGTATAAGTTATGGAAAGGCGTTAAGCCTTCGTATAAATTCTTACGAATGTGGGGGTGTCTTGCAAAAGTGGCGATTCCTACACCCAAATGGGTTAGGATAGGCCCAAAATCCGTGGATTGTATATTCATTGGTTATGCACATAATAGTAGCGCATATCGGTTTCTTGTACATAAGTCTGAAATTCCAGACATACACAGGAATACCATCATGGAGTTAAGGAATGCATGTTTCTTTGAAGACATTTTTTCTTGCCGAACCCATGATGGGGTTCCAAGGTCTTTGGAGCAATTTGATGAGCTTGCTAGTGAGGATGATCATGTTGATGATTCAGGTGATGATCAAATTGAGGTTTTAGATGAGCCCAGAAGGAGTAAAAGGGCTAGGATATCCAAATCTTTTGATCTAGACTTCTTGACTTATATGGTTGAGAACGAACCTCAAACTTTCCATGAAGCTGTGACTTCTCCTGAGACTCCTTTATGGAAAGAAGCGATCAAAAGTGAGATCGACTCCATCTTACAGAACCACACCTGGGAGTTGGTAGATTTACCTCCAGGTTGCAAGCCTTTAGGTTGCAAATGGATTTTTAAAAGAAAGATGAAGGCCGATGGGTCAATTGACAAGTATAAGGCGAGGCTCGTATCAAAGGATATAGGCAATGAGAAGGCCTGGATTACTTTGATATGTACTCACCTGTAACTAGGATAACATCCATTCGCATAGTGATTGCGTTAGCAGCTTTGCGCAATCTAGAAATATACCAGATGGATGTAAAGACATTTTCTTAAATGGGGATTTGAATGAAGAAATCTACATGGAGCAACTTTGAGGGTTTTCGGCTCTAGGACAATGCAAGAAAGCACGTAAACTTGTCAAATCTTTGTATGGTTTGAAGCAAGCGCCTAAACAATGGCATGAGAAGTTTGACAATGTAATGTTGTCAAATGAGTTTAGAATCAACGAATGTGACAAGTGTATTTATGTCAAAGACACTGACAAAGGTTATGCCATTTTGTGTCTATATGTTGATGATATGCTCATTATAGGTAGTAACGATGAAATGATCAAAACTACCAAGAAGTTGTTAAACTCTAAGTTTGACATGAAGGATATGGGCATTGCAGATGTTATTATGGGAATTAAGATTACCAGAATCTCTGGTGGAATTGTACTATCTCAGTCTCATTATGTTGATAAGATACTTGAGAAGTTTAGTGGATCAGATACGAGTGTGTCATCAACACCTGTAGACTTAAGTCTACATTTTACCAAGAATAATAATGAAAGTGTCTCACAGTTAGAATATTCTCGGGTAATTGGAAGTTTAATGTATCTGATGAGTTGTACTAGGCCGGATATAGCTTACTCGGTTAGCAGGCTTAGTAGATACACAAGTAATCCCGATGCTTCTCATTGGAAGGGCATTGTGCGGGTGTTAAGGTATTTACGCTACACTTGGGATTATAGGCAGCATTATACTCGATATCCAGCGGTACTTGAAGGATATAGTGACGCGAATTGGATATCAGATATAAAGGATTCAAAGTCCACCAGTGGATATGTGTTCACTCTTGGTGGGGTAGCCATGTCTTGGAAATCTTCCAAGCAAACGTGTATATCTAGATCAACGATGGAATCGGAGTTTATTGCTTTGGATAAAGCAACAGAAGAAGCAGAATGGCTTCGCCATTTCATTAAAGATATTCCACGTTGGTCTAAACTGCGACTATTTGTATTCATTGTGATTGTCAATCTGCAATTGGTAGGGCACAGAGTAATATGTATAATGGAAAGTCTAGACATATTCGTCGTAGACATAATTCCATACGACAACTACTCTCGAATGGAATTGTCTCTTTAGACTATGTAAAGTCTAAGGACAATATTGCGGATCCGCTAACCAAAGGGTTAAGTCGAGTGTTAGTCGAAACGTCGTCAAAAGGAATGGGGTTGAGGCCTTTGGAAGTTACTGAAATGGAAACCCAACCTAATTGACTAGAGATCCCAAGATCTAGGTTCAATAGGACAACCTAATTGTGTGTAACGGTGGTATGTCACTGAGGAGGTTAAACCTCTAGCCATTCCTTCTATCAGTGATACCTGCAAGTAGGCCTGTAAATGGATCGGATTCGGATCGGATCTGTCAAAATCCGAATCTGATCCGATTAAGACAAACCCGAATCCGATGCGAATCCGTTTAGTTCATATCCGATTATAGATATCCGAATCCGAATCCGATGATTTCGGATATCCGATCCGATAATCCGAATCCGATCCATTTATTTATTTATTGAGCTACAATTTTATATAATTTGAAAAAAAAATTTCATTTTGTGTTTTTTTATTCAAATTGAGAATAATCGGATCGAATTATCGGATTATCGGATCGGATCGGATTTTTGCATATTCAATCCGTTTAATAAACGGATTAAACGGATTCGGATTATCGGATTATCGGATCGGATTTTTTGTAAATGGATTCGGGTTATCAGATCGGATTCGGGTCGGATTCGGATTAAATCCGATCCATTGACAGCCCTACCTGCAAGTGTAGAGGATAAGCTGAGTTTTTAATGACTCCTGTGTGTTAAGCTGTTGAGCTAAGTATTGCAAGATACTAAAGTAGAGTCACCTATGTGAGTTTGAAGTGGGGCCGCTTCTAGAAGAATTGGATAGGCCAAGATTCTTTGAAATCACTCGCTGAACCAGGCTAGTGTCCTGGGCCACACATACCGGTACCAGTGAGAACAGAATGGTGGTAGGAGTAATTCCCGTGTGAGATCTATTGTTTCAGTTTACATAAACGGCAGAGCAGTTCAAGATGTCTTATTCACTGATCAGCCAGTAAACTCGATAGGTTTTCATTGGGAGAGGTTCAAAGCCAAAAGCTACCTTCTCTGATATCGGGGTTAGTTTGTTGTACTCTCTCTTCGAGTCATTATTGTTGAACAATGTTCGTTTGTTGAGTCTTTCGGTCAATTTTTATTCATGTGGGGGATTGTTGGAAAAAATAATTTTTGGTGACTTTAATTTAATATTAAAGTGTGGTGATTTTAATTAAATTTTAAAGTGGGTTCCAACCTTTTATTGTGTTGGATCCAAGTGAGCCAAAAATCATTGGGTTTTGAATAAAAAATTGCCAAGAAATTGTTTCATGATGTTAGATTTATGAATAGGATTTTAAAGAGTTTTTAAATCCTTTTTCTTGGCTGAAGGGTGTGAATCATTTGGGCATCCAAACTTTCATATTTTTGGAAAGGGGCTACGGATGCTTGGTGTTTTAATGACCAGCCTTAAAGGCTGGAGGCTCTTCCTTCTCTCCCCTTTACATGTATAAATTGAGACCCTCCTTTCAAGTTTCAATATAGAAATTTTTTGCTTCCATTTTACAAGTCAGTTTGCCAGAAAGTTCCTACATTGAGAGAGTGTTGCCACTATTTTTGTTCGCTAAGCTAGACAGAAAGTGCTTCTGCCATAGCTGGTTTTGCCCGTCATATCCTGGGAGACAGATGTCGGGATTCCTCAAGCACTTGACCCGTGAGGCGGCGAAATCTGTTTTAAGGAAATTGCTTCCGTGCAGGCTTCGGTTTTCGTCTCCTTACCCTTTTATTGTTTTGTGTATTTCTGTTGAAATTTAATTGTAATTATTAGCATATGTTCTTGGTATATAATTTGATTTCTTCATAAATCTATTTATTTAATTTCACAATTTGAACAACATGGCGTTGACATGGTAAAGATTGTGAATGGTGGTAAGGGATGTATTTCCAAGAGAGATTGACTATTTTGAGACTTGGTTGTAAAATTTATAAAGTGCAAACTATGTAAGGTTTAAAGATGAGATTTGAAACGGACATTCATAATTGTTGTTGCCTTTATTTATTTAATTGTTTTGTCCCTGGGTGTTAAGGGAGGGAGTGTCCAAATGAAGTCTTGGAATGACTCTACGAGTGTGATAGTTTGGCGGTGTAATCAACAGTGATGTAATCATATTATCAATTCAACCTAATACAATGGATGATTACAAACCAATAGTGGTTTGATCTCCAAGCATTATACCAAACAAATAATCACAACTCTTAATGAAAAAGAAAATGAAAACTAATCTATGATAAACAATTGATTGGCTAACTCATATGCAACCAAGCTAACAATGGCTTAATCACATTTGGGTTCATATGCCCATATGAACAAAAAAATAAAATAAAAAATAAAACTAGAATCAAAACCCTAACTAAGAAATAGAAAGAAAACAAAAAAATAATAAAACTTACTAACTTTAAAATGAAACCTTGCAAGAAACGTCTTGTTGCTCTCAGGAACTCCTTACTCAAAGAGGAACTCCTGACAAGTCTTTGGATGAATGCACCCAAGACAAACTCGACACATAAGCTTTGAACCAAAATGGTAAAGTCTCGCACAAAAATGCAAAACAGCCTTGGATTCTCTCTAGAGATAGCTTCCTTGACCCAAGAATCTTGACCTCAAAAATTAGAGCTTGAACTCTAATATTGGATAGAAAATATAGGAGGTGAAGGGGGTTTATATAGGCTTTTGGGAGGAGGAATTTTCTACTCAAAAAATGATGTGGGATTCACAAAAAAGAATTGGGATAAGATAGATTGTGCAACTGAGGGCAAAATAGGAAAACAAAGCAAAGCGCAACAAGCCGAAAAAACGAAGATGGTTTGGCCTTATGAGAGAGTCGGCCCGATCATTCCTTGGCATAAAAAAGTGCAACATGGCCAGATCGGCTATGCAGGGTGGCAAATTTTTTTTTTTTGGGTGTTTTTTACAAACCTTAGGTGAAGAAAAGTGTTTTTTAAATGGGTTTTGGGTTTTGGACCTTCAAAATATTTTAAAAAACATTTATTTAGTAATTAAATAAGACCACTTTGAAATAAAGAAAGGCCTACTCCAAGTCTGGTCTATAGATTTTGTGAAAAGGCCATTTTGCTTTTGTTTGTTGAAAATCGATGAACGATCATAAAAATCTTCATTTTAAATCAAATTCAAGCGAATCTTACACTATTAGAAAGCTCTTTGAAAATTATACCGACCAACGTAGACCATTCTGAAAATTCTAATTTTTTCACATAAAATGACGAGCAAAAAACAGTATCCTTTTCCGAACTTGTGCAAGGTGAAGAGAAAATAGAAAAGAATGAACCCTAGAGGATCCAATATGTGTCAAATAGGCCTAGAAGGTTTGTTTAGGATGTTTGGCTTGGCTTAAAGTCCATCTGGGTGCATCTGATTCTAAGTAAAGATTGACAAATCGAGAGTTCCAAATCATTTTTGTATTCATCAGCATGCAGTGTTTTTGTAGTGGGGACAAGTATTATAGCAAACAAAATGGGGTGACTACAGCGGGACTGTTTCAAACGAAGAGAAATTGAACATGAGCATGGTAGTGAAGGGCTATAGGGTAGTTGTGTGGGTGACAGAAATGACAAATGATTGAGATCAGTGAAAAGAGGGTTTTGGGTGAAAGAAATGAGGTAAAGGATTGCCAGTGAGGGAAACAGAATGAAAAGTGAGCTAGGGAGATGGGTCGTCAGATGAGAGGGGCCGTCGGTAAGGAATGGGGGTTGAATGAGGGTCTCTAGGGGAGAAAGAGGGTTGTTGGTGAGGAGAGGGGTTGCCGGAGATGGGTGTAGGGTTGCCAATTAAAAAATGTTTGGGTGAGAGTTTAAAGGGTATATTTAGGATTATGGTAGGAGTCCAAAGAAAAATGTGAAAGGGAACAATTTGAGTGGTGAGGATTCAAAGAAGTAGAAGGTCCTCTGAGAGGTGCACGTGTTTAGCAACATACTTTAAAAAATCATTTTTTTTGTTTTTTGTTTTTTGTTTTATCTATTTATGTTTATTTTGTGTATTTATTTGTTTATTTATTTTTAAACTTTTAAGTCCATCTTGTATGCATGATCTTGTGCCACAATTATATACTATAACCCCAATGGTATATATTGTGAGTTCAAGTTTCATGTGGCGAGTTGGAGGTCATCCGTGTTTTTCTTTTAGCTTAGATCTACAATATATAGTGTAAGTTCCAAATGAGTCAAAAAAAAAAAAATAAATAAATAAATAAAATAAAATCTCCTTTTTGTGATGTGTTTAGCATTTAATCTTTTATTCATGTGGTCTCAAGTTCAAATAAAGGATGAGAGTTGTGTTAGCTTGATAGTCAATTTGTAAAAATTTTAACTAAATTTCTTAAGAACGAGAATCTTAGTACTGAATTAAGTACTTCATGTGGGTCAAATTTTTAAGGGCGAATTACACACGATCCCTGTAGTTTGGGACTCATGTTACTTTGATTCTTAACTTTTTAATTGTGATATATTTAATCATGAATTTTAAATCTTGTTCTAAATGAGGACAATTGAAAATATCATTATTTAATTGCAAAGGCAAAATCGCCAATTTTATAAAATATAAACTAATTTGATAAAAATAAATGTCAAAAAATATTTTTAAATTTTTAAAAATTATTTCTACCCACCACCGATAAAGTTATGTAAAATTGATAAATATTTTAGATATTTATTTATTTATTACTTACCAAATTAATTTTTATTAAGTGTTTGAATGATGATCATGTAATAAGTGGTTGTTAAGATTTTAATGTGTAATCGATATGTTTAATATATGAAATATTTTTAGTTTTAGATTTTTGATTTAATGGATTGGTTTAATAATGATATCAAAATTATCGCTATATTTTACTTTTAGAAAAATAAAAACTAATTTAATGAAAATAAAAACAATCACCCATTACATGATTATCATCCAAACATATAATAAAATTAATTGGTAATAAAATAAAATAAATATTTAAAAGATTTGTCAATTTTATATAATTTTATTTTTAGTGGGCAGAAATAATTTTTTAAAATAGAAAAATATGTTTTTGACATTTATTTTTGTCAAATTAGTTTATATTTTTATTAAATTGACGATTTTGTCCTTAAATTAAGTAATAGAATCTTTAATATACTTATTTAAAACAACATTCAAAATTTAAAATTAAATATATTATAATTAAAAAATTAAAAATCAAAATAATATAAATCTCAAATTATAAAAACCGTCAGTATAATATGTCTAATTTTTTTAGGAATATGAAGCTCCCAGCTCGTAATAATAATCCTGTCAGGAGTAGGAACCACTCCTATCCCAAGGAAAACCCCAAACCAACTCGCTAGTAATAGGTCGAGCAAAAAGGATATGTGGGAAAGTCTACTTTATCCTTATACAGAATCGAAAAATGATTCATGTACCGATTCATTTGATGAGGACACACATTTGTTTTGACTCCTAACGTAGAAAGATTTAATTTAAAAATAAAAAATAAAAAAAATCAAAAATCAAAGACAAAAAAAAAAAAAAAAAAGAAAGAAAATATGCTTGTTTTTATTTTTCAAAAAATATTTTTTAGAAAATTCTACTTTCTTATTTTTCGTATTTTTTTTGTTTTTAATGAATTTTTTAAATATTTTAAGCAATTTTTTTTACTTTTTAGACACATTTAACATAAATACACCTAAAAAGTAAAAAAATTGTAAAAAAAATCTTTTAAAAATTTACTAAATACCAAAAATATAAAAAAAAATACAAGAATTCAGTACATTTTTTTGTATTTTTATGTATTTATTAATTTTTAAAATATTTTTTCATAAATTTTTTACTCTTTAGAAAAATCTAAGTAAGGTGCATCTAAAAAAGTAAAAAAAATGTTTAAAATTTAAAAAATATCCATTAAAAACAAAAAAACATAAAAACTAAAAAAGTCAATTTTTTAAAAAACTTAATCCAGAAAACTCAAACCAAACATACTGAGTATTTTTTAGGCTTTTTTTTAAATGGATTTTTAATTTTTAATTTTTTTAGAGTTTTATAGTATCTAAAAGTATAATTTTTTTTTAATAAAAAAAATGACTTAAAAAAAAATCTTAAAAGAGCAAATTGCCGCATAACTTTTCCCTAATGCCCCGAAGCTTTGTCGAGCCCATTGACTCAAAAGAAACCCAAGAAACTGTACTTCAATAAAAGCCTATATATTTATTATTTAGGCCCATTCCAAATGCTTTGGTTGGTTGGTCATAATAGCCTAGTTACATTATGATGGTAGGTACTTTGTTGCTTGGGTCCACTTTGTCTTGAGGTGTTGGGTTTCATCTCTCATTCTCCTGGGCACTGTAGGAGTAATTGATAGGATTGTGTGAGATAAAAGTTATATAATGAGATTAGATATGGCAGATAATGAGAGATGAGATAAATAGTTAGAAGGAGTGAGGTGTTATATTTAGTTAGAATGAAATAAAAAGAAATAATTACATTTGATCAAGTGATGAAGGGAAAAAAAAAAAAAAAAAAAATCTATTGAGTCATAGTCCTTCTAATATCACAGTACTTATTATATTATTTAATCCCCTATTTCCTTTTATTTAATCCTTCATATCAGTATTAAAATTATTCGAAATTTACTACCATGCAAAACAAATACCAAATTGGACTATTTAGTGGAATCCACACGTTCCCCCACCTCCAATTATCTTCTTATTCGATAATCAAATATCAGACTAACAATTTGGTAAGTTTCACATATCTCTCCACTTTCAATCCCATTATCAGTGAAACAATCATACGTTCCCTATGTGTACAACATGGGATTGTATATACTAGGTAGGGATATAGTCATAGCTAAGTTTCAAACACCCTTGTGATGAAAATAGGGTACTTCGATTCTTACTAAGAAGAAAAAATTCGTACTCACATAATAGAAAATATTTGATAGGAGTTTTGTAAAAGTCAAATCTACAACACGATTCAATAAGACTAATATAACCTTTACGGAGATAGATGATCTTATCTAGCTTCATCCTAGGAGCTCAAACCTGACATGAGACAAATACAAGACACAATATTTTTGTTTGAATGAAAGGAAATGACAATTGACATGAACAAACGATATTCTTATTTTGACAAAAAGAAAAGAAAAGAAGAGTGATGAGTTGCATCAATCAATGAGAAAAATACACCCTTATGATTTGTTATGAATGTTATTATCTCCTTGTGATGAAAATAGGATACTTCGATTTTTAATAAGAAGAACAAATTCATATTCACACAATGAAAAATATCTCACAGGAGTTTTGTAAGGTCAAATGTACAACATGTTTCAATTGGACTAATCTAATGTTTAGGGAGATAGATGATCTTATATACTTTTCGGGCTGCAAACGAACCAAGCCGAGTCTCAGCTCGTTTACTAATCGAGTTCGTTTATTGAACTCAAGTTCGGCTCGATAAGGAATTGGGCTTGAGCTCAGCTCGCCTAGGCTCGCCTCGTTAATATTTATGAAACTCGACCTTATCTCGATAAATTTTTTTCCCCATATTATTTATATTATTTAAATAAAAATATTATTTATATAATTTAAATAAAAATAAACGAGCCGAACTTGACGTGCTGAGTTTATGTGAGCTCGAGTTTGGCTCGTTTACTAAACGAGCCTAATATTCAAGCTCAGCTTATTTACTAAACAAGCTGAGCCGAGTCGAATTTGTTCATGAACAACTCAGTTCATTTGCAGCCCTATATATCTTTGCCTTAGGAGCTCGAACCTGATGTGGGACAAATACAAGATGCAATTATTTATTTATTTTTTTGAACAAAAGGAAATAATAGCTACATACAACAAATGATATTCTTATTTTTCCAAACAAGAAAAAAAAGTGATGAGTTGCTTCAATGATTAAAACATACCCACATGATTTTTTTTTTAATCGAATGTCCGAACTAGTTATTTATTATGAATGGTAATATCTCCTTGTAACTTGATCTGTATAGATATGTTTTCCAACACCCTAAATGGAATGATTGATGACTCCAACTTTATGGAGAACCTGGAAATCTTTTTAAAACAAAGATATATTAAAGTTGTATCATTTTTAAGTATTTCTTGTAAGATTAATGCTTAAGACTCTCAAAAATGGGTGACTCTCATAACTTTCAATTGATTGGTGATCACTTATTACATATTTTTTTTGTTGTCCTTTCTCTCTCACAGGTGCCCTCTCTTGCTCATAGGTGCGTAGGGGTCGTGAGAGTCTGTAACACTTCGGTTCCTTGTAATTTGATTTGTAAAGTTTTGCTTGTGTAAAATTTGTTAAATTGCACTTCCTAATGATGTGACGAAAAGTGAAGGTGGTTGCCATATAATTCTAATCTTTTGTACGATATGAGACAACATTTACACCACTCAAAATAGTTAATAGAGGCTCTCCAAAAAGTCAAACCCGCAACATTTTAACTGCTCAATTAAGATTTTTGGATCTTGGATTTATAGAAGAAATAAAAAAATATATAGTTTAATTTCACTATCTTTTATGGTTTCTAAATAAATTTAAAATTTAAAAAACAACCTAAAAATGAGCTCAAGAAAAGAAAACACCATGGTCACCAAATAATATGGATCAAATAGTTATTTTATTTTATTTTAACCACACGGGATATTAAGGCCAAGTTTGGTAACTCCAACATAATCTATTTTTTTATCTTTTTTTTCATTATATCACCTCTTTACTTTTTTGCACATCTTTTCGTAAAAAGACAAAAAGTGCACTTATTTAGGTCATTCCAAACAACCCCTAAGAGAAACACCTTCTTTTGACGTTTTATATCTAATTTCGAAGATTTATACTACAAAATCGAGATTATTACCTGTCTAAATATACAACAGTACAATTATGATTACTATAATATGTATAACTCAACCCTTGGGTGTTTGGCCTTTAATAACAATGGTGACTCCCTTGGTTTCTTTTCCATCAACTAATACGTATCTAACAAATACTTCTTATCTAGAACGCTTCTATCTGATTGGGTTGGAGTTAATATGCTTAAGACTTTTTTGTCTTACCGAATTTAAAAGAATCATTTCATTACTAGGATTGCTCAACATAAGAGCGGTAGGGGTTTGACATCTGCCACAACCTCGACCATTCTTGTCATGTATGTGATAATTTGATTAGAGATCATGCCATGTTAAAATCTTCTAAACCCAGTGGCTCTACTTAAAAATATATTCCCACAATTAATATATTAATAACTTGAATTGACACAACCAAGTGTTGATACTTCTCCATAACACTCGAATGCCAAAATCTCCATTTAAAAATTTAGAGGCACAACTACTTCAAGTTCACTCAATTTGGATAGACCGGACACTTGGCTTTGGAAGTAATGGCTCTAAACCCTAAAGGCTATGAACTATAGAGATTTTTGTTAGGTTCAAATATAGACTTGAATAAACTGTTAAAGAATCCAACGTCCAAATTAAATAGGATTAATTTCATAAGTCAAAACTCTTAAGCTTAACTAAAATATTAAAACTTCAAGTCCCGTCAAATGCAAAATTGCCTCTCACCCATTTGTGGGCGTGGGACTAAAAGTGACGTGGGCTTGGGCCTTTTTTTTGTAATCGTTCATGGGTTTGAACTAGGGCTTGGACCTTGAACTATATATTCTTAATTTAGGTTGTGCTTGGGTGCTTTTAATATAGAAGTGTTATTTTCAAATCTAAAGATATGATAATGTATTAAAATATTTAAAGTATTTTTTTTTAAATATTTTTTCTAATCATCCATGAATCGTATTATTTATATATCATTGAATTTAAAAAATAATCTACAAAATCAGCTTATGTATAATTTTTCTTTAAGATAGAGCTCATGCTATGAGTAATCAAAAAGGATTGACTTCCCTTTCATCCGTGATTGAACTAAAAGGTGCTGTTGGACCCATGAGAGGCCACCAAGGGTCCCATTCTAATAATCCGAATCGTTTAATGTGTAGAACTCGTTGAGTGCTATATGCTTGTAAAAAATTACGTTGATCGGATATCGATAGTTATTTCATCGGATCAAATTCTGTCAATTGTTTATTTTTTCACCATCTATTTTTTTATATATATATATATAAAATTGATTTGATTACGTAGCTATCGATATTTAATCAACGTATTTTTTTACAAGTATATAGTACTCGATGAGTTCTACACATTAAATGATTTAGATTATCAAAAGGAGACCTATGGTGGATCCCCACAGGCCCAACAACACCATGCAATCCGATAAAAATGAGACATGTGGTGGATCCCCGCAAACCCAATAGCACACTCTAATCCGATCACGGATTAGAAACCAAAAACAGTAAAATCACATGCAAAATGATTGAATTGATGTTCTGGTGGTCTGTTGCTTTTATCCAAAGTCTAGCTCCATAGACTAGAAGCACATGTAGTGTTCTGCAACAACGTAAACATTGTTTATGGCTTATAAGTTATCACATTAGTTTTTTATTTTTTTATATATATTTTTGTAAAACGTTAAAAATTTATTAAATAAGTCATATGTAAACTTTTGAATAAATATCTTATATTTGAATTGAATTCTATCTGATACGTTGATGTGATAAATTTTTTAAAATATAAATAGGATATATACTATACACAAATAGTTAGATATATTTGTTAAAAATGATTATTTTTAATTTAAAATAATAAAAAAATTAATTAAATAATTTAATTAGTTAATGATCCAACCTACAACCTACATTTTAAAAGTAATATATAAATTAAAGTTAAATATCATTATATTACAAAAGTTACAAATGAAAAATTAATTTTAAAATCATACTAAGTACAAAAAAAAAAATAAAATTAATTTTACCTTTGTATAAAATAAAGTACTATTTTGACTGAGGCATGTATGGGGCACGACAGAAATTAAGAAAAAAAATATTTGAGTATGCTTTTCGAGTACTTCATATGCATATAAAAGTAACCATGCAAAGTACCAATATCTAATACGTAGCTGATACGAATGCGACATTTTTTTAAAGTATCCATGCTTCATAGCTAGTCCTCTGATATCCTCTAATAATTAATAATCTTGAGAGAATTAAAAAATATTAAATATTTATTTTTCTTGATATCCTTTGCAAGTAAAATAATTTGCTGGTATACCTGTATACGTATACGTAGTTATACAATTTTTAATACCCTAACTGTGTTTGCATATTAGATTTGCTAAGAAATTTTTAAAGAAAAATTAAATGAAAAAAAAAAGTTAAATTTTATATCATGGTATCACCTTTTCATTTCATTTTTATCTGTCTCTACAAATATCTCCTTAAATTTTAATTTTAGACACAACCTAAATAGGACATGCATGCATATTTTTAAAGAGAGCAAACTTCTGTAACAAATATATTGTATCAAATCTTTGTAGTACAAAAGCTTGTATCCCATAATCCCTTTTACTATAATTCCTATGAAATAGTTATACTCGGTCACATATATTTTTCACTTGAATTATTATTATGGCCCTGTTTGGTACAACTTAATTTCAGCTTATTTCAGCTTTTAGCTTAATTTAAGCTATTTTGATGTGTTTGGTTTAGCTTAACAATACAGCTTATAGCTTTTTGTAACTCAGAAATCAACTTATTCTTTGAGTGGGGCAGGAGAAACTTAATTTATAAGTCAAAAATCAACTTATATTCATAGTTATAAGTTATAAGCTGTTAAAGTATAAGTTATAAGTACTTTCCCACAGCTTTACCAAACAGGACCTATAAGAGAGTTTGTTCAAAGAAAAAACTTATTAATTATCAAGTAATAGAATTGTTATTATTTACAATGAAACAAAGTCAGTTGCCCAATGAAATATAAATTAATAGAGATTATTAAGTTATAGAACATCAATTGTAAATCAAAAGGAAAAGCCTTTGCACATTTTGTTTTTATTTCTAACGTTGAGATCTCCATTGTGCTGTAACAAAATTTGACTTCACCCTTTGGCATGTTAAAAACAAACTCTAATTGAGTTTTTTTTTTTTTGGTTTTTTGTTATGTGAATACGGAGATTATTTTTATTTTTATTTTTGGTACTTAAAAATAAACACTTGCTCCGCATACAAATGGTTTTTACACGAATTTTACTTTTTTCTGTAATGAATCTTTTTAGATTTAACAAATGAAATAGAACTAAAGAGTTGAAATGGTAAAAAAATGAGTTGGGATATGACTGATTGACTCATCAAATAAGGAATTTCATGAAAGAGAGAGAATTATTCTTCATAAATTTTGTATGATCATCATTATCACATGGCTTTCAAAAGTAAGGGATTGACCAAATCATAAGGGTCACCCTCATACATTTGCAAAATACAAAAGTGTACTTTAAATGAAGATGCCCCCAACTACTATACTTTCAAACGACACATCACTTTGGCTATTGATTATTCCCTAAATATATTTTTTGTTATTTTATTATATAAAGTCTTTATTCTATTTGGTGTAAAAACTATCACATATTTTTTTTTTTTTTTTTTCTTTTAAGAATATAACCCTTCATATTTACTAACACATTTAATAACGACTGGGTGTTTTCTTTTTTCTTGGACAAAAGCAATAATTCAGGAGAATGGAATGGTGAATATATTCTTAAGGGAGAAGAGTTGAGGAAATGAGTGTGGGGGATACAAAAACAATGAGTGACAATGATGCTCAAAAGACAAAGAGTGGACAAACCCATTTGAACATGACTTGGACTTCCACCACTGCCAGGGTTTATGAACCCCACAATTTATATATATATATATTGCAAGGTCAATCCCCATAATGTCAAAAGGGACATACATACACATGTTTATCAATTATTTATATAGGTGCAGACCTCAGATAATAGGGTTCTTTTACAGATATGCTACATACATCACTCTCCTTTCTCTCTCTACCACTCCTTGTCTCTCCTTTTTTCAATTTTTTTTGGTACATTCACTCTCCACCTATTTTCTTTAGTTGTGGCTAGATTCTCAATCTTTATTCTTTTATGAGAAATGCTAAAAATCACAGAACTTGAATGAGAACGTCTCATCTAGCTATATGGATAGTTAAGTGTCAAAATGTTTTATTATAACAAGCACTGCAACCTATAAAAGTTTAGGCACTAAATTTTTTCATCTCTAAAATTGAGATTTTTGTTATAAAAAATATTAAGAGATTAATTTCAGTTGTCATGTAAGTTGTTACTAGAAGGCTATTTCAAAAAGTCAAAAAAAATTTAGTGACAAAATTTTTAAAATGTAACTAATAAATATACTTTTAGGGACAAAATAATTTGGTATTTAATAACTTTACTTTTTGAGACGGAGATTTTGGTTCCAAAAGATAGTAATTTATTATTAATAAATGTATTAAAATGTGTAAAAAAGTATTGAAGTATATGAAATTGTATTGAAATTTTTTTTTCCTCAATTATTTACAATTAAACTTATGCCTCGTGCCTCATGGTGGTGATTAGCAATATCTTTTTAACTAGTCAATAAGCAAAACAATAATAACTAAGGAAATTCTACAACACCCTAAGAATATAACAACAATAATTCATTCCAGCCAAATAAACTTATATAATAAAAAGGAAAGAAAAGAAAATAAAAGAAAAGAAAATCTCATTATGGGTAACCTTTTTTTCTTTTTTTAATGGTAAATTACATTAATGGTCCCTATAGTTTAAGAATTGTGTCGCTTTGTTCCTAACTTTTCAATTGTGACACATTTGATCATGAATTTTGAATCTTGTTTCAAATATGGATAATTGAAGATACCATTGCTTAATTTCAAAGAAAAAATAGTCAATTTAATAAAATATAAACCAATTTGACAAAAATAAGTGTCAAATTTTTTTTTTTGAATTTTTAAAAATTATTTCTACCCACTAAAGATAAAATTATGTAAAATTGATAAATTTTTTAGACATTTATTTATTTAAAAAATTAATTTTTATTATGTGTTTAGATGATGATCACGTAATGAATGATTGTTTTTATTTTTATTAAATTAATTTTTATTTTTCCAAAAGTCAAATATGAAGATAACTTTGATATCATTGTTAAATCAATCTATTAAATCAAAAAATTTTAAACTAAAAATATTTCATATATTAAATATATCGATTACATATTAAAATCCTAACAAGCACTCATTACATGATTATCATCCAAACATATAATAAAATTTAATTTGGTAAAAAAAACAAATGTCTAAAAGATTTATCAATTTTACATAATTTTATCTTTAGTGGGTAGAAATAATTTTTTTAAATTAAAAAATATTTTTTTGACATTTATTTTTGTCAAATTAGTTTATATTTTATCAAATTGACGATTTTGTCTTTAAAATTAAGCAATGGTATCTTCAATTGTCTTTATTTGGAACAAAATTTAAAATTTAAAATTGGTGGTCAAATGTGTTACAATTAAAAAGTCAAGTAACAACGTGACACGAGTTTTAAATTATAGGAACTGTTAATGTTATTATTTTTTTATTTTTTATTGGCAAAAGGAAAGCATTATGCTAATGTAATTGACAAGTAATAATGTGCTGCCATCAGCCACTCCACCTAAGTTGTCAATGTCTTAAGATAAACAACCTTAATTTGCTAAAACTAAGAAAATGAAAAATCTCTTTGTCCACTCAAAATGATGGAATAAGGCTTTATCCTAATTATTGTTTTTTATTATTTTATTTCCTCTTAAGAATGTATCCAAATGTTTTTTAAGTTCTAACTTTGTACCAAGTCTTATTGAAACTTTAAAAGTGAACTACCTATAATATACTTGTAAAATACTATTTGGCTATGTGGTGCAATTTATAGATGCTATTTATAAATTTTTTGTTTTAATTTTGACAGTTTATGTCAAAGTGTTTGATATAATTCATACTTATAGGCTATTAGATCAAAATAATTTAAATAAGTTAAGAAAAATTGATTATTTAAAAATTAGAGAAGGATCTTTTTAATTTTTACTTTCTAAAATATACCCTACATATATATATATATATGTGTGTGTGTGTAGTTTACTTAGCGTTTTTTAAGGAAAAATTATAATCAACCCATCCACCAATCCAAAAGAAAATTTCTTAATTTATCCCAGGACTTCAGTGAAATACGAAATTGTATAAAGCTGATTTTGAGGAGAAGTTATTCCATGCCGCAATAACACTAACCACATTGTGTCTATTGATTGTGTTGAGTGATAGAAGAGGTGAGATTCACGCTTTTGTATTGAATAAGAAGAATGGTTATTTGTGCTTTTATGTGGCACGTATCACATGATGTCCCATGGACACTAAATAATTTTCTCATTTTAAGATTTACATTTCATGATATAATAAAGTTACTTAATACATATACAAAAAGATAGACATATACAATGCTTCTTTTCACTAACAAGTTGGACATATCATTAATTATCTCCTATAACTCTAATACAAAAATGGTGGGTTCTATAATTTAAACCAATAATTATTATTTTAGAGTATCGCCTAACAATGCTCTAGGAGTATTGAATAATTTCCCCTAGAGCTTTGCAAAATTTTGAGTACAACATCAATTATGAAACTATCTCTTTAATTTTAGGGGAGATTGTAAATAAGTAGGCTGATATTAATTTTTTTTATTTTTATTTTAAAGAAACTTAAGGGACAAACTTACATAATGTATAGTTTTGATAATAATCATAATGAATATTACTATAGAAAATAATTTATTTATTTATATTTTTGTTGTTGCAAATTTGGGAACTGTGTCCATCCATGTGTGTGACCGTAGGAATTAAAAATATATATATAAAACAAATGCATGAAGACAAAGATGTAGCATATGTTGTTTGCATGAGCAGCTAGAGGACAAACCTTAAAAGGTACAAAATCTTCAGACTCTGGATGTACACTATCGCTTGCAAAACCTATTAAAGCAATTAGCAATTTGAAACTGATATACATACATCCATAATTCAAAGTATTTTATAATCATAAAACCAAATAGAGACAAAGATTTCTCAGATTTGGAGGTTATATGTGTTGCTTTGCATGCATTTTGAGAAGGTTAACGACAAAACTAACAAAGATTTCCCCACCACATAGATCTTTGTCTCCAAATAATTCAATGTTTTTGTTTTTTGTTTGTGGATTTGGTGCTTTTAAGACATTAAATCCTTGTTAAGGTAAAGGTTTTGGGTACCTAAAAAAATACATATTGATAAAGAAGAGGTGGAACATCACTACCCACACCCATGTGGAATGTTCAAATCCTCATTTGCATTTAACAAGGAAAGTTGGAACTAACAGTAGTTTTGGAATATTATGTGATATTATTAATGTAATACTTTTTATTAATAATATAATGAAATTTTTTACAAGTTGAATAATACTAACTCATTTTGATTATGTAGTTGAGAAAAAAAGAAATGACTCATTTAATGCAAAAATTATCATGTGAATCCAAAACATTAGGTGACTAATTACTCAGCCAATGGTGTTTCATGATTTTCCATCATTATTCCTATTTTTCAAGTCATGAAAGGACATAGCCCTTTATTATTATTGGGCGAACACACAATGTGTTGTTCCAGAAAGATATGATAATTATTGTACTTTATGTATTTTGCGATTCCTTGTTTATTAGGAGTACAATGTTTATGACGTCAAGATTACCTAATAATTTCCCCTTATGTCTTATAAGTAAACTTGAAAGATCTCCAAAAACTATAACATAGGATTTATGGCATGTGAGTGTATTTAGAATTTAATTTTAATATACCCACATAATTTCTCTTTACACCTATCACAAACTTTGCAAAGCTTGTTCTTTAAGTAAAACACTTGTAGAAGTAAATATTAGGCCATGTGAATTGCACAAAAGTTTCTAAATGCACCCTTATTAAATTCTCCCTATACACACCATATGCATTACAACACTTAAGCCTTTCAAAGAAACTCTTGTATAAATGGGTGTAGTGAGAAATTTATTGGGTGTATTTAGAATCTCACCAATTACCCACTCGATTTTTTAAAAATTATTTTGTTTTGACCTTTTATTTAATAAGGTCTTTAGATGCTAATTTGCTCTTACAAATTTTGTCTTAACTTCAGGGGCAAGAATGACATTTTACCCATATACCATTGATCCCTTCCGTTTTGTGTTAGGGTGGTTCCAAATGTACCCCAAAAATTACATTAAACATCCAATTACAAATTTTTTTTAATACCATTTTACCCATTAATCAAATTATCAAAATAACCAAACTCTAACCCTAACTCTGTCCACTTCCTTCTAGCTCTGGCAGCCTTCGGCCATCCATTCTCAACTTCAGTCGCCAACCAATCACCTAGCTTCGGTCAGGCCTCTAACTCCGACGACCTCTTCCTAACTCCGGTCACTCCTTCCAACCCCTCTCCCCATGCCCTAGCACTTTCCTACCCTACGACGCCATCCCCTAGCCATTTCCTACCCTCCGACGCCACCCACCAACACCTTTCCACATTCACCATTGTTATTGCATCACTAGCAGCCCCCACCTTTGTAACTTGTTAAGTACCCACCCTCTACCGCCCTTGGCTTGCACAAACCCCCTTCACTTTTACTGTCCTCTCCTCGTTTAACCCAGCCCCCTACCTTTACAACTCGCAAAATCCTAGATTTCATATCAAGGTTTTAGTGGAGAAGAAAGAAGAAAAAGAAGAAGAAGAAGAAAAAGAAGAAGAAAATATGTGAGGGGAGGTGAATGGTGGAGAGGAGGCAGTGGGTGTCGAAAGGCCACGACAGAGGTGTGGCTTCGGCGGCAAAGGTGATCCCAACGGTAGGTTGGTAAAGGGGTAAAAATGGGATTACTTGTAATGTTTTGGAGTGTTTAACAAAAAAAATGTTATAATCAAAATTAAGGTTGGAGTGTCCAAAGAAATGAGGTGCCTAACTCAATTTTTGGGATGCATTTAGAGCAATCCTATATTTTATACATAAAATAATCAATTAAAAGAAAGATTATTGAATAAAAATTCAAGGTCACATCTCACACATTCTTCACAAAATTCGTAGAAGATTTCTATACGCTCTAAAATTTTATTATTTTATTTTTTTAATTTTCTCCTCAAGGAAAAAAAAAAAAAGAACTAATCACAACCTTTCCTTATTCATGAAAATAGGGAAAAGTGGGATGAAAATTGACATAAAGCAATTTTCAAATTGAAAATACGGGAAACCCATTTACAAGGAGATGACAGCATGCACTAGGTTCAATTAATGTATAATTAATTATTAGATAATAATATATAGATTGATTAGACAAATAGATGTGGAGATAAGTATCCGTACAATTGTGACAATAAAAGTTAATTTACTTATAAAGCATCTAATCAGTAAGTTAATTATTTCGAGTCAAGCAAATAATTTAGTGGTTAGACACTTTAACAATTGTTCATCGAATCAGGGTTCAAACCTCATTAACTCCTCACTTCTCTTAGGTAGTTGTTGGCTACATATTTTGTAAAAGTCAATTACAATTCGACACGTGGCAGAATGAGAGTGTTATTGGAAGATGATTTTAATCTTAAATCTCAACCATACACGTGGCAATAAATATTGGTTCTCAAGTGGTCTGAGTAGCACTAGATCAGTAATGAGATACAAGGTGACGTGGCCTCAACGGTTACCTATATTCAAATTCAAATACAGGAGGGAAGTTCAATTGCAAGTGATGGCGTAGTGGGACTACTTCTAAGGCAGCATGATCAGCAATCATGGAGGAGCAGTTCGACGGTTCGAAGTACAGTTCGAAGGTCATCTTTGACAAGTATAAATAGCAAGGAAGTTCCCAGAAAAGAGCCCCCAGACTCAGATCATATAAACCAGTTTTTACTTCATATTTTCCTTTCCAGTTTTACATTTCATGTACTTTAAATACTCGTTCTTTAAATACCTGCATTGTACTTCAATTCATAGGAGTAGTTTCAAGTAAATTCAAGTAGACTGTTGCTGTAAACCTCCTCGAGGCTGAGTTTGGACTATTGTAAGTATTTATGTTAATGAAATACTTCAATTGTTCTTCATATTAATTGTTATTTCTCTTAATTTCTCCTAAAGTCAAGCCACCAGTAAAAGTCCTCTTCATTGAGGCTGAAAGAACTAAAACATAGTCGCCTGATAATTGATTGGCAATTATAATTTTCTGTAAGGACTGATTGATCATTGCTGGCACGCTCGCATTTACAAATATACCCTTCGAAAAGCCAAAAAGCTAACATATATTTTTGGCACGCCCGGTAGGACTAATTAAAATGGCTAGACGGAGACGACAAGGAGAAAATGAACGCTTGGAAGAGGGCGTAGAAGGAGAGGAAGAAATACCTAATCCAGGAGAGAATGTGGTAACACACCCTGTGGAGACTCCTATGTTATCAGAACCTTTGGTCGAATGCAGAAGATTTACAGACAAGAACCATATGTTCATGATATTGGACGAAACCAAGGAATTGGACCATCCACCGTTCCATTTTCTCAGCCAACAAATCCATGGGATGGCTTGGTAGATGCTATGGGACAACAACTAATGAATACAATGGAAATGTGGGCAACATCCTTTTTGGATCGAATGAACAACCACCAACCAACAAATACAAGACGTACAGAGGAAATTTTAAATGTCCCTCAGCAAAGATTGGCTAGAGAAAAACAGCTTATGCAAGTTAATGGACAAACTAATGGTCAGACTAGTACTCAGAACTATGAAAGACCATCGCCTCAGTCTTGGTATGAACCCATTTCAAGGCCTGTAGTAGGCCAAAATGCCTCAGTACTCAACAGTGAAGCCACACCAGTTGGTAGATCTGGCCAAGTACAAGAAACTGGCATAAGAATGGTGGCAAATCCCATGTTCGAAGCCATACCTGGCACCAGGGGTTATAATAATCCCTTATTCGAATTTATACCCGGGGGGTTGGAAGGTTTGCCTACAAATGGAAGGGACACAATACCTATTCCAACACCTTTCACAGGTCCTTTCGCAGGACAGGCTCAAAGGGGTTATCCATTCCCCCAACAGCAACCTGCACCACAGGGGCAACCAGTCCCAAATGTACCATTGTATGGACCAAGAGGACCACAGGCACAAGTTTGTCCACCAAACCCTGTGTTTGCTCCTCCAAAGAGTGGTTCAAAAGCCCAAAATATGGTCCCTAGGGACCAAATTGCTGATATTGTTAGGGAGATATGTGGACCAATGGCTCGGGGGGTCCAGACTCCTGTATACAGAAAACCATACCCAGAGTGGGTGGATAGGGTACATGAATACCCAAGAGGGTTTAGAATACCAGATTTCACCCTATTCTATGGAACTGGAAATCAATCAACAGTAGAGCATATTGCTAGATTCGCTGCTCAGTGTGGTGAATTCGCTAATCATGACTACATAAAATTGAGATTATTTTCAAACTCTCTAACTGGGGGAGCGTTTGTATGGTATATCAACCTTACACCTGGCTCCATTCAAACTTGGCAACAAATGGAAGAGGCATTTCATGCCCAATTTTTCCAATCGGAGCCAGAGGTGTCCATGGCAGATTTGGCAAGATTGAGTCAAAGGCCTGAAGAAAAGGCTACTCAATTCATTGCCAGATTTAAAAGGGCTCGAAATAAATGTAGAGTCATCCTTCGAGCTGTAATTTGTACGATTGGCTCAAAACGGTTTAGAGTTCAGGCTTCGAAAGAAGTTTGACTCAACTGAATTCAGGGATTTGGTCGAATTAACCTATAAGGTGTCTCGATATGAAGCATTACTAGAGGAAGAACAAGATCGAAACAATGCTTCATATAAGACATATTATAGAGATCCCAATTATGAGATTGATGCAGAGATTGTGGGCAAAGAACCCGTAATCTGTGAAGCATTAATTCATAAGGATACAACTATCGACCAGTAATTTAAAAAGAAAGACTTTCACAGAAAGTATTCTTTCGATTTAACAAAAGCAGATGACATTTTTGATCATTTGCTTGCAGCCAATTTCCTTAAGTTACCAAAAGGTAAACCGCCTTCTTGATGAACTTAAAGGAAAAGTATACTGTAAATGGCATAATTCTTGGTCTCACTCAACTAAAAACTGCATTGTTTTTCGAGACAGGATCCAAGAGCAAATCCGGAAAGGAAGTCTGAAGTTCCCAACCAAAACAGAGAAAGCCATGGGAATTGACAGTAACCCGTTTCCAGAAATTGGAGAGAGTGCGGCAAACGTGGTTGTACCAAACTTTCAGAATCTGTCTCTGCAGGAACTGGAAGAGGTTAATGTGCAAATGCATATTGCCAACCAGACAGCTGCCAAGAAGGAGATCAGAAATCCACCAGTTATTGGACAGGATCTCTCACATCAGAAGGAACATTCTGATGAAGAAATACTGGATGACGATTCCTTGGAAGCAGCTGTAATGCAAAGGATGTGTCCCAGGTGTAGACTAAGCTACAAATGGTTGAAGGGGCTTCCAATTGATGGGAAGCAATACTATAAGGATGTTCAGAGACGTCCTAGATCGACCAACGCCATAACAAAAGGCCGCATCAGGCTAGTGATAAGCAGCGACCAGTGGTGGTTGAGCCTGCAGTTGACAGAATAAATGCTAAAGGCAAAAGGCCCTTGTACGAGTCTAGGCCACTTAACTACTATAGAATGGAGAGCAAACATTCTGAAAGAAGATTAGAGAGGAGTTCAGGTTATGGGACTAAAGCCAGAGATTGGCCTCGCACCAACCTCACACGTAATGTAAAATGGCCATCTCCATGAAGGCCGTAATCAAGCTCAAGTATGAGGCCGTAACCAAGCACTTACCTCCAGCCCGCCCAAGATGGCTTCAAGGTGAAAATGGTGATTCAACGTCAATCAAGAAGCTCTTGGGTGCTCGAGTCCCAGATTGGTTTGTAATGAAAAACAAACCTAGGGAATTCGCCAGAGAGATATTGGAATTACAGTGTAATGGTCAAACCTCCTTTGGTGGCCCCCAACAATCGGGTATTGAAGCACCAAAGACAAAGGAACCAAATATGGTTCCAAGGTTATTTCAGATCACAAAGGAGGAAGATTCAACCGCAGTACACCCGACATCAAAGAAGATCCGAAAGAGAGTGAAGAGAGTTCTTCACATGTCAAGACAGAAGAAAAGAAAGCTTCGAAGTCAGACCATGTTCCAAAACCGACGCTACAAAGTAAAGTGGTTTGTAGCAGAGAACAATTGGCCCAAGTTCATTCTGAACTAAAGGCCAGAGAGAAGTCCAGTTTGACAGGGCTGGAGAAGGCTCTGATGGAAAGTGATAGTGAAATAGAAGAAGAGATTGGCATGAGCCAAAAGAAGGAAATGGCAGAAGAAGAAATGTTCGAAGCCTTCATGGCTAAACAAACATTTCTGACTGAAAACTTAGCTGAGAAAGATCCTTCGAAGGGATCAGCTATCAATGAAATACCAGAATGCAGCATGGAGGACGCTGCTGAAGACGCTGAGCAAGGTAGCCAGGAGGGGAAGAAGGTACAACCAGCCATCCAGTTTGGCTCATTTCCACCTGTATCAGTCAACATGGTACATATACTACCTCATGAATTCCAGGCTGAAAATAAGGATCAGGAGGACCAAGATATGGATCCAATTCTTGTCTCTAGTGAGGAATCACAAGTGAGTATGGCACAGGATGCTCCTGAAATGGCTATTCCAATGGAAACTGAGTGTGAAAGCGAGGAGGAGGTGAGCATCAACCTCTCATATCCTTTTGAATATCCCTCGAATTCCATGACTCAACATGTTAAGCCTTTGTACATTAAGGCTTTCTTTGATGGGATACAGTTAAACCGAGTCCTAGTAGACAATGGGGCGGCGGTAAATTTATTACCGAAATCTTCTTTGAAGAAATTAGGGAAGAAAAATCCCAGGTTGATCCCAACCAGTACAACCATTGCTGGCTTTGCTGGAGATAAGCAGATGGCCCAAGGTATTCTGCCTATTAATTTGAGTGTGGGAACCAGGGATTGTATGACAGCATTCTTCGTGATCGACAGCAATGCTAAATATAATGCCTTACTTGGAAGAGATTGGATTCACACCAACAAGTGTGTGCCTTCCTCGTTGCATCAGAAGATCATGATGGCCCTGGGCAATGGAGAGACAGAGGAGATTGATGCAGATCCTCAACCCTTCATAGCTTGTGCAGACTTTGCAGAGGCCAAGCTGTATATTGAGGGAGTAACCCCACTCAGTATATTGAGAAAAGCTGATGGCTCAGCCGAAGTGACGGCTGGTGAGGAAGTAACACACCTGAAGCACTTAGTCCAAGAAAGTGCTGATGAAGAGGTTGTCGTGAAAGATAACAATGAGGGTTGGTTGTGGGCAAAGAAGTGAAGAACGAGAAGCCAAGCCATTGGCTTTGATTAAATTCTCATCATTGGATGTAAAAGCAATAGTCCAGAAAGTACAAGAACAAGAGAGAGAGGCCATGATAATTGGCTGTAAACAAGAGCAACAACAGGTCAGAAGTTTGACCTTTGGGAAATATTGTGCATTGGACATTGAAACAAAAGTCCAGGAGATACAAGAAGAAGATGCCTTATGGACAGATTTTGTCTATGAGGAAGAAGGTAGAGATGTCGAGATAAAGAACCTAGGAGCAGAACAAGGTGAAAAGGTTGCTTCAAAGGTCGAAGAAACCAAAGAGAAAGCTTTAATGAATTCTCAGACGCAAGACCCCTTAGAAGAAGTGAATTTAGGGGAGGGTTCTGTACAACAGCCCACGTATATAACTACTTGTTTGAATGCTCTAGACAGAGACCAGTTATTGGTTGTTTTAAAGAAATACAAAGATTGTTTTGCATGGTCCTATAATGAACTACCAGGATTGGATAGATCATTGGTGGAACATAGGCTTCCTTTGAAGCCTAATTTCAAGCCATACAAACAGAAACCAAGAAGGATGAGTCCAGATGTAATTCAGAAGGTCAAGGAAGAAATTCTTAGACTACTTAAGGCAGACTTTATTAGGACAGCCAGGTATGTTGAATGGCTATCTAATATTGTGCCTGTAGTTAAGAAAAATGGCAAAATGAGGGTATGCATCGATTTCAGAAATTTAAATCTAGCAACTCCTAAAGATGAATACCCTATGCCTATAGTGGATCTGTTGGTGGACGCTCAAATAGGCATCAAGTTTTGTCAATGATGGATGGCCACTCTGGTTATAATCAAATATGCATTGCAGAGGAAGACATTCACAAGACAGCATTCAGATGTCCTGGGAATATTGGCACCTTCGAATGGGTTAAGATGCCATTTGGTCTGAAGAATGTTGGAGCTACGTATCAGAGGGCTATGAACACCATCTTTCATGACCTTATTGGAGGGTATCTAGAATGTTATATTGATGACATCGTCGTGAAATCCCAGTCCATGGAGAAGCATTTGCTTCATTTAGAAGCAGCTTTCGAAAGAATGAGGAAGTTCAAGTTGAAACTCAACCCTCTTAAATGTGCTTTTGGTGTGTCATCTGGAAATTTCTTGGGTTATGTAGTGCACAAGAAAGGAATACAGATTGATCAGAATAAAGCCAAAGCCATCATCGATGCTAGGCCTCCATCAAGTAAGAAAGAATTACAAAGGTTCCTTGGCGGGTTAACTTTCTTGAAGGTTTATTTCTAACACCGCAGGGAAAACTAAAGTATTCTCTTCCTTGTTAAGGCCGAAAGATGAAGAGGAATTTGTGTGGACAAAGAGCATCAAACCGCTTCGAAGGTATCAAAGTCTACTTGGCTAACCCTCCGGTCTTGATGCCACCAAAAGGAAATAAGCCCTTGAAGTTATACATGGCGGCAGAAGATTCATTGGGAGCTTTCTTGGCCCAAGACAATGAAGAAGGCAAGGAACAAGTCATTTATTACCTTAGTAGGTTTTAAATTCTTGTGAATGTAAATATTCAAATTGTTGAAAAGTCGTGTCTTGCTTTTGTATTTTGCTGCAATGAAATTAAGATATTATCTTTTACCTACAACTGTCTTGGTAATTGCAACCACAGATTTGGTTAAATATATGTTATCTAGACCTATGTTGAGGGGAAGAATTGGCAAGTGGATATTAGCCTTATCGGAATTTCATTTAGAATATGTCCCTCAAAGGGCAGTAAAAGGGCAAGTATTAGCCAATTTTCTGGCAGATCATCCATCCCAAACAGAAAGCCAAGAGGTAATGGAACTTGGTATGGCTAGTGTTGAACCATGGCAAATGTGGTTCGATGGATCGAAGGCCAATGGATTAATTGGGATTGGTATTGTGATTAAGTCTCCACAAGGGGTAGAAACCACACATGGTTTCAGAGTGGATGAAGCTAGTTGTTCCAATAACCAGGCTGAATATGAAGCCTTAATAGTGGGACTAGAAATCCTTATTGGATTGCAAGTACATGCAGTTGACATATTTGGGGACTCTCAATTGGTGGTTAACCAAGTAAAAGGGATTTCCAAGTGTCAAAGCATAAGCATCCTACCATATTATGTTGTTGCATTACATCTGCTTTCTCAGTTTCAAATAGCAAATGTAACCTATGTCCCAAGATTTTTGAACAATAGAGCTAATGATGTGGCTCAAAAAGCTTCAAACTTCAAGAGAAGGGAAAATACCCAAAAGGATATAAGCCAAACAACATATCAGAGATTAATACAACCTTTGAATAAAAGGAATGTGATCTTGGAAGTCAATCATAATGAGTTACAAGAACAGGATTGGAGGCATCCAATAATGCAGTACTTGGTTGGTCCATCTTCGAAGGCCAGCAGGAAAATCAAATTGCAGTTTATGCAATACATGGTATATGGTAATGCTCTATACAAAAGGGGAGGAGATGGCTTATTATTGGAATGTTTAGGCCCAAAAGAAGCATTAACAGCTATGGCTGAGGTTCATGAAGGCATTTGTGGTGCTCATCAGCCTGGTGTAAAGATGAGATGGTTGCTTCGAAGGCATTCCTATTATTGGCCAACTATTCTTAAAGATTGCATAGAATATGCAAAGGGTTGCCAGGCATGCCACAAACTTGGCACAATGAGACATGTGCCCATAATCGACCTACATACAAGAGGTGAAGCCTTGGCCATTCAGAGGATGGGCCATGGACATGATGGGTAAAATTATCCCGCCTTCTTCGAAACATCATTGTTTCATTCTAGTGGCTACTGACTACTTCACTAAATGGGTCGAGGCCAAACCATATAAGGCTGTAGACCAGACAGAGGTCATTGGGTTCATTAAAGATCTGATCCATAGGTTTGGCATTCCACAAACCATAACAGTTGATAATGGAACTGTGTTTGATGGGAAAATGGTAAAGTCCTTTGTGGCAGAATTTGGGATTAGCCTTATTAATTCTACTCCCTATTATGCACAAGCCAATGGTCAAGCTGAATCATCCAATAAATCCTTGAAAAAAGGAATACAAAAGGTGGTGGAAGATAACCCTAGGGATTGGCATAACCTATTGTTGGATGTTTTATGGGCTTACGTAACTTCCCAAGGTCGAGCACAGAGTCACCCTTATGCCTTAGTATACGGGCATGATGCGTTGTTACTGTGGAAATTAATGTTAAATCTCTGAGGGTAAGATGTCAAGATCAATTAGAATCTGAGCAATATCATCAAAGCATGTGCTTGGAATTAGAAGACATAGATGAAGCGAGGATTTTGGCGTTAAACAGCATTTTTTTTCAAAAGAAGAAAGCAGCCAAGAATTATAACAAGAAAGTCAAGCATATTGGCTTTGATGAAGGTGATTTGGTATGGAAAACAATACTCCCAATAGGGATTAAAAGCCATAAGTTTGGCAAATGGTCACCTAACTGGGAGGGACCATATCAAGTTCATAGAGTTTTGCCTTTTGGAGCATACCATTTAAGAAATTTGAATGGTTATGTACATCCCAAAAAGATTAATGGAAGATATTTAAAGCCTTATTTTCCAACCATTTGGGAAACACAAGGAATAGAATAAACATCGAATACAAAAACATGAGACTACTCAAAGGATGGGCAAAATTTGTTCTTTTATAAAGAATTAAATACATTATGCCATAGATTGGCCCAGAAATCATTACAATGTCTTAATTGTTTTTGTACAACGGATTTCCTATTGCTAAGTGATGGGAACAGTTTGATAGCTGCAGCCATGTCTTTTTTCCGATCAGCCAGTTCTTGGTTAGTGATCTGCAATTTGGTGTCAGTTCGACCCAAGGCCCGCCATCGCAGACTAATTCCTCCTCCAGTTGGGCCTTCTTCTCTAGCAGTTGGATTCGAAACTTGGAAATAGAGGAATGTTGTTCCTTGAGTTCTGATACTTCGGTATGCACTTGAGAAACAAAACTCTGGTCTCTAGTTAGTTTCTCATCTGCAGCCTTAGCAGCATGACAAATATTGAGATAAAAATCGATGGTGGCTGCTGCCTGAGATAGATGACTTGAAACATTCATGCTGCATCGCTCGCAATGTTACAACAGAAGGAACCCATTTACGATAGTAGGCCTTTGTAGAGCCTCAAAGGGAATCCTTGAAAAGGAAATTAGCGATTCTAGACATGTGTCTATGTCTATTGAAGGCATGAAGGTTTGTTCTCAAGGAAGAATTCTAAAAATCTCCAAAGAAGGAGTCGGCCAAGACTAATGGCTCACCAAAGACTAAATGTTGGAGAGGTAGAAGGTACGTCGAAAAGACTAGCAAGTCTTCCTTCGAAGATGTCTACTTCATCCCTAGACATGAAGGGCATAGAAAGTATTGTGGTGGAAGACACAGAGGGCTGCATGGGGATGGGAGAAATGGATGGAGCACCCTTGGCAGCTTCTATAGTCTTAGCCACCAATGAATCAAGTGAAGAGGGGCTGGAAATAGGCATAGGTGATGAACCATGAATTGGAGAACTACCAGCACCCTCTGTGGAAGAATCAACTGTTACTAGGATTGGAGTAACAGCTGGAATATCCTTGGAAGAAAGAAGGGCAAGGTTCGAAGAAGGAATGGATTGAGGTAGATTGAAAGTCAAGAAAGGAAGATATGGTTCTAGGCCAAGAAGAAGAGATGTAGGAATGTTGGGACTCAAGGAAGGTACAGGAAGCATAGGCTTGGGAAGTGGAAGTTGTATTTGAATAGTCTTCACGTTTTGCATCTGGTCAACTTCAACTGAAACTGGAAGAGGCCCCATGGGAAAGATAAGCGCAGTGGTTGTTACTGCATAAGGAAGAAATGTAAAGCAATGTCAAACTTCAAATATTTAAAGTCGATTTAAGGAAAACAAAGCAGAAGTATGAAAGAAATTACTTGTTTCGGAAATGTTGATATTGATGGGAGAGCTACGAAGAGAATAATGTTCGACAATTTGTTATCTTCGAGCAGTTTCTCTTTGTAACACATCAGCAGCAGCAGCTTCGTCTCTCAGAAACTGTTGCTGTCGTTTCTTCTCAGCCCTCTCAAAAACAATTATTGCTTTGGAATGTTCCTGTTCTACTGCCTTGGCAGCGGCTTCATGAATTGGATCTTCTACCAAGTCAGCAGCAGAAACAGTCATCTTCTTTCTCTTTCTCCTTGGCAGTGATACTACTGGTTCTTTTTCAATCTCTCTCTCTTCAATTTGGGTTTCAGAGGTAAGTGCTTTCTCCATTAC
Source organism: Camellia lanceoleosa (assembly GCA_025200525.1). Classification (NCBI taxonomy): domain Eukaryota; kingdom Viridiplantae; phylum Streptophyta; class Magnoliopsida; order Ericales; family Theaceae; genus Camellia; species Camellia lanceoleosa. Next base: position 169,264,091 of record CM045763.1, on the reverse strand, counting down.
TATAGTGGGTGCTTCGAAAGAAGGATGCTTAATTGTATCAGGAAGGGAGGCAACTACCTTTTGTCTCTTTGTTCTCTGCAAGGACACTTCTGGTTCTTGCTCAACCTCTTCTTCTCCCAAGGATTCAGATGCCTCAGGAGGGAGGACTAGCTTCCTTTTTTGTTTTTGTTGTTGTTGTTTCTTTTTGAGAACAGCTAAAGTTTCAGCTCTCTTGGGAGATTCTTCGTGTGAGGGCCCTGCACCAAAGAACAAAAGTGTAAAAGGAAGGAACAAAAGATTCAAAAGAAAGGAAAATGAGGAGTCTGAAAATATTTACCCTTCTTCGAAGCAGCTCTAGTAACTCTAGCTGGAGGGGATGAAGTTGTAGGATTAGTTGTGGCAGCCTCGTGAAGAGGGGGAATGTCCCTAGATGTCGTTGGCTTAGCCTTCGAAGGCACTCCCAATCCTACCAGCAAGTCATGGGGATGTTCAGATAGGCGCACTTCCATATTGATCGGCCCACCGCTTGGAATCTTTTCAAGACTGAGCCATACGGAAGAAAGAGGATAAATTGGAACTCATTCAACTCTTTCAGTAGTTTGAGAATTGCCGTCTCTAGTCTGGATTTGGATATTCTCAAATCTCTGACAGTAAGATGAACATTTGAGAGACTGCAAAGAGGAACTGGTATCCCTTGAGTGAGTCCAAATTGTCTGGCAAATTGAGAAGGGCAGTACACCTCAGATATGCATTTGTAGGCTTGAGGGTTTAAACTACCAATGAACAATTCCCTTGGTAGTAGTATAGAGGCCCACATGTCTTTATGAGGAGAAGTGGAGCATTCTTTATCAGCCAGGAAAGCTTGCAGCCAGGTTGGTCCTTTATTGGCTTCAAAAGGACAGAAGAAAGAGGCAGATGGAGAAATGGGAAGTTGATAAAAGAAGGTAAAGTAGTAAGCGAAGGAAGCAGGGTAAAGGGCAATCCTAGCATACTTTTCCCCATAAGTACTAGGATCCTGAACAAGGAATTTTAGACATTTGGGGTGTAGGTCAGTGAAATAGGCAAAGAGCCAAAGTTGAAGCACCCAGAGGGGACCTCCTTGGTTAGCATCAAGAGGTTTCTCACAAAATTGGGAGCAGACTCAGAGACATGACCTAAAAGATAAGGAGCAAGAGCTATATGTTTTTCAAGACAAGTGCCTTCATGAGAGGAGCAAACTCGGGCATAATCCTCTCGAGATGAGGTGCAAAAGAGGAATTTGCATAACCAATATAAAATGAAGGAAAATAGCTCTCTTCTTCACAGACCTTCCTTTTATTTTCAGACTTCACGAAGTCACTATAAGAGGAGCTTAAGGATGGAAGAGAAAACTTAATTGGAAGGTCTGGGTAGTTGGGAGTAAATGGAGAACCATGGGGGGAAAGCCCTAAGAGATGGCAAATATCAAGAATGGTGGGGGCCATCATGCCGCACCGAAATTGGAAGAAATTAAAAGACATATTCCAGAAACATAAGGCAGCAGGTATCAAGAAAGGGTCCTCAGGAATGATGAACCTGGAGAGACGAAGGGCATCGAGGATACAGAGCTCTTGCAGGTCATCTTCTCTCGCAGGTACAACTCTGTCATACCATTCTTCCCATTCAGTCCTCATTGTCGGCCAGCAACGGTGAGGACGATTCACCTCCGCTTCTAATCAAGCCCTTCTTCAGAAGAAGGAAATGGTCCTCAAGCGAGGATATAGGGTCATGAGTTGAGCGGGAGCTTCCCGAAAAATAGGGCCAAGGACGTATTCCTGTTTGTTGCTATGACGAGGTACGAAAAGACGTCCATCTATGTGGCTTGACTCACCAGATGATAGTTTGGTGATTTCCTCATCGATACATCGCTTCAAAGCCATGGTAGGACTGATACGATCGCTAGTAAACACTTTTAGTGAGGAAGGATCCATTGATAGCAAGTAATAAGGAAGAGGGGTTTAACAAGAGATCGGTAGGGTTTGTGTGTCAAAAGAGCAAGTGATTTCAGAGTACAAAGCAAAGGGGCTTTTAAAAGGTCTTATGTCTGAAAAATATATTGCGTAAATCGTTATGTACTAAAAGTATGAATATGAGGAGACTCTTCCAATATTGATAGTTTTGGAGGGAAGAACACATTCTAAATGTTGATGTCAGCTTCGAAGAAAAATATTTGGCTTCGAAGCCAATTTTGGCTCCAAGAAATCAAGTAAAACGGCTTCGAAATACAGAATTCGGCTTCGAAGTAAACTACATGTTTGAAGACGCTAAGATGCAAAGAACATCAAAACCAATCATTGGTTTTTACAAGAGAAGATTGTCCATTGAATTAAGACAGCATGAGATGCTTTTCAAAGTAAGAATGGTCAAATTAAAAATGACTGACTATATTAACTATAACCATATGTTGGTTATAATTAGCTTTGAAAAGTAAGGTTGTTAACTTCGAAGCATTAATTTGAGATAACATTAACCAAAATTGTCAAATTTTGCTCCATAAATTGGAAAAAGACATATTGGTTGTTGGTTATAATTAGCTTTGAAAAGTAAGGTTGTTAACTTCGAAGCATTGATTTGAGATAATATTAACCAAAATTGTCAAATTTTGCCCCATAAATTGGAAAAAGACATATTGGTTTCTTTTAGTGTTTCATTGAAAATAAGTGAGTCCAAATTCAAAGGATGAGATTATTTAGTTCAAGGCTATAAGTTGGCTTTTAAAAGTAAGAAGAAACAGAGTCAAACAATGTCAAGTACAGAAGGACTTTGCTTTCATTAGAGCCAAGACAATTACATTAAGTAACCTTATTTGGGTACAAATTCAAGCTCATAAAAATAAGGAATGGAATAAATAACAAGATCATGGAATTTCGTCCAACAGTGATCAATAAATATTTGTTCTTTCTTTATTATATCTTCCATTTCCTCTAAAGTTGGCTGCATGAGTTGGTGTGGTCTCACTTCATAATAGAGCTCTTCAGCCTTTGCTTCGAAAGCCTCTTCCCTCGATTTTTGTTCCAACTCATCTATAACTAAATCATCCCAATACGCAGAATATTTATTTTTGAAGTCATCAAAGTCTTCAATAAAGTTTTCTGCTTCGTATTGAGCATGAATTCGAAGAGATGAAAGTTGATCCAAAGATTGAGTGGTGACTTTGGAATTTCGATGCCAATGGAGGAGTATTGGAAGTTGATCCAGGAACATGTGAAGTTCTGCTTGGGTGATGGGATTAAGGATATGGCCCCTAGTCAGAATATCACAAGCCCATCAAAAGTTCTTGAGAGGAATGTCATCCTCAAGAACATTGAAGGGTAGGTGAGAAAAAGCTGCAAGCAGAAGTTGGGCTTGTTTCCGCTCAAATGAAGTTGGGGATGATGGAGGTTTGTAAGGAGGGAAGATTTTGTCCATTGGAAGAGCAAGCCTTAATTTCTCTGTCCAAGAAAGAGTGGGAGGAGGAGAAGGAGTAGATGGTTCTGCTTCAGAAGATAGAGAAGGTGTGAATGCTTCTATTCCGGAGGATGGAGAAGGTGTAGATGCTTCCATTCCAGAAGATGGAGAAGAAGAAGTGGTTGCTTCAGTTGGGGGAGATGACACAGGGATGGGAGGAACAAAGGCATTAATATAGTTAAGCCAGTCAGAAGAGCAAATCTGCGCTTTCTTGGCTAAAAATGAAGGGGTATATCCTTGTGATTCTTCCAAGCACCGGGCAGTGTGCATTATCCTTGTGGGCATGGAAGATGTATACCAAGCCACAAGCAAATTCTCCTCTAAACTGCGTCGAAGGTCGATGGGCACATAAGGATAAACCACCGAGCTTCGAGCGTAGGAAGGAAAATCTAAAGGGTCAGTGAACTCAATGAAATGATGATTGATCCGTTCCCTCAAGTCCCAGGACTCAGGTGCAGACCAGTTCGTCCATCCAGAAACCCCAGAAGACGAAGAAGTTGTAGCTTCATCCCAAGCAGAAGTTTGTGAAGAAGAATTTCCCAATTCCATATTTGCAATTTGTCGAAGCAAAGGCTTGAGAGTTGTTCGTTCAAAGTGCGAGGGGAGTTTAGAGGAAGAACTTCTTGTATCAATGAGTTCGTAAACCAAAGGATTGAGGGCAATGTGTTCGTAGTCCAAAGGTTGATAATCTGCGAAAGCCTCCATGACCTGAATATAGAAAGGCGGGTAAAGGTGGCTAATAAATGCGTGGAGATTCTTTCGAGGGGAAACAACATTACTCAATGGCTCTTCGTATGCTCGATCAATAGAGTAAGAAGGTGATTGAGTCATAATCCGTTCGAATGCTGAAGGTATTGGAACGTCCAACAAAGTTAAGAGTTAATGCAAATGATCACCAAAATAGGTGACGGTTGTGTTTCTTGAAAATAGATTCTATGCACGTTCCAAAAAGCGAGGGAAGGCTTTTGATTCACTAATATCTCCAAGTATTGGGTATATTAGTGCGGGGGGTAATGTTGGCTACATATTTTGTAAAAGCCAATTACAATTCGACACGTGGCAGAATGATGATTTTAATCTTAAATCTCAACCATACACGTGGCAATAAATATTGGTTCTCAAGTGGTCTGAGTAGCACTAGATCAGTAATGAGATACAAGGTGACGTGGCCTCAACGGTTACCTATATTCAAATTCAAATACAGGAGGGAAGTTCAATTGCAAGTGATGGCGTAGTGGGACTACTTCTAAGGCAGCATGATCAGCAATCATGGAGGAAGCGATTGACGGTTCAAATACAATTCGAAGGTCATCTCTAACAAGTATAAATAGCAAGGAAGTTCCCAGAAAAGAGCTCCAGACTCAAATCATATAAACCAGTTTTTACTTCATATTTTCCTTTCCAGTTTTTACCTTTCCTGTACTTTAAATACTCGTTCTTTAAATACCTGCATTGTACTTCAATTCATAGGAGTAGTTTCAAGTAGATTCAAGTAGATTGTTGCTGTAAACCTCCTCGAGGCTGAGTTTGGACTATTGTAAGTATTTATGTTAATGAAATACTTCAATTGTTCTTCATATTAATTGTTATTTCTCTTAATTTCTCCTAAAGTCAAGCCACCAGTAAAAGTCCTCTTCATTGAAATTTGAAAGAACTAAAACATAGTCGCCTGATAATTGATTGGCAATTATAATTTTCTGTAAGGACTGATTGATCCTTGCTGGCACGCTCGCATTTACAAATATACCCTTCGAAAAGCCAAAAAGCCAACAGTAGTGTGCAAGTGATTTCTCTCTATAGAGAAGGGTTGAGCTCCATGGCCAAGCAAGGCTTTTCGAGAATAGAAGTCTGCACAAGTAACAAACGATGAGGGTTGTCCGACCACGATTAGGTTGGAAAACTTGTAGTGGCTTGGGTCGAGACCCAACCCTTATTCATTTTCATATAAAGATGTTGTATTAGAAAAAGTTTTTTTGTCGAAAATTGGATTTAACTTGAAAATTTACTAAGTGTGAAAATTGAGTTTTTCAAAACTTACGATTTTGAAAATAATTTTTGGTGGTAATTGCTCCTTACATATTAAATAATCTAATTTGATTTTATGGAATTTTTTTATAAAGTATTAACCCTTACTTTAACATCAAACTTAGAAATTTCAATAGAAAAATTATTTTTGTACCAAAACTGGGGGAACCACCTTTTGATTTAATTGGATTTTTTTTTTTTTTGAATCCAAATGGATTATATAAATGGTTACATATGGAAACAAGGTTGATGTGCTGGGAGTGCCTTAGAAACTGAGCTATATGACTAACTATGTCCAGGGTGATCGCTCGAGCGGTCGATTTACCGCTATAGCTCAACTTTTCATGCTCCTTTCGAAAGACGGTAAGCCTTACAGTATCGGACTCCTGCGGTTTTGAATATGATTTCACAAGTGCAATGTTAAATAGATAGACACCAAAGAGTCCAAATTCAACAAATATTTTAGAAATCGATTTTGAATCAAAATGTCAAAAATGGACTGCTTTGTCAAATACAGAGTCGCCACCTAAATATTTTTGGTAAATTTAGGAAACCCATGACTCGTATTGCATACATTGAGGCTCGGTTCATCATGCTAACTTGGATTGTTAGTTTAACGCTTCTCTGAATACGTGCTTAGACTGCATGCTATCAAATTGATTCATATGCCATGTTAAGTAGCTGAGCTTAGTAATTGCATATTGCATGTGTTGCATTAGTTATATTACATAGTTAGAATCATGCATTTTTCCTAACTCTTTTATCTTTTGTCTTGGAGTACAAGGTAAGCTTTTATTTGCTTTAGCATGATTGTATGAGTGTGATTGTTGTCATGTCTAGCATGCTTTCCATGAGGCTAATTGATTAAATGCTATAACTTTTGAATGCTTGTGGATGAAGGCTAGTTACTTGAATTGGGATAGTTTGATTCTTGCACATTTTAAGCCCACTTTTTCAAGTAGCACATTCGCAAACTCTTTTAAAAAACAAAACATGAAATCAAGTGTACCAATTTTTGCAAGTTAGTCTATACTTGTATGTGTGCGCATCACATAGTAAGTTAGCTTAATAAATCGGAACAAGAGCATATAATGTAAATAAGATTCACATCATGATTAGTAGAGGCCGATCTTTCATCAGGCGAGCGGGGTTGCTTAATTCATGACCTTCCACTCTCGTACCTAAGTTCTTGAGGCGAGACAGTCTTGGTGATGACAGACACGTGACCTTTGGCATGAGTCATGGGTTTCCTAAATTTTTCAAAAATATTTAGGTGGCAACTCTGTATCTGGCAAAGTAATACATTTTTGACATTTTGATTCAAAATCGATTTTCCAAAAGATTTGTCGGATTTGGACTCTTTTGTGTTTTTCTATTTTACATTGTACTTGTGGAATCAGATTCAGAACCACGGGAGTCCAAACTGTAGGGCTAGTCGTCTTCCGAAAGGAGCATGAAAAGTTGATCTACAGCGAACCTGAGCAATTTTTCTTCTATCTTAGGACGTGTGAAGCGCGGCCATGGGTAGGTTTTATCTCGAGATGCGTAAAGCATGACCCTGAGCGGTTTTTTTGTTTATCTCAGGATGCACGAAGCGCTGCCCTGGGCAGGTTTTATCTCGGGACGCATTAAACGCGACTCTGAGAGGTGTTTTTTTTCCTTGTCCTGCGTTTTGGTGTGGTTAGAGTGTGTTTTAGATCTTTTTGCATGGAACCTGTGTTGGTTTTAAGCTTGAAGCTGCGCATTCATATGTTGTTATCTTGCTTATTGCATTTGTTATTCCTTATTGCATCATCTTGCATGATCATGAGTTTTTCAAAATAGCCGGCTTCGCGAAGCGTATGAGTGCAGCTTTCAAAGTTTTCTCTGTGCATATAATGTCAATTTTAGAAGAGAAAAGATTAGGGTATGAGTGGTTAATCATACCCTTTTATATTAAATCATAAACATAAGTTAGGGCCTAAATAAAGGCCCATTACAGCAAATAAAGACTGAATGAGAATAAAATAGAAAAAATCCTAACACATTCTAACACTCCCCCTCAAGTTGGTGCGAAGATATCTCTCATGCCCAACTTGTCGAGAATGTCACAGAACGGTTTAATCCCTAATCCTTTGGTAAGAACATCAGCCAATTGATCCCCAGACCGCACGAAAGGCATACATATAGCGCCACTAGTAAGCTTTTCCTTGATAAAATGCCGATCAATCTCCATATGCTTGGTCCGATCATGCTGAACCGGATTGTGGGCTATATTAATGGCAGCCTTATTGTCACAATATAGCCTCATAGAATCTGTCTGATGAATCCCCAAATCTCGCAATAATAATCGAATCCATAAAAGCTCACACACACCTTGAGCCATAGCTCTGAATTCGGCCTCTGCACTAGACCGCGCAACAACATTTTGTTTCTTGCTTCTCCAAGTAACTAGATTTCCGCCAACGAAGGTACAATAGCCAGAGGTGGATCTTCTATCAGTTACTGAGCCAGCCCAATCAGCATCTGTATATGCCTCCACACTGAGATGACTATGCTTTAAGAAATAAAGACCCTTACCCGGAGAAGATTTCAAGTATCTCAGAATCCGCATAACCGCCTCTAAGTGAGTTGCACGTGGAGCATGCATAAACTGACTAACCATACTCACTGCAATAGCATTATTAGGTCGCGAATGGGATAAGTAAATAAGCTTACCCACTAGTCTCTGGTATCTCCCCCTGTCTACAGGCTCGCCTCCTTCATCCTCACTAAGCTTTAGTCCGGGTTCTAGTGGTGTATCACATGCTTTACTTCCAAGCATTCCAGTTTCTTTTAGCAAATCAAGCACATACTTTCGTTGACATATGAAGATACCATCTTTGGACCGAGCAACCTCAATGCCTAGAAAGTACTTCAGTTTGCCTAAGTCTTTGATCTCAAACTCATTAGCCAAATACTCCTTTAGCCGAGGAACCTCCTCAACATCATCCCTTGTGAGTACAATATCATCCACATAGACAATGAGGGCCGTCGTTTTACCATGTGAGGAGTGTTTCACAAACAAAGTATGATCAACTTGACTTTGTTTGAAACCATATCTCAGCATGGCCTGAGCAAACCTCTCAAACTAAGCCCTAGGAGACTGCTTAAGGCCATAAAGTGACTTGCGTAACCGGCACACCTTTCCTAAGGTTTTAACATCCTCAAAGCTAGGGGGAATGTCCATATACACTTCTTCTGCCAGATCTCCATGGAGGAAAGCATTTTTTACATCAAATTGATAGAGATGCCAGTCAAGATTAGAGGCAAGGGAGAGAAGGACTCTGACAGAATTCATCTTAGCAACCGGTGCAAAAGTCTCCTGGTAATCTACTCCATAAGTCTGAGTAAAACCCTTGGCCACCAATCTAGCCTTGTAACGTTCAACTGAACCATCGGCTTTGTGCTTTACAGTGTACACCCACTTACATCCAACAGGTCGTTTGCCCTTAGGTAATGCAGCCAATTCCTAAGTGCCATTTTTAGCAAGCGCTCTCATCTCCTCCATCATGGCATGCTTCCACTCAGGAGTAGAAAGAGCATCTTGAAAATTAGAAGGAAGACTCACAGAAGAAACTTTAGACAAAAAAACTTTATAGGAAGAAGACAGATTAGTGTAGGAGACAAAATGAGAAATAGGATGTTGAGTACACGACCTAACCCCTTTTTTTTTAGCAATGGGAACATCTAGATCAGAAATAATTGAGTTACCTGGAGGTTCACCAGAAGGAGAGGATTCTGGACACTCATCAGAAGAAGACGATAGCAGTGGAGAATCTGAATTGGTCTCTCGTACCCAAGTAACTTGCTGTTTACCCTTGTCCTTGACATACACTTTGATGTCTTTCACTGCAGATGGCAAGTCAGCATTCTCAATAGTCGAATCATCAGTAATAATAGTCTCAGGAGTCGTAATAACTGACGGTGATGGTAGTGATACAGGAGTCTCTTCACACCAAGGCCTGAAGAGATAACGGGGACACCGGGGAGGAGAGAAAATAAGACTGCGATTCAAAGAAAGACACATCCATAGAGACAAACCATTTGTGAGAAGGGAGATGATAACACTTGTAGCCTTTTTGAGTGGCGCAGTAACCGAAGAAGACACACCTAAGAGACCGAGGATCTAACTTACTACGGGTAGGAGAATGATTATGAACAAAGCAGACACACCCAAAGGTTTTGGGAGAAATGGAGAAGGCAGCAGAAGATTGGAAGCCGAACAAAACCTGAAGAGGAGTTTGTTTATGAAGAACCTGGGTAGGAACTCGATTGATGAGGAACGCAGCAGTGAGAATCGCTTCCCCCCAATTGGATCGAGGAACGCGCATTTCAAAGGATAAACAACGTGCAATATCAAGAAGATGCCGGTTTTTACGCTTGGCAACACCATTCTGTTGAGGGGTATTGGTACAAGAAGTTTGATGAATAATACCATGAGTGGCAAAATAGCTGGCAAGTCCAGAATCAATGTATTCCCCTCCATTATCAGAACGCAGAATTTTGACAACTGCCCTAAATTGAGTGCAAAGCATTTTATGAAAATTTTGAAACACAGAAAACACCTCACATTTGTCCTTCATAAGATACACCCAGGTCGTCCTAGAACAATCATCAATAAAGGTGACAAACCATCGTTGACCCTTTAAAGACACAAAACGAGAGGGACCCCATACATCAGAATGAATTAAAGAAAAATGAACTAAACTTTTATTAATAGAAGGAGCAAAAGAAGCTCTGTGTTGTTTGCCAAGTTGACATGACTCACAATAAAACTCGAAAACATTATTGTTCAAAAAAACAGAAGGAAAAAGATGCTTAAGTAACAAGAAAGATGGATGCCCAAGACGGCGGTGCCACAACTAGATGTCTTCCTTGGTAGATGGAAACTGAATGGATGAGTGAGCCAGCTTGTCTGCTTGATCCAAGATATAGAGACCATTCTCGTATCTACCACTACCAATCATCTTCCTCGTGATAAGGTCCTGAAACAGACAATGGTCAGGGAAAAAGGTCACACTACAATTTAAGTCCCGAGTAATATGACTCAAAGACAAAAGATTAACACTAAAATTGGGAACATGTAGGACAGAAGATAAAGGGAGAGAAGTAGTGGCATGAATTAAACCTTTCCCAGACACAGAAGAAATGGTACCATCAGCAATTCGAACTTTATCCTGCCCTGAAGAAGGGGTATACGTAGAGAACAAATCAGAAGAACCAGACATGTGGTCGGAAGCACCAGAATCGATAATCCAAGGTAACGTTTGATGAGAGAGGAAAGCACTTATAGAAGAAGCTAAGTTACCTGACTGGGCAATATTACCTGAAGATGAACTAGAGGCTCGACGATCTAGCAAGTGGCGAAGAGCAACCTCTAACTCAGAAGTAGAAAACCCTGAGATATCAGCAGATGAATCAACTGGAGCTGTGGCTTGTGGCTCAACTGTATCAGAATGATGGGCTCGGGCATTGGGCCCACGGCCTCGAGCCTGTCCGGAGCGACCCTCTCGAGAACTAGAACGGTCTCCACGACCTCCAGAGGGTTGCCCATGCAACTTCCAACAAGTCTCACGGGTGTGGCGAGGGCGACGACAAAAATCACAGAAGAGAGTATCCTTCTCAGAAGGAGAGCGAGAACCACGATCCCCATCTCGAGAGGGGGCAGAAACTAGGGCAGATCGATTAGAAGAGACAGCCGGAAGCATAGTAGAATGACGACTCTCCTCATTCTGCACATAAGCAAACACTTCTTGGAGAGAAGGAAGAGCATCCATACCAAGAAAACGACTCCAAACAGGATTAAACTCCACATTCAAACCTTCCAAAAACTTGAAGATCCGCACTTGTTCAACAAATTTCCGGTAACCAGCAGAATCTGTGGGACAGACAGGCTTGTAGTCCTGAAGATGATCAAGTCGCTTCCATCCATTGCTAAGGAAAGTAAAATACTAGAGAATAGTCATCTCACCTAATGCATCGGGTCAATAGAGCGTCGTAACTCAAAAGTCTGTGAGAAATTACCTTTGCGGGAATACGTAGTGGCCACAGCCTCCCAAATATCCTGTGCTGTGTCCATAGACAAGTATCCCTCACCGATCTCCGGAACCATAGAGTGTATTAACCAACCCATGATAAGAGAATTGGTAATCTCCCACTGGTCATAACCTGTATCGGTGATACTGGGAGCCTGAACACGCCCATCAACATATCCCATCTTCCCTTTGCTCTTAAAAAATATAGTCAAACTCTGCGACCACGCTAGATAGTTCTGACCATTAAAGAGAGAGGTGGTGATTTTCTGGCCAAGCTGGAGAGAATCGGTCATCGAAGTAGTCAAAGCAGGACTCGCGCCCTGTGTAGCAGGATGTAGCGACTGAGGGAGAAGTCGACAAGGACAGAGAGATGCACCTGTGCCTTCGACTGGAGTCGCGACTCCGACTGGGGCTGTCGGAACCCTAGGGGCCTTCGACGGGGACTGTCGGAGCCCTAGGTTGTGCCTTCGACTGGAGTCGTGACTCCGACTGAGGCTGTCGGAACCCTAGATGCTGTCGACTGGGGCTGTCGGAACCCTAGGTGGCTTCGCCGGAGGCTTGTAGGCTGGGGTGGTGGTGTTGTGACGGTTTGTTTGTGTTTTTTTTTTTTCTTTTCTTCTTCTAGTTTTGCTCTGATACCATGTCAATTTTAGAAGAGAAAAGATTAGGGTATGAGTGGTTAATCATACGCTTTTATATTAAATCATAAACATAAGTTAGGGCCTAAATAAAGGCCCATTACAGCAAATAAAGACTGAATGAGAATAAAATAGAAAAAATCCTAACACATTCTAACATATAATTTACATCTTGCCCCAGAACTACGCTGGTTTGATTCCTTACAAAGGGATATGTAGGCAGTTTGCAGGCACAACCATTTTAATTTATGTCTTGATTGTTTGTCCAAGTCTTACGGCCTTGTCAAAATGAGTTGTCTTCGAGCTTTGACATTCACTCACGTCATTTCATGATTTTGAGTTCTGTCAAAGAGAGGCAACTATAGATAACCCATTTTTGACCGCCCTTACGACTTGGACACCATCGCTTGCGCACCCAATGATGAAGTTGTATATGCTTGCCAAGTGCTCGAAGTCCTCAGCAGAATGCCACAGCTTTGAGCCTTCAAACCCTATATATCTCCTGCCTTGTTTTGGGCCACAACCATAGTTCTTCAAGCTTGAAAAACCTTAGGACTTGCCGGCCACCACTGTTGGCTACCGGCCACTGATCTTGGCTGCTGGTCACTTGTGTGGCCTACTGGCAAAATTAGTGGCCTGCCGGCCATAAGTGTGTTTTGGCATATATTTTTGCCAGCAATGCTAGTTATTGTCACTGATGCATGCACCTGCCTACATGTGTATGTATTGATATTTCTGAGAGAGTTTGATGTTTGTCTATATATAGGAGACCTCCTCTTCTGTCTAAAAGGTTGGAAAATTTTGGAGCAAAATATTTTATCTCTCTTGCAAATTTCTTGAGTCTTTGCCTATACACGCTAAACCAAACCTGGTGATCTTTGAGTTGAGGTACTTTTGAGTCTACTTTGAGCTCTTGAGGGTGTACAAGTGTTGGTTTAACACTTTGAAAGTGTTCTCTTCTTCAAGAGGTATGGAGCTTAGTTTTTTTCCTTGCTTTGTTTGCTATTTTTCCTACTGTTTTTGGACTGTATAAACTTTGTAATTTTGGGCTGAAACTTGTGGTTTAAGGCCTTAAAGAGTGGAGGGGTGGTTCACCTTTCTTTCCACCTTGCTTCTCTAAACTTTACCCTTTTGTTTCTCGTATTTACACTATCTTTTTTTTAAGCTTTCAGACACTGAATTTCAGAGCTTTTTCAGTGGCTAAAATGTTGTTTTGAAGTCCAAAAATGGAGGGGATAGCCTTCCCTCCTTATGCTTTGTTTACTAGCTTACATAGCTCCATGTTTTAGCTTATTATTCTCGCTATTTTTGTCTTAATTCTAGCATATTTTAGGACTGTTTTTGGCTATTCATTGTATTTGACCTTGTATTGCATGCTTGTAATGTAATAGTCCTCCTAGGTTGGTGGTTTAGGCCTTAGCCACTAACCTATTTGAGTTGATAGCATTTGTTTATGGCTTTCCATACTTGTTTTCACCCTTAATCACTTCTATAACCTCCCTTATTTCTTGGCTTTTGCTTTGCTTTGTTTTGAAAGTTGGTTCAAACTAGTTGCTTGTTTAAAACATGAGATTGAGGTCTTATGCTTAATGGTTTAATCCCTTTGGGGGTTCATTACCAATAGCATGACACTTCTCTCATACCTAAAACACCTCTTGGTTTGATGAGTCTTTCCATTAGAGGACTTAAAGCTCACCTTTGGACTTAATTTACTAAGGAATGGTTTGTAATTAAAATGAAATAATAAAATTGGAACTAAAGTGATGCAAGATAAAATTAACTCGGGTTCAATCGAACGTTAATTGAACCTGTTGAGTCTTGAGTCGTTTCGTACTCATTAGTGATGAAAACGATTCAAGAGTCAAGGTCAACCACTTCCATTGATCAATCCATGATAGGGAGGGGGTTTGAGAGCCTTTATTTGTTACATTTATTGAACTTGCATACTTTGGTTCATAGGCTATCATGCAATGAAATTGCGTCGATTGATGATTTGTGAATCAAATTTACTACTCCTTTGAGTTGATTGATGATAAAGAGGGGTAAGTTGTGCAAACACCCTTAAGAATACCCTATTCTTGCTCCGTATGCTTTCTGTTACAACAAGAGGAACCAAACTTTTTTGGCCAGTAGGCCACAAGTTCTGGAAGGCAGGCTATTATTTATGGCCGGCAGGCCACCAATTCTGGCTGCCGGCCACTTTTGTCAAATTGAGCAGTGACTTTCTAGAGCAAAACAGAGCAGTGCTTGAGGTGAAAAGATGTTCAACTGTGCAACAGAAGCATTTTGGCAGCAGAACAGTGGGCTTTTCGGGTGAAAATCCGTGCATGCATGAGCATTCCTCACTTCCCGGGGCTGTTTAGCTTAGTTACTTAACATAGTTTAGTCGTTTCTTTAAAATTTGTAAAGTATTGTAATTAATTAGTTATAACTATTTAATTTTGTCTTGAAAATAATTAGTTAGCTAGACTAGTTATTTCATTTTTTTTATTGTAATAATTAAGCTAGCATAGTTTAAATTCGTTTTGTAATAACTAGTTAATTAGTTTAGCTAGTTAGCTTATTCAGACCCTCTTGCGTAAGGGCACAAACTTGTAATAATGTGTATGTCTTCTAACCCCACATCTTTCTCCCTTTTATTTAACTGCTTATGATAGTTTGTTTATGGCGTCATGTCTTATTTAGCATCTCTCATGCCTTGCATCCACTTGTCTTGCATACATCAAGGCTCGGTTTATCATTCTAATTTGCATTGTTAGTTAATACTTATTTGAATACGTGCTTAGACCGCATGCTATCAAATTGATTCATACACTATATTAGTAGCCGAGCCTATTAATTGCATCTGGTATGTGTTGCATTAGGTATATTTTGTATTAGTTAGGAACATGCATTTTTTCTAACTCTTTTATTTCTTTTTGGCTGGCCTCGGAGTACTAGGTGAGCTTTTATTGCTTTAGCATATCGCATGTGTGTGATAGTTGCCATGTCTAGTATGCTTACTATGAGGCTAATTGCTTAAATGATAAATTGCTTGAATGCCTGTGGATAAAGGCTAATTGCTTAAATTGGAATGATTTGAGTAAATGTTCATTATGCGATCACTTTTTTAAGTGGTACGTATTCAAACACTTTTCAAAACAAACATGAATCAAAGTGTTTCAATTTTTGCAAATTAGTCTATATACTTGTGTGCGCATCACATAGTAAGTTAGCCTAATAAATCGGAACAAAAGCATATAATGTAAATAAGATTCACATCATGATTAGTAAAGGTCGATCTTTGATTGGGCGAGTGGGGGTGCTCAATTTATGACCTTCCCCTCTCGTACCCAAGTTCTCAAGCTGAGACAATCTTGGTGATGACGAACACGTGGCCTTTGGCACGAGTCATGGGTTTCCTAAATTTTTCAGAAATATTTAAGTGGTGATTCTGTATCTGGCAAAGCAGTCCATTTTTGGCATTTTTGATTCAAAATCGATTTTCCAAAAGATTTGTCCGATTTGGACTCTTTGGTGTTTATCTATTGCACATTGCACTTGTGAGATCAAATTCAGAACCGTGGGAGTCCGATACTGTAGGGCTTATTTGTCTTTTGAAATTCGAAAGAAGCACGAAAAGTCAAGCTACACTTACATTTTTAAAAGTAAAAGAAATGGTTTAACTGTTGGACTTTTCTTAAGTGTGCAATTGCACACCATGTGCCACTTACACAAAAAGTGTAAGTGTAAGGTGTAAGTATAAGTATAAGGTGCAAGTGTAAGGTGTAAGTGTAAGGTGTAAGGTGTAAGTGGGTTGCATATGGTGTGCAACCTCAAAAAAGGTGTAAGTGTAAGGTTTAATTTTTCACAAAAGGTGTAAGTGTAAGGTGTAAGTGTAAGGTATAAGGTGTAAGGTGTAAGTTGCACACCATAACCAAACCCTTAACTGTTTTACAATAATGACATTCCGCCCACAAATAAAAAGGCCCCATGGCCAACAACTAAGGGTGATCCTCGATCTCGAGCACTTCTTAACATCACTTGAAAAGAATTAGCAATGTGAGATGAACATAAAATCCAGTAGGGATCTCAACATGATCCTAAACAATAACAATATACAGATAGCTATGATTATGAATGCTCCACATCATTTCATATACATATTGTGACGGTTTATAACCCAACTATACATACATAGATATGTTTCTTAAAATCATCCGATTTATTCAACAACACGACCAGTTCACATTCACTTCTCATTTTCCCATCTTTAACAAAATATCACATAATAACCGTATTTTTCATCTTTAACAAAGTATTACATAACAATTGCCTTGCCTTTGAAACAAATCACAAAGATCCGATTTTCTTTTCCTTGTTTCTTGCAACCTCAATGCATATATACATTTATCACATTTCCATGCCTTAAACACAAGGTTAAAGAAAATACTATCAATAATCAACTTGATGCATCCACGTGTACACATAATCATTTAACTCAGGAGATGGAAAAAATACACACACCCGACCACTACCTACTCAACTTTTAAGACAACTAGATCTCCCAGAGCCACAATCATCATAGCACATGACATATCACAGTCACATTGAAACAATAATAATAATAACTCTACTTTACCTGCCTTAAGTACGGTGAGCCAAGGGTACATCTTTTCATAACAAAATGCCAATTTTTCAGACACCGGCTGAAAGGTAATGGTACCTCTGCCAAGTTCTCCTGCGCTAACTGGAAGGTACCGGTACCTCTTATTCTTAGTGCAACCAAGTTCTTTAGGCGTTAGCTGGAAGGTACTGGTACCTCATATTCTCAGCGCATGCACAATTTCCAACCATCACTTTGTATGACAAACATAAATAATTCGAGTGTACTACATACACGTAATCATTTTAGCATCATAATGTCATCCTCCACCGAAGACCAAGGACAAAACTTCTAAACAATATGTATTAAATACATGTAATACAATTATCCAATTTTGATGAGACATTAAGTCCAACAACAACAATAATATTCAAAGGTTTTCAACTTCTACCTAAAGTTCTTTCCCAATTTGCAAAAGAGTTATAATTACCTCTTCTTTCTAAAATCAATTTCCACAATTCCCAATTCATAATACACCAATTATATTTTTTAAAAAAACTCATTTTCTTCATTTAACCAAAAACCCAATCAATGGATAACAAAGTCGTAATCCACTCAATTTCGATTCAACAAAAGTGTAATCCAATGATTCTGATCTCTTGGTTAACCCCTTTTTAGAAATTAACAAATACTAATTCGTTATACTCAACTATAATCAACCCAACACAAAGTTAATACAAAAACTAGAAGGCCCGATTTAATCTCAAATTAATTACCAAATCATTAATCAAATCCCTTAATTCATAATATGATTATTTTAGAATTTTAACCCTTTTTACCTATTAGGCATTATTACAAAAATTAGGGCCTTACCTCTTTCTCAACATGAACATGTTAAACCACTCCCCAATTAACCCAAACAACAATCAATTTCACAAATCTCAATCTCAAATATCAAATTTTAGATCCCCTTCCATGATTTTTGAAAAATCTATAACGAACATGTTTTTTATGCAATAAACCTACCACATGTCTATCTATAGACGAAGTATTGAAAAAGATCAAAGAAATCCCTACATCAAAGGGAGAAGAGGAGAAAATCCAAAAATCAACTTTGTCGGAATTCGATCTCTACCGGTTAAAACGAAGCCCTAGATATGCTCGTCATTTTGGTATAAGGAACTAGTACCAAAGTCCTAATGGATTCATGGGATCAAAAGGAAATGTAAAGTTTTGAGGATTTGGGTAGAGAGAGATGGGAGAAAAAAGAGTGAAAAGATTGTAAAGAAAGAGAAATATTCCGAAATGAGGGAAAGAGGGGCCAATGATCAATATATGGTTGACGAAACGAATCGAGGCGCTATCACACCCTTGGGTCGCGACGCAAGGTTAAACCGAGGCGATTTCACACCCCCCTTGGTACGTCGTTGAATTTCCCACCACATGTACAGTTAAAGCAGAACCAAAACTTCAACCCAGCTCAACCCCGCATGTGCGGCCCTTCCTCTAGCAAGTGCGGCCCCCAATCCGCACGTGCGGCCCCCAATCCGCACGTGTGGCCTAAGCCCCCGCACATGCGGTTTCACCCAACTCGGCCTGAACTTCTTGAGGTGATCCCGGTCCCCTTGGTTTTGTTCTTATGCCTGAAACTCAGAATATTTAAATTGATCTAACGTTAAGTGGATTAAACAAGTCCGAACTCTTAAACATCAACACGACACAAACCATCAAGGTACCAAACAGGAAAAAAGTAGGTCCGAAAGGCATGTTCAAGTCGGGTCCAAACCCAAGACATCACAAGCTCCCCACCTTAGGAAATTTCATCCCTGAAATTAAACAAACGCCGAAATAAGAGCCAACACCTCATGAAGGAAACATAGCACCAAGGAAGACCTCCCCAACCTACCAAGGGAACGCAATACTAACTTCAGCCTACATCCAAACTTGGAATACCTTCCCGACTCCAGATCCAACACCTCGGAGCTACAAGGATACCCGAATTCCCAAGGACACAAAGGAGAGGTCATAGACGCCCTCTTGACCCATACCACTCGCTGGGTCTAAGAGACAAGAACAACAACGACAACCACACACATACCAAAAGCATTCGCCAAAGGACAACCACCACAGCATGTCCAACGACCCCCGAGTGCTCAACAACCCCAACATGGAGGAAAAATAAAATTTTCACAACAGGACCCTTGATTAACTCTCTCAAAAGGAAAATATTTATAACAAAACTTGACCCAAGATAAAACTCCGGCCTAACAAGCCCTTATAATGTCAATCGGCCCACAGAACTAAACATACAAACCCACAATTAGCAATTCAAATAAAGTTGTTATGAAATCCCAACCATAAAGGTATAATAACTAGCAACTCAACTTTGTAAATTTTTTTTTTTTTTTCATCATTCTTTCGATTCTTGGTAAAAATCATTCCCTTGTATGTAAAACATTTTCCCTAAAAGTGCTCAAAACTCACACCGTTTCCCAACAAAATATTTATGTCATAAACTTTGAGTAAAACCAATTGTTTTGTAAACATTTTCCTAAAACAATCCTTAAAATCTCAACCCCAAGGTTTTAGTTGAAATAAAAATGCCATGAAAGGTTACAAAAACTAACAATCACTTTCCAATTTATTTTCTCAACAAATAACCTGTGAATCCCAACCATCACCCAATCACATTCTCAACCAACATCCGGTGAATCCCAACTATCACCCAATCATATCCATCACACCTATGGTGGTTTCACCATGCGAAAACTACATTTCTATAACAACAACAATTAGAAATAAACACAGTGCTAAAAGAGATAATACAACACGCACGACTTTACAAATTCTGAAAGTTTCACACCAATACAAACACTAACGAAATAGACCATCAATACATGAAGGCTTATGAGTGTTCCTAACCAAGAAGTTAACACCTTACCTCAACTCATGGTGTTTCATAAACTCACACCAACAACCGCACATTGATAACCGCACACACATAAGCAAGGCTCAACGCCCCCAAACACAACCCATGGTATTACATCGCTTTACAGCTAAATCCGCACTGAACTTCCAAAATTCCAACTTCACAACTCATATCTAAATCATTCTAAAGTGACTATTTGTCACCCACCTTGATACCGATCAACTGACTAATTACCTAAGAATTGCCGCCCCCGACACTCAAATATCTACATTCTTCTCCCGCCCCGTTTACTCAAAGATGGGGTTCCAAACATTGTTGCACACATTTTTAGAATCTCCTCAGATTCCTCAAAATAGACTACACCACTATTACTCCCAAAGGAATTACTACTAATACGCCTAGATGGCAAACACGTCATTATATCAAAACACAAGACTGAATAGGTCAACGACGATCACGCGAACCTGGTAACACAAGACAATTCTTACCAATGCTACACTCGTTACCTGAGAACACAAACCATTAATCATTCTAGGAAATACTTCGTGTATCTACCCATGAAATTCTCTTCCCACTCAAAACTCCACCCAAACTCTAATAACACCACAAACTCATTTCACACACACAAAAATACCAACTCATAACTAACCATGGTACAACACTGTCCCTATTCTCAATTGATAGGACCACAACGAACTCACTAATCAATAACTCAAGACACTAAGAAACACACACAAGTACCATTCTCACTACGTCGAGATACGACTCTCACATTCTCTTAGATATTCTTACATAACTTTCACCAATTTCACAAAACTCTAACGTCTCACATTTCCTTAGACTTAACACATTCAAAGCCTTATAATTTGGTCCTTATCATACCATCACACTAATCACAAAAATTCCATGGATTTCTCATTCTCCACAAACAAATTCCAAACTGAACAAGGATCAAAGGCTATCACATGACCATCTCATCATTCAACATTTAATATACAACAACACTAGGATCATTAATCCCATCAACAACCTTTCATTACATACACATAAAGAGAGTTCCAGATTCACTACACATCCTAACACAAGATGGTAAATGAACAACATTATATATACATATACAACGCATAACCAAGGTGCCTCAACATTTCACAATACACCGACCAATAACAAGGGTGTTCACATATAATATCATCGGTCTCTAAAACAAAAGTCCCTTTCATGGGTGATACTACTGGTGAAACCTAAAAGCTCTCGAGGCTTTGGCTTTGAAGCTTACGAGTGCAAATGTCCGTCACAATGTCGTCCCGTCATTTGTGAAGTCGCAGTGCCTCTCGGCTTTGGCCTGCTCGGGTCTCGGTCAATCAATATATCTCCCCCTACCGACTAATGAGACAAAGTCCAACTAGGTTTTGAAACACCCAAAGAACTTACACGTAAAGGGTAGAAACGTCTAACATGGCCCAACTGACCACAATCAAAACAAACAGCAGTCTCCTAACTCTGAGTCTAGCCTGGAGCCCGATCCTTATTGCATCTCCCAACAGACGAGTCCGAAACCCCCAACGAAGACAAGGACTGAGTTTGGGAGTGAGTATGCACTTGCCTCCACCTCTTGCTGAGCCTAGAGTGCTTATAAACTGTAGGAATTGCCAAAGTGGCCTCCTCCTTGACCTGACCAACACTTTTAACCATGGCCTTCACATGGGCCACCGCTTCCACTAGAGTATAATAGTTCTTCCACATAGATCCAACCACCTTCTCCCGAATATCATTATGTAATCGCCTTTCAAACTCATAACAATAACGCTCCTCTGTTGCCACAAACTCTGGAGCAAACCTCGACAAACTAGTGAACCTCATCTCAAATTGAGCCAAAAGAATAACATCATGGTGTAACTCAACAAACTGTTCCCTCAACCTTTCCCGAGCAGAAGGAAGGAAGTACTTTTTTTTTGGGTGAATAAGTCATAAAATAAAAACAAAAACTTACACAAAATACAAGGGGCATGACCCAGGCCCTAATAGAACTATACAATAACCAATAAAAATTGGACAGCAACAATGCAGACCCGTCCCAAAAAGGATGAGGGCCCACAAGGACCAAAACAAACAACCTGCTAGAACATCAAAAACTTCAACCAAAACCTAATAGAAATATGTGCAGAAGCAACAAACAACACCCTAAGCAAAAGAGAATTAGCCGATGCAAGGAGAATGTTCATGGGCCCCATAGACAAAACATGTGGGCCATGAACATACCTATCAGCAAAGACAAGTAAATGAAATAACATCCCTTGCACATCTGGCAAGGGTAGGCTCAAAAAGAGATTAGAGAATTTGATACAAATTCGGAAAATATAAATATACAAAACAATAAAAACAACTTTCTTCGTCACAAAAGATGAAAACATGGCCTTCACTTTGCTATAACACTTGCCAGCAGCAGCGCAAATGTACACACCCCAGTAGCTTTTATGTAAGCACATCTTATAACCAGCATTCTTTACAAGTGCTTCTTCCATCTTCAAGCTAGGAAGGTTAGTGAAACCCAAAATAGCTATACAGACGTAGCACCAATAGCAAAATAGCCATAAACCTGCCATCATCCTTAACAGCCGCAACCCAAATCTTAAAGTTTGGAGATTTAATAAAACTTGTCCAACCATATAGATAATGAGAGAGCAGCCAAACAGAAACCTGAATATGTAAAGGACAAATGGTATAATGCATATAATGTAGGGGCTCATAACACTCAACCCACAATATATAGCCTCACACCACTCGGCAGATAACGAATAGCACTCAATATATAGTCTCTCAACATTCAACCCACAAGAGAAGGTCCCATTATACAACTTCAGCCCCGTCAAACACCTGGAAGGAAGTACTTAGCCAAAAAGGCCTCGGTAAAAGCAACCCGCATGGCATCTACAGTGTTCTTAGTATACTTCCACCAATAATTCGCATCTCCTTTCAAATGGAAGCCTGCCAAAGAAATCCTCAACCCCTCGTCCTCAACTTTGAGCATATCAAGAGTCTTGGTAATTTGTTCCAACTAACCCTCTGCCTCCAGTGATTTTGCCTCCCCTAAAATCTCCGGTGGATTAGAGCAAAGAAAACTCCTTAGTAAGCTTGAGGGTATGCCCATTGTCCCCCTTGTTGCGAGCTAGAGCATCTTGCACTGCTCTCACAACTCAGCGTGCAACTTTCTCGCCGACAGTTGATGTTGCAACGACAAGTGCTAAAGGAACCGCCGTGCCCTTACTGGCACTATTTCCCTCGTGTAGACATCCTATAAAACCTTAAAAAAAAAAAAAAAAATCAAACTTAGTGCACAACGCAACAGCCTTCCTGAGGCACACACTCACCACCACTAAGCTATACGATGCACTTAGCCCCCAGAACATACAATTCCCATTGCATATAAACAATTCGACATCCAAACACATAACTGAATCAAGTCCACAAAGATAGCCACTCAACTCGGAACTCTCAAGGAATTCCTATTAGAAACCACGTTGATCAGGCGTGTCTCCAATAGGACCTCAAAGTAAGTTTACTTGCTACAAGTACTATCTAAGAAACTTAATCCCATACTCACATAAATGCACCATATACATCCTAACACTTATCCTAACTATATTCAACGTCCTCACCAAGCATAGTAAACCCTTTGTGGTAAAAACCACTCCTCACGAGCCTAAGGTATTCAAACCTGGCTCGTTTTGATATCAAGTTGTAACGCCCCACTTTTTATTACTCAGAATCCATTACCAAATTCATTAAATTAATTCAATTTCAGAGATAACATGTAGAAATTCTGTACATCAATGAGAAAGAATAAATAAAGATTCTTTCATCCGAATGCAAGATGAATGCAACAATAGTATAACTAAATAAATTGCCCATAGGCTTACACAGGGCTGGCCCTGGGGCATAGGCCACAAGGCCATGGCTTAGACTCCCTCAAAATAGACTCAAAAAAGGGACCCCCTCTTATTATAATTTAGTGTAATACATTAGGTATATTTTAAGTCTAAAAAAATTAAAAAAAGCCCAAACTAGCTTAAAATAAATTGACCCATTAAAAAATTGAAAGGCCATTCAAAAAAATTAGCATTGTTATCCTTTGGAAAATAGACCAAAAAAAGGGGTCTCTCTTATTATAGTTTAGTCTAATATATTAAGTATATTTTAAGTCCAAAAAAAATTAAGGAATGCCCAAATTAACTTAAAATAAATTAATCCATTAAAAAATTGAAAGGCCCATTTAAAATAATTAGCATTGTTATTCATTGAAAATGACTTTGCAAAAAAATTAGATTATGCAAGTATGATTCATTTATTTGCTTTTAAAAATACAAGAATAGTGAGGATCAAACGATATTTATTAGTTATCGTAATATAATGCTAAGTATTTTCTATAATTTTGACACAAATCTTTTGTCCTTTACTTTCAATTTTTTTTTTTTCATTCAATGAAAAAAAAAATGTGAAGGGCCCCAGAAATTTATTAGTTGATTATCGGCTTTGGGCCCCGGAAATCTTAGGGCCGGGCCTGGGCTTACATCTTTGAAAGTAAAAGAAAGGGTTTAACCCTTTTACAATAAAGGCATTCCACCCACAAATAAAAAGGCCCCATGGCCAACAACTAAGGGTGATCCTCGATCTCAAGCATTTTTTAACATCACTTGAAAAGAATTAGCAACTTGGGATGAACATAAAGTCCAGTAAGGATCTCAACATGGTCCTAAACAATAACAACATACAAATAGTTATGATCATGAATGCTCCATATCATATCATATACAAATTGTGATGGTTTATAACCCAAGTATACATACATAGATACGTTTCTCAAAATCATCCGATTTATTCAACAACACAACTAGTTCACATTTACTACTCATTTTCCCATCTTTAACAAAATATCACATAATAATCGTATTTTCTATCTTTAACGAAGTATTACATAACAATCACCTGCCATTGAAACAAATCACAAAGATCCGATTTTTTTTTTTTCCCCTTGTTTCTTACAACCTCAATGCATATATACATTCATCACATTTCCATGCCTTAAATCCAAGGTTAAGGAAAATACTATCAACAATCAATTTGATGCACCCACGTGTACACATAACCATTTAACTCAGGAGATAAAAACAACACACACACCCAACCACTACCTACTCAACTTTTAAGACAACTCGATCTCCTAAAGCCACAATCATCATAACACATGGCATATCACAGTCACACTGAAACAATAATAATAATAACTCTACTTTACTTGCCTTAAGCATGGTAAGCCAACGGTACATCTTTTCACAACAAAATGCCAATTTTCCTGACACCGGCTGGAAGGTAATGGTACCTCTGCCAAGTTCTCCTGGCGGTAGCTGGAAGGTATTGGTACCTCTTATTTTTGGTACAACCAAGTTCTTCATGCGCTAGCTGGAAGGTACTGGTACCTCATATTCTCAGTGTGTGCATAATTTTCAACTATCACTTTGAACAACAAGCATAAATAATTCGAGCGTGCTACATATATGTAATCATCTCAGCATCACAATGTCATCCTCCATTGATGACCAAGGACAAAACTTCTAAACAATATGTATTAAATACACGTAATACAATTATACAATTTTGATGAGACATTAAGTCCAACAACAACAACAATATTCAAAGGTTTGCAACTTCTAACTAAAGTTCTTTCCCAATTTGCAAAAGAGTTATAATTACCTCTTTTTTCCAAAATCAATTTCCACAATTCCCAATTCACAATACACCAACTATATTTTCAAAAAAAAAAAAAAAAAAAACTCATTTCCTTCATTTAACCGAAAACCCAATCCATGGATAACAAAGTCGTAATCCACTCAATTTCAATTCAACAAAAGTGTAATCCAATGATTCTAATCTCATGGTTAACCCCATTTTAGAAGTTAACAATTACCAATTCATTATACTCAACTATAATCAACCCAACACAAAGTTAATGCTAAAATTATAAGGCCCGATTTAATCTCAAATTAATTACCAAATCATTAATCAAATCCCTTAATTCATAACATGATTATTTCAGAATTTCAACCCTTTTTACCTATTAAGCATTATTACAAAAATTAGGGCTTTACCTCTTTCTCAACATGAACATGCTAAACCACTTCTCAATTAACCCAAACAGCAATCAATTTCACAAATCTCAATCTCAAATATCAAATCTTAGATCCCGTTTCACGATTTTTGAAAAATCCATAACGAACATGCTTTTTATGCAATAAACCTACCACATGTCTATCTATAGATGAGATATTGAAAAAGATCAAAGAAATCCCTACCTCAAAGGGAGAAAAGGAGAAAATCCAAAAATCAACTTCGCTGGAATTCAATCTCCATCGGTCAAAATGAAGCCCTCGGTATGCTCGTCATTTTGGTATAAGAAACTAGTACCAAAATCCCAATAGATTCATAGGATCAAAAGGAAATGTAAATTTTTGAGGATTTGGGTAGAGAGGGATGAGAGAAAAAAGAGAGAAAAGATTGTAGAGAGAAAGAGAGAGATATATTCTGAAATGAGGAAAAAGGGGGCCAATGATCAATATATGGCTGAAAGCACAAAAATTGAAGCAGTTTCACACGCCTGGCTGCACGTGTGGAGCCTCTCATCGCACGTGCAGAGCCCCTCCCGCACGTGCGGAATTTCTTATCGCACGTGCAATTAAAGCAGAACCAAAACTTCAACCCAGCTCAACCCCACATGTGCGGACTAAGCCCCCGCACGTGCGGTTCTACCCAACTCAGCTTGAACTTCTCGAGGTGATCTTGGTTCCCTCAGTTTTGTCCCTACGCTCGAAACTTAGAATATTTAAATCGGTCTAACGTTAAGTGGATTAAACAAGTTCGAACTCTCAAACATCAACGCGACACAAACCATCAAGGTACCGAATAGGAAAAAGGTATGTCCGAAAGGCAGGTTCAAGTCAGGTCCAAGACCCAGGACATCACAATTACAGTGCATTTATTCTAATGGTACCTCAAATTGAATTAGCTACACAAATCTTTCAATTTTCAATTTTTCCAATGGTCACTTCTCATTTAAGATTTTATTATTTTAGAAATAGAGAAATTCACTAATTTGTAGTCAGTGATAGTGACACTAACTGGTAGTAAAATTCATTGAATTAGTTAGCAAAATTTTATTGTCATTGACTTACGACTCAGTGAAATTTCACGAGTTTTAGAAGTCAGTTGAATTTCACTAACTCTGAGAATAGCAAATTCAGTGAAAACGTCATAATTTTTTTTTCCTTTAGAATTTCATATTCATCATTGATCTTATTTGATAGATCTCGATAAAATGATTTCAAAAAATATAAATTCTATAAAAAAATGAATATCTAGATCAAAAGTTATTGAATTTACAAGTTTTGAAACACATTCAAAATCTAAACGAGATTGCTAGTCTGGCTTGGTGGACAAATTCTAAACTGGAGGCTCCACGTATCACTTAGCAGAGATGGCTCAAACTTGATCGAAACTCAAAAAATATATATAATTAGGGTCCTTTATAATTTTTACACTATAAATTTATTTTTTTTATAGTATAATTTTTATTTAAAATTTAAAACAATCAAAATAATTTTGATATGGAGGCCTTATTTTCTTTTGCCTTGACTAAGAAAATGCAAGAAATGTAGACTCCATTTATTTTGATATAAAATATTTTTATTTTTCATTGTTTGGTTGAACAAAAAGTAAGTAAAACATTTTTTAAGGAAAATATTTTTGTATCATTTTTTCAAAAATGATTTTTAAAATTTTCGTAAGTGAATTTTTACAAAGTTGACTCTCACTTGCTACCTTTTCAACACATTTAGCATTTTCAAATAAATATTTTAGTTCACTAAAAAATCATAAAGATATTTTATTGAAACAAACTTTCTCTTTTAGGTAACAAATTTTTTTTATTTCAAATGTCAACCAAGTGTCGAAAACTAAAAACAAAAATATTTTTTTTGTGTAAAATCCATTTAAAAGAAAATTATTTTTTATATCAAAACGAATGGAGTGGTAATGTAAATATAATAATAAGACCCTTTTTATTTTTATTTTATGAGAGTTCGTTTCTCTTTTTTTGATTTGACAAGAGAGTTTAAGAGACAATATGTAACTATTTTTATTTATTTATTGAGAGATTTTTAACTATTTCAATTTAAAAAAATTATTTTGACTATAATTTGTTTTATGTTAGTGAATATACATTAAGGTTCTGCTTGTTTCGACATAAAATATTTTACCAAAAAAAAAAAAATTATTCTTGTTTTTCAACGTTTAGTTGATATTTGAAACAAAAATATTTTAATGTCTAAAAGAGAAATTTTAATTTAATAAAGTATCATTTATGACTTTTTAATGAATTAAGATACTTATTTGAAAAGATTAAATGTGTTGAAAAAATAACAAGTTACGAAATTTTTAAAAATAAGTTATGTTCTAAAAAATAATATAAAAATATATTTAAAAAAAATGTCCTATTTTTTATTTAACTAACTAATAAAATATTTATAAAAAAATATTTTACGAAAAAACAAACACTGAAACATTCTTCTAGCCAGCACTATGCCCTAGTCGAATCTCTTTCTAATTCATCAAAACGAAAACAACCAAAATGTTTGCTTGACACGGGGTAAAGCTAAGCACGTTTGTCAACGACTTACAAGGTTACGACCTGACCTCAATCACTGTTAATCGGTCTCCCTCTACGCGACTTAGGTGACATCCCAGTTAACCTAACACTGTTCTACCCTCAACTAGCACAAACCCAAGAATAGTATTGTTCATATTATTATTATATTAAATTTAAATCATGCCATGTATGGTCTCATGTTGTTTACTGTAGATGAGGTGGTGGCCGGATGACCGCTGTCAACAAGCAGATTTGCTCCTGGATCTGCTTCTCAATTAACTGTATTTGATTATTAATGTTCTGCAATTGCTATGTTCTCACAGTCTGTAAATGGCGATTATCAACAATAAGCCAAAAATTACGACGTTGTTTATAATATTCTAATATTTCATATAATTCAACAAGTATATCTACAGGCATACAATTAAAGGATATGAAAAGAGATACTTACAATCAAAGCTTCAAACTTTATTAAGCAGCATGAGAGGTATATAGAGAGAACACACTGGAGAGAGAGAGAGAGAGAGAGAGAGAGAGAGAGAGAGAGAGCACACTTATGTGTTTACATATAATCTTGCATAATAATTTAAAAATTCTGCCTTCAACAAGGGTGAGGCTATCCATTTTATAGACAAATAAAAGAAAAGATAAGAGAAGGGTGAGGACAGGTGGCATGTCCTTGTGGAGTGGAGTCGATTTTCCTTATCCTCAGCTATTTTGATGATGACTCAGCACCTTATCTTTATTGTCCTATAGTGAACAGCTTGTGAGGATAGTTATATGGTTGGTACTGAATGGCCGACAGAGCATCTGCTTTTGTCGAAAGTAGATGTACTGGTTTTTGTCGTTTTGTGCCGACACTACTGGAAAGTGATGCTGGTTAGAGACAAGGTCATTCAGCCTTACATTTTCCTTTTCTTTCATTTTCCTTGTCAATCTTTTCAGCAATGAGACAAGTCAGAGAGTCCCAAAAATCTCCAATATTAGGTTCATTGTCTGCAAAATCTTGAGCTTCACCGACAAGTACTGTGAGCTCATTTTCATCTTGATCGGGGTCTTCTTCTTGGTCAGGCCCTTGGCTGCTAGTAACAGACTGCATATTGGTATCATCACTGGAGAGGGATTGAAGGAACTGTTCCTTCATGTAATCCGTACTTATGACAAGTAATTCCTGTTATGACAAATCTAGATATCTTTTTTGTAATTCAGTTTGAATTTGTAAAAAAGGATTCTTCATTACTGGAGTTGCTGGGAGTAATTTGGGAACATACTCCCAGCATGCCCTGGTATGAGCATGGCTTTTCTGTAAAATTTTCTGCTGTTGTTTGGGGGTATCAACCCCCTTTGTCCAATATTTCACAAAGAAAACTCTTTTGAGTCTTGGAACTTTGTTCTGGTAATCACATTGGAAATACCACTTACATATCCAGGGAATTCCAAAGCGAATGACAAAATGGACAACGGATTTAGACATTGAAATGTCTTTGTGTACCGGAAGGCGGCTGTAGGCAGTTTGCTATTCATTAAAAGCTTGCCTAATAGGTTCTGGAAAAACTTCTAACTGGAGCCCGAATTTATCCCACCAAACGAGAAACTAGTTAGGGAGATCGTTTTTGAGAATATCGGGAACAACACAGAGAAACCAAGAATGACTCCATGGGGTGTTCTGGTGATAAAAAGCTTATGTAAATGCATCAATATAATCCCAATAACTGTAACGAGATTCCTTATTATGATATCCAAAGTTTTGGTAACATGGGGATGCATACCCCAAGCGGCCACAGGCATTATTTTCTGGATAGTAACTTTACTGAAATTGATAGGTCTGGCAGTTCTATTGGGGTCGTGTAAAGCATGTTTGAACTCAATAGAAGCAGTCTCAATGAGTATCTATTCATAAATGTATTTGTATTGATCAAAATGAGGTGAAAATTGTTGGGTTGTAAGATACCTCCGTTTGATCTCCCACGGATCAAAGATCCATTGTTCATCTTCGGTATTAATGTAGAGGACTGTTTCCTTGACTATTGTATTCTGTATATATGGTTCTGGAGGACTTAGGAGGACATCTTTAGCCGTTTGGCTAGATTCCCCTTTTTTACTGTTAAGGGCAGCTTGAAGCCCTGGGAATTTTGCATGATATGGATTCTGTACATGATAAGGGTTAGATCCTCTTTCACGGCCCCTACGGCTCGGGCCTCGGCCTCTACTGGACATAAGAACCCTGCAAATATTCACAGGTTAGAAAATGTGGTAAAGAATTCAGTTCACCTTTGATATATTCGATATCAAAGTCAAATGCTAAAAGTAAACTTTGCTTGGAAGCAAATATCTATTTTTCAGTAAGATTTTGGACATCTTTTTTAAAAAATTGTTTTGCTGCAGAACAATCAACACGAATTAAGAAATGTTGATTTAATAAATCATCCTGAAATTTAGAAACACATTTTACAATAGCTAAACATTCATGTTTAATGGTTGGATAATTTAAAGCTGCCTGTTTCCAACTTCCTCAAGTAAATCGCAAAAGTTCTTCTTTATTACTATTGGGGTTGAACTGTTTTAGAATACCTCCATACTCTTGGTTAGAGGCATCAGTTTCAACAATTTTTTTCCATTCGGGATTGGGTAGAGCAAGACAAGGAACAGTCTTTGCTTTAAGCTTTATTTTCTAAATAGCTTTGATATGTTCTAGTGTCCATGGCAGAGGATTTTTCTGCAGTCTGGTATAAAGGATTGTAGCATCCTATGCTAATTGATGATAGTAGTCACTAATAAAGTTAAGACTACCAAGAAATCTCTGTAATTGAGTTTTATCTTTAATTTCATTTGGAAATTTAGATGCAAATTCGATGCTTCTATCAATAGGAATTATAGTGCCATTATGGATATTATGGCCTAAAAAACGAACTGTTGTTTGAAAAAGCTTCATTTTTGGTGCAGAAATTACCAAACCATTTCTGATAATAACATGCTTAAAAATATTAAGATGCTTAATATGCTGGTCAATGGATGATGAAAAAATAAGAACATCATCAATATAATAAATAGCAAATTCTGTATAAAGAGTGAATATATTATTCATAATATGTTGGAATTTAGATAGAGCATTTTTTAAACCAAATGGCATAACATTCCTTTCAAAATGTCCAAAAAGTACTGTAAAAGCAGTTTTGTATCTATCCTGTTCAGCAATCTGAATCTACCAATATCCTGATTTTAAATTAAATTTTGAGAAAATGATTGAATCCTGTAATTGATCTAGAAGATCTTTTTTATTCAGGATAGGATATCTAATCCATTTCAAGGCATCATTAAGAGGTTTGTAACTGATAACCAATCTTGGCACACCTCTTTCAATTTCTGTATTCTTTTTAACATAAAAGGCTGTATCACTCCAAGGAGAATAACTCAGTTGGATTAGGTTTTTCTGTAAGAAAGTATTTATTTCTGTTTTACACAGCTCTAAATACTCTTTTTTTCATTTGGCTAGGTCGTGATCTAGTGGAAATTTCGCGCTCATTAAATCCGGGTTCGTAGGGAAGAGAAACTATATGTTTCTTACGTTCCCATAAAGCATTTGGAACATCACTGCAGATTTCTGTATGAAATTCTTTTCAATCATTTTAATTTTATTCTGTAAACAGGATTGTTGTAACCTCTGTTCTGTTATTAGAAAATGAATTTCTGATTGAAGGAAATTAATTTGTTTTTCCTTGAATTTGACTAGATCTTTGATTTGATCTACTTCTTTTGTATATAGTTCGGTAATAAACTCAAAAATAATTGGTTGATTACTAATGGTTGTATGAATACCAATGGAATCTACCTTAGTGATAGACATTAACAAACACAGGAATGGTGTCCCTAAAATAAAAGTTTGAGACACATTTCGGATAAGGACAAATGAGGTTGGAAGACAAATGCCCTGATTACAGATAATAACTTCTGGAAGTTTGTAACGAATAGACATGGAATTGCCACTAGCACTAGTGAGTGACTGGGTTGTTTTTTGGAAATATTTGGTAGGAATTAAACCTTCCTGAATACAATTCATATCAGCACTACTATCTACAAGAGCAACGACATCTTTAATTATAAAATCTGTTTTATAATAAAAGTAATTCTGATGTACCATTTTTGGAAAGTAACCTGATTCATGAGCATTAAATATTGATTGTCAGATGGGTCAATTTGTCGTCATTACTGGATTCTTCTTCTATAACACCTTTATCTTTGGTTGAGCCTTTCTATTAAGCTAGCTGAATATTAATTTTCTTAATATCAGCAATGATTGATAAATTTGCTGTTTGGCGATGTTTGATTTCTAATTTTAACACATTAACCTCCATTTTAAGATCCTGGACTGTAACAGGTTTGCCAATGGGAGAAGAGGTCACTAAACGACTAAAAACCTCTTTTATATTGTAATGATTGGTGGGAAGACCAATATCCTGCTTTTTTTGCTGTTGATAGCACATTTCTAAAAATTTCAGCTTCATTTCTAGATCTTTTATTTGGTCATCTATATTCAACATGTTTTGTTCATTATCTGTAAGGACATTATGGCTAGGTCCATCTAAGTCACGTCCATTCATTTCGACTATTGTTTTCCAATAGTTGGCTTCTGCAATCTGGTTTATATTTGTTTGTTGACAGGGACAAATTTTTGGAGAAGAGTCAGATTCTAGATCGGACTTAGAAGGTGAATAGAGTTCAGCAAGTCCATCATCAGAACTTGAAATTGTTTCTGTTTCTTCTTTAGAAATTGCTTGGAGAATCTATTGCTGGAGATGAACATCAACTGCCATTTCATTGAGTTTTTGTTGGATTTTTGCTCTACAGCGATTAGCATAATGGCCTGTTTGTCCACACTTGTAACATGTTATTATGGATTTATCTTTCTTTTTGTAAGATTTTTTCTGTTTGCCTTTATATGATTTCTGAGGCTGATTTTGTTGGTAACTCTGTTTAGGAGTTTTATATTTTCTGAATTTTTTGGAATAATGCTTTGAGGATTTTCCAAATTTTTGTTTATTGGTTTTGGAGGGATACTGTATTTTACTATCATAGGCAAATTGATCACAAAATTCACCTAATTTCTTCTTGCCTATAAGATTTTGTTTTTCATTTGATACTGGAGTTTGAGGTCATTACATAGAGCTAGACCTTCTTTTGTTGCTATGCCTATTAATTGGCCATAGGTATAATCTGAGTAGGGTATAAGCATTTTATTATGACGATCCGTAACTTCTTTCTGACTCTTTCAGCAAAAAGAGTAGGAATGCCATCAATAAATTTGGCTTTCCAATGTTCACTGTTAGTATCAGACCGACGCACAACTTTCATTAAGAAAACATCTTTATAGACCATATATGGCATAATTTGAATTTAATATAATAATAATATGAACAGTACTATTCTTGGGTTTGTGCTAGTTGAGGGTAGAACTGTCTCAGGTTAAGTGGGACGTCACCCAAGTCGCGTAGAGGGAAACTGGTTAGCAGTGATTACAGTTAGGTCATAATCTGGTAAGTCATTGACAGACGTGCTTAGCATTACCCTGTGTCAAGCACCTCACATTGGTATCAGAGCTAAGTTTATTATTATTTGTATTATAATTGTATTATATTTAAATTATACATATATGGTCCCAATACACCCGTATGAGTACTACACCTACAGAGGATACTATCACTACAATAGCCAATACAGTCGCTTCAACATCAGAAGCAGCCGAACTAGTCGCATACCAGGATGTTAGGGAATCCCTAGATAAATGGACTATCCTCAAAGTCAAACCCGATACTATCTACAGGATAGGAGCCTTTGACTTCACCAGTAGAAAAATAATCAAAACTTTTGAGAATGCTGTACCCATACATAATGATGATGAGATTATGTATCACCTTCACATACATAACTTGTACCCATTTTTACAAAAATATAAGTATGTCCATATAGGACTCGTTCAGATAGCATTCAAACCTTTGACCTTGCTTGGGCAAAATACCAGTATACAATGTACCCTCTGAGATGGTAGATGTCTTGATTGGAGAGCATCTCTGATGGGAGCCATAAAAACTAGTCTCTCCCATGGTCTAGTATACTTTAACATATATCCAAATCTAAGCATAGCACTTATTGACCCTAATCTGTTAAAGGTCTTAGAGCTTAGAATCCTTTCTCATGGATATCAGTATTTACCAGGATCACCACCTTTTATAGTAATCTCTAGGATTCATTTAAAGGTATTAACCACTTCGAATCCTTATACCAAAAAACAGAGTGAATTAGGGCACACAGTTCTAATTGATACCAACCTTTTAGTAGCCAAGTTGTTGTCCCAAAAATAATACCTTGGCAGAATAGAACTTTTCCAAAAAGATGGCAAATTTCTAATGCTATACCAGTTTGACCCATCATAAGACAAACCTTAGATGATGTCATACAGACACAAAGAAGTAATGTATACCTCACTTTTAATAGGCCAACTAGACCATCATCCAGAAGCATGACTAATGCTAGCTTTAAACTGATCCATTTTATAGGGTAGATCTGCCAGATTCCTCTAGACAATCTACTTCGGAACCCATAGAGTCTTTGTTACAAGGAATGTAATCCAGGCCTCCAAGTGATACAACTCTTGAAAATCCTATAGATCCAATTGTACAAGGGGTTCAGGGAATCCAATTTTCAGAAAATTAAATCCCACATGGAGTTTATGGATCTAGAAGGCCTTATAGTCCAATGGCTAGTGATATGAATTTTGAAGTTTGATGGATTTCACATCAGGAAGTGAAACCCGAAAAATCCTAAATCAGGATTTTTTCCAGAACAAATACCAAGAATTTAGGACATGGTATTACCAAAATCATATTCCTCTCCAACTTGAACAGCTTAAAAATCAATATTATTCTCATTTAGAGAAACAACAGAAACTTCAGTCTTTTCCCTTATGGTACATGGAAAATACCATCATTCCAGAAGCACAAATTAATGTTCTTGAAAATATCCAGAAGACATGGATTACCACAGATGGACAAAACCTTATATCTGTTCATCCACCACCTCAGTCATTAGAGTTAAAACCTAGTGATACAACATCCAGTAAACCTTTAGTAATTACAGCTTTTGTGGAAACTCCTAATCGATTATCCCAGAGAGAAACTGTATTAGTCAAAGATATATTACCTTTGATTAAACAGAATGATTATACCAACCTTTACTGCAAAATAGTAGGAAAACAGTTAACCAGAATTGAAGAAACTGTCACACAAATAAAAGACAGTTATAGGATTCAACCTAAGGTTGAACCCATATTTCTCGTAAATGTAAAACCAGCATTAGAAGTGACAAAATTTAATCTCAAGTCACATAAACCGGATGATGAATATATGGAAACCCTAGTTTAAAAAATTTAAGATATTAAGATAGGGGATTCCTTACAAATTAATATGTTGTCTAGACAACAGATACAGGAAGACAATGGTGATCAAGATCTCACACCTTCTCAAATTACAGAAATCCAAATAATTTCTAGGATAATCCATCAATTAATAAAATTAATTATGGCAAAGGCACCAATAGGATGGCCTTAACAGGACCTAGTAGGTACTACTATCCAAGGCCTACTCCTATAGATACCCTTTATGAAGAAGACTTCCTGTAAACTCAACGGTCTTATCATGGCAAAACCATTTATGAGTGGAATCTTGATGGGATGTCTGAATGCTAGCTATTTGAATTATTACATCAAATGATGATGTACTCTACGGTATGTCAACAGAATGACAATACAGATCACCAAATCGCCAGATTTGTTGTTAATGGCTGTACAGGAGTCCTTAAAGGATGGTGGGATAATATTCACACTGTTACTCAACAAAATGAAATTTTAAACTCATTTAAAATCCATACTGATCCTTTAACAGGACATGCTGAACAAAGGCAAGATGCAGTATATACTCTTATCCACACTATCGTACATCATTTCGTAGGATATGATAATGGCGCTAATGATAGGAGCCAAGAACTTTTACAGAATCTTAGATGTCCATCTTTATCTCATTTTAGATGGTATAAAGATGTTTTCTTAATGAAAGTTGTGCGTATAACAGTGAACATTGGAAGCCAAATTTATTGATGGCCTTCTTACTCTTTTTGCTGAAAGAGTCAGAAAGAAGTTACAGGATCGTCATAATAGAATGACTATACCGTACTCAGGTTATACCTATGGCCAATTAATAGGCATAGTAACAGAAGAAGGTCTAGCTCTATATAATGACCTCAAAAGGACTGTTAGCAGATTGGTGGAGATGGAAAAAAGAAAAAAAAAATAAAAAACAAAAAACAAAACATTCTAAGATGAATCGCTTACTTGTTATAGGTTTGTGGAGAGAGAAGAGTGGCCAATCCACCTGATTGTGATCAAAATAAAGCAAAATTGCTCCTAAAATCACTCTTCCAGACACTAACAATGGTGATTAGACTTGAAAAGCGAGGGGCTACAGTCGTGGTGAGACGAAGGGTGCTCCTAATGGTTGAGGCAGTGGCTGGTCTGTTAAGAATAAGGTTCAAAATTTGAAACCTCTGGAATTGAGAGAGAGAGAGAGAGAGAAGCTAGACAGAAGTGTAGAGAGAGAAGACAAAAGTCCTCTGTATAGATATTATATATCTCAGCCAAGTCCTCCAAATAATCTCACCCCTTTATTCTTAAAACCAAAAACAATCTTAGCCATCCACCCAGACAAATGTCCCATCAAGTTTCAAAAACCCTCTTCCCTTCTTATATAGATATAGATATATATATGTAGAGAGAGAGAGAGAGAGTGAGGGAGGATGTTGGTTGAAGAGAGAGAGAGAGAGTGAAAGTTGCAATTATTTCTATGCATAGATACCGAGTTACAAAACTAAGGTACAAAACTAGACATCATCAAAGAGCTATATAGAACCAAATCATCATGACAAAGCCATTGACAAAGCAGAATGAGAATGGCGTATTAAATAAATGGCGTATATATATATATATATATTACCTTCATTGACCTACTATATAGAACAAAATCATCATGACACCAAATCATCATGACAAAGCCATTGATGGATCGAAATGAGAATGGCATATTAAATGAATGGCGTATTAAATAAATGGTCTATTACCTTCATTGACCTACTATTAAAGGTAAGAGATTATTTACATAAATGAAAGGCGTATTACCTCTATTGACCTACTATAGCTTTAGGCGACACGAGCTGTAGTGCACGACCATTTTTTTCAACTAAGCAATGGTGTTGAATCAATGACATTGCAACATGTCTTCTCAAACTACTTGAACTCGACAGCTGGAACAAGCAAAAGGGTAAAAGATCAATACCAACTAAGAAGGACCATCATTGAAGACTTAAAGAGTTCCATGGCACAAAAAGAATAAAATCATAAATCTCTTGGATTGGAACATAAGATCACAAATCAAAACCTAGTGATTTTACAGACATGGAGAAATGAACTATATTTTGGATTACAGACAAGTCATCATAACAACCAATCAGTAGACCATTGAAGCAAACAACTGAAATCAGCCAAAGACAATAATCTAGTAACCTACTTGAGATAACATTGATTTATATTAAAAAATAAGTTAAATTACAAAGGGTTGGGCTTATCACATGTTGAGATTTCAACGTAAGAGAATTTGAGGGACCCGTAAGGCTCACCACAGGCCTTGTTTTGATAATCTGAACTGTTCATTTTGTAGAACCCTCAATGTATATTATCCATGAAAAATATTAGTTCAATCTAATAATCATTACTTTTTCATTTTATTGTATTTGTCTCTGACAAAATGGATGATAAATATATATTTGAAATAGACCATCCATTTTTTTTTATAGACAAATGTTATAAAATAAAAATGTTACAGTTATCGAATTGACCTAAATTTTTTTGTAAATGATATATGTTGAAGACCCTACAAAATGAACTATTCAGATTATCGAAATGAGATCCGTAATGGGCCATACCAGCCCCTCATATATATAGTCGTGTGTGTTTAGCAAACTTTTATTTTTTATTTTTTATTTTTTTTTGATTTTTCTGAACAGGATAGGCTTCAAAATTAAAATTTTTAATACAAAAAAAATTATAAATTTAAGATTAACATTGAGTCAGTTGAAATTATAAGGATCAAGCAGACATAAAACTAAAGTCGATGGACTAGTGACGTAATTTGTCCAAAAATATATATTTTTCAATCTCTGTAGCAAGGATGTTCTCTTTGCGATTCATTGTCATTGTGAGTAATTTGCTACCACCCAATTCTTGGGAAGAAATTTATTGCAATTGCAGCTTCCCGTAATCTCTGTAGCTCTCTGATGGTATTATAGCAACCAAATCTTATCCTTCAATTCTACCAGATGTCCATCTCAAGGCGGTTAAATACCTCAAAACAATTATTAATGGTTTTAATATTTTGTGAGGCTTTTCTAAAGGGTTTAGTTTCTCTTCAATTTAAACGTATGCGAATTAGAGAACATCGTATTATTTACAAATAAATAGCTTAGATTTTACTCTTTTGCTAACAAATTTAATATTAGATTCAAACAAAAAAAATCTAACACAATATTAAATGGATTAATATGTAGTCTAAATCATTGATTTACAAAAAAATGCCAAAGTGGTACACATTCATTGCTCAGATTGTTTACTCCCATCCAAACCCAAACTAAGAGAAACCACTCTCTTTCCTAAAAGATTTTGCATTGGAAAATTATAATGCAACGCACTTAAACCATTAAAATATCTTGATGAGAAAAAATGGTGTGGCACTAACAATTTGGTGCATGCCATTAACTAGAATAATACTGATTTTTAAGCTGTTCAAGTTAGAGAGGACTATGATTTTGCAAATACCATGTCCGAAATTCTTGGTATTTGTTCTAGAAAAAAATCCTAATTTAGGATTTTTCAGGTTTCACTTCCTGATGTAAAATCCATCAAACTTCAAAATTCATATCACTAGCCGTTGGACTATAAGGCCTTCTGGATTCATAAACACCATGTGGGATTTGGTTTTCTGAAAATTGGATTCCCAGAATCCCTTGTATAACTAGATCTATAGGATTTTTAGGAGTTATATCACTTGGAGGCCTGGATGACATTCCTTGTAACACAGACTCTATGGGTTCTGAAGTAGATTTTCTAGAGGAAATTGGTAGATCTACTCTATAAGATGGAGCAATTCTAAATCTAGTACTAGACAAGCTTCTATATAATGGTCTAGTTGGCCTATTAAAAGTGAGGTATACATTACCTCCTTGTGTCTGAATGACATCATCTAAGGTTTGTCTTATGATGGGTCGTACTGGTACAACATTAGAAATTTGCTATCTTTATGGAAAAGTTCTATTCTACCAAGGTATCTTTTTTGGGACAGCAACTTGGCTACTAAAAAGGTTGGTATCAATTAAAACTGTGTGTCCTAATTCACTAAGGATTCAAAGTGGTTAATGCCTTTAAATGAATCCTAGAGATTACTGTAAAAGGTGGTGATCCTGGTAAATACTGATATCCATGAGAAAGGATTCTAAGCTCTAAGACCTTTGACAGATTAGGGTCAATAAGTGCCATGCTTAGATTTGGATATATGTTAAAGTATACTGGACCATGGAAGAGACTGGTTTTTATGGCTCCCATCAGAGATGCTCTCCAATCGAGACATCTACCATCTCGGAGGGTACATTAAATACTGGTATTTTGCCCAAGCAAGGTCAAAGGTTTGAATGCTATCTGAACGAGTCCTATATGGACATACTTATACTTTTGTAAAAATGGGTACAAGTCATGTATGTAAAGGAGATACATAATCTCATCATCATTCTGTATGGGTACAGCATGCTCAAAAGTTTTGATTATTTTTCTACTGGTGAAGTCGAAGGCTCCTATCCTGTAGATAGTATCTGGTTTGACTTTGAGAATAGTCCATTTATCTATGGCTTCCCTAATATCCTAGTACGCGACTAGTTCGGTTGCTTCTAATGTTGAAGAGACTGTATTGGCTACTGTAGTGATAGTATCCTCTGTAGGTGCAATACTCATATGGGTGTATTGGGACCATATATGTATAATTTAAATATAATATAATTATAATACAAATAATAATATAATTGGCTCTGATACCAATGCAAGGTGCTTGACACAGGGTAAAGTTAAGTACGTCTGTCAACGACTTACAAGGTTATGACCTAACCGCAATCACTGTTAACCGGTCCCCTTCTACACGACTTGGGTGATGCCCCACTTAACCTGACACAGTTCTACCCTCAACTAGCACAAACCCAAGAATAGTACTATTTATATTATTATTATATTAAATTCAAATTATGCCATATATGGTCTCATGCAGCTTACTATAGATGAGGTGGTGGCCGGACGACCGCTGCCAACAAGCAGATCTGCTCCTGGACCTGCTTCTCAATTAACTGTATTTGATTATTAATGTTCTGTAATTGTTGTGTTCTCACAGTCTATAAATGGCGATTATCAACAGTAAGCTAAAATTTACGACGTTGTTTATAATATTCTAATATTTCATATAATTCAACAAGTATATCTACAGGCATACATTAAAAGGATACGAAAAGAGATACTTACAATCAGAACTTCAAACTTTATTAAGCAGTAGGAGAGGTATACACACAGAGAGAGAGAGAGAGAGCACTTATGTGTTTACATATAATCTTGCATAATAATTTAAAAATTATGCCTTTAACAAGGGTGAGGCTATCCATTTTATAGACAAATAAAAGAAAAGATAAGATAGCTTGTGAGGACAGCTGTATGGTTGGTACTGAATGGCCGACAGAGCATCTGCTTTTGTCAAAAGTAGATGCATTGGTTTTTGTCATTTTGTGCCTAGGCTACTAGAAAGTGATGCTGGTTAGAGACAAGGTCATTTAGCCTTACCTTTTCCTTTTTTGTCCTTTTCCTTGTCAATCTTTTCAGCAATGAGACTAGTTCGAGAGTCCCAAAAATCTCCAAGATTGGGTTCATTGTCGGCAGGATCTTGAGCTTCACCGGCAAGTACTGCGAGCTCATTTTCATCCTGATCGGGGTCTTCTTTTAGTTCAGGCCCCTGGCTGCTAGTAATAGACCGCATACTGGTATCATCACTGGAGAGGGATTAAAGGAATTATTCCTTCATGTGATCCATACTTTTGACAATTAATTCATGTTTTAACAAATCTGGATATCTTTGTCGTAATTTAGTTTGAATTTCTAAAAAAGGATTCTTCATTACTGGAGTTGTTAGGAGTAATTTGGGAACAGACTCCCAACATGCCTTGGTATGAGCATGGATTTTCTATAAAATTTCCTGCTGTTGTTTGGGGGTATCAAGCCCTTTTGTCCACCATTTCACAAAGAAAATCTTTTGAGTTGTGGAACTTTGTTCTAGTAATCACA
Source organism: Camellia lanceoleosa (assembly GCA_025200525.1). Taxonomy (NCBI): domain Eukaryota; kingdom Viridiplantae; phylum Streptophyta; class Magnoliopsida; order Ericales; family Theaceae; genus Camellia; species Camellia lanceoleosa. The sequence goes on along the minus strand of CM045763.1, from coordinate 169,222,257 downwards.
TTGGAAATCCAACTTCCATATTTGGGGAATTCCAAAGCGAATGACAAAATGGACAACGGATTTAGACATTGAAATTTCTTTGTATACTGGAAGGTGGTGTAGACACCCCATTTTTGACCGTCCTCTAGACTTGGTTGTGCTTGTAGGTACACCCAACAACTAGTTCGATTGCTCGCTGAGTACTCGACTGTCGCGGCGGAACGTCACCGGTTCGAGCTTCCCGGACCTTGTATCCTTTCTGCCCCTTTTTTGGACCTTGGCTAGGTCTTTTCATAGTGGACCTTTTGGTGCACTGCCGGCCATGTATTTGTGCCTACCGGCCATTGGTGATGCCCTTCCGGCCATCAGTGAGCCACTGCTGGCCATTGATGATGGCCGGCACCCCCCTGTCTCAGCTGGTTTTCCTCCAGATCCTTTGAGCTAGCTAATTTTTTGTTTGCTCCCCTCCATACACGTGTATGGAGGGATGGAACCTGTGTAAAGTTTCTTGAAGAAGCTTTAGCTTTGCATTCCTCTATATAAGGAGAGAGCCTCTCTCCTTAGAGAGGGTTCAGCTATTTTGAAGAGGAAAAGCTCTCTTTCTCTTTACATTGTTTGTATTTTGTGCTTAGAAGTTGGATTTCCTTGCACTTTTACACTACAACCCATAGAGATACACCACCACCATTGGACCAAGCTTTTTGGGAGGTCTTCTCGAGATCTGAAAACTGGTTTCCACCCCCCTGAAGTTATTGGTTTCGAAGAGGGTCTTCAAGGGTGAGTATTTTCCCCATTTTTGCACTTTCTTGTACCTCACTTTAGCCCTCCTTGCATATTGATTTGGGCTTTGCTTATAACTGAAAAAATTCTTGTATTTAAGTGCTTTTGAAGTTTGTTTAAGGTCATTTTGCTGCTAGGGGTGTGTAACCCCCTTGCATGCTTTGTTTGGCTTTGTTTTAAGCCATTCCTTGAAACCTCCGAGCTAGCCTTGGTTTGGCCTTCTTACCATTGAAATCCAGTGGATTTTCAGTGGTAAAGGTGTGATTTTGAGGTCCTTAATCAGAGGGGGTGGCCCCCTTTCTTTTGGTTCCTCTTTACTTGCATTTTTGGCCTTCCAAAGGACCATCCCTCCATGCATTTTTGAGGCTTGGTTCAGGCCTATTTTTGTGACTTTTAGGACCTTCCTTGGCCCTGTCCATGGCTGGTTTGGTCATATTTTGCATACATCTAGTATGTGTTGTGTAACTCCATTCATAGCTCATCAAAGTAGCATGTGTGTTTAGCTTGTGTTAAGTCCATTTTAGTAGGTTTTTTTGGTGATGTTTTACCATGCCATGAATCTTTTTTGGGTTGGTTTTTTTGCTCCATGCTTGCATGATACACTTGTAGTGTAAATCCCCTAAACTAGCTTCATATGCTCCATGCTTTGCCATGTCATGTTAGCTTGTTTGGTTTACATTTCAGCATGTATTTGGTCATCATTTGGCATGTCATGACCCTATCCATAGTTGGTTTGATCATCCTTTGCATGCTCCATATAGGTGTAGAATAAATCTTGTTTACCAGCCTCTTGTGCATGATGTTTTGACTCATCATCCTAGCATATTTTGGCTTTACTCTAACATGATTTTATGCTTATTTTGGGCTGTCCTTGGACTGTTTTGGGCTGCCATGGCCATATCACTTGTGCTTTGTATAGCTATAGTGTAAATGCTTAGGCTAGTCTTGGGTTTTGAGGCCCCTACCATGCCATACATGTGATGTTTGCATGCTTTGCCCTCATTCCACATGCTATTTTAGTCCATGAAATGTTGTCACACATTTGCATTTGACATGCTTTGAATGCTTTATAGAGCTTGTGCTTTATGCCTCAAGAATGGACCTTTGTGCATGTCATAAAGCACAAGCCTTTAGCTCATCACTTCAGTGCATTTTTGGTCTTGTTATACCATAATGTAACTCTATTTTATGTTGTCCAAGTCATGCCATGATTGGTTCGAATAGGTGTAGTGCATTGCCTCTTTTGTAGCCTTGCATGTCCCATGTTTTAGCATTGTATGCTAGCTTGTTTTGGCTTACTTCCATGCATATTTTAGTCTCATATTAACATGTACTAGGATTGTTTTGGGTTGCCCTTGCCATATCCTTCATGCTTTGTATAGCTGTAGTGTAATTGGCTTTGCAAGCTTTGTGTTTTGTTAGCTCATGCATGCTATCTTTGTGTTGTTTAAATGATTTGGCATTGTTTATCATCTCATTTCAGTGCATCTAGTGTTGTTACACTTGCACATTTGTCACTCCTTAAGCACTCTCTAGAGTTGCCCTCTTAGGCCTCTTTGGTGAGCCTTTTGCATTTTGCATGCTTGAGTGTGTTTTGAGGGTTCAATTCCATCACAATGGCCATTGATTTGGGCTTAGTTGAGAGCTGCCCACATTAGTTTAAGTCTATCCCTTTGTATGTTGTTGCATGCCCGTCTTGCATATTGTTGTATGCCCGTCTTGCATATTGTTGTATGCTTGCTCCATCTTTGCATGCTTGCTCCATCTTTGCATGTTGTCGCATGCTAGCCCCATTACATGTTGTTGCATGTTCATGTTGCATTTTGTCATGTTGTCCAAGGTTGTTGCCTCACATCATGCTTATATGCTTGTTGCATGGTTGAGTTAGTTGCATGTTTGCACACTTAAGTCATATTGCATGTTTGCCATGCTTATGTGTTGCATTGTTTGGATTAAGTGTTAATCCGAGCACGAGGAACGAAGGACGTTTCATACCCCGAGTGATGGAACGTGTCTCAATTCTTGGTCGCCGAAGCTCTTGATGATTCATGATAGAGTTCTAGGCTTTACTTGCTTTATTTGTGCATTCATTTTCATATTGATTTGCACAAGTTGGATCTTTGGCCATCATGCATCGGGATGCATGATTGATGGTCGTGGATCCGACTGGGCCTTTCCCTTGATGTTTTGAGGCAATATGGGGTGGCATAGTGCATACATGCCCTTGGGAGACCCTCCCTTCTCTCTATTTTGTGCTTTGTTGCAGCTTGGTGTCACAGCACACCAGTGGTTGGCAGTGCACCACTGATGGTCAGCAGTGTCACACCCTTGGCCGGCAGTGCCCTGTTATTGGCCGGCATCTCTCATTTCATGGCCGGCAGGCCACTGGTGAATCCCCTAGCAGTGTTTTGGTAAGTTCCAACAACAAACACTGGAAGACACCTTGCAAACAGAGCTTCTAAAGAGCAACCAGAAAGTGTTTCGAGGCAAAGAACCGTAGCGAGCATACATACCTTCCTCTTCTCCAAATAGAGCTGGAATAGCATTCATTTACTGCTTATTTGTTAGTTAGTAGTTGTGTAATAATTAGTTGTAGCTAGTTATTAATTCGATTTTGTAATAATTAATTAGCTCGTGAGTTAGTTAATTAGGCGGTTTGTATTATTTATTCGGACCCTCCGAGCGAGGGCACAATTGTAATAAGTGTGCGTGTGTGTGATGTATGTCTTCCAACTCCACGTCTTTCTCCCTTTTATTTACCAGCTTATGATGGTTAGATTGGGGCATGTTTTAATTAGCATACTTATGCTTGCATGTTTGCATCATTCATCTGTATTGCATGCACCGGGCTCGGCGTATCATGCTAACTGCATTGTATTTTAATTCCGAGTTGAATACGTGTTAGCTGTAGCATTTCATATGCCATTTTAGAATAGCCGAGCCTATCTTAGTTTCATTTTTTCATGTGTTGCATTAGCCATCGTAACATGAACTAGGATCATGCATTTGATTACTAACTAGTTTTTGTTTTGGCTCGGAGTACTCGGTAAGTGTTTATGCTTTAGCATCCTTGCATGCGTGTGAGTGACTGCCATGATAGCATACTTACCATGAGGCCAAGTGCTTATGTGATATAACTGCCTAAATCCCCGTGGGTGAAGGTTGGATTATCTGAATTGGAATAATGCATTGACTGTGAGTTTTAAGCCCACTAGATAGTGGCAAATCACCATGTTTTCTAAGCCCACCCGAGGGTGGCAAATCCACGTCTTAGCCTACTTGCGAGTAGCACCATCAAATCGCTTTCAAAATAAACAAACATGAAATGTTTTGTTCCAATTCAGGCGACTCAGTCTATACTTGTATGCTATGTGCATCACATAGTAAATCTAGGCTAATAACCCGAATAAGAACGCATAATGCTTTCAAAACTTGATATCATGGTTAGTAGAGGCCGATCTTTGATCGGGCGAGCGGGGGTGCTCACGAAGTGACCTTCCCTAATCGTACCCAAGTTCCCGAGCCGAGGCAACTTTGGTGATGACGGACACGTGGCCTTAGGCAACGAGTCAGGGTTTCCTAAATTTCTCAAAATAAAATATTTAGGTGGCGACTCTGTATCTGGCAAAGCAGTCCATGTTTGGCACTTCTTTGAAAAAATCTGTTTTCAAAAACGATTTGTCGGATTTGGACTCTTTGATGATTCATTGGTCTTGCATTGCACTCTGCGAGATTAGATACAGGACCGTGATTTTGAGTCCTGAACTGTAGTGAGCCCAAATGAACAAAACGGGATTTCCCTCCCGGGACGTTCGGGGACGTCCACAGGTGGCTGTAGGCAGTTTGCGATTCATTAAAAGCCTGCCTAATAGGTTCTGGAAAAACTTTTAACTGGAGCCCAAATTTATCCCACCAAACGAGAAACCAATTAGGGAGATCGGTTTTGAGAACATCAGGAACAACAAGGAGAAACCAAGAATTGCTCCGTCGGGGGTTCTGGTAATAAAATGCATATGTAAATGTATCAATATAATCCCGATAACTGTAACGAGATTCCTTATTATGAATATCCAAAGTTTTGGTAACATGGGGATGCATACCCCAAATGGCCATAGGCATTATTTTCTGGATAGTAGCTTTACTGAAATTGATAGGACTGGCAGTTCTATTGGGGTCATCTAAAGCATGTTTGAACTCAATAGAAACAGTCTTAATGAGTATATGTTCATAAATGTATTTGTATTGATCAAAATGAGGTGGAAATTGTTGGGTTGTAAGATACCTTCGTTTGATCTCCCATGGATCGGACATCCATTGTTCATTTTCGGTATTAATGTAGAGGACTGTTTCCTCAACTATTGTATTCTGTATATATGGTTCTCGAGGAGTTAAGAGGATATCTTTAGCCGTTTGGCTAGATTCCTCTTTTTTACTATTAAGGGCAGCTTGAAGCCTTGGGAATTCTGTATGGTATAGATTATATACATGGTAAGGGTTTGATCCCCTTCCATGGCCCCTATGGCTCAGGCCTCGGCCTCTACTGGACATAAGAACCCTACAAATATTCACGGGTTAGAAAATGTGGTAATGAATTCTGTTCACCTTTGATATATTCGATATCAAATTAAATGCTGAAAGTAAACTTTGCCTAGAAGCAAATACCTGTTTTTGAGCAAGATGCTGGACATCTTTTTTAAAAATCTATTTTGTTGCAGAACAATCAACACAAATTAAGAAATGTTGATTTAATAAATCATCCTAAAATTTAGAAATACATTTTACAATAGCTAAACATTCCTGTTTAATGGCTGGATAATTTAAAGCTAACTGTTTCCAACTTCCTCAAGTAAACCGTAAAAGTTATTCTTTATTACTGTTGGGGTTGAACTGTTTTAGAATACCTCCATACCCTTGGTTAGAGGCATCAGTTTCAACAATTTTTTTGCATTCGGGATTGGGTAGAGCAAGACAAGGAACAGCCTTTGCTTTAAGCTTTATTTTCTAAATAGCTTTGATATGTTCTAGTGTCCATAGCAGAGGATTTTTCTGCCGTTTGGTATAAAGGATTGTAGCATCCTGTGCTAACTGATGATAGTAGTCACTAATAAAGTTAAGACTACCAAGAAATCTCTGTAATTGAGTTTTATCTTTAATTTCATTTGGAAATTTAGATGCAAATTTGATGATTCTATCAATAGGAATTATAGTGCCGTTATGGATATTATGGCCTAAAAAACGAACTGTTGTTTGAAAAAGCTTCATTTTTGGTGCAGAAATTACCAAACCATTTCTGATAATAACATGCTTAAAAATATTAAGATGCTTAATATGCTGGTCAATGGATGACGAAAAAATAAGAACATCATCAATATAACAAATAGCAAATTTTGTATAAGGAGTAAATATATCATTCATAATATGCTGGAATTCAGATTAAGCATTTTTTAAATCAAATGGCATAACATTCCATTCAAAATGTCCAAAAAGTACAATAAAAGTAGTTTTATATCTATCATGTTTAGCAATTTGAATATGCCAATATCCTGATTTTAAATCAAATTTTGAGAAAATGATTGAATCCTGTAATCGATCTAAAAGATCTTTTTTATTCGGGATAAGATATTTGATCCATTTCAAGGCATCATTAAAAGGTTTGTAATTGATAACCAATCTTGGCACACCTCTTTCAATTTCTGCATTCTTGTTAACATAAAAGGCTGTACAACTCCAAGGAGAGTAACTTGGTCGGATTAGGTTTTTCTGTAAGAGAGTATTTATTATGTTTTACACAGCTCTAAATACTCTTTTTTCATTTAGCTAGGTCGCGATCTAGTGGGAATTTCATGCTCATTAAATCGTAGTTTGTAGGGAAGAGAAACTATATGTTTCTTACGTTCCCAAAAAGCATTTGGAACATCACTGCATATTTCTATATGAAATTCTTCTTCAATCATTTTAATTTTATTCCGTAAAGAGGATTGTTGTAACCTCTTTTCTGTTGTTAGAAAATGAATTTCTGTATGAAGGAAATTAATTTTTTTTCTTGAATTTGACTAGATCTTTGATTTGATCTAGGCCCTATTTGGTAGGGCTTATTTCCAGCTTATTCCAGCTTTTAGCTTAATTTAAGCTATTTTGATGTGTTTGGTTCAGCTTAACAATACAACTTATAGCTTTTTGTAAGTCAAAAATTGACTTATTCTTTGAGTGGGGGAGGAGAAACTTAATTTATAAGTCAAAAATCAGCTTATGTTCACAGTTATAAGCTATAAGTTGTTAGGCTATAAATTATAATTACTTTTTCACAGCTTTACCAAACGAGTTACTAATTCTTTTGTATATGGTTTGGTAATAAACTCAAAAATAATCGGTTGATTACTAATGGTTGTATGAATACCAATGGAATCTACCTTAGTGATAGGCATTAACAAACACAGAAATGGTGTCCCTAAAATAATACTTTGAGACATATTTCGAATAAGGACAAATGAGGTTGGAAGACAAATGTCCTGGTTACAGATAAGAACTTCAAGAAGTTTGTAACGAATATGCATGGAATTGCCACTAGCACTAGTGAGTGACTGAGTTAGTTTCTGGAAATATTTGGTAGGAATTAAACCTTCCTGCATACAATTCATATCAGCACCGCTATCTACAAGAGCAACAACATCTTCAATTATAAAATCTGGTTTTATAATAAAAGTAATTCTGATGTTCCATTTCTGGAAAGTAACCTGATTCATGAGCATTGAATATTGATTGTTAGATGGGTCAGGTTTGTCGTCATTATTGGATTATCCTTCTGTAACCCCTTTATGTTTGGTTGAGCCTTTCTCTTAAGCTAGCTGAATATTAATTTTCTTAATATCAACAATGATTGATAAATTTGCTGTTTGGAGATGTTTGATTTCAGATTTTAACACATTAACCTCCATTTTATGATCCTGGACTGTAACAGGTTTGTCAATGGGAGAAGAGGTTAGTAAACGACTAAAAACCTCTCTCATACTATAATGATTAGTGGGAAGACCAATTTCCTCCTTTTTATATTGTTGATAGCACATTTCTAAAAATTCCAACTTCATTTCTGGATCTTTTATCTAGTCAGCTATATTCAACATGTTTTGTTCTTTATCTGTAAGGACATTAAGGCTAGGTCCATCTAGGTCAAGTCTATTCATTTCAACTATTACTTTCCAATAGTTGGCTTCTGTAATCTGGTTTATATTTGTTTGTTGACATGGACAAATTTCTGGAGAAGAGTCAGATTCTAGATCAAACTCAGAAGGTGAATAAAGTTTAGCAATTCCATCATCCAAAATTGAACTTGTTTATGTTTCTTCTTCATAAATTGCTTGGAGAATCTGTGGCTGGAGATGAACATCAACTGCTATTTCGTTGAGTTTTTGTTGGATTTTTGCTCTACAAAGATTAGCATAATGGCCTGTTTGTCCACACTTGTAACATGTTATTGTGGATTTATCTTTCTTTTTGTAAGATTTTTTTTGTTTGCCTTTATACGATTTCTGAGGCTGATGTTGTTGGTAACTCTGTTTAGGAGTTTTATATTTTTTGAATTTTTTGGAATAATGCCTTGAGGATTTTCCAAATTTTTGTTTCCTGGTTTTGGAGGGATACTGTATTTTACTATCATAGGCAAATTGTTCACAAAATTCACCTAATTCCTTCTTGCCTATAATATTTTGTTTTTTCATTTGATACTGGAGTTTGAGGTCATTACATAGAGCTAGACCTTTTTCTGTTACTATGCCTATTAATTGGCCATTGGTATAATATGAGTAGGGTATAGTCATTCTACTATGACGATCCCGTAACTTCTTTCTGACTCTTTCAGCAAAAAGAGTGAGAAGGCCATCAATAAATTTGGCTTTCCAATGTTCACTGTTAGCATCAGACCGATGCATAACTTTCATTAAGAAAATATCTTTATACCATCTAAAATGAGATAACGATAGACATCTAAGATTCTGTTAAAGTTCTCGGCTCCTATCATTAGCGCCATCATCATATCCTACAAAATGATGCACGATAGTATGGATAAGAGTATATACTGCATCTTGCCTTTGTTCCGCATGTCTTGTTAAAGGATTAGTATGGATTTTAAATGAGTTTAAAATTTCATTTTGTTGAGTAGCAGGGAGAATATTATCCCATCATCCTTTAAGGACTCCTGTAAAGCCATTAACAACAAATCTGGCGATTTGGTGATCTGTATTGTCATTCTGTTGACATATCGTAGAGTAAATCATCATTTGATGTAATAGTTCAAATAGCTGGTATTCGGACATCCCATAAAGATTCCACTCATAAATGGTTTTACCATGATAAGACCGTTGAGTTTGAAGGAAGTCTTTTTCATAAAGGATATCCATAGGAGTAGGTCTTGGATAGTAGTACCTACAAGGTCCTGTTAAGGCCATCATGTTGGTGCCTTTGCCATAATTAATTTTATTAATTGATGGATTATCCTGGAAATTATTTTCTATTTCGGTAATTTGAGAAGGTGTGAGATCTTGATCACCATTGTCTTCCTATATCTGTTGTTTGGACAACATATTAATTTCTGAGGAATCCCTTATCTTAATATCTTTAATTTTTTTAACTAGGGTTTCCATAAATTCATCATCTGGTTTATGTGACTTGAGATAAATTTTGTCACTTCTAAAGCTAGTTTTACATTTACGGGAAATATGGGTTCAACCTTAGGTTGAATCCTATAACTGTCTTTTATTTGTGTGACAGTTTCTTCAATTTTGGTTAATTGTTTTCCTATTGTTTGGCAGTAAAGGTTGGTATAATTATTCTGTTTAATCAAAGGTAATATATATTTGACTAATATGGTTCTCTCTAGGATAATCGATCAGGAGTTTCCACAAAAGCTGTAATTACTAAAGGTTTACTAGATGTTGTATCACTAGGTTTTAACTTTAATGACTGAGGTGGTGGATGAACAGATATAATGTTTTGTCCATCTATGGTAATCCATGTCTTCTGGATATTTTCAAGGACATTAATTTGTGCTTCTGGAATGATGGTATTTTCCATGTACCATAAGGGAAAAGATTGAAATTTATGTTGTTTCTCTAAATGAGAATAATACTAATTTTTAAGCTGTTCAAGTTGGAGAGGACAATGATTTTGATAGAGGCCTTATTTACTTTTGTCTTGACTAAGAAAATGCAAGAAATGTAGACTCCGTTTATTTTTATATAAAATATTTTTATTTTTCATTGTTTGGTTGAACAAGAAGTAAGTAAAACATTTTTTAAGAAAAATATTTTTGTATCATTTTTTCAAAAATGACTTTTAAAATTTTCGTAAGTCAATTTTTACAAAGTTGGCTCTTACTCACTACCTTTTCAACACATTTAACATTTTCAAATAAATATTTTAGCTTACTAAAAAACCATAAAGATATTTTATTGAAACAAACTTTCTCTTTTAGGTAACAAAATTTTTTTTATTTCAAATGTCAACCAAATGTCAAAAACTAAAAACAAAAATATTCTTTTGTGTAAAATCCATTTACAAGAAAAAAAAAATTTTTTTATCGAAACGAATGGAGTTGTAATGTACATATAATAATAAGACCCTTTTTATTTTTATTTTATGAGAGTTCGTTTTCTCTCTTTTTGATTTGACAAGAGAGTTTAACAGACAATATGTAACTATATTTATTTATCTATTGAGAGATTTTTAACTATTTCAATTTAAAAAAAATTTTTTGACCATAATTTGTTTTATGTTAGTGAATATACACTAAGGTTACATTTGTTTCGACATAAAATTTAAAAAAAAAAAATTTATTTATGCTTTTCAGCGTTTAGTTGACATTTGAAACAAAAATATTTTAATGTTTAAAAGAGAAATTTTAATTTAATAAAGTATCATTTATGACTTTTTAATGAATTAAGATACTTATTTGAAAAAGTTAAATGTGTTGAAAAAATAATGAGTTACGAAATTTTTAAAAATAAGTTATTTTCTAAAAATTAATATAAAAATATTTTTTTAAAAAAAAAAATATCTTATTTTTTGTTCAACTAAATAATAAAATATTTATAAAAAAATATTTTACAAAAAAACAAACACCGAAACATTCTTCTAGCCAGCACCATGCCCTAGTCGAATCTCTTTCTAATTCATCGAAACGAAAACAACCAAAATGTTTCCTTACAAAAAAGCGAAGAGGAAGATACTGTTGGATTTGTGGACCCTCAAGTGCTTTGGACTGGAAAATTGAACTACAAAGTGGGTAAATGGTTGACTGTAAAATTAACTTCCAAAATGATATATGGCAGGGATTTCCAAAGTGATATATGGTAGGGACCATAGAAGAAGCGCCACCCATAACATTAAGGTATTATTTCACATAAATTAAATAGGATGCAGCTTTTTGGATTGGACGGTACTGTCTGTGAGAGTCTACAACGGGTCTCGTTTTGATAATTTAAATTGTTCAATGTATAGAACTTATCAAATACTATATGCCTGTAAAAAATCACGTTAATCGGATAACACGTTAATCGGATATTGATAGTTATGTGATCAAATTAGTTTTTTATAAAAAAAAAATAAACGGTGAACAAATTAATAGTTGACAAAAAATTGATCAAATGAGATAACTATCAATATCTGATCAACATAATTTTTTACAGACATATAGTAATCGACGAGTTATACACATTGAACGGTTTGAATTATTAAAACGGGACCTGCAGCCGCATGGGCTAAACAGCACCGTCCAATCCGATATCGGGTTGGAGGCAAGCTACTACCAATTAGATAAATATATTTATTTTGAATTGTATTACTTTTCTATTTTTTTATATCCTTTTATAAAAAGTTAAAAAATATATATTTATTTAAATTATTATAAATAACCTCTTAAAGAACAAGAGATAAGAGAGGGTTGAGTCAGCAGTGACTCTTCTTTTGGTTTAAGTTGTACCACCTTTTTATTTTTTTACATGTTTTTTATAAAAAAAATCAAAAATAAAAAAAAATAATTTTTAACCTATTTCTCAAAACAATCCTGAGTAATTAGTTTGGAGCTTTGCAATTTGGAAAACTAGTGAAAACCCGTGCATAGATATAAAAAAAAATCCATAAAATATTTTTATATAAAATAATATAAATAGTTAGATTTTTGTATGTTAATTATAAAAAAATATTAAAACTTACAATTTAAGTTTCACAATTTATGTACTAATTTTTAATTTATCACAACTTTAATCATATAACTTTCAACCCCTTTGATAGAGTTGTAAACTTGGGAGAATTCAACCCAAGTAACTTGATTTAACCCTGAAATTTTTAAAAAATTAGACAACATAATTTTTAATTCGGTAAATACCTATGTAAAATTCAAAAATTCGAATAAATTTGAATAGATTTGGGTGGAGACACCAAATAACCTGAATAATTGAAATACAATTTTATATATAAATATATAAAATTATTTGTTAATTTATTTTTTAATTATAAATAAGATTAATTAAAATTTTAATATTAATGAACAAAAGCAAAAACAATATGGTTAAAGCCTTCGTTTAGCATAAGATCAAATAGGGCTTTTTGGCTAATATAGTCACAAAAAGACAAAATAGGTTTTTTAGTTCACTAAGACAAAATGTCACATCCAAACCATAATCATATCATTTTTTTCTCTCATAAAAGTCAAAAAAATCCAAAATACCTATCTCAGACGAGGCTTTTTAGCTTCAGGCTAAAATAACCAAAAAGTCAAAAAAATCCCAAACAAACCCTTAAGTTTTTTCAATAGATTTTTTTATTATGTTTAAAAAATACACTTTTTAGAAAGGGATCATCGATTAAGTTGATATTAAAAAAAATTATATTTTATAATGGCATAAAATAATTTAAATATAATAAAATGAAATTTCTTAGAAAATAAAAGTATCTGATAAAAAAATAAGAGGAACATTTAGAATGGTATTTTCTTTTGATTTGAAAATAATTCTAGATGACCAATAAATTATCACTTATAATCCTCATTTTTTTGTTAATGAAAAAAAATATTTCACAAACCATCACTTTTAATAGAAAATAATATTTATTTCTATTCGTTTTAACAAAAGTCACTGTTTAGCAATTTGAGCCAAAAAAGTTCCATTTTTATTTTATTTTATTTTAGTTTGTTTAATTGACAATTGAGATTTAAAAAATTAATAGGATTTACCATGTTTCGCAAGTGTTAAAAAAGTCTAGGTGAATAATAAAGAAAATGTTTAAGACCCACAAAAAACACCAACAATTGTACCGACAGTGATGTAACATTATATGTGTCAACTTTTAAGTTGCTATACTCAATGACATATGGTCTGACTCCCTTACTACTTAATTGTGAATAAAAATATGGGTCTGTAGCATTACTTGAACAATAAATTATCGCGTGTAACTCCTATATTTTTTTATTATATAAAGAAAATAAGTTTCCCCAATCATCACTTTTAATAGAAAAGTAATGTTTATTTCTATTTGATTTTAGCAAAAGTTTTATTTTAATTTGTTTAATTGACAATTGAGATTAAAATATATATATATATATATATTTAACAGAATCCTGGCAAGTGTTAAAAAAATATTCATTTTCTTAATATTTTTGTTGTTAAAAAAATATTTGTATTAAAAAAATGTATTATTCAAGTCCTTGTAGTTTAGAATGATATATATATATATATATATATAATATAATTTAAAACCAAAAATGACCACAAAAGAGGGGGGGGGGGGGGGTTGAAACACTAACAAATCCTAAAATATGATTTTGTGAATTATTTAGTCTTTTTTTTTTTCTTATAAACCCAAAGGTCCCATTCAAGTGAAAATTACATAAAAAATGATAGTCACTTACATGTTTGGGTTTAATCTTTTAGGGATAAAAGTGGATTTCTCTAAATGTAAAATTAAATATTTGAGCAATTTGCACTATAAAATTTTTGATTCCCTCATTCTAGAATAAATCTCACATTACGAACAAAAATCTAGCACTCTAATGTAACACTCTAATAACGTAACACTTCAATGTAACACAATAAAAAACTCTTTGTTGTACTTTTCCCAAACGTATCAATGTAACACTACAAAAAAAAAAAAAAAATTTGGTGTACTTTTTTTAAACGTAACACTTCAATGTAACCAAAAAAAAAAAAAAAAAAAAAATCTTTGATGTACTTTTTCCAAACATAACACTCCAACCAGTATAATTCCAAACGTAACACTCTAATGTAACATATTCCAATGTAACACACAAAAACACTAAAAAAACCTCCTTATTGTACTTTTTTCAAATGTAACACTCATAATTTGAAAATTATACATTTGTGTAAAACTTACTAAAGAATATTTGTACTCTTTTTGGAATGGTTTGAAGAATCTTACATTTTTTTATTTATTAATTGGAGAGTTACATTTGAGAAAAATATGCCAAAGAGTTTTTTTTGTGTGTTACATTAAAGAATTTTTTTGAAATGTTACGTTTGGAAAAAGTAATCTAAGAAATTTTTATGTGTGTTATATTAGAATGTTACACTAAGGAGTTAAGGATTGTTTTTAGAGTATTATATTAAAGTGTTATATTTGGAAAAAGTACACTAAGAAATTTTTTTGTATGTTACATTAGAGTGCTACACTAAAGAGTTTTTGTGTGTATTACATTAGAGTATTACAGTAATAAATCTTTTTTGGAGTGTTATATTAGAGTGTTTCTTTTGGGAAAAATACACTGAGAGTTTTTTTGTGTATTGAATTAGAGTGTTACAGTAGAAAAATTTTTGTGTGTTACATTAGAGTGTTACACTAAAGAATTTTTTTGTAGTGTTATATTGGAGTGTCACATTTGAAAAAAGTAGAGTAAGGAGTTTTTTTTATGTGTTACATTAGGGTATTATACTAAGATTTTTTTGTTTTTGTTTTTTGAGTGTTACATTAGAATGTTACGTTTGAGTGTTACATTGGAATATTACAGTTTAAAATTATATATTTGACCAAAACTTATAAAGTAGTTTTTGTACTCCTTTTGAAAATTTGAAAAATCTCACATCCTTTTGGAATGTTTGAAGAATCTCACATTTTAAGTCATTTTTGTATTCATTTTGAAATTTTTTCAAATAAAAAAGATTTTTATATAAAAATTCATCCCAAATTTGATTCTCATATGTTGTGTATCTTACTTTTCTACCACAAAAGAAAAAAAAAGAGAAAGAACATAATAGAAATAAGGGTATAACCGCAAAACTAATTTTAAAATAATATATTATATCTATCTTTCCAAAATCAATGGGATTAATTGATCTATAAGAAAATCCTTAAGACTAAATGGATCACCATTCGTCAAGATGGAATTTATAGGTAATGTTTCCTTAAAATTAAGTACAAAAGTATCATATATTTGTAATATATTTGTTAAATAGTTATATATATATATGTATACATATATATGTACATAAATAATTCAATAAAAATTATTATATATTTATTTATACTATATTTTATATCATGATAAAATTAATATTATCACTACAACAAAAAGCAGTTTTGGCGACCAAAAATTAAAATTTCGTCGCTGAAAGTAGGCCAATGGGCAACTAAAATTGAGTTAGTAGCCAAATTTGATCACTTTCGGCGACTAAAAGACTTCAGTCGCCAAATATACGGGTTTTAGCGACTAAAAGTAAGTTTAGTCGCCGAATCTGAGTTTTAGCGACTAAAACAATTTTAGTAGCCAAAGCGTGCGGTTTTGGCGACTAAAGACATTTAGTAGCCAAAAGTACAGCTTTTGGCGACTAAAAATAGTTTAGTCGCCGAATATAGGTGTTTCTTGACAAAAATTTTTTTTGTCGCCAAAAGTAAGGTTTTTGGCTACTAAAAAAATTTAGTAGCTAAAGTGGACAATTGGCGACTAAAATTGTGTTTAGTCGGCAAAAGTGGAGGTTTTAGCGACTAAAATTAGTTTAGTCGAAAGTGCTAATTTTTAGCGTAAATTAATTTTTTAGCGACAAAACAAGAATTAGTAGCCAAAACATATAGAATTGGCGACTAAAATTCATATTTAGTCGCCAAAAGTACTCTCCTATTTTTTTAGTAAATAATTTATTTTTTTCATAAAATATATTAAATAAAAATAATTATTTTTATATATACAATTTTCTATTATTACCAGCGAATGTAGTATATAAATAATATATGATGCATTAATATTCACGTGATGTTTGGGTGGTGTAGTGGGGAATGAGTGTTGCTAAAGGCGCAGTGGAAACATGTGTTGGACGTTGCAGGTTCGAACCTTGGGAGCAGCTGAGGCAAATTTTTTTTTTTCCTGAAAATGGTTTTGGCGACTAAAGTTGTTGGTCGCCGAAAGTTGTACGTTTTGGCGACGAAAATTTTAGTCGGCAAATGTTTAAATAATATAAAAAAAATTCACTATTGGCGACTAAAAGTTTAGTCGCCAAAGGTCTAATTTCCAAAAATGGAATTTCATTTGGCGACAATTTCTTTAGTCGCTGAAGACTGGACAATTGGCGACTAACAGTTTTTTTAGTCGCCAAAGGTATCCGCGACGACGTATTGGCGACAACAGTGGCGACTAAAAGTTTTTGTCGGGGAAAGTGTAAATGCGACCTTTGGCGACTAAAAAAGGACCTTGGGCGACTAAAAATTTAGTCGCCGAAGGTGTATTTTTTTGTAGTGTATTCTTTTGTAATGCATACATTACAACATATTTCTAAAAATAATATATATAGGCATATATTAATAAATAAATTTAATGTTATAAAGTATTAGTTTAAAAAAAAAAAAATTAACCTGTGCATCGTAGGTTAACTATTAGTTTATACTTATATTCTTATGTTGATATTGTTCGTAAAATTATTAATGATAATAATATTTGAGAGAAGAACCGTTGAATATAATAAATGATGTACATTCACTATATGAGTGAGTATGGTCCGGTTTAGATTGGTTTGGGATGAAATTAGAATCAATTTATTGTCTAAAGTTCTATAAAAATTAGAACTAAATCAAACTATTAAAATTATGATACTAATCCAAACCAAACTATTTAAACACGGTTCGGTTTGAAACCACAGTTTCATATAATCTGTTCACAAGAAAAATCATATAACATTTAAAAAAAAATTTAAACTTATCATAAATTATAAAAATAATAATAACAAGCCCATAAAATGAACTACTTTCATAATATTTCACCAGTTAAGTGAAATCATAACATTAAACAAATATTGCTCAACATAAATTTGTCATAATTTTTTGAAATATGAACTTTCAAAATATAAACATGCACATTATTCTACTATTAACTTAAATAAACATAATATCTAGCAAATAAATATATATGGTTTAAGTTATACCATCTAATTCGGTTCAAATCTGGAATCATGGATCTAAATCCCTAACCAATCCATCGAGAACGGTTCCTTAATTTTCCAAATCAAGATCGAACCATAAATTAAGAAAATCCAACCAAACTTACTGAATTGATCTGGATTGGTTCGATTTACGAATTTTTTGGTAAGCTTCTCAGTCCAGTGGAAATACATAGCTTTCTTACATATGAGATGTTGTGTTCAATTCCTTTGGTTGCATTTTTTCGACGCCTAGACCAGGCTCACGGCTCCAGTTCGTTGGGTTTCACCAGTTTAATTCTTAATATGATTTTTCAATTAAAATGGGTTAAACATCTGGTTTTGTGTGTATTGATTTCCGACCACACAACGAAATAGGGAACTTAGTTAGAGAGTACGTGACAAAATAAATTAAGCCAACCACTTGCCAATAAGAAAATGAGAATACCGCAGTGGTTCGTCCATTAGGGGGCACTCCGACGATCAAGTCAGTCAAACAATCTCTCAAAGATATCACACAAGTACTCAATGCATAAATTAAAGCATACCTTAGGCCCATGAGGGTGCCTCACTTTTATAGCCAACAGTGACATAGTCCTCAAAAAGTCTCACTTCATAGGACTTAAGCACCATGTTTACCTCGAACTTTCAACTAGAAAGGGATAAACTTCTCAAGAGCCTTATCCTTATCCAGACTAGGAGTTTTTTCTTATCTAGGACTCTTGTCCTCTATCTAGATATCTCATAATCCTGATATTACTGCACCGAACTTCGGCAATACCGCAATTATCTTGGCAATTATGACTCACCCAAGTGACACCTTAGCCGACATCTCGGAGCCATCTCTGCCACGTGGTGTCATTCACAAAGTACTTCTCCATAACTGCCCCCTAGGTTCTATTACCTTGGCAATCTAAGGTGATAGAACCTATAAATGTACTTCTTCGATCGAGACCATGACTTGTTAGTTTCAGGTAACCGGGACTCAAATGCCCCCTTTATCAAGAATCAAGAACGAAGTTCTTTCAACATCTCATCCGAGATCGCTTCTCTAGCTGAGGTCATTATCCCACTAGTTCCAGAATTCCAAGAATCTCAACTGCACATGAGCTGTCACACTCCATTGCCCCCAACCTTTTCTTCCACGTGTCATCGCCTTATTAGTTCGTACCTATCACGCGTCATCAAGTCATATCAATTCTACCCACGCTGCCTGTCAGGCACGTCGTCTTTAATGCTCTGAAATAATTACTAAGCTATCCACAATGTTGATTACATACAACACTTGATAAGGTAATTATCCTCCATTAGACCCAATCACTTTTAAAGAAGAGTAACATATGCAGGTATACATTCACAAGCCTAACCCTGAACCTATAGCATATGTTACATAATAAAGAAATATGATGAAAGTTAAACAAATAAGAAATGCCCTAAGGGCTTACAACTTTCCAATTCAATACTTGGTTACAACAAAAATGAATTTGAATCCAATACAGTTAAAGTCCTTAGGTTGTACAAAAACAAGCATAATAAATACACAAGATGAACCTCTTGCTCCAAGTCCTCCCAAAACTATTGCATTGGTGGAGGCATGTCATCAACACTTGAAAATGTTTTTCCCACATAGGGTGAGCCAAAACCCAGTAGAAATAATACAAAACAGTATATGAATCTTAACAAAGATATAGGGTGAATACACATGCAATGCTCGTGCCAAAACATTTTATATTCCTTCCAAAATCATGCAAAGCCAGGTTAATATCATAATTCAAAAACCATTTCCTTTACAATAGAAGACACAGCGGTGAATCACACTCTTGGAATCTCAAAACAAATCAATCTTTCACAGAAATTTCATTCGCGGGGAACCGTAAACCGACACTCATGTAAACGTAGGTTATACAACTACTACTATTGCCATTTCACATAAATTTCATTCGCAGGATCAGCACCTATGTATACGTGCAGATTCACCCCTTTTCTCAAAATGATAAACATCTCGAATGTATAAATATGAAATAATGCTCGATGCAAATGGATGAGACAATAGTTTTAATTCTCTTAATTCTCATGCAATTTCCACAATAATCATAGTTATCCTCCACCAACAGCCCAAAACAAATATCTCTAAACAGATAAACAATTTCCAATAAGAATAAACTTTTCAAGTTTCAAGATGTAAGTGATAATACATATCCAGCTCTACCATTCTCATCAATATCAACCCAATTCATATTTCCAACATCAATTCATTATTTATATAAAATCAACATTTGAGACATTTAGGGCAAAATCCCTTTTTCTTCCAAAATCAATCTCAAGTATGAAAATCAAGTACTTCATCACAACTCAACTTTATTTTTAACACCACAATCATTTACAAGAATCCATTTCAAAAACCCTCTTTTGATCTTTAACTCAAAACCCTAGATTTGTTTCAAAATCTCCCAAAATCACAATATTATTTAGAAATAGTAAATGACTAAGTTTAAACTCACAGAAAGAGCGAAGAATCCCTACCTCAAACTTAGAAGACGAGAGAGAGAGAGAGAGAGAGAGAGAGAGAGAGAGAGAGAGAGAGTGAGTGAAGGAAACTCAAAGACACCGAAAATTAACTTTGCTCCAATTAGAACAAAGCCCTCGTCAAGCTCTACATTTTTAACAAAGGGACACAGGTGAAAAGGTTGACGGATCTAGGTGTATTCGAGTGAAATAGATGAGTTTTAGAGCAAGAGTGAGAGAAAATAGAGTTTTGAAATGTTTAGAGAGAGAGGTGAAAAAATGACTCAGAAAAGTGACTTTACGAATTAATATACGCGCAGACCGCCCGAACGCAAGAAGTGTTGTTCGAGCGGCCAGACACAATAAGTTGCACCGCTCGAGCGCAAGAAGTTTCACTTGAGCAAAGAATACCAACTCCCAAAAGTTTTAAAAATAGAGAACCACCGCTTGAGCACAAGAAAACTCGCTCGAGCGAACACCGCTCGAGCACAAGAAATACCGCTCGAGCGAAAAATGATAACTCCTAGTATCTTTGTAGACCTACAAAAGTACTGAAAGTTTACAAGGACTGTTTGAGCGCAAGAAGTATCACTTGAGCGAAGAAGCAAAATTCTGGGCAGCAACAGTTTGAAAAACAAGCTACCAACCTATTCCAAACGCAATCAACACATCCTAATGGCCAAACTTAAAGAGAAATAAAGAGAAACAAGACAAGAACAACTATATAAGGCAATGAAACCCGAATCCAAAATGTAGAATGGGTTGGGTCTAAACTAAAGTCGCTATAACTTTCCCCCTTAAGGAATCTTATCTCCAAAATTTTAAACTAGACATTAAAACTATGTTTAAACCAATTACAACAATGATAATAATTCAAATTCATCACCATGACCCATCCACTGGTCATCCATTCTCATCAACATGATAAATGAGTTTTCAATACTGAATCTACAATTCATATTTCCAGGACATATACAATGTTTGTATTACATTAACATAACAAAGTTTTCAACACATGTTCAAACATCAATAAATAGGTCCAGATATTTCTCATGAAACGTGAATCTCTATCCGAAACAATAGTCACAAGGACCCCGTGAAGTCGAACTATGTCCCTAACATACAGGTTAGCAAGGTAATCTACCGAGTCACTCATGCGCATAGGTACAAAGTGTGCTGACTTAGTCAACCGATCAACTACCACCTATATGGCATCATCAACCTGTTGAGTCCTCGGAAGACCCACCATAAAATCCATCATGACATGTTCCCATTTCCACTCAGCTATAGGCAAGGGTTACTATAGCGACCCCGGTCTTTTCCCAATTAGTTGTTGTATCCGGACTTATGTTCCGTAGATCTCGTTGTCATATAATGGTTGTTGTTGTCCTTTAATTCCTTATTCTTGAGTTATAGGATGTGTTGGGCAGGTTTGTTTTAGGTTAGTTGGGTTCGGAAACCAAGTGTTGCTGTCTAGTTTTTGGGTTGGTCACTCGAGCGAGGATTTGGTCGCTCAAGCTAGGGTTGAGTTTTGTTTCTAGTGGCTCGAGCCAGGGTTTCTTAGCTCGAGCGAGCGATTGCGTCTAGTATAGACCTGAGAGCTGTGTTTTTTGGCTCGAGTGAGCTTTTCTTCGCTCGAGCGAGCATTCTGTCGCTCGAGCGTGCTTCTGGGTTGCAGACCTGAAGCATTGCATTCTTGGCTCGAGCGAGACTTTCTTCGCTCGAGCGAGTCAGTCTTGTGTCTGGTCGCTCGAGCGACCAATCCTTCGCTCGAGCGAGCTTGTCGGGTTTAAATAGGCAGCAACGGTTTTTAAAACACTTTTTCACTCTCTTTTTGATTTCAAAAGCCTAGGTCCGTGTTCTCTCTCCTTCCACTCACTTTCTCTCTTAGGTATCATCTAGTTTTATGGTGTTTCTGCCCTAGGCCCTTTATCAAAAAGATAGAGTAAGTTGAGAGCTTCGTTTTAATCTGAGAGTTGGACGGTTTGGAGCACTTCGGATTCCGAGTCATCATCTCTATCTTCTCCATTCGGGTTATTTACTTCGAGGTAGGGATTTCCTACTCCATATTATAAGTTTTGTTCTGAGTTCTGGTATTTCGATATGTTGGGGGTATTTTGGTAATTTTGGAAAAACCCTAGTTGTGGTATTAAATTAATTTGTATAATTAATTTAGGAAAAATTGGGGAATTTAGTTGAATTCATAGAATTGGGGAATTATAAGTTTAAATGGTGTAGTTGAATAATTTAATCACTCACCTATTGAATTGTTGAGATTATAATTGTTGATACATTTATTTCATGTTTAGAAATAACTGTTTTGGGCTATCGGTGGAGGATAGCCGTGATTGTTGTAGACATTGTATGTGGATTAAGAAAAACTGAAACTAATCACATTGGTTAAGTCATGGATTGTGACTGTTGAATTAATACAGAAAATACATGTATTGATTGAGTATTATATATGACAAGTGTTTAATACTTTGTATATGCATTTTGTTTGGGAGGAGATAGGGGATGTACTCCACGGTTTGGGAGGAGATAGGGGATGGACTCCATTAGCACCACTAATATGTGTGCTTATTGATTATGGAAGTGTTTTTACACGTTATCGATACATCAGTAACATGTGTATCAAATTGGAAGTATGGAAGTGTTTTGGTATGAGACTTAGTCTCATTAAATTTGTTGATGTGGAAGTAACGTTAATGTAGGATGTAGTCTCACTGTTATAGTTGGCCAGGTTCTGAGACATATTGGTATAAATGAGAAGTTGAACAAATAATGAGAAGTAAAACGTGCCATGGGCATTATAGTTATGAAATAGTATGATAATGAAATTTGTAATTTGTGTAAACAGTCTATTAAATGCTATTGCTTTATTCAATGCTTATATTTGGTTTAGTATACCTCTACTGGGCTGTGGCTCACCCTATACGGGAACATCATTTTTTGGTTTAGGTGATGTGCTACCTCTAAGGAATTAGCTTGGAAGGACTTAGAGTTGAAGACTCATTTTAGATTAGTTGTTATTTGCTTTATTTGATATTACATGTAAGGACTCAAGCCAAGGGCTTAACCTGTAAATGAGTTAGTACTCATATTTTTGTGTCCAAGTATTGGCTTGGAAAGATGTAAGCCCGTAGGGCATTTACTTTCTTTATTACATGTAATGTCTTTTAATAAGTTTACTCTGATGAATGGAATAATACTCTTTGTTTTCTTATAATGACGCATGTTAATATTATATATTATGGGTTTATTTTTTGAGGGCGTTACAGTTACAACAAACCCACTGGCCTCTGATGCTCGGCCTTCACTTGTTGACAAGTAAGGCACCTCAACACAAACACGACTATGTCCTTCTTTATGCCTTTCTACCAAAACTAACGACTAAGGTCGTGATACATCTTCGTGCCTTTCGGATGCACCGTAAGGCGTAAATGGTGAAACTCTGAGAATATCTCCTCTTGGCAAGACTTTGATATGAAAAAACGGTCAAGATATCTAATATTCGAGTCAGAATACACATTTAAGCCCTTTTCTACCTTCCCAATAGATATCTTTTCCTGGAGGGTTTCTACCTTAAGGTTACCCCTCTATGCTTCTATAACTCGGCTCACAAATGTAGGTTGTGCAACTACCGAAAATAAAGTTGCCGACTCAACGGACTCACCAATAGCACTCAACATCTCTCATTCCCAGATGGTACAAAGTGTGATTTTTCCCTTTCTCGACATGAACATGTTTAACTACTCCTTAATTAACTAAAACAACTAGCAATTAATGATTTCAACCACCAAGTATCAAGCCCTAGATCACCTTCATGATTTTTTTTTTTTTAAAAAAAAACTATAATAAATAAGATTTTTATGCAATAAAATCTACCACAGATTTATCTATAGATGAAGTATTGAAGATGAACAAAGAAATCCCTACCTCAAGCAAGAGAAAGCTCGAAAATCTGACTAAAATACAATTCGCTGAGATTGCTAGAAAGATCTCTTTGTGCTCTATGTTTTGGTATATGGAACTAGGGTGTGATTTTGAGAGAAAAAGAGATGAAATCCAAACTTAAAAGCTTTGGATTTTCAGACATGGAGAGAGAGAGAGAGAGAGAGAGAGAGAGAGAGAGAGAGAGAAATGATCTAGATTTGACCAAAAAGTGGCTTTCTAAAGTGCTAATCTCGAACAGGTCGCTCGGGCGATGAAACTTGCGCTTAAGCGTAAAACTCACACTCTCAGAAGTTCATACCACAAACGAATAGACCGCTCGAGCGAATACTCCTGTGCTCGAACGAACAATGCTAACTCTTAGAATCTTAGGCATGCAATCAAAAGTACCGGATGACCCACAAGACCACTCAAGCAAACAACCTGTCACTCGAGCGATGAAGAGAAAAACTTACAGGTTGTCACAATAGCCATTGGAACGACGATGATGATTGAACAAATCCATGGTACATTTCTCTTGCGGTTGAGTTCTTTAGTGAGATTGAACTTTGTTTCTGGAGTGCCTCATTGGAAGTTGTTTGTATATATATGTATAGATTTGTGTTTTGTAGATATGTGTCTATATATATATATAAATCTATGTTTGTTTTGTAGATTTGGGTAAATCAAACCCAAAGCTTCAAGATCGTATATGCATCGATCAAACTCTCTCTGAGCCATTGAAGTTTGAAGAAAATTGTCTATCTCTCTCTCTCTCTTTCTCTCTCTCTCTCTCACTTTCGCTATCTCTCTCTCTCTCTCCACCAGACCACCATTTGTCTTGGATTTGAAACCGGACCACCAGATCCTATGTTTTTTTTTTTTTTATCTATTTTTTTTAAAAAAAAAATTTGATAGCTTATTTTTGTATAGATGATGGATCATCTGTGTGTTGGAGGGTATAAGTGTGGGTGTGGGTATTTGAGAATGAATGTTTCCTCTATGTTTGTGCATGGGTGTGTTTGAGAATGAATATTTGTATGTGTGTGGGTAACAGATCTTGTATGACTATTCTGATGCTGAGTGTCTTGGAATACAATGAGAGAGAATGGACAAGTTGAGAGAGATTTGAACAGATGGGAAAAAGTAGAGAAATTTGAATAGATAGATTTAATTTGCAAAAAAAATTTAGACAGATAAAATTTCATATCAATATGAACAAATAAAAATTTCAACAGATAGAAAAAAAATTAAACAAATAGAAAGAGAGAGAGAGAAAAAAAAAGAGATAGAGCAAAACAGACCGAGAAAGAAAGTTTAAAAATTGTGTGAATTTGAACAGATAGAAAAAATAGATTATAAAAGTCCAACAGATAAAAAAATAAATTCAATAAATAGGTTAAAAAAATTTGAACAAATAAATATAAATTTCAACAGATAGAAAATAATATGAACAAATAGTCAAAAAAGTCAACAGATAAATTAATGAGAAAAATTAAAAATAAAATGTCATTTCAAAACAATAAAACGACTTCTCACCACCAAAATATATTCATTGGATCTAATGTCTTATATCTCTCTTTAGCTTAGACTTTTTAACAATTTACTCTAAATAATTCCATTAAGGGTTTGACTTCTCTTAAATTTGTCATCTCAACTTAGAAAAGTATTTGGACTTAGTAAGTCCATTTTGAAACTGATTTGGGTGGTTCGAACCGTTCACTTTTTGGAACTTACTGATTAAAATATTTATGAAAAAATCAAGATGATCAGATATCAGTAACTATATGTTTAAATCAAATTCATATTAAAAAAAACAGATATCTATTCTTAAATTATATTTCTCGTCTATTTTTTTTATAAAAAAAAAAAGAAGACAAATATGATTCAAATATATAAGTTATAGCTACCGATATTTAACTATCTTGATTTTTTACATGAAAATTTTACTGAATAAATCCTAAAAAGTAAAAGATACAAATCACTAAAATTGATCTCAAAATAAGACAACTAAATCTAAGCATTCTCTCAAATTAAGATGGTAAGTTGAGAGCCAAAACCCTTCCAATAAACCATAGCAAATAAAGCAGCCTCATGTATAGAAAGAGACAGGAGTGTTGTTATCCACGCCTATACAATTGAGTGGAGTTATCTCATGCTTTGCTTTAGTTGCAAGCCCTTTCATTCTTTATTATTACAATTATTATTATTTTATTTTTCCTATTTAGTTTTTCAAAATATTTTTATTTTTGTTCTTTACATGCATAGGAATTGGTGTATGTGTACAGGACCAAAGTCACCTTCTAAAGATGCTTCCAATGTTCTATACAAATCAGCCCTCTTTTGAAGAAAGCTTGTTGGGCATCCCCAAAGTATTTATAAGGGAAATTTTATTCTCGTACACCTAATTATTTTAATACATATTATTTTTTAGTATACATATTTATTAATTTGATTACTAATTATTTTTTTTAATTCACACACTAAATGTTTTAATTGTACCTTTCACTTATACCAGTATACACATATCACATCAACTCTCCTTCCACACACTTGTTGCAAACTGTTGACCCGAACCACCGTTCATAAAAGTCCCTTATCTTCCCCCTTTATTTACACAATCTGCCACTCTACTCTCTCTCTCTCTCTCTCTCTCTCTCTCTCATCCATGGCCTCTCTGCAAACTCACCCAAATTATCTTCAATTATGTCGTTGTTCTAGCTCTGCTCCCAAAATTCCTTATCTTTCAAACCCCAATTTGATTCCTTGTATGAAATGCAATTGCGAAATATTGTTTTCTTTTCTGCATTCTGGAAGTGGATTGGGTAATATATATATATACATTGTTTTGTTTATGAAGTTAGGTTTTTGTTTCTGGTCAAGCCCATTTTTTTTTAATTAAACTAATTGAACACTGATGCTTTGTTATTGCATGAATTTCAACTTCAACAATCAATATATATGTACGAATTTGTGTGTGTATATATATATATAATTAATAGAGAGAGAAGAAAATGTAACAGATTGAATGATCTTGATTGATAATCCTAAACACCAATGAGAAACCAAATACCAATGAGATTGAACAGGTTTTTGTTTTTATTATTTTAACATAAAAGTGTAATGTGGTGTAAAAAATAGGATTTTTTTTTTTTAACTAAAAAAATATGCATTGAGATTTTTTTATTTTAAAAAGATGTACATAGAGAAAGTTGAGATATAATATTAAAGGTGTACTTTGATATTCAGTATAATCATTTTACTTTAAGATATAATTATCATTAAAATAAAATTTCATTAAATGTGTATGCTGAGATAAGTAGGCGTGTAAAAATAAAATTTTCCATTTATAATGGTTAAAAATTTTAAGTGTGAAATGCCTTTGGGGCCTTATTCTTTTTATTTTTTGGGGCTCATGCATGCTTGTTCTTTCAAAAAAAAATGGGTGCCCTCCATTTCAGTCAAAAGAACAATAATGCCCCCTATGCTCTCATTACAAAATTGATTTCTATGCATAAGAATGATCATTATGTTCTTCAAAGTACCCTTAAAACAATCGATGGTTGGGCACTCATTAGCATGATATTATTTCTCATAATTGAAACTTGACCCCTTTAATTGTTCACTTTGCCTCTTTTTGTTTTTCCCATTTTCTAAACGTGGAGACCTCGAAAACTGAATCACTAAACAGTATAAAATAAATAAATAAAAACTTAATATTTATTAATTTTTTTCAATTTACATATCTGTATTTATTGATTTAGTCAAAATTTCTTAATCAATATTTATTAATTTTTTCCAATCTACATGCCTTTCAGAAACTTTGGTCAAAACCTCTCATACAAATAATTATAGATATAATCCGTGCATAGTTACTTTAGCACCCTTTTCAACTTTTCACATACACTATGATTAGTGATAAGATTATTAAATTATTTTTATAAAAAATCTAAAAAAAAATAATTTGTATATTAAAAAAAATCTAAAAAAAATATAAACATGTATAATTATTCTGTGCATAGTACAGGTGATAGGCTAATATCATATATATGATAAAAGACATTTGATCCACCGGTCAACCCCATTGTTCTTCAAATTGTTTCAAGAATTTTTGGTGATTACACAATTTTTTCGACGTATTCTGGTAGAGTTCATTGATAGTCTCATCCTCCAGGAATTAAAGAAGATAATTGAGAAAAGCTAGCACCCAAAGTAGAAAATAAATTTGTCTTCTCACTTGACAGATAGGTTAATATTACTCTCTTATGTGATTAATTCTTCCGGTGGAGTCTACTATTTTAAATGAGTTCAAAATAGTATGTCATAGTGAAAGAACTAATCACAGAAAAAGATAATATTCACTCACTTGTTAGGGGACTGAATAAAACCAAAGGAAATGGATTCTCTCCTGTTCATGATCGAATTAGAGGATATTGTTGGACTCGTGGGAGCCCACCACGGATCTCGTTTAGATAATTCAAATTGTTCAAGGTGTAAAAATCGTCGAGTACTATATGCTTGTAAAAAATTACGTTAATCGGATATCGATAGTTATGTAATCAAATCAGATTTTTGTAATCCGTTTATTTTTCGCCGTCCATTTTTTTCCATACAAAACTGATTTGATCATATAGCTATCAATATCCGATTAACGTGATTTTTTTAACAAACATATAAAACTCGACGAGCTTTACACATTAAAACGGTTCGAATTATCAAAACGGGACTCGTGGTGAGCCCCCAAGCGCCCAACAGTACCCTCCAATCCGTGATTGGACTGGAGGGAAGCCATTCCCAAAACGAAAGCATCGAATATACTAGTTTGAATTTTAGACGGCATGATCAATTCATTATGAGTTAACCACCTCCTCACCCAATTCAACTTAATAGTAGTCTCCTATGATCAGCTTGATCACACTTTAGACTTTTCTCAACTAATTAATGATCTTTGAGTTAGGGGCTATGATACTTGGCAATTTGGTTTGGCATTGATTTAACTAAGCTTTGCAAATAGTCAAGTGTCATGTAATTGCAGTGACATAACAAATACCTCAATATTTGATACAACAATTCTAAGTAATAATTAATTAAAATTTTATCATGAAAGTGAAGTAAAAGGTGTAGACTTAAAAATAGTCTATTATGAGTCATATGCAGAATAATTTTTGTCCACATATTTTAAGTATGTGCAAAATTCTGAGTTTTTTTTTTTTTTTTTGGGGGGGGGGGTTGTGGTGGGGTTGGGGGTGTGGTTAGATATGTAACACAACTGTATGAAAATGTTTTGAATAGAATTGGAAGAAAAGTTGAGTTGTGCAAGTTGTTGGATAAATCCATGTACAAACTGCCAAATTTATTCAACATCAACAATTATTTACTGGAATTGGTGATATAGAGATTGAAACTCGTCTTTTACAATTTAGACCATCTCCAACAGTGAATCAGATTTATCACCAGATTTAAATTTGATGAAAGAATGTCACTTTTATCTCTTCAACGGTTTCACCAAAATGATATCAAATTGAGAATTGGTCAAAACTTTCACCAAACTGAGGAGTTGGGTCAGATTTTACTAAAACACTGTGTGTTTACGTTGGAGGTGGGTCCAACAGAGCAACCGGCAGGACGTCCAGAATACACAAAAAATGAATAATAGCAGCCATGGTTGAACATAGAATCCCTCTAACTGGGTATTGCTGGGACAAATAGACTCACTTTTGTATTTGTATTTGTATTCGTAATCGTATTCGTACCCTAGAGAGAGAAACTTCACAGAGCTAGAGAGAGAGAATTCCTCTTTACTTGTTCTTCTACTCTGCTAATTTTCTAGATTTGTGTTCTTCATGATCGTGCTTTTCTTCAACAGAGCTTGAATTTTACACTCTAACTTGGTTAGTCCTTCAATTCCGCTATTTTCTCTTGTTTTTGCTTCTATTTAGTTTTGTTTGTGGTTGTCCAACGGTTATATTTTGTATAAATGAGCACATAGTTGTGTTTGTATAATTTCTCTCCCTGTACTTTTTTTTAAAAAATTTTTAATTTTTATGTAGTCATGGAAATGAAAGAGACCGAGATAGGAAGTAAAGATGAATTAATGGAGGCTCTCAAGAAAGAAGCTATTGATTTAGTACTGAGTCTCGTTTGGGAACAAGTTATTTTAGTAATTTTTTAACTTTTTACGAAAAAATATGCAGAAAAGTAGAGATAATGATTTGACAATTTATAGTGACTTTTTGACTTTTTAACTAAAACAGAAAGTTACCAAACAATCTAACTCTATTGTGATTTTTACACTCTATGTTGTTTTTTATTCAGTGAAGGTGTGCTTTTAAGGGTTTTGATTTTGGTGAATTTGATATATGAATTTGATTTGCCGGAAAACATACTGATTGAAGAGGCTTTTGAGAATTTGAGATGTGCATGGTTTAAGAACTTGGTTTTGGTTAAGCAATATGCACAAATGGATTAAACTCAGAAAATTCATTTTCATCGTCCCCTGGATGTCCACTTAGATTTGATGAAAGCCGTTAGAGTCGCTCATATTAGATTGAGGAAATAATCATTTTTTTACTTAAATTTGATGATAAAAATACTAAACCGTTGGAGATGCTCTTATTTGTTTTTTCCCTTGAAGAGTACCTGATTCATTCATTAGATTTTCTTCTTTTTTTTTTTTTTTTTTCTTTTTTTTTTTTTTTCTTTTGGTTGTATTTTTTTATTATTTTTTATATTTTTGTTGACATACACTCATTCCTTCTAATCCAAGCTACAACAAGCTGACTCACACATTTAGGGTTGGTATGGGAATAAGTTTTTTATTTTTTTATTTTTATAAAGCTTTTAGTTAAAATATGAGGTTAAAAAATTAGTATGTTTGAGATAATTTTTTAGTTTTTTATAGAAAAAAAAAATGCAAAAGATAGAGAAAAAATAAAATTTTTAACCTTTTTATATAGTTTTTTGACTTTTTAACTATTATTTTAAGGATAAAATATAAATACACTCCTTGAGTTTTGCTTAAAGTACAAATTGCTCCTTATGATTTGAAATATTACAAATACCTTCTTGTTAGTATTTTTTATTTAACAAAATTAATTAAAAAAATAAAATTCATAATTACTCTCCTATATAATAATAAAATTATTTAAATTATTAATTAAAACATATTTTAACATCATTAAAAACTATTAATTGACTTGATGATTTTTTAATAAAAAGAGTGATTTATTATAAAATTAGAAATCTCATGAGATAAAATATAATTTTTAAAATTACAAAAAATAATTTATATTTTAACCAAACTTCGGAAATATTTATAATTTATCCTTATTTTAATTTCTCAATCATATCCCTTTTTACTATGGCCCCGTTTGCTATAGCTGTTAAAACAGCTTATAGATTATAACTTAACAGATTATAGATTATGACTTTAATCAGAAGTTGTTAATCTGTTTGGTGTAACTGTTGGATTATAGATTTAAGTTGCTGAGGAATGTTTGTTAAATAAGCTGTGAAATAACTTTTCCAATTAATTTTTATTTTTTGTTTGTCTACATTTTTCATAAAAAATAATAATAATAATCTATAGTCCATTTGGATCTTTTTCTATTTTTAAAAAAATAAAAAATAAAAAAATCTAAGAGTATAATCATAAATTAATATGTTCATAGCAGAAGCTGATAATCAGAAGTAAGGATGAACAACTTCTCAAAATTATCTTTTTTGAGTTAAAATAAATTTTTAAAATTAAAAACTATTTAAAATAAATTTAACCAAACAATCTAAAATAATTTTTTTAAAACTAAAAATTATAAGTAAACTTTGAAAAGTAAAAACAAACACCCCCTATATCTATCGTTCCTTTTTTTTTTTATTGGAATCAAATACAATGTTAGATATCTAAGCCTATTCTGATGGGGATGGGGATGGGGATGGGAGACGGAAAGCGGCAGAAGCAATAAATGACAGGTGATACAAATAGAAGCTAATCAAGTCATCTCACTTGCCACCAAATGATATTGACTTTATTTCCTTAAGAATTGAACTTGCAATTTCATAACATAAAGTGATAATACACAATTAATAGTCCAAAAAGAATCATTTTGAATGATTTTGGATGAGCACAACTTGCCTCCTTGCTTTTATGGGACTGGACTGGTTTACTATAGTTCCTAATTAATAATTCAAATCACTCATCACATGAATTTATATGTATAGATCATTTATAAAAAAATTATCATAATAATTTTAGTGACATAATTAATTTCATTTATTTTAAGAAAAAAGATGAACAATCTATTTTTAAAATCATAGTTGTAATTCAAAATTTTTTTTTTTAGGCAAACATGATTAAATCATATGATATAATTAAAAAATTAACTTTCTTTTTATAAGAATTGAACCTACAACTTCACATCACAAAGTGATGCTATATGGCCAATAGTCTAAAAGGAATCATTTTGAATGATTTTGGAGGAGCCCAACTTGTCTCTTTTCTCTTATGATCCAAACCATTCATCATATAGATTTATATGTTTAGATTATTTACGAAAAATATCATATTGATCTGATAATCGTAATCACATAATTAATTTCATCTATTTAAAAAACAATCACTACAAGAAAAAACACTTTCTGTGACCAACATTTTGGTCGCGAAAAGTATCATATTTGGTCGCTAAAACCTTTTCGCGACCAAAATATGTTGGTCGCGAATTGGTCGCTAAAGCCTCGTCACAGATAGTTTTCTGCGACCAAAAAAGCTTTTGGTTGCTAAAAGTGACCATTCGCGACCAACTTTTTTGGTCGCGGAAAGTCCAATTCATATTACCCAAAAATAAACTTTTAGCGACCAAAGGTAAGTTGGTCGCCAAAAGTCAACGCCTTTTACCCAAAAAATGTAATTCTTTTGTGCCGCTTGGGACTCGAACTCTTGACCAAAGAGTCACCATGCACCCAATCTACTCTGCCAATTACATGCTTCTTGTTCATATTTGGAAATAAAAATATATAACCCATAAAAATTGGGTTATTTATTATTTTATAAAACTTTTAATGCCTAAACAAAAAAAATAGTATGTAATTATAGTAGTATCGTTTTTTAAAAAATTTATCCCGCCATAACTTTTCGCGACCAACTTTTCTTTTTGGTCGCCAAAGGGTAATTTTTCGCGACCAAAAAAGCCTTTTGGTCGCCAATAGTATACTTTCCGCAACCAACTTTTCTTTTTGGTCGCCAAAAGGTGATCTTCCGCGACCAAAAAATCCTTTGGTCGCCAATAGTATACTTTCCGCGACCAACTTTTCTTTTTGGTCGCCAAAGGGTAATCTTCCGCGACCAAAAAAGCCTTTTGGTCGCTAATAGTATACTCTCCGCGACCAACTTTTTTTTTGGTCGCCAAAGGGTATACTTTCCGTGACCAATTTTTTTTTTAGTCACCAAAATGTGATCTTCCGCGACCAAAAAAAGTCTTTGGTCGCCAATAGTATACTTTCCGTGACCAACTTTTTCTTTTGGTCGCCAAAGGGTGATTTTCCGTGACTAAAAAATTATGGTCGCCAAAAGTTAAATTTTGGTCACAGAAAGTGGACTATTTGCGACTAAAAAAAATAGGTGGTCACCAAAAATGTTTTTTCTTGTAGTGAATTAACGTTCTATTTTTAAAATTGTACTCATGATTCATTTTTTTTCAAATAAACATGATTAAATCTTACATTACAATTAAAAAATTAATATAATTGTTTATTGGCATCAACACTTGAAAACTCATAAAATGACCCAATTGCATGGGACTGCAGCTATGAAGCATGAGTATGGATATGAGTACTGGTATTAGTACAATGTGGGTATGTCAATATGATAAATTTTTTTTATAAAAAAAGATGCGGATACGGCTTGGTATGCTTGTAAAAAATATTTATTTTTAATTCAGAGTAATTTGTTAAGGTCCAACCTACAATTAATATTTAATGTCAAAAGTAAAGATATAAATCAAAATTAAAAATCAATATATTAAATAACTTACAAATCATAATTTAATTTTTAAAATCATGCTAAGTATAAAACAAAAAATAAAAAAGAAGTCTAGTGAAAGAAGTTTTATCTTTTTAGTAGAAGAAAATATTGTTTCAACTGAGGTACTGTACAGCTTGGATACTAGGTACATCTAGGTACACCAAAAATTAAGAAGAAAAAATTTAATTACGTATTTCGTGTACCTGATACATATGTAGAAGTATCATATGAAATATCATAGACCAATAAGTACTTGATATAAGTATGACATATTTTTTTGAAGTACCCATGTTTCATAAGGCTGGAGAGAAACTTGTCTCAATTTGGAGTATACATGATGCAACTTGAGCCTTGGGCTAATGTTGTTAGATTTGTGTGTTTTTTTTTTTTTTTAAATAATAATAATAATAATAATAATAATAAAATTTGTTTGATTGGAAAAGACTCAATGAGCAAAAATCACAACTGAATTGTGGGGGGGAAAAAAATTATCGAGTTCCATTGTTTAAAACTGCTAAATATATTTAAGTTTTTACTGTGTTAGTAAAGTGTTTGTTTTAGCTAGAACTTCACTTAGATGATTGTTTGGAAGTGGTGTTAAGTATAACTTTTATTATACATAAAGTTGTAATTGTTAGGGCTCATTATCATTAGTTCATCAATAATATACAAACAAAATTTCTTAGAGAAAGTTTCTCTATTGTTTTGTCTCTATGCATCTCAAGGACCTATGTGGATTATTGCAATACAATTTTAAATTCTCTTATGTGGATTATTGCAATACAATCTTAGAGAAAGTATTTACTAATGCTCTTATGTATAAAATTTAGCATTTACACATCATCGGTGTGTTTTGTTCCAATTCCAACATTCTATTCACATACTACTATCTATGACGACTGATTACTATTAGTAGTACTTTAACCACAAAAGGAGGAGAGAAAAAAATGAAGAGAAGAAAATACTTTTTTTTCTTCATACCTTTCCTATTTTCCAATTATTCTCATCAAGCGTATATGTGAGTTTCAAAGATATGGCGGACCCAATCAAGGTATGATTTCTAAGGAAAAATAATATATAAGTCCACTTTTTAGACCTACTTTGTAAATCCTGTGTCGAGAAGATGATTGGTCTAATTATCAACTAATCATCTTCTTGACACATTACTGGATCTAGAAAATTGATCTAATTTTTTGGCCTAAATAAAATAAAGAGCTACCTAAGTTGGATATGGGTTCTTGGGAGATAAAACTCAATCCAATTAGGATAGGAGTCCCCAATAAGGAACACTTGCTAGACAAAGGGGGTGCATTCTATATAGAGGGTATGTTTGTTTATATGTATTTTGAGGAGGATTTTCGTACATAGTCGGTGAAGTGGCAAACAAAAGCATAATTCGGATTAGTTTTGCATCTAAACACTCGCATCCTCACTGAAACATAAGAACAAATAAAATTACAACGAAAGGAGTTTTTTCAAATAGGATTGTCAATTACAAAAATCTAACAATCTCCCCCTTTAGCAATTTTGTGACAAAACACACCTAATAAATAAAATCTTAATCACCCCAATCCATTACCACCAACAAAAACAAACTTTTTTTCAATGTCATCATCTGCAAAATAGCTATTAGTGCCATAAGAGTATAACAAAGCAATAAACATATGAAAAGATTATTTTGAAGCATGAATAAATGGAAATTTTAAAAACTTGTAGCATGAAAGGATGGAAATTTTAAGAACATGCAGACACACTATTATCTTGAAGCATGAATAGATGGAAATTTTAAGAACTTGCAGACACACTCAAAAAACTCACCCTCAAAATTCTCTCCCTTTTTGTCATGAATTGTCGAAATAAAGCTCAATCAACTGAAGCAAAAGTACATGAAACACATAAGCAAGGACAGGATGATATAATAATCAATACCATGTGACAAATAAGCAATAAATAAGCAGTGCAAAGCGACATACAAACAAACTAACATCAATCTTCCCTTAAAAAATCAATCAATGTAAGTCCATATGAAAGAAACTCCCCTGCAAAGATTAACCAAATTCTCCCTCACTAAACACAACCACAAGCACAAACAACAATGAACAAAAAGGAAAAGACAAAAACAATATGGTGAAGCAAGTAAGGAATTTCATATTTGTATCTTAAAACACACAAGAATATCCAAGAAACACAATTACTTGAAAATAAAATGTGCACAACCTCCAGAAGATTCCTCATGAAAGAATGCGATGCAACAAATGAAAAGTATAGATCCCATGATAAAAGTGTGTGTGTGTGGCTCTTGGAGTTCAACAAACACTAGATTCAAATTCAAGTAGTGATCTGATGGCTAGACCTCCGGCAAAAGAATCTACGAATGACTAAGAAAAGTCAAGTCTCTAGTGATCAAGGGATATTTGTTGAATAAATACGAATACTCCCCCTCAAACAATGTATACAATTTTCTTGCACACTCACCGGCAGCTTTCACGCTCAAGAGTATAGAAACCAAATTAGAGAAGAATGGAAAATTGTGAAAGCTTTTCCTCATGCCATGAGATATAAACACAAAGGGGTAAGTAATGGAGATGCAAATAGATGGTAGCGGGTTAAGAGACTCAACATCACTCAAGATATGTTAGCATTGGTCAATTTCTCAAGAAAAACACATGAAACACTACTATTAGTCCATTGAGAATTTTGATCACTTATGTGAAAGAGTCTGGTATTTGCTAGTCCAAAAGTATGTACAGAATAAGACATACTGATCAAATTATACATAAACCGAAATGAGCAATGGCAATTGAAAGCACACACATATTAACATATAATGGATAGTCTCATCATTTTTAATATACACCAAGAACTTCTCAGAAATTTCAAGCTTGCAAAACCATACTAAGAAAATCTTATGGATTTTTTTTTTTCCCTTAAACAAAGCCCAAAAAAACAAAAAAAAACAAAAAGAAAAAAAAATGAATAAACAAATTAACCCAAGTCAAGCTTTCACACCCAAACCGCTTTAGTATGAACAATGTTGTGAGTATTGTGGCTCTTGAGTGATGTCTTGACGTTGTGGTTCCCTTAACCTTCAATGGGAACCTGTCTCAACTTGGATTCCAACCTCCTACTCCACGATTTAGGCAAATGCAAACTCACTTTATGTTTGTTCTCGAACAAATCAAAACAATGAGGTCTAATTTGACCCTTAATCTCATTATGACCAATGAAATGTCTCATTCCCCACGAGGTATTAAAATTTCTTCTACCTCTATGAGACACTCTCTCATACAACTCATAATAATAAGGGCAAATATGACCATACATACCATAATGATGACAGATAAAAACAAGATGTACCTTCTTTTCTTTGACCGTACTAACTCTAGGAAGATTGAGAAGTCCATCCTCATGTTAAATCTTTTGCTCCCCCTTTTCTTGAGTTCTTGTATCATAAGATATAGATGCACTCCATTTTTGCTCTTGTCATCACCAAAGCGAATGCCACTCTTGTCATAACATTTGTTGAGACCCAATAATATTGTCCAAAGTCTTTGATCCTTTGTTCCAAAGACCAATAGTAGCCATAGCAGACTTGAGCTTTTCTTCTTTCTTAACGACTAGCTCTTCCAAAGCAGCTTAAGGCATCTCGAGAGTTTCAATCTTTTCTTCATACATCACATAAATTTACTATAGCTCATTCCTCTGTGTCTCACAAGTCAAGAATTTTGCACAAAGAGCTTATCGATCATTTGAGATCTTGATAGCATCATTCCTAGCCTCGAAAATCTCCTTCTTTAATTTGACATTCTCACTTTCACAAACTTTGAGTTTCATAGTGAGTTTGTCATTCAATTTGGATAAGTTAAGAGATTCCTTATACAACTTTTCATAAGCTTGATAAAACTCTTCACCATGTACTTCATCATCACTTCCCGATGATTCATCATCAGAGTCATTCTTAACCAGCCTCTTTGGATACTCCATTCATCCTTCAGTTCTGAAAGTCACCATGAAAACAAGAAATTGTTCATGCTCCTCTTCCTTTTGAGCCTCATTGTCACTTTCATCCTTATTAGACTCTGATTCATCATTCCAAGAAATAACGAAAGCTTTCTTCTTTCTCAAACAGTTAGGACATTCTTGAGCAAAGTGGCCAAAACCTTGGCATTCATAGCATTAGACTTTTTGAGATGTCTCTTATATTTTTCCTTTCTTCTTCTTGGTTATAGAATCAATTTTGAGGTTGTCTTTGCCTCTGGATTTATAAGTTGATTCCAAAAGATTAGGCTTCTTTTTCAACCAAAAAAAAAAAAAAAACATTTTGAAATTGTTTTAGAAAAGCATCCATAATCTTGGAATCAAACTCATAATCCTCATCGGAATCCTTTCTAACTCTATAAGCACTACTAAAAGCAAGATCATCTTTTTGTTTCTTTTTGAAATTCATATGAGCCTTATAGGTTTGGAGATTTCCAACCAAATGATTTAGCTTGAGGTTGTCAATATCTTGAGCCTCTTCAATAGCCATAACTTTTGGTTGAAATCGATCGAGTAAGGACCTCAAAAGTGTTTCCACAACCTTAGATTCTGTTATTTTTCTTTCACCTAAATTGAAGTTGGAATTTACAATGTTACTTAACTTTGCATAAAATTCATTAAAGGTCTCACTATTTTTCATGAAAATGTTTTCAAAACTCGAAGTGAGCCTTTGAAGTTTTGAACGTTTAACTGAAAGAGTGCCCTCATGAATAGTTTGTAAGATATCTCAAACCTCTTTTGCGACTTCACAACGACACAAAAGAGAGAATTGATTGCTTTGCTATTCTAGCTACTATTTTCATAATTAATTGTGTCTTATTTATCAATTGGTTTGGGAAAAATTACTCCATCAATGGTAATCGTCGGTTCGGTCCACCCACACATGACGGATTGTCAAATTTTTTCATCAATAGATTTCAAAAATGCTCTCATTTGAGCTTCCCAAAAAGGATAATTATATCCGTCAAGTAAAGGTGATTGTACCATAGAATTCTCTTCACGAATTGAATCTATTATTACAAATCAAACAATATCTCATTCTTAAAGTTAAAAAAAAAAAAAATTAAGCGACCTACTCTGATACTAATTGAAAAATAAAAAATCTCCAAGATATTGATTTGTGATTATGTTTCAATTTTAAACAACGAATAAAAATCATAACCAAACAATTAAAGACAAATTGACACACTGATTTAACGTGGAAAAACTACAATTGGATGCCTCCAATTGTGATTAAAAAAAAATCACGGGCCAAACTCACAAAATAATCCACTAAGAAGACAAAAATAAATTATACATGTGTACCCTCAATTACTTAGCAAATCCACGCCCAAATTGAACCACTCTGATATGCCTCTTCCACTACCATCTTCATTTCAGAATTGTTTTGCCCAATGTTGAATTCACAATGCTAACATTGAATCCATGATAATGAGCCACTCCAGAATCCACCAAGCTTCAGGCCCAAGTTCCCCAGAATCCACTGAAGAACAACTCTCTCTTTTATGAATAAAAGACAACAACCAAACTCTTGATGATGTTGATATGAAGTTCACGGATCTATTGATTACTCTTAAATCAAGGAAACACTCATAAAGCACCCTCTAACATAAAACACTTTATTTTTTTCTTACTCTTTGAAAATCTAGACAGCTTAAACCCTAAAACGAGCAAACAGCGCACTTTATAGTAAACTGGATCACGATGACCGCTCAAGCGCACACTTCACCGCTCGAGCGTTGTGAGTAAAGGCAATGCAAAACATATAGGCTGACTGCTAGGGTGCATATTCACCGCTTAAGCGATAAAACTTGTTTTTCCAGAAGTTCAGATGCTCAGCAAAAATACTAGATGATCCTTTTCTTTGCTCAAGCACACAAATAACCGCTCAAGCGGCCAAACAATTTTGACTACATTTTTACTTTTTAGGCAAACAAAAGTCAGTGAAGTGGTAAACAAAAGCACAATTTAGGTTGGATTCACATCTAAACACTCACATCCTCACTGAAAAAATAAGAGCGAATAAAATTACAACTGAAAGGAGTTTTGTTAAATGGGATTGCCAATTACAAAAACCTAACAGAGCTGGAAAGCATTATTGAGAGTATCGTTGTTGACCTAAGTATTGGAGCACCCTCTTGTTGATGTTTCGGCATGACAGGTACTAATCTTGATTTTGTATGTAGAGATCTTAACATATTCATCTACACTTTTCAGTATTGTTTCCCAGACCTCAAGAGAAGCAAGTTCTCTCAATATACGTGTGATTCAGATTTTCACCCACACAATTTGGTGCCACTAGCAGGAAATGAAAGCAAGATGAATACTTAAGATTAGCAAAAATGCGAAAAAAGGTCAACAACGATGCAGAAGAGAGTTTATCCAACATGATTTTGAACAGCAAAGAAGAAAGGATAACGACAAAGACATAGCCAATAATAAAGGCGAAGGAAATAAGGATGCCAAAATCGAGAAAGGGTATAAACGCCCTAAAGAACAATATTATGAGGAAACATTTGGTAGGAACACATGTATCTGTGAAATCCCGTATTTTTTAGGTATTAAATATTTTAATGGAAGGAATTAGAGATTTATTATAATAATTTGGTGGTGAGATTTTTAGATGAGAACTTAACTTATTTTATCTCTTTTTATCTCTACCTCATCATTTTATTCATCTCTTAGGTTTTCTATTCTATTTTATTTTGCTTAAGCTCCAACAAAATTTGCATGGGTGCCATGCCATGCTTTTTATCTTTCCCTCTAAGCAAATGTTCTTCAAGCAAGTTTTCTTTGCCTCTAAGTAAATTATCTTTTCTTTCCCTCTAAGTAAGCTTGGAGGCTACTCTTTATTTTGCCTATAAATTTGAGCCCACCCTCTCAAATTCTTTCTATTATTCTTCTTCTTGGTTCATCTCTCTCTCTCTCTCTCTCTAATCAAAATTTAGAGTTTAGATAGGAGTGTTTAGAGTAAGAATTAGCATTTTTACATAAGAGGAGAGTTGTAGATTTTGTCAAACCTTACATATCTTATGCCTTATGTAGACGTCCCCGAACGCCCCGGGAGGGTTAAGTCCCGTTCCGTTCATATTGGGGTCACTACAGTTCAAGGACTCAAATGTCACTGTTCTTAATCTTGAACCAAAGAGTCCAAATCCGGCAAATCGATATTGAAAACAGATTTTTTTTTGAAAAGAAGTGCCAAACATGGATTGCTTTGCCAGATACAGAGTCGCCATCTAAATGTTTTTTAATGGGAAATTTAGGAAACCCTGACTCGGTGCCAAAGGCCACATATCCGTCATCACCAAAGTTGCCTCGGCTCGGGAACTTGGGTACGATTGGGGAAGGTCACTTTGTGAGCACCCCCGCTCGCCCGATCAAAGACCGGCCTCTACTAACCATCATATCTATTTTTGAAAACATTGTGTGTTCTTATTCCGGTTATTAACCTAGATTTACTATGTGATGCGCACAGCATACAAGTATAGACTGGATCGCCTGAATTGGAACAAAACATTTCATGCTTTTTTGTTTGAAAATGGTTTGATGGTGCTACTCGCAAGTAGGCTAAGACGTGGATTTGCCACCCTCGGGTGGGCTTAAGAAAACATGATTTTGCCACTATCTAGTGGGCTTTAAAACAAACATTTGATGAATTGTTCCAATCCAAATAACCAAACCTCCACCCACAGGCATCCAAGCAGTTATATCACATAAGCAAATAGCTTCATGGTAAGCATGCTATCATGACAGTCACTCACACGCATGCAAGGATGCTAAAGCATAAAACTCACCGAGTACTCCAAGCCAAAACAGAAACTCATTAGAAATCATGCATGATCCTAAATATACAAGATTGCCTAATGCAACACATGCAAAAATGCAACTATAGCAGGCTCGGTTATCCTAAACATGGCATATGGAATGCTACAGCTATCATGTATTCAACTTGGAATTGAAATATAAATGCAGTTAGTATGATGCGCCGAGCCCGGTGCATGTAAAACAGATGAATAAATGCAAACATGCTATCATACTGTATGCTAATTGAAATGTGCCCTAATTTAACCATCATAAGCAGGTAAATAAAAGGGAAGAAAGACGTGGGATTGGAAGACATACATCACACTCACCCACACTTATTACAATTTTGCCCTCGCACAGAGGGTCCGAATAAATATACAGTCCCGAATAAAAGAATAGCATCCAAATAATACAGTCCAAATAATGTACAAATTCCTAATTAATTAACAAATTAACTAAGAAAGCTGTAAAACTGGCATGCAAGCCAGGGACTGCCTTGATTCCGCTCCGGGTGATGAATGATGCATGTTCGAGTTGCCTTTGTGCAGAAATCCATGGCGATGCCCCAATTAGCCTCTGTTTGCACCTGTTCTTGAAATGCATGCCAAGCTCCGAAAAGTTGCTGATTCTTCATTTTGCTGCAACAGAGAGCAGGAAAGCGGCATGGCAATGTATTTTCACAAATGTATGCATGTCTCGATCCTCGTGCCACCAATCACGCATATCGATGCATGATGGCCGAGGAGTCGAATTGCACAACTCAATATGAGATGAATGCATATGAAAATACAACAAAACCTAACTCCATCATGGATAATCCGGAGTCGGTCGATCGGGGAATTGAGAGACGCCGTCACCGGAGTCTGAACGCATACTCGTTTCCGTGCCTGCTAACTCCTATCCCGAACACGATGCATTATGCATGATATGCATGAAATGCAACTAAGATACAACCTAACATGCGAAAGGCTATGAAATGGCATACACGATGCACGAGATAATATGGCATACACATGCACTAACATACAACCTAGCATACACAATGCTATAGAATGAAATGGCATACACAATGCATAATGGACTTACACCAACACAAGTGGACCTCAGCCACACTCACATAGGAGGCCATAAGATGAAAATGAGACAACTCGAAGTGCGTGCAAACCGAGGACCGAACCTACGGCATAGAATACCACTCTAACAAGACATGGCAAAACATGGAATATGGCATATGATCATGCAATTTTCAGAGGCAAAATGAGATGCAAAACAGCCTGAATCATGGCAAAATGATACCCGATGCATGGAACGAGTCCCGAAACATGAATTTTGGCGCATGAAATGGCCTATAGCTATGCAATGCATACATAATTTGAATATGAAATGAAAATACAGAAGCAAGGCAGCCCCGAGACAAGAATTTTTACAGTTTAAAGCATGGCCAAAGAGGGAACACAAATGAGGCTAGATTAGCATACAAAAATGGGGCCAAGAGAGGGGTAATGAAGCAACTCACAAATGCTGGCCCCAAACAGAGAAGGGGCCTTCTACAATATTGAAGAGGGGCCAAAAATATGATATTTTACAGTTGATGGCCAAGCCCAAAACAGATACAAATATGCCAAAGATCTCATGCAAGAAATGAGCCAACCAAGGGGCAAAGAAGCAAGTAGTGTCTGGAGGCCTCAAACAAGTGAGGGCCCTTCAACAATGTTTAAGAGGGACCCAAAATATGGCTTTTTACAGTTTAGAACCAGCCCCAAAACAGTATACAAGTATGCTCAAAATATCATGCAAAATGAGGCCACCAAGAGGGCTATAACATGAAGTATACAAAGGGTGTCTCA
The DNA here is from genome assembly GCA_025200525.1 of Camellia lanceoleosa. NCBI lineage: Eukaryota > Viridiplantae > Streptophyta > Magnoliopsida > Ericales > Theaceae > Camellia > Camellia lanceoleosa. The sequence continues at coordinate 169,178,947 of CM045763.1, read as the reverse complement.
AACAGGCATAGACCCTTAATGAAACATGAAGAGGGGGTCAAAATAGAGCAATTTTCAGTTCGGACCAAAGTCCAAAAACAGAGACACAATAGGCTAATAAATCATGCAAAAATGGGGACCAAAGAGGGGTATAATGACAAGTGGCACATGGAGGTCCCAAACAGTGATGAGCCCTTCTTCAATATTGAAGAAGGGCTCAAAATAAGCCTATCTACAGTTTAAATCATGCTCCAAAACAGATTACACATAGGCCAAAAATACTATGCAAGATTATGGCATACAAAGGGGTAATGAAGCAAGTGAAAAATGAGGGTCCCAAACAGGGTAAGACCCTTAATGAAAGATGAAATAGAGCTCAAACAAATACTATTTTCAGTTATGGCCGGAGCTCAACAGTGTAAGAAAGAATGGCTAAGAAATGATACAAAAATGAGCACAAAAGAGGGAGAAATTAACTCACCCTTGTAGACCAACTCTTGGAAACTTCTTGGACCAATTTTGGGTGCTCCTCAGCTCTGGAAAGCAGCTCCAAGTGGCTAGAATGGATGTGGTGGTGTGGTGCTAGGTGGTGGTGTAGAAATGGGTGTAAGAGCTTAAGGGTTTTGAGGCTTAGAGTAGAGAGAGATGGAGAATTGATGCAAGGCTCTCAAAACAAATTTTGTAACCCTAAAATCTGAAGGGCAGGGGCTGTATATATAAGCAAAAGGGATGGAAAAGAGGGGGAAAAAAGGGGGGGAAAACAAACCAAGTTTCTCCCCAAAATGGCCAAACCCTCGGACATGGGTGTAGTGAAAAACAAAATTCACTTCTAGGACACACTTGGGGAGGGGGGCATGGCCGGCTAATTTAAAAGGGCAAAAAATTCATTTCATCAAATAGGTGCCTGGCCAGCCAGATTTTCTGGCCGGCCAGCTACTTTCAGGACAAAAAAAAGGCTTCTGGGAAGAAAAGTGGCCGGTGGGTGATTGGGAAGTCCAATGGTGGCCATTCAAGTATCCAAATTGAAGCCCCGGAAGTTATCTTTCCAATGGAACAAACCTTTCATTAAAATTCTTCCTGTGGAAAAAGTTATGCCAATTTCCGTGAAGCCGCGCAGATTCGGTCCCAACCGGAGTGATACCCTACTTCAATCAACGATATCTCCCCTATCCGGAATTGGATTTAGGAGATTCTTGAGTGCAAAATGAAGCCCCGAAAGTGTCATTTCCAACGGTGGTGACCTCATAGCTTGATTCCAAGTATGCAATTGAATAGGCCCGATTCGGCGAGGGCTGTCTGATTTTCTCTTAACGATTCATGCCCATTTTCTCCTCCAACTGGATTTCTTCCTTCTTCTCCTCTTTTCTTCAACTTCAAGCCCCTAAGTAAGGTGTTTTGAAATATTTTTCAAAGATTTCATCTCTCTTTCACTCATTCCCACTTTGTCCTTGCTCGGTTTACCGAAAAGCGCAACATTTGACAAAATACGAGCCTCGGAACATCGTAAAAATTTTATTTTAAAAAATGTTTTGAAAGAGAGTGTTTTAAGATCTAAAATCTTTTGATCAAGATTGTTTTGGTCCAAAAGCGGTATGAAGTTGAGGTTTGACTCTCTTTTTGCCGAAGAAATTGCACCTTTCCCCTGCACAACTTTCTCCACCATGTAAACCATCAGTCCCGTCCAAGTCTTATGGACGGTCAAAAATGGGGTGTCTCTGATTTGCCCTCTTTGAGTAACTTCGGAAGTCAAGAAGTGACGGGAGTGAATGTCAAAGCCCAGAGACGACCCATTTTTGACGAGGCCGAAGACTTGGACAAACAAACAAAATATAGACAAACAAATGGTTGTGCCCGCAGGCTGCCTACGTAAATTTTTGCAAGGAATCAAACCAGCGTAGTTCAGGGGCAGGATGCGAAATGATATCCAGAAAGATTTTCAAAATTGGACTTATACGCTACGCGAAGCCGGTTTGAAGATTGGACTTATACGCTACGCGAAGCCGGTTTGATAATTGGACTTATACGCTACGCGAAGCCGGTTTGAAAATTGGACTTACACGCTACGCGAAGTCGGTTTGATAATTGGATTTATACGCTACACGAAGCCGGTTTAAAAATTGGACTTACACGCTACGCGAAGCCGGTTTGAAAATTGAGGATTTATGCAATGCACTGCAATGTAGTGGCTAAAATGCAATGTGATAGCTAGGAAAAGGGAGGTACCTTACAAGGCAATTGGCAATGACTTACCTCGGCAATGTCCTACCTCATGCTGATGTGGGAATCTTCCTCTTCTTCTCAGTTGAACCACAGGTCCTACTTTTCTCCCTGACTATGGTTGCAGCTTTCCCTATTCTCCAATAGGGTGACAGACTAGGTTGGATCAGTATCCAGAATTGAGGCGCATACAGATGCTATATCAATCTATGGGGCTGCCATACAGATTTCAAGCTGAGGATATACTCCTGGGTATTTAAACCAGACTTTAGTCTCGGAAATCCCAAACCTTTGCGTTCTAGGCATAAGCCATTCGAACTCTAGTTTCCACCGTCTTAGTTGGTCTCCTAGGAACTCACCGCTAACACAGACAGGTGGCTATACCAGACCACCAGAAGTCGTTCGGGCACGACAAACACCAAAGGAATTGCACCTTTAGAGGATTTAAGGTCTCTTAGACCGGACAATAAAATAGATACGATGCAATGGATGTAATAGAGGTAATGCAATAGATAATAGATGCAATGCAATAGAGAGTATAATAGATGCAAAATGGTGATATACGCCAACCACGCTGGACTCGCGAGTGGAGGAAGAAGAAAGAAAATCAATCAGGAGCGCGTTCCACGCAACCTAAGATAAATTCCAAACACGCTGAAATCGTGTGAGGAATGTGACACTCAAACCACGCTGAAATCGTGAGAGGAGGTCCAAAAACAACCGCCCAGGTGCGCGCACAACGCAACCTGAGATAAATTCCAAACACGCTGAAATCGCGTAAGGAACGGGACACTCAAACCACGCTAAAATCGTGAGAGGAGGTCCAAAAATAACCGCCCAGGTGCGTACACAACACAACCTGAGATAGTCCCGGAGGACAACGATCCCAAACGCTGCTCAGCGTAAAAGGATAAATGGTAGAAGATAACACATGATGCAAATAAATGCAAGTAAGGTGTGATGAAACGCGTGCACAATGCAAGACTTGGCACACAACTTACGACATAGCATTTCATTCACTTGGCACACAGCTCACAACACAACACTCTGTTCGTTAGGCGCGCAACTCGCAACACAAAATTCTGTTCAATCTGGGCACACAGCTCTTTTGGGCACACAGCTCTTTTGGGGCACACAGCGCATTTCAGACACTGACTCATCTTGGGCACCTGATAGATCTCGGGCAAGCAGCATTCTTGAATTTCGGCTTGTTTGGGCACATAGTATATTTCCGACACACTCGTTTTGGCGCCTGACTCATTTTGAACATACAGGATGCAATGACGGAACTTGCAGAAGTTGAAACAATCTCAGATGCCCAACATTTTCCCTCTTTTCTTTTGCTTTACAGTCCGGAACCTAAATAGCTTCAGATAGATCCTTGTTTTACTGTTCTGACATGACCTGGGTTGAAACCTGCGGTTTTATGAAAGAACCATTCCTAGTTTGCACAATTGTGGAGAACAACACGGCACTCTGAGCACACAACGATTTTTGAAATTAAAATGAGAAAAGGGTTCTTAACCGGGTATTGAGCCTACAATTGACTACAACCAAAATGGAAAACAAAGGTAAAACAACCTAAACATAACTCAATCAAAGGAAAAACAAGGTAAAATGATCTAAACACATTTGTTGACACTCAAACGACTCAAAACAAGAATCGAGACAAACAAAACAAAAGACACGACACACAGACGTGTTCCAAAGACAAGAGACATCTCAGTTTGCGAGGAGCCAGTTTCTCCGGGTATTGTTTTCCACCCTTTCTTATTTGGTGATTCTCACATCACTCGGCCTTTAGGCTCGGCTTTTCTCACAAAACCCTTTTCCTCACTTTTTTTCTCAGCGCACATCTCTCTATTCTTTAATCTCTCATTTTTTAATCCCTCTCCTGGGTGGTTGATGGATAAGCATGAAGTTGCGGGCTCTTGCCCCTGGTATTCCACCAGATTCTCTTTCTTCCGCTCACAGCTAATGAATTCCTTCCATAGAAGGGTTGCGCTACATTTTGGTGTGTAGCAAATCTGCAGCTAACATTGGTTGATGATGCTTTGCTGGGGAGTTTGGACGTGATAAGATCTGTCCAGATGATGGAGTGGAAAATCTTGCCCCATTCTAGTTCATGCTTCGCACTTGGCTCGACACCTCGTTGCTCGGAAGGTGTGAGAGCTTTTCGACCCTTTTGTGGTTAGCTTCAGTGGTGCCCTTTTCCGACAGGTAGAGTGCCCTTCTTGGCAAGTATGGTGCCATTTCTGGCAAGTATTTTGACAAAGGAGAAAAGACAGAATACCTGACTCAACTGTACCCTTAGTTCAGCATTTTGACCATTTTTTGTCTTTGCTTTCTACTAAAACAGTTTTGACCAAAATGAGAGTTAGATTAACATGCTTGTTCAATTTTTGATTTGAAATCACGCAAGTCAGGCTATGAGTACTGAAAATTTTCCTTTTTGGGTCCAGGAAATGGTCCAGTTTTGGAAAAGATAGAATGATTTTCGAGAAAATAGTCAACCTCAGTAAAAATTCTCAAAAACTATTTTTGCAAACGGCCACTGCTCAACGAGCACGGAACCTACTCTTGAGATGCACAACCTCGGACCCACAGCAATGGAAAATTGCCCCTTGTCTGAAGGACACTGCATGGCAACGGAAAGTTGCCCCTTGTTTGAAATGACACCGCAACGTTTTGAATGGCAACGAAAAGTTGCCCCTTGTTTGGATGATGCCGCAACACATTGTAGTCAGTCCTCGGAGCGATGAACACAACCAGACTCTCAAATACAGAGAAGACAAAGATGACCAGAACCATCGCATGGACACAATCGAATTTGAATTGTTTTACGGCTGGACTTCAGAATGAAGTTGCCTACGTATCCCAAAGATAGGAATCAAGCCTTACGTAGTTCGGGGTTAAGGTACACTCGGGTATTAATCTCTCCTTTTTAGGCTCTAACTTTTGCCAAGGCGCCCGTCGCGGGTTTTCGACCTTGCGAGCTTTGTTCTTCTTTCTTTCTCTTTTCAATTCTTTTCTTCTCTTTTTTTTTTTTTTTTGATATTCTTTTCTTTTTTGTTCTTTTTTCTTTTTTGTTCTTTTTCTTCTTTTTTTTTTTTTTTTTTTTGCTCTAACTTTTGCCTGGGTCACCCTTCCGGGTTTTCGGCCCAGCGAGCCTCTCAAGGGTAAAAGTGTAGCTTGGTCCATGCCAAATAGTTATAGAGTTTCAAAACCATCCGTATCCAGGAGAGTGGCTGTTAATTTGCAAGAGGACTCATCTTCAGCTCTTCGAGCATGTCTGATATCTTTGCCCCTGGTTCGAAGGGTACTTTTGTTCTAGCTTTGCAAGCTTCTTCTGATCTTCTTGATCCGACTTTCCAGGCCTCTTATTCGAGGGCTGCTTCAAATCTGGCCACACAGGCCTCACATGGTAGTTGACCGTTGAACCTTCTGAATTCAAGTTCAAGGTTTGGAAGCAAAGGGGTTGAGTCTCGAGGCCGAGAATGATCCTAGGCTGCACAATCTCAAGAGCGATTCCACACAGGTCTTCGCAGGACCGGGCAAAACATTTTTTTTGAAAGTTTTTAAGAAAGCGACAAATCGCTCGCGCTGAAGACAGTGTAGAACCAATCTGGATCAAAGCTGGGGTCCTTCTCAGTACTCACACTAACAAGCATGATTTCATTCATTAAGGGCTTAGCACGCCTCGTTTTCTCTCAATTGATCAAAGTTTTACAAATCCCGAGGAATTCCTTCCTCTTCGTTTTCACCGCAATGTTCAAAAGGTTTTGAAAAACCTAGGTCAATGCAATGAGTTCGAGGCACAGAAAAGTAGGCAAAAAGTATTGTCGTTTCGTTCAAAATCTCTGGCACAACTAGCACAAGGCAGAAGCAAGCACAAAAGCGTGAAAAACCACTGTTGTTTCATTCAGAATCTGATGGTGCAACTAGCTCCCTGGCAGGAACAGACTCAAAACAAAACGAAAAGGCAAACACGAGACAAAATGGTGACGCCCGAGGTAACACCCCCGGAATCACCCGACCTTTGTACAACAGAACTGACTCGATACAACAAGACAGACCCTACTGACTCAGTATGAAAAGACTGACTCAAAACAAAAGGACGGACTCAAAACAAAACAACAAGACTGACTTAATACCCAAGTTAGAATGTAGCAAAACTGGTATTTGCATGTTGCTCAGAACAGTGCATGCCATTCCTGCGTCTGGAGTTAATCGAGTGCTGCCCGCAGGTGGTTCATCCCCCGATCACATGGTCACATTATCCCCCAAGTTCACCGATCCAGTGCCGATAGACTTTGCAGAGCTTGGTGCGGCAATGACCCCGTTGTCAAATAGATCCTGTACTTCATGGCGAAGACGGAAGCAGTTGTCGGTAGTATGGCCAGTTTGCTGATGGAAGGCACAGTACTGGGCGGCATCATACGTAGCCGGAAGAGGATTTGGGAGAGGCCGAGGCTCAAGGGGTTTGAGATGGCCTTGTCCGGCAAGAATTTGGAAAGCTTTGGACAAAGGCATGAGGAGGGCATGGAAGACCCTTTGACCTTGGGGTTGGTACTTCAAGGCTTGTGGATTTTTGCTGGGAGCACCCGCAAAGGGATTGGTAGGTGCTGGCCTGGTTTGCTGATCTCTTCTGAGTGGAGGATTAGAGCTAACAGGATCGTATCTGGTATGATGGCCCTTCTCCCAGTTTCTCCTTTGATTCGGACTGCCCCTGACTTGAGTAGCAAAAGTGTCATCCACAGTTTTTGCAACAACTGTGAGGACTTGCTCTTTGTTCAGTCCCTCGGCTTTCAAAGCCCCAACAGCAAACATAAGATGTTCATGGGGATCCATGCCCGCCCCTGCCTTGTTCTTTCCACTCGCCTCCACTTTTCCAAGGGATTGGCCTTCCTCAAATGCAGCCTGTCCCAAGACTCGGGAGCCTTTTGACATGAAATTCCCAATATGTGGTGTGGTCGATGATGGAGCCAATGTCCCGGAGGCCAGATCTGTCACAGTTCTTTGAAGATCTTTTATCATTCCTATCAACTGAGAAGTAGTGGGTTCTCGGGTTTGAGATGATTGGGGTTCAGGTGCACCCATCATGCATAAGTCCATGCTTTCTGGGATAAACACCTTAGGTTTTGGTGGATGGGCCGGGGTGATGTATATGCTGGGGTCATAGGTGGATGGCAGTATATGGATGAGATTGAGGTAGGCAGGAGATGTTTGGTCATTGGGGTCTGAAGGTGGAGCTATCATCCGGTTGTCGATGAGATTTTGGACCTCATGACGAAGGCGGTAGCAACGGTCGGTGCCATGACCAAGACCGCCGATGGTACATACAAGATTTAAGGGTTATCTCTGGTTGGGAGTGGGTCGAGAAGAGGTTGAGGATCGAGGGGTTTGAGATGCCCTTTTTCCATCAGGAGTTTTAGTGCGCTAGTTAGGCTCATATAGAGGGGTGAAAGTTACGCCTGAGCTTGGTGGCCGGCCGGTCGAGGCTTGGTTTGGCAAAAGGGTTGGCTATGAGGTCAGATTGATTTCGGGTTCGAATAGTGCTACTTCATTGGTACTCCTGCAATCGCCTCCTTGTCGGTTCACTTGTTCAGGAATGATCTCGCCGTTGAACGCATTCTCGACGAACCCCGTTCATGCAAACTTTGAAAGTGAATAACGAGCGACTATCAATTTCGCAACATATCATGCTCGAGGTTTCGCACCATCATCCGTGACTTGATCCTCTCGGAAGGCGGCGATCATCATCTCAGGCCGCTTTGCTCTCCACCTCGCAACAAATTTCACAAAAGGCTCTTTTGGGTTTTGGCGGGTTGCTTCAAGCTCTTGGATGGTCATTTCAACTTGGGTATTGTAGGAATATTGATCGACAAAGGCCTCAGCCAATTTTTCCCAGTTTTGCTTCACTTTGTCCTCCAACTTAGCGTACCAAGTGGCTGCTACACCAGACAGAGTTCTTCCATACAAAAAGAGTTTCTGTGGCTTAGTCAGACCCATCGGCTTTAGGACATCCAAGAAAAGTCGGATATGTACCATTGGATCCCCAGACCCGTCGAAACAGTCAATATATGGCATTTTGAATCTGTCTGGGAGTCGGACGGTAGACTCAGTGTGCCCATCCTCAATGTCGGGAATAGAGTTAAGGCCCTGTGCCTTTTTGAATTGCTTCTCAAGGTTCGCAATTTTCACTGCGGTCAGATCGAGGTCATTAGCATCAACGAGATAACGCCTCTCATTAGGCTGCACCAGGGGTCTGAAAACTTGGGCTTGAGCCAGCCCTTCTCGAGGATCTGGACCCTGCAAATCTTCAGTTGGCGGAATTGGGTCAAAGTTCGGCTGGGGTCCCAAAGCTGGATGTGAGGCAGATGCCCCAGATGGGCGCTGCGTTTCAATACTAGTCTCAGCCTGCATGGCAATTCCCTGATTTGGCGCTGCTATCACCGCCACAAATTCTTCCGAACCCTGTGCCATCACGGGTCTACTGATGATGTGACTGGTGACTGTCGGATTAGATGAACCAATGAGCCCTGTCTGGCCCTTCTTTGCCTTGCCTCAGCGAAAGAACGCTGGTTGCCCTTGAATTGAATCTCTGACTCAACAAAGTCTATCAGCACTAGTCCAATGTACAGGGATTTGAGCCTTACGAAGCTATGGTTCCAGGACTACCCAGAAAAGGGAAAACATGACATCTCAAATAACTTCACCAAAACAGAATCTGAGCATAGTAGGATGATCGTGCCCTCTCTTGAATCTGCCCCAAAATTACGCTTATAAACTGTACCCTCGTAAATTGATTCTCAAAATCTTGGCGGTGCCCGCAGGCCTGATGCCCAAACTTGCAAACTGATACATGCATTCCTATAGAGATGCACTCTAAAGCACATAACAAGCAAATGAGAGCCAAAACACCCCTATGTTGGGGTAGGGTTTCCCTGTCCTATTTTGTCAGGAGCTAGGGTTTCACTACGCACACAGCGATTTCAAACAACCTATATCGAGTAAGCAACCTGTCCTAGTTTGGAATGGTCACTATGGATTTCGATATGCACTAGGTCGAATGGTCGAAAAAGGTGCCTCGGTAAAACCGGGGTTTGGGTTCCCATACTGGCAGAGCCCACAACCGGTCAACCTTATAGTCATGCCTTGACAAGACAAGCCTCCGGCAAACCGTTCAGGAATAGCAGATGGCAAACACGGTGTCCTAGGCGCACCAATGCAAATGCAATGCAAAGAAACACACAAGTGTAGTCAAAACCAGATATCATGAGTTCGAGTCAAGTTCTCTAAATCCCCAGCAGAGTCGCCAGAAACTGTAGACGTCCCCGAACGCCCCGGGAGGGTTAAGTCCCGTTCCGTTCATATTGGGGTCACTACAGTTCAAGGACTCAAATGTCACGGTTCTTAATCTTGAACCAAAGAGTCCAAATCCGGCAAATCGATTTTGAAAACAGATTTTTTTGAAAAGAAGTGCCAAACATGGACTGCTTTGCCAGATACAGAGTCGCCACCTAAATGTTTTTTAATGGGAAATTTAGGAAACCCTGACTCGGTGCCAAAGGCCACGTGTCCGTCATCACCAAAGTTGCCTCGGCTCGGGAACTTGGGTACGATTGGGGAAGGTCACTTTGTGAGCACCCCCGCTCGCCCGGTCAAAGACCGGTCTCTACTAACCATCATATCTATTTTGGAAAACATTGTGTGTTCTTATTCCGGTTATTAGCCTAGATTTACTATGTGATGCGCACAGCATACAAGTATAGACTGGATCGCCTGAATTGGAACAAAACATTTCATGCTTGTTTGTTTGAAAATGGTTTGATGGTGCTACTCGCAAGTAGGCTAAGACGTGGATTTGCCACCCTCGGGTGGGCTTAAGAAAACATGATTTTGCCACTATCTAGTGGGCTTTAAAACAAACATTTGATGAATTGTTCCAATCCAAATAACCCAACCTCCACCCACAGGCATTCAAGCAGTTATATCACATAAGCAAATAGCTTCATGGTAAGCATGCTATCATGGCAGTCACTCACACGCATGCAAGGATGCTAAAGCATAAAACTCACCGAGTACTCCAAGCCAAAACAGAAACTCATTAGAAATCATGCATGATCCTAAATATACAGGATTGCCTAATGCAACACATGTAAAAATGTAACTATAGCAGGCTCGGCTATCCTAAACATGGCATATGGAATGCTACAGCTATTATGTATTCAACTTGGAATTGAAATACAAATGCAGTTAGTATGATCATGAGCCAGTGCATGTAAAACAGATGAATGAATGCAAACATGCTATCATACTGTATGCTAATTGAAATATGCCCTAATCTAACCATCATAAGCAGGTAAATAAAAGGGAAGAAAGACGTGGGATTGGAAGACATACATCACACTCACCCATACTTATTACAATTTTGCCCTTGCACAGAGGGTCCGAATAAATATACAGTCCCGAATAAAAGAATAGTACAGTCCAAATAATACAATCCAAATAATGTACAAATTCCTAATTAATTAACAAATTAACTAAGATAGCTGTAAAACTGGCATGCAAGCCAGGGACTACCTTGATTTCGCTCCGGGTGATGAATGATGCATGTTCGGGTTGCCTTTGTGCGGAAATCCATGACGATGCCCCAATTAGCCTCTGTTTGCACCTGTTCTTGAAATGCGTGCCAAGCTCCGAAAAGTTACTGATTCTTCATTTTGTTGCAACAGAGAGCAGGAAAGGGGCATGGCAATGTATTTTCACAAATGTATGCATGTCTCGATCCTCGTACCACCAATCACGCATATCGATGCATGATGGCCGAGGAGTCGAATTGCACAACTCAATATGAGATGAATGCATATGAAAATACAACAAAACCTAACTCCATCATGGATAATCCGGAGTGTTGGTGACTGGGGAATTGAGACACGTTCTGTCACTCGGAGTACGGAACGTATCTCGTTTCCCGTGTCCGGGCTAACTCCTATCCCGAACACGATGCAATATGCATGATATGCATGAAATGCAACTAAGATACAACCTAACATGCGAAAGGCTATGAAATGGCATACACGATGCACGAGATAATATGGCATACACAATGCACTAACATACAACCTAGCATACACAATGCTATGGAATGAAATGGCATACACAATGCATAATGGACTTACACCAACACAAGTGGACCTCAGCCACACTTACATAGGAGGCCATAAGATGAAAATGAGACAACTCGAAGTGCGTGCACGCGTGCACGCAAACCAAGGACCGAACCTACGGCACGGAATGCCACTCTAACAAGACATGGCAAAACATGGAATATGGCATGTGATCATGCAATTTTCAGAGGCAAAATGAGATGCAAAACAGCCCCGAATCATGGCAAAATGATACCCGATGCATGGAACGAGTCCCGAAACATGAATTTTGGCGCATGAAATGGCCTATAGCTATGCAATGCATACATAATTTGAATATGAAATGAAAATACAGAAGCAAGGTAGCCCCGAGACAAGCATTTTTACATTTTAAAGCATGGCCAAACAAGGAACACAAATGAGGCTAGATTAGCATACAAAAATGGGGCCAAGAGAGGGGTAATGAAGCAACTCACAAATGCTGGCCCCAAACAGAGAAGGGGCCTTCTACAATATTGAAGAGGGGCCAAAAATATGATGTTTTACAGTTGATGGCCAAGCCCAAAACAGATACAAATATGCCAAAGATCTCATGCAAGAAATGAGCCAACCAACGGGCAAAGAAGCAAGTAGTGGCTGGAGACCTCAAACAAGTGAGGTCCCTTCAACAATGTTGAAGAGGGACCCAAAATATGGCTTTTTACAGTTTATCACCAGCCCCAAAACGGTATACAAGTATGCTCAAAATATCATGCAAAATGAGGCCACCAAGAGGGCTATAACATGAAGTATACAAAGGGTGTCTCAAACAGCCATAGACCCTGAATAAAACATGAAGAGAGGGTCAAAATAGGGCCATTTTCAGTTCGGACCAAAGTCCAAAAACAGAGACACAATAGGCTAATAAATCATGCAAAAATGGGGACCAAAGAGGGGTATAATGACAAGTGGCACATGAAAGTCCCAAACAGTGATGAGCCCTTCTTCAATATTGAAAAAGGGCTCAAAATAAGCCTATCTAAAGTTTATATCATGCTCCAAAACAGATTACACATAGGCCAAAAATACTATGCAAGATTATGACATACAAAGGGGTAATGAAGCAAGTGAAAAATGGGGGTCCCAAACAGGGTAAGACCCTTAATGAAAGATGAAATAGAGCTAAAAAAATACTATTTTCAGTTATGGCCGGAGCTCAAAAGTGTAAGCAAGAATGGCTAAGAAATGATACAAAAATGAGCACAAAAGATGGAGAAATCAACTCACCCTTGTAGACCAACTCTTGGCAACTTCTTGGACCAAGTTTGGGTGCTCCTCAGCTCTGGAAAGTAGCTCCAAGTGGCTAGAATGGAGGTGGTGGTGTGGTGCTAGGTGGTGGTGTAGAAATGGGTGTAAGAGCTTAAGGGTTTTGAGGCTTAGAGTAGAGAGAGAGGGAGAATTGATGCGAGGCTCTCAAAACAAATTTTGTAACCCTAAAATCTGAAGGGCAGGGGCTGTATATATAAGCAAAAGGGGTGGAAAAGAGGGGGGAAAAAAGGGGGGGAAAACAAACCAAGTTTCTCCCCAAAATGGCCAAACCCTCGGACATGGGTGTAGTGGAAAACAAAATTCACTTCTACGACACACTTGGGGAGGGGGGCATGGCCGGCTAGTTTAAAAGGGCAAAAAATTCATTTCACCAAATAGGTGGCCGGCCAAGATTTTTGCCGCCGCCTACTTCGAGACAAAAAAAAGGCTTCCGGGAAGAAAAGTGGCCGGTGGGTGATTGGGAAGTCCAATGGTGGCCATTCAAGTGTCCAAATTGAAGCCCCGGAAGTTATCTTTCCAATGGAGTGATACCCTACTTCAATCAACGATATCTAGTTATGCTAGTTCCTCCTGTGGAAAAAGTTATGCTAGTTTCCGTGAAGCCGCGCAGATTCGGTCCCAACCGGAGTGATACCCTACTTCAATCAACGATATCTCCCCTATCCGGAATTGGATTTAGGAGATTCTTGAGTGCAAAATGAAGCCCTGGAAGTGTCATTTCCAACGGTGGTGGCCTCATAGCTTGATTCCAAGTATGCGAATGAATAGGCCCGATTCGGCGAGGGCTGTCCGATTCTCTCTTAACGATTCATGCCCATTTTCTCCTCCAACTGGATTTCTTCCTTCTTCTCCTCTTTTCTTCAACTTCAAGCCCCTAAGTAAGGTGTTTTGAAAGATTTTTCAAATATTTCATCTCTCTTTCATTCATTCCCACTTTGTCCTTGTTCGGTTTACCGAAAAGCGCAACATTTGACAAAATACGAGCCTCGGAACATCGTAAAAACTTTATTTTCAAAATATTTTGAAAGAGAGTGTTTTAAGATCTAAAATCTTTTGATCAAGATTGTTTTGGTCCAAAAGGGGTATGAAGTTGAGGTTTGACTCTCTTTTTGCCGAAGAAATTGCACCTTTCCCCTGCACAACTTTCTCCACCATGTAAACCATCAGTCCCGTCCAAGTCTTATGGACGGTCAAAAATGGGGTGTCTACACCTTAAAATTTTGTTCAGCTATCTTTGGAGATTTGAAAAGAAATATTGAATGATTAAAGTGTTGGTGATGGAGGGATTTAGTATTAGTGGTCATGGAATTGTTTTGAGGCAATTTTGGTGGTATACAATGTGCTTCCCTTAAATCTCTTTGCAAAAAGTTATTTTAATTACATTCAATTTGTACTCCTCTTGATTATTCTAGTCATTTGATAAATTCTGTGAAATCATTCTTATTGATACATTTGATTACTTTAGTCATTCGTTAAATTCTGTGAAATTGTGTAGTCAATGTTGATTTGTCTAGCTAAATGATATAGAAATGCTTCATACATGGATCAAGTGAACTTTGCCAATAACTTGGACAATATGCTGGGATAAGTTGTTGTGCTTGGGTGAAGTGGGTAAGGTAGTTCAATAGTCATATATTGAGTAGAACCAGATATTTGGTCCTGGTTAAATTATCATATGTCGAGTTGATTTATTTGTGCAACTTGATAAATTGCTTGGTATCTCAATTCGAATAGTTTGTGTCATGTCGTAAATTGTTGGATTCCTGTTAATTTATTCTCTATTTAAGCATTGTTATTCATGTCATATTGTATACTTCCCGAATTAATTTATTTTTCAAGTGCGGAGCAATTTATTAGTGACGATTGGAGTTAAAGCATTTAAAGGATTATTGAGTTAGAGATTTTTTGGCCCACCACTATATATTGTTTGTGGAGTTTTGTACAAATTATATTTTGGAGACATTTGTGTAAATTATTTACGGAAATGATTTGTATATTTGAGGTTGATTTAATGTAGTAATGTCCGTAAAGTTGGGTTGTTACAGCATCACCATGATGAGACGTTCAATTCTTTCCAACTAAAGTTAGTAAGGCTTGAAATGACAGTAACCCCGTTTGGAAACCATGGCTTTTAGTTAAAAAGTCACTATAAATTGTCACATCATTCTCTCTACTTTTCTACACTTCTTTTCATAAAAAAATTAAAAAATTTAAAAAAAAACTAAAATAGTCAATTTCCAAACGAGGCATAACTATGCATTAAAGAGAAATTCAAAACTTGAAAGGACTAAAGAGTGCTCAGACCAAGAATGGGGAGATAAAAAGCTTTAGCTGAAGAAGAAACAACATGAAACTATGAAACATATATATTTGAAAATGGTCACTGAAAACACAAATTGGAAAGGCGGCAATAATAGTAATTTTTGAAGAAACAGTAGTGTAACGAACGTGAAGAGCGTTTTTGAAACACTCATGAGTGTTGACAAAGAGCAAGGGGTGCCAAACAGATCTCAATGTATAATTGGCATCGAATTCAACATTTCATGAGACGTGTTAGGTCATATACGAAAACGAGTTTGATGATTAACACACCGATAGTAGTGTTCCATGTCAAAAAGGCAACAAAGAAGTCAATTCTAGATTTTTAATAATCTCAGAGCTAATGATGATGGATTTCAAGAAAATGTGAGGTCATTAAATGCACCAAAGATAAAGAAATTGTGAATATGAGGTGGTGATGACAATTTAGAGAGGTCAATATCTCTCAACCCTTCAGAGTCCTCAAAGGCAATAGGATCTAGGGATAGTCGTAAGAATGCATTGCTAAGTAGATTGAGGTAGGTCCAAGACGTTAGTTGATGTAGTAGGACCTCGAGCAGAGGTGCCATGTGGTGTGATGTGAGTTGTCGAGACAAGGGTAGGGGTTAAACCTAGTCAAAGTGTGATTCCTAGTTAGAGTAATCTCAATGGGATAACAAAGTATTTAAATTTGATAAAGAAGGTTCTCTAATGCTGTGTTTGATTGGGAGATTTGGAAAGGAATTTGAAAAATGTTTGTAAAATGTAAATAAAATATACCTATATTTCACTTAATTTTACACACATTTTTCATTTTCCTTTCTAAATCTTTTTTCAAATCTCCCAACTAAACACAACATAAGGGTTAAAAAGCCAACCTAAATAGGATAGGATTCCTAGATAGAATATTTGCTTGACAACTGTATTCCTTGTTAGAAAAGGAAACATAAGAGACGCTAAGACATTCTTATATGAAAATTACACTCTCATGGGTTAAGGTATATTTATATTGCATCATGAGTTATAGGAGTGTGCACGGGTCGGATTAGGTCAGGTGTATCCTTAATTCGTCATCCAAACTGAATGCATCGGATTAGAAACTTGATCATCCATTGTCGACCGATCTAGTATTCGAAATCAACCGCAACAAACCACTTTGTTTGACGGTCAACTCAATCGATGGTGTGTTTGAAAGACAATCCCTTCCCATAAAACAAGTCTCAGATTCAAACATACATATAAACACATTGATTCAAAGATTTAAACATGTGATTTAATTAAAATAAGAAACAGATTCAAACATGAATGAGTTGAGAGATAGAAATAGAGTGAAGACCAATTTCAAAAAAAAAACTTTCCGCCGTTTAGCGCCACCCACAATTGATTAACTCTGTCATCATCGCCATGGCTTTTGCTCCATTGATCTGATAAACTTTGTCACCATCGATCGCCATCACTTTTCCATCGCCGCTCTGTTCTATGGCCATTAGGGTTTCTATGAGAGGGAGATTGAATAAGGGAAATAGGGTTTGTGAAAGGCAATTGAAGATTGGGTTTATGGGTAAAGGAGATGAAAATGAGGGGTCTCATGGGTTTACACAAAGAGAGAGAGAAAGAGAGAGTATGTGTATGTGTGTGTGTATGTGTATGTATGTGTGTGTGTGTGTATGTGTGTGTGGATTGTGAAGTGAAAGAGAGATAAACATCAATTGTTACATAGAGAGTTTGTATTGGGAAGAGAGAGAGAGAGAGAGAGAGAGAGAGAGAGAGTTTATTAGGAAAAATGTGACAGATTGGTAGAGGGACATAGAGAGTTCGTATTGAAGATGAGTGTGTGACAAATCGGTAGACAGAGAGAGAGAGAGAATTTGTATTGGGAATATAAATATAACATTCGTTAATGGAAAAGAGAGAGAATTGAGAAGTTAAATAAAGGAATTGAAAAGACAAGTGTTTGGTTTTGATGTACTATTAATAAGGTGTAGTTACGAGGTACACAAAAACAAGCCACCTGTAAATTAAATATTATTAATTATTGATATATATTGGTCGGTTCGGATATACATGGGTTTTCAGTACCTAAACTATTAACCGACCACCAATTAGTGAAAATACACGTTTTACAATCGTGTTCGACCGTTACTATTTTCGAAATCAACCTTACACATTCAAGTCGGCTCAAATCAATCAAGTTGAACGGGTTAGTCAGATCCGTGCACACCCCTAATGAGTTATAAGCTTCCAGTATTATAGTTGGAGAGCATTATTGAGTGTTGTTGCCAATTTTAGTATCGAAGTGCCCTTTGGTCAACGACACAGAGATTTGCTACTTTCAATTTTTGCAGGCGAAGTTCTTGAGTATTCCTTTACATCGTTCACTATCGTTGTTCAGACCTTGGGAGAAGTAGGTTCTTTGGGTATACACATGATCCATATTTTCACCCACACATATATAAGAAAATGATTGAGATTTTTTCTAGTTGGGTCTTGGCGTCTCCCAAATCATTCATTTTGTAAAGAGCTTTTTGAGCGAATCATCCATGCAAAAAATATATTGATCCGACAAATGCAGTCACATAATCTGATCACATTTCTTTTTTGAAAGAGTCAATGACAACTATAATTTTGAGAATAGACTATCTTCTTTTTTTTCTTTTCTTTTTTTAAGACACATTTAATATGATTATGAGACTACAATTGTCACATTAATACGACTTTTTGTGTAAACTTCATAAGATGAACGATTCAAATTATTATTTTAAATTTCATGGCCCACAAAACTCAACTACAATCTCTAGTTAAGAAAAAGAGATCATCTGAGAAATGGGGTCCTAGTTTTGCAAACGCCCCACCAAAAATTTGTTCAGTGTGTCATCCAAGTCACCATGCATTTTACATGTGGTGTGCATATACATATATAACTAAAAGGGTACATAAAAAAGAAAGACTATCTGATGAAGATGGTACCACAATCTCTGATGAAACGGGCAGCAGGGTCTACAATATTGCTGTCTACAATATTGCTGTTTCAGAGAGTGATCACTCTCTCTTTAACCACGACAATCACTAGTAGTAGTAGTTGCTGTTGTTGTTCCTTCCCGGGGTCTTCTTTTCTGATCAAAGCAATGATACAATTCATTATTACTTTTGGGGTTAAGAGTTACATTCACTCATGATATCACCCATTGTCCCATGAACTAAAAGGAGAATGCTTACACCATGTAACGAACCGATTGGTGTCACCATAGAAATTAAATTAGTTAGTCATCCTAAAGTTTGAGATTAATTTCTTGTTTTTTCAGGTGGTCTATTCCATTTGGCTATATAATGATGCGGTTTTTGAAATTTTAATAATCTTTTGGTTTGGGTGGCATACCCCATTGCCCTGGTTGATAGTGTGGTGGCAGTGATGACAATGCGATCACATTGGTAAAATTTTGATTTGAAAATTATTTTCTACCTTTAAAAAATAGAAATTACTTTTAGTCTAACTAAGTATTTTATGTTTATCATAAAAATAAATAAATAAATAAAAAGAAAAAGTTTGTAGTGCTAAACGTCGAAAAATGTAAAAATATTTTCTATTCAAACAAGCAAAGCACATGATTACAAGCTAATGATGTTATGATAAAATTGCAAATAATTAAGAGTTGTATGCAATATGTGTCTGTTTGTAAATCTTTAAAATATATTTGAGATTGGGGGCCTTGAATTGGAGAATAAAATGGTTATGAAAGGAAACATCACTAATAACTTCTTTATTTATATTCTCATTTTTTTTAATATATTTCTCAAAAACACAATAAATTTATTTGACAATTTGTTTTTGAGAATTTGTTTTTTTGGAAATCAACTCAATTTTAGAAACACAAAAAGTTGTTTTTGAAGTTTTAAATGCTAGTTTCACACAAAAATTTAATAACCTAATCAGCACTATGATCTATAATTAAACACCACAACAATTTGTAACTAATTTAGATGATAGCTTGTATATAATATAGGGGATATTACATATCATTGCATTTCTATAAAAATAATTACAAATCAGTGGAATGTTTTATCAGTATTAATAATTAAAGTCATAAATTTTCCAATGTTTCTGTAATTATTTTTTTGAAAGTACACCTTGATTGTAATTTTTCTTATAATATACATGTTTGTATTGTAGAATAACCCTACACAAAAGAGTGCATTGAGCAATAGTGTCATAAGATGGCTTGATATATATGATTAAGTGAAGTTTGAGGATGTTCCCTCATAGACCTGCTCACCAACATGGGACTTGTGAGTCCCAAAGTATAAGTGTTTATGGCTAAGCTGAAAAATGAGTGAGCGAGTGAGTGACCACCAAAAATGTTTCCCAAACCCATAAGAGAAAGAGAGGCAGGCCACGAAAAGATAATGACCCTTCAAAAGGGAGGGGGGGGGGGGGGGGGGGGGGTTAGGCCTGCCCATCAAGAAGACAGACAGAGACAGCTCAAAAGAGCCATCCCCGCCCCAGCAATGAAAATAGTCTGCCCCTTACTTTGCCATGAGAGAGAGTATCGAACATGAGTTGTGTGGAGCCAACCACACTATTCTATGACACAACCCACTTGAGAGAAAGAGAAAAATGCCCTATTTGAAGGTGTGACATCTTCTGGCTCAAATTTTTTGGCCTGTCCTAAAACATTTATAATTGTATTAGATTATATTTTGAGATTTTCATATTTCAAGATTTTACATAATCTAATAAATATCTGTTTTGTAACAAAGACAAAAGTTTAAGGGCAAATTATCCATTGTGTCATTTTGGTTCGTAAATTTTTAATTGGCTCAATTTTGACCTTTTTTAGATTTTGTTTTAATTTGGTCTAATTGATAATATCATTTGTGTTTTTTAATAAAAATTATCACTAAATTGATTGAGATTAACTGATTAGATTGAGTAAGTGTATAATTTTTTCCTTACAAAAATTACACATGACGGTTATGTACATATTTTTTATAAAAAAAATTTACTACGAGTTATAATTAATTGAATCAAATTGAGACAAAATCATAAATTCATTATCAAAATGTCACAAGAATCAAAATATAGAAACTACTGTCGTAATTTGCCCAAAGTTTTAAGATAGAGAATGTTAACTCTATTTGAAAGCATGGCATGGTATCTTTTGTCTCAAATTTTTCTACTTTTTCTAAATTTTGTATATGCTTGTCTCAAAACATTTGTAACTGAGTTAGATTATATCTCAAGCTTTATCATATTTTCAAAAATTTATATGATCTAATAATTATGAGTATTCTGGAACAAACCAACAGAAATTTGACTACTAAGAATTTTTAATCCTATTTGAAGGCATATTACTACTACAAGAGCACTCTTTCCCATGTATGAGGGGTCCTGGATTTTTCTTTCCTTCTTGAGAGAGAGAGAGAGAGAGAGAGAGAGAGAGAGATTCTGAATGTTTGAGTTTGAAGTTAATACAAGAGCACTCTTTTCCATGTGAAGAGAGAGGAGGGGATCATGGATTGTTTCTTTTGAAGTGGAAGATCAAAAGCAAATAATAAATCTGCCTTTACTTTTTTTCAGCCCTCTCTTTAAGACTATTCCATCTTCTAATAAAGCTCAAATACACACATTACAATAGAGTTTTTGGTCCCAGAGAGACCAGACCATTAGGCCAAGGAAAGAGAAGGAATAAAGCAAGAAGATCAAAAACTTAAAAATAAAAATAAAGCTTCCCTGCTTCCTCCTTCCATGCAACCTATCTACACAACATAATTATATATTGATCATTCAAAAACACAAAACATAGTAATGATGTACTAATAATCATCTTCTTTTACTTCTTACATCCACTGTTGTTGCAGGCACATGTTGCCAACCCCAAGAAAAGGTCAAAAACAAAAACAAAAAAGATGGTCACTATGAGGGTATAATAGAAAATTACCAATGTGCATATTTATACATTACACATCAAAGTACACAATGGTGCGTCTTCAAATGCATTCTTGGTCCAACCTGTTATTTTATTTGCTGCAGATTCATAGTGTCTTTCCATGGATAGAATCATAGAGAGATTATTGGGATTTTTGGGGAGGAGATGTTAATGACTGTTGTTGCGATTTGATCATATCGTAACAATTTTTCATGAATTTACTTTTTTTTTTCTAATATTTCTTTTAACTGATGAGGAACTTAATTAAAGTAAGGTTTTTTTGCACCCATCTTTGTAGGGTAAATCTCAGGTGACGTTAGGGAGCTCGTTTTCCATGCACCTAGAGAATTCGAATTATTATCGGTTGTGTGAAGAGCATATGCACCAACTTTTTTCAATAACCCATAGGTTGTTTTTGTTGTGTGAGAAGCATACACACCAACCAATTCGGATGTGTTAAAATTAATTCCATATTTACATTAGATACATTGGATACATTGCATGCATTGGATACATTAAGTTCATACATTCTTTGTATTCATGTATTTTTATATTCATGTATTTTATATCTATTAAGTACATTGTCTAGATTATATTCATATACCTAATTAATTGCAAGGTTGTTTAAGTTCATAGATCGTATTCATTGAATTTATGTATAACCTTCTCTATATAAAATGATGTAAGCCTTTGGCAAGATATATAAATCAATAAGTGAGAAAAATTCAATACAAAATATAGTTCATTCTAAAGAGAGTTTTATCAAAAGCTAACATAAGTGGTATCAGAGCTTTGGTTGGGTCAAGAGCAAGCTGGGCGTAGAAATCGGATACGGGAAAACAAGCCCCGAAGAAGAACAAACCGACGTCCATGACGAATCCCAACAACCAAAATGTATCCACTCCTATCTTTAATGGTGAAAATTTTGATTTTTGGTATGTGAAAATGAGAACTATTTTTGTCTATACGGAGCTTTGGGATCTTGTTGAGAATGGGTTCGAGGAACCTGAAGATGAAGGAGCTTTGACAAATCCCCAAAAGAACCAATTGAAAGAGCAAAGGAAGAAGGATTCAAAGGCTCTCTCTTTTATTCAACAAGGAGTTTCGGAAGCAATCTTTCCAAGAATTATCAATGCAACAAAAGCGAAGTAGGCATGGGATATTCTTCAGAAAGAGTATAGAGGCAACTTGAAGGTAAGAACCATCAAACTTCAATCATTGAAAAGAGATTTTGAAAATTTAAAGATGAAGGATATGGAATTGTTGAAGGATTATTTTTCTAGAGTTATGGAACTTTTGTAAACCAAATGAAAATTTATGGGGATAATATTACTAATCAAAGAGTTGTTGTTGAGAAAATTTTGATAAGTTTGCCGGAGAAATACAATCCCATTGTTGCTGTCATTGAAGAAACTAAAGATCTTGCTTATTTGAGTATTGAAGAATTGATGGGTTCAATTAAAGCATTTGAGCAAAGGTTGAGTAGGCAATCTGAAAAGTCAATTGAAAGTGCCTTTCAATCCAAGCTCAATGTTAGTTCCTCTAATTCCCAAGGAAGAGGAAGAGGAGGAGGAAGAAATGCAAGCGGAAGAGCAAGAAATGCAAGAGAAAGAGGAAGAGGAAGATCTAATTTTCAAAGAAAGGAAAATGAAGAGTCCACTCAACAAAAGTGTGGAATTTGCAACCGAAGCAATCATGTTGATAAAGATTGTTGGTTTCGAGGAAAGCCAAAATGTTACAATTGCAACAAATTTGGGCATGTCAAGAAGGATTGCCTAGTCAAGAGCACTCAACAAGCTAATTTTTCTGAGGAGCAAGAAAGTGAAGGGCACATGTTCTATGCTTGTCACAAGGCATCGTATCAAACCAAGGATGTATGGTTTGTCGATAGCGGATGTAGCAATCACATGACAGGAGATGAAAGCATTTTTGTGAAAATGAATGCTTCCTCCAGTCCTCAAGTAAAAATGGGGAATGGTGCCTTAGTCCAAACAAAAGGAAAAGGTACTATTGCTATAGAAACCAAGATGGGTACAAGATTCATTTCTGATGTTCTCTTAGTTCCAGACTTGGAGCAAAATTTGCTAAGTGTTGGACAACTTATGGAGCATGGATACCTTGTTCACTTTGAAGACGATTTTTGCAAAATTTTTTACAAAGGGAGGAAAAGCCAAGTTGTAGCAAAAATCAAGATGGAGAAGAATAGAAGTTTTTCTCTCATTTTCCGGTATAGCAAAAATGCGGCTTTGAAGATGGATGTGATTGATAATTCATGGCTTTGGCATAGAAGATTTGGGCACTTGGATTTTCAAAGCTTGAAGAATCTACAACAAAAGAATATGGTTTTTGGGTTGCCAACCATTCATGAAGTGCAACATATTTGTGAAGGTTGTGCACTTGGAAAGCATCACCGGGAGTCATTTCCAAAGGAGAAAGCATGGAGAGCTAAAGCACCATTGGAGCTTGTCCATACCGATGTGTGCGGACCTATGGATACACCAACTCATGGA
This sequence comes from Camellia lanceoleosa, assembly GCA_025200525.1. Classification (NCBI taxonomy): domain Eukaryota; kingdom Viridiplantae; phylum Streptophyta; class Magnoliopsida; order Ericales; family Theaceae; genus Camellia; species Camellia lanceoleosa. The sequence continues at coordinate 169,155,559 of CM045763.1, read as the reverse complement.
GGTAACAAATACTTTATTATCTTTGTTGATGATTTTACTAGAATGACTTGGGTGTATTTCATGAAACAAAAGAGTGAAGTTTTCTCTATCTTCAAGAAATTTCAAAATCTTGTTGAAAGACAAAGTGGTTGTTTGATGAAAGTATTGAGAAGTGATAGAGGCGGAGAATACAACTCAAATGAGTTTATGAAATTTTGTGAAGATATTGGAATGGAAAGGCAATTGACTATTGGGTACACTCCACAACAAAATGGTGGGGCGGAAAGAAAGAATAGAACCATAGAGGAGATGTCCAAGTCTATGCTACATGAGAAGGGGCTACCTAACACTTTTTGGGGTGAGGCCGTGTATACAGCAGTTTACTTGATGAATAGATGTCCTACAAAAGCTCTTAAGGACAAAACTCCGTTTGAAGCTTGGAGTGGAAGGAAACCATCGGTGAATCACTTGAAGGTGTTTGGTTCCATTTGTTATGCTCATGTTCCAAAAGAAGTGAGGCACAAGCTTGATGAAAATAGTAAGAAATGCATCTTTGTGGGTTATAGCTCGAAATCCAAAGGCTATAGACTCTTCAGTTTGGATCAAAAGAAGGTGATTATTTGTAGAGACGTTCTCTTTGATGAGAAGGCGTCTTTTGATTGGAAGGAAAAGAAAGTCCAAGATCAAAGCATTGCTTTCAATGAAGAATCGGAAAGTCTACAAGTTTAAGATGTCACAACTCTTGAATCTCCACAAAGATTGTCACCAATTGCTAGTTCACAATTTTCTCCAAGTTCAAGTTCAAGTTCAAGTTCAAGTTCAAGTTCTTCATCTCCAAGTTCAACTCCAAGAAATATAAGGAGCCTTAGTGATGTGTATGCAAGATGCAATTTATGCATTGTTGAACCTGAAAATTTTGAAGAGGCAATTAAAGATGAAGCATGGAAGAAAGCAATGGAAGATGAAATTCATGTGATTGAGAAGAACAAGACTTGGGAGTTAGTGGAGAAGCCGAAAGAAAAAGAAATAATTGGTGTGAAGTGGATTTTCAAAACAAAGTTCAATCCGGATGGCTCTATTCAAAAGAACAAAGCAAGACTTGTGGCAAAAGGGTATTCACAACAACTTGGAATTGATTTCGAAGAAACTTTTGCTCCTGTGGCTCGACTTGATACAATTAGAGCTATCATTGCTTTGGCGGCTCAAAAGGGTTGGTTCTTGCACCAACTTGATGTAAAATCAGCATTTTTGAATGGAAAATTAGAAGAAGAAGTGTATGTTGATCAACCTCAAGGCTTTGTTGTCAAAGGCAAAGAAGATAAAGTGTACAAGTTGAAGAAGGCTTTATATGGCCTAAAGCAAGCACCCCGGGCATGGTATAGTGAAATTGATGCTTACTTCAATGAAAAGGGTTTTCAAAGAAGCAAAAGTGAGCCAACTTTGTACATCAAGAGGCAAGGTACAACCGGTATTCTCATTGTTTCACTTTATGTTGATGATTTGGTTTTTACCGGTAGTGATGGAAAATTGATTGAAGATTTTAAAAGGGAGATGATGAAGAAATATGAAATGAGTGATTTGGGGCTATTGCATCATTTTTTAGGCATTGAAATTTACCAAAACAATGGTAGTGTTTTTATTTGCCAAAAGAAGTATGCTCAAACACTTCTTGAGAAATTTAAAATGAAGAATTGCAAAGCAGTTGCTACTCCCTTGATTGTGAATGAAAAGTTGTCAAAGGAAGATGGAAGTAAAGAAGCTGAAGCATCTTGTTATAGAAGTTTGGTTGGAAGTTTGTTGTACTTAACTGCTACAAGACCGGACATCATGTATGCTACAAGTTTATTGTCTCGGTTCATGCACAGTCCAAGCCAAATTCATTTTGGGGTTGCAAAAAGAGTGTTGAGATACATTCAAGGTACACTTGATTATGGAATTTTTTATGAGAAATTTCTTAATGCAAAGTTAATTAGATTTTGTGATAGTGATTGGGCCGGATGTGTTGATGATATGAGAAGCACTTCTGGGTATGCATTTTCTCTTGGATCGGGCGTAATTTCATGGTCATCCAAGAAACAACAAACTGTGGCACAATCATCTCTTTGAAGAATATATTTCAGCATCATTGGCAACTACACAAGCAATTTGGCTAAGAAGAATTTTGGATGATTTTGGTGAAAAGCAAGGTGAAGCTACTCCAATTATGTGTGATAATAAGTCTGCTATTGCTATGGCAAAGAATCCCGTCTACCATTCTCGTACCAAACACATTGCTATCAAACATCATTTCATTAGAGAAGCTGTGGAAGATGATGAGATTCAAATCAAGTATTGCAAGACTGAAGATCAAGTTGCGGACATTTTCACTAAAGCTCTACCAAGGGACAAATTTGAATTATTTAGAGAAATGTTGGGTGTCACACAATATGGCATTAAGGGGGAGTGTTAAAATTAATGCCATATTTACATTAGATACATTGGATACATTGCATGCATTAGATACATTAAGTTCATACATTCTTTGTATTCATGTATTTTTATATTCATGTATTTTATATCTATTAAGTACATTGTCTAGATTATATTCATGTAACTAATTAATTGCAAGGTTGTTTAAGTTCATGGATCGTATTCATTGAACTTATGTATAACCTTCTCTATATAAAAGGATGTAAGCCTTTAGCAAGATATATAAATCAATAAGTGAGAAAAATTCAATACAAAATATAGTTCATTCTAAAGAGAGTTTTATCAAAAGCTAACAGGATGACCCCAAGGACTATTTGCATGGATCCTCCATGGGTTTGCTTTTTTAAGTTGACAAAGAACTTTAAAGTAGAGGTTTTTTTTGCCCCTACCTCCATGTGGTAAATTTCAAGTGACATTATGGAGCCCCTTTTCCATGCACTAAGTAAGATGGGAAATTTGAATCATTATCGGATGACTCCAAAGGCTGTTTTCGGTTGTGTGAGGGGTGAACACAACATCTAATTCGGATGATTCCAAGGGCTATTTACATGGATCCTCTATGAGTTTGCATTTTTTAATATGGCGAGGAACTTCTTTAAAGGAGAGTTTTTCGCACCAACCTCTATATGATAAATTTCGAGTGAGGTTATGGAGCTCATTTTCCAGATGATTATTCAGTATTCTTGGAGTATGAACACTTGATGTTCCATAAGATTTTAATTGATAGACAGAAGTAGGGGCCAATGATTTATGTTGGGAAAAAGAGAACAATATGAGGCTAAGTAATTAATGATTGGTTTAGAGTACGGTCACATGACGTTCCAGAATTATTCAATAATTTCCCCCCTTTTCCATGCTTGAGTTAGTTGAGAAATTTGAATGATTATTGATTGTGTGGGAAGTATACACACCAACTCATTTGAATTACCCTAAAGGTCGCTTTCAGTTGTGACAGGATTGTTCACAACAACCACTTCGGATGACTCTTCTGTCTATTTATAATAAGGCTGTTGCATCATCAAGGATGTTAATATGCTTTTCATGTCAATAATAAGGCTGGTTGTACTAATACTCACCTTTTTAGTTTAACTATTTCCTTTACTTTTTTCTTTGTCACATGGATTTTGCATGAATGTAAAACAAACCTTGCTGTTTTTTTGTTTCAATTTATTTTGTGTTTCAAAAACGCTACTATTCTTTCTGTAATAGATTCCAAGTTAGAACAAAAAGCTACCATTACTAGTTGGAAAATAATTTACAAATAAAATTTTCCTACTAAAAGTTCATCAAAATTATATGATAGTGACTATTAAAATTATAAGTCGAAATGAAGGGTGTTTTAGTTAGAAATAAAAGAAGAACAAATGGCCACATTTTTGTGTACAAATGGCCACATTAAAAAAATAATTATAAAATCAATACAGAATGATGTGACAAGTTTTAATTTTATTACTTTAAAGTAAAAGACCCATCAAGATGACTTAAACTCTTTAAAATATCACTACCACATTATTCTTGTCATAAATTTTGTATTGAAATTCTGCAAGCATATCATTTTTTAAGAAACAAAAATAATGAGTTACGATTAGAGATTCAACGCAAGTTTTTTGTTCAAATCACCATGAACTCCTTGAAATTAGAGATATGTTGCTTGGGTTTGTAATTTGAAAACTACACAAAATAAACATGTCGGCTCTGATAGATTTTTGACTAAATGGTTGCTTATTTTAAGAATGTTATTTACAGACAGGTAAAGAAACAAACAAGAAGCAATTTTGAATGTTAGTATATATGATCTTATAAGAGGGCAATATGTGGCCAATTTACTCCTCAGTCTCTCAAGTCATTTTCAAGCTTGGCTTAGTGACAGGCATCTACTTTGCACAGTGGCATGCATTGGCCACTTTCCTTATTTTTGTTTTCGTTTATTTATTTTCTTTCTTTTATTCTACATAATTATCATAAAAATTCAGCATTCATAGGGTGCTTTTGTTTTTGTTTTTTAGAATTAATTACATAAAGATACACATTTATTTGTAGTAAATATCAGTTTATCCCTTTATCTATGAACTCATATTTCAATTATAAAAATCATACATATGCCCTTTTTTGAAGAGATAGAAGTGCTATAGTTAACGGGATTAAAATATTTGAGTCCATAAATTATAGTACTAAATTGATATTTATTAAGAGAGAGTCATTGTATAATCAACTTATTTTTTTGTGATGAGAAACCTCCCAGGCTCCTTTCGACCCACTTCGAATAGTAGTGATTAAACCCGAAAGATACTAATAAGAGTCGAAACTAATACATCTGAGGATATATTTCATTCCAGAATTCACACCCTTAATCGCTGGGCTACCTGTGTGGGTTCAAAGGTGCCATTTATCAAATGTATGAGAATAATTCAGCAATTCTCTATGACTGAAAGTGCAATTGCATCATCTCTCACTCACTCAAAGGTAAAAAGAGCGTTCTTTGATTAAAGCTAAAGGGCATTTTTGTCATTTGAAAAAAAGAAAGAGGGAGAGAGAGAGAGAATCAACTTTACTTTTTCTCCTCCTAATGTAAACTTTAAATTTCTGTTATCCAACGACTGTTTTTTAATTTCATTCACTTCCCACAAAACCCTTCCTTTCCTTTCTTTTTCTTTTTCACTCTCTTAGCTTTGCTTAAAGCAGCTCATGATAGATATACACACACATATACATACATGGCTCATATCAGAACCAGTTTTATTAACACAAATTCAATCTTCTCTTCTCTTCTTCACTGAGAAAGATAGAGAAAGAAAAAGAAAAGCAGAGAAAGAAAAGGGGAGGCTTAGCTTCTACCTTGAACTACAAGTCTCTTTCTTTGAAGATGTTTGATTCTCTAAATCTACACACACTTGAAGTTTCTCATATTCCCTTCCCTTTCCGTCACTTTCCCGGAAAACCCATTATCCTCACAGCCCTTAAAATCCGTATACTCTTCTTTGGCTTCTTCCAAACTCAACTTCCATGAAAATTTTCCAGGAAAATATGCCACTTTCCATTGTTCTCACACTCTTCTTTCTTGTGGGTACCTCTGTTTCAACTTCTCTCATTAGTGACTTCCATGCCTTAATTTCTCTAAAACAAGGGTTCAATTTCGCTGAACCGGTCTTAAGCACTTGGAATTATTCGAATCCAACTTCGGTTTGTTCGTGGGTTGGAATCAAATGCTTCAGGGGAAGAGTTTTTTCGCTAGATTTATCCAATATGAATCTTTATGGCTCTGTTTCCCCTGTTCTCTCAAGCCTTGATAAGCTAACCGAGCTTTCTCTTGCTGGAAACAACTTCACCGGCCCAATCAAGATTGCAAATTTGAGTAATCTTCAAGCGCTAAACATATCGAACAACCAATTTGATGGCAGCTTGGATTGGGACTACTCGAGCCTGGTGAACTTGGAGATGTTTGATGCTTATAATAATAATTTCACCGCCCCGCTTCCTCTTGGGATTTTTAGTTTGAAGAAAATTAAGTACTTGGATTTGGGAGGAAACTATTTCTATGGAGAAATCCCAGGAAGTTATGGGAATCTGGTCGGGTTGGAGTATCTGTCGCTGGCTGGAAATGATCTGAGTGGGAAAATACCCAGCGAGTTGGGCAACCTCACTAACTTGAAGCAAATTGAGTTGGGCTATTTCAATGTATTTGAAGGTGGACTACCAAGTGAGTTTGGCAAGTTGGTGAATCTAATTCACATGGATCTCTCAAATTGCAGATTGGACGGTTCAATTCCTCGCGAGTTGGGGAATTTGAAGTCCCTCGACACACTCTATTTGCACACAAATTTGCTCTCAGGTCCAATCCCAAAACAGCTTGGCAACCTCACAAACCTAGTCAATCTTGATCTCTCCAACAATGCAATAGTTGGAGAAGTCCCATTTGAGCTGGTCAACCTCAAACATCTCAAACTCTTAAACCTATTCATGAATCGATTGCACGGGTCTGTACCAGACTTTGTAGCTGACTTGCCTGAATTGGAGATTCTCCAACTATGGATGAACAACTTCACCGGTGTAATCCCCCAGAATCTTGGCCAAAATGGGAAGCTTCAAGACCTCGATTTGTCGTCCAACAAGCTCACTGGTACTATCCCTCCAAACTTATGCGCCTCGGGGCAACTTAGGATACTAATTCTCCTAAAAAACTTTCTATTCGGGTCAATACCGGAGAGCTTGGGGACATGTTTGAGCCTTGTTAGGGTCAGATTAGGGCAAAACTACTTGAATGGTAGTGTCCCAAATGGGTTCATTTACTTGCCTCAACTAAATTTAGTTGAGTTGCAAGACAACTACTTGTCAGGGACTTTATCTGAGAATGGAAATAGTACTACAAATTCTAATAAACCCGCGAAATTAGGGCAAATGAACTTGTCAAACAATCTCCTTTCCGGGTCTTTACCATTCTCCCTCTCGAATTTCACTTCCCTCCAAATCCTCCTCCTCGGGGGAAACAAATTCTCCGGTCAAATCCCGCCTTCTATAGGCCAACTCCGCCAAGTACTAAAGCTCGACTTCCGAGGAAACTCGCTTTCCGGAGAAATCCCACCGGAGATTGGAGATTGTTACCATCTCACCTACTTGGATTTGAGCAAAAACAACCTCTCCGGGGCAATCCCACTGGAGATCTCCAATATCCAAATCTTGAACTACTTAAACTTATCAAGAAACCATTTCAATGACACCATACCCAAATCACTTGGATCCATGAAAAGCCTCACAACAGCTGATTTCTCCTTCAATGATCTCTCCGGGAACGTCCCGGAATCAGGCCAATTCGCCTTCTTCAATGCCACGTCTTTCGCGGGAAATCCTCAACTATGTGGATCACTTTTGAACAACCCTTGCAATGTCAGCGCCGCCACAAAGTCGCCGGAAAAGGCAGGGTCCGGCGAGTTCAAGCTGATATTTGCACTTGGGATGTTGGTTTGTTCCTTGGTTTTCGCTGCGGCGGCGATATTAAAGGCCAAGTCATTCAAAAAGAGTGGTGGCAGCGGTGGTGATGGTTCGGGTTCTTGGAAGATGACGGCGTTCCAGAAGGTGGAGTTCACCGTGGCAGAGGTGGTGGAGTGCATGAAAGATGGGAATGTGATTGGAAGAGGTGGTGCTGGGATTGTGTACCATGGCAAAATGGCTAATGGAACTGAAATTGCTGTGAAAAAGCTTCTTGGGTTTGGTATGGTTAGCCAATGCATCCTTATCCCTCTTATGCATTTCTTTCTTTTTTCGCTTTGTTCTAATACACTCTCAAATCATAGGTTCATGCGAGGATCTCAAGATGTAATTTTACCATTTTAAATCATAAAATTATGTGAGATTCTCGTGTAGTAATTTTACAATTGAGAATGAATTAGAATAACGAATAGAGAGATTTGAAAATAGAAATTCTCATATCCTGTCTATTATTTGTGCCATTTTAATTTTCTAATTTTAGTTTGAGTCAAAATAGTCTAATTTTATATCATGGTCTAAACAATTAACGAGATAATAATAAAATACATGGTCTCTAAAATAATAATAAAATATAAGTTTGATTTTTTGTCAAATTCATTCAAAAACAATGCAACAGGATCAAGAATTCAGATCTCCCCTTTCATGTACCAGTTTAGGAATGAATTTGGCAAAACTTTGAAACACACAATACCCATATTTTAGGGACTATATATGTGTGTGTGTGTGTTTTACTGCTATGTTGTTAATGATCTAAACTTAGTTTCGTTCATGTTTTTTTTAGTTTGGAAAAATCAGTTTATTTTCATTTAACTCGGTTTCTTTAAAATTTCATCCAAAATTTTCCAAACGATCATTTTAAATTGAAAAGATTGAAACTTTAAAATCAAAGTCACACGAAATTATTACTTTAACGATATATTTAGATCAAATGTTTTAGCAGATGTTTTTCTGAAAGAAACAATATAGAGAAAATTGAGTGAAACATATATATATATAAGCTAAATTTCACTTACTTTCTAATTTCTTATCTCTTCATAAATTTCTTCTGAAATCCTTAATTCAATATATCCATTTTGATGTATGTATAGATGTTTACTTAATTTTTTTATAATGATCTGTAAAACAGGCAGCAACAGCCATGACCATGGATTCAAAGCCGAGATCCGAACTCTAGGCAACATCAGGCACCGGAACATCGTGAGGCTCCTAGCATTCTGCTCGAACAAGGAGACGAACGTGCTCGTGTATGAGTACATGCGCAATGGGAGTTTGGGAGAGGCCTTGCACGGCAAGAAAGGCAGCTTTTTGAGTTGGAATTTGAGGTACAAAATCGCGGTGGAAGCAGCCAAAGGCCTCTGCTATCTCCACCACGACTGCTCGCCTTTGATAGTCCACCGCGACGTCAAGTCTAACAACATACTGTTGAATTCGAGCTTTGAGGCTCATGTCGCTGACTTTGGATTGGCCAAGTTTTTGGGAGATGGTGGCGCTTCCCAGTGCATGTCGGCAATTGCAGGGTCTTACGGCTACATTGCACCTGGTAAGTCCAATTAAAAACTTATTGACTAATCAAAAACTTAATTTATAACTTACTGCAATATACCAACAACAAAAAAATTAAATTAAATTAAAAAACAAAAACAAAAATTAATTAAAATAGTCCTAGTCGGATAATCTCCCATCTAAGTAAAGAAAATTGCTGAATTTGTACTTGTTGTGACTCTATTTCCTAAAGAGATGGGAACAGAATTAATGTATCTCTATCACTATATTCTACAATTACACATACATCATTGTCAAATCATTTTATACCCAAAAAAAAAATTCTATATACTTCGCATTTTTCAATTTTTTTTCTTCATCTGAACTGCTCAACGCCGAATTTAAGGGCGGCCCACAGCTTTGTGAGTATATCATGTGTAGTTCTGTGACTGATTTATACGTTGACAAGTAATTAATTGTGTCATTGAAACGCAGAAATGTCGGTGAATGTTGCAACATTTTTTCATGTTTGCCATTGCAGAATATGCATACACCTTAAGGGTAGATGAGAAGAGTGATGTGTACAGCTTTGGGGTCGTCCTCCTAGAACTTGTCACTGGTCGTCGGCCAGTGGGTGACTTTGGAGATGGGGTAGACATTGTGCAGTGGACAAAGAAAGCCACCGGCTGTCAGAAAGAAGAAATCACCCGCATCATTGATCCGAGGCTCACCACAGTCCCTCAAGAGGAAGCCATGCATCTGTTCTTCATTGCCACGCTTTGCATCCAAGAAAACAGCGTTGAGCGGCCAACAATGAGGGAGGTTGTTCAAATGCTGTCTGAACTCCATCGCCACTCCCTCAACCTTCAGTCTTCATCTTCTTCTTCTTCATTCCTCTTTCAACCGACAACGATGACGAAGAACTCTGAAAAAGAGAAAAATCAATTGCCCAAAGCTCTCAAATGATCTTCTCCTTGTTTTAAGGAACTTGAGTTTTAGGGTTCTTGTTTTCCAGAAAATTATCATATCTGTCACCAGATGAATTTTATCATTTGTTTTGTCTCTTGCATAGAAACATAAAACAAACGTTATATGTATATGTAGTACTCATTATATGATGAGTTTTTACATATACACATGACATTTGTTATGTAAATCTATATAGGAGATGAAACACAATGAAATTTAATCTGGTGATACATAGCAGTGCCTCTTTTCGTCGTAACTTAGGATGGCTTGATAATTTTGTTATGGCTTTGTGAAGTGCAAAGTTTTATTTTTTCAATTTTTTTTTTTTTTTTTGGTTTTATAGTTTGTTCTCACTTAGGTGTAGACATAGGAGATTTGGTGTTCAATAGAAGTAGAAATAATCAATGGGATGCACTTCATTTTAAGTGGGTGTCCTTGGGGAGAGAGAGAGCTTGCAATCTTAAGGAAGTCATGCATGCTCTTTGTTTTATACTATATACATATTATATTTGGTTGCTTTAATTAAATCATGACACCTTTTTTTTAAATCTTTTTTTCCTACTATGTACCTTCAATGAAATCAAAATAGCTCTTCCATTGGTTGTAAGTGCTCTTAAGTTGGTCCTGTGATTGATTTTTGAGCCTGTACTATTGTTATAGAAACAGTATAAGCCAAAACCAAAGCTCAACATATATACACAGGCTATGTAAAATGTTCATGCCAGAAAATACAATAAAAATTTAATGAAATATTGAACTCAAACTTTAGAGTTTCGTAGAACATAATTCAAATGATTTGGTAAAATTTATAATCACAAAAAATAAATAAATAAATAATTAGGGGAGTGGAAAGTAGGAGGAACATATATAAGGCCTATGAATAGTGTTGGTGACAATCATAGATCAATTGAAATGCAGGAAGACCCACCTCAAGTACTATTTTGATGAAAGTTCAAGCTCCTTGATAATCTTCCATGATGACAAAATTAATGCTGTATTTCAATTTGGTGAGGAATTTGTCTTGGGGAAGGAAAAGTGAATAGAAAGACCCCACTAAAAGTACTATTTTGAAGAAAATCTTTCAAAGTCTTTCATAATCTTCCATGATGACGACATTAAGGTAATGCTTGGATATTCAATTTGGAGAGGAATTTGTGGAGGAAACCTCGCCAAATCCTAGATCCAAACATAGCCTAAGAGTGTTTTGAATCTTGAATTTGGGAAATGATTTGTGGAGGGAAGAGAAAATGGAAGGAAAATGTGAAGAGAAAAAAAAAACTTATAATTCATTCAAATTTTCTTTTCCCTCCACAAATCACTCTCCCAATCCAAAATTCAAAAACAGCCTAAGCAAGCAACCTTGTATTCAACAGTGCGTTTCTTGATTCCCATCTTAGCTCTTATCATCAAGGATGCAAGGAGATGATCATGAAATTTCTTGTTTCAGATGTGCACCTAACCAGACAAGCTGATTTGAATCACTTCTCTTTTAAGGATCTTCTCACCAAAGTTGCATTATGAAGGTGGCTTTCTGATGCCAAAGCCTGGCCCTCAATATTTCAGATTGAAAAGAAAAAAAAAAAACTAATTTCATGCCTTATGTTATGTGTGACATTCCAAATGAGTCGGCTAATCATCTTTTCCCAAAACAATGGTCTTGCAAATGCATTTAATTATTCATGCTAGAACTCCTCTCTTCTCTTGGTTAAGGAACCAATGCACATCCCTATAGTCCCCACCCCAACTAGTCACTACGTGCATGGGGATCTCATTGCAGTTACAATGTTTATTTTTGTTAGACAACGATTACAATTATCAAAGAATAACTCTTGTTTCAACTGATTGAACAATTGGAAGCAGTTTACTTACAGTACTAGTTGACATCCATGAAAAGTATTTACTGAATTATGAGTTTAGTATATTCAGCTTATAAAAAAGTTTGATGTTCCTTGCCCATTATCAAACAATCCCTTATTCACAAAAACTCATGTGGGATTAATAGTTTTCATGTGTGCATAGATTGGCTGTCCCGTACAACTCTTGCTTGCAAAATTTGATTTCCATATAAATATTGAAATATTGTCAATGATCAATAAAAGCACTTAAGTACCTTTAAAAGTAGCCATACTTGTCCCCAAAATCACCCTTCAGCTCCAATGCCAAGATGGGTAGGTGCCTTGTAAGGATAGCATCGAACCCACTGTATGAAAAGAAAATTATTGCTCTCAGGCTTTGAAAAAAGACACATTATTTGGAATAAAAAGAAACATTTTGAAATAAATTTACACTTCTAAAAAAAACAATTCCTTTTTTTTACACGTAAAATAGATAGAATTCGAATACCATAAACTTCTTATTTGCAAGGTGTACTATCATAAAAAATGCAAAATAACTCTAATCCGCATTGAAAAAAATAAGCGCATAGACTCCGCAACAGGTCTCAGACCATAGAAACTATAGAATTTTTTTATTTTTTATCTTTTAAAAAGGAAGCATTTATATACATGAGAGAAACTATACAAAAATATAAAACAGATATATACACACGCACAAACAAATGCCAGTTATCATTGTAAAAGTTTAAGAATACAAAGGAACAAGTTTATCTAAACAATGTGATTGGGCCAGATATGCTAGCAGCAATCGAGCATTTCTTTGATTAAGGTGTTACTCAAACAGCATGGAACAGCACTTCTATTACTCTCATTCCTAAAACTAATGCTGCAGATACTATTAAGCTATGAAGAATGGGTACTTCGAAAATGTTGCCATACTCGTAACGAATACTTACTGGGTATTGGTATGCATACTGATAGGGCTACATGCGTGTTGTTAGTGTTGGGATCCGGGATCCCCCCAGGACCTTTGCGGAAATTAAATCAAGCAGAAATACACACCCACACACACGGAGACACAATATTTAACGTGGTTCGGCAATCCGGCCTACGTCCACGGGAGAGTAACCGTTTATAGCAATGGAGAGATTACAGAATATTACAGAGGAGAAACTCACACTATTCTCACTCACCCATTCACCCGTCTCCCTCGCTCACACCGAGGGAGACGGTTTCTCACATCTCTCACCCTCTTGCTCTCTCTCTCGGTTTCTTCAACTCTACTCACATTTTTGCTCACCACTCTTCCTCACCATTTATACACAAATGGGGAGAGCTCTCATTGGCCATCAACCACCACACACCACTCTTTCTTCTCAAGTGGGTTTACCCACCCCACTTCCTAAATGGGTGGGTGAAGTGGAAAGGCCATGGTGGTGCACTATCACCTCATGGTGCTCCATTACTTTTGGCACTCACAAGGGTGATCCAACAGTTAGAAATTGACCCTTCTTAACCAAGATCGGTGAGACACGAAATAACAAACAAGGAAAAAAAAACGAATCAAACAAATCACACACAAGAACACAAGGATTTACGTGGTTCACTCCAGAATAGGGTTACGTTCACGGCTGCTACAGTTTTCACTATAATTAAAAAAAATACAACTCTCTCTCAACCTAAAATAGGCGTCTCTCATCTATTTATAAGTATAGAATTAGGGTTACACGAAAGTAACATGGGAATTACGAAAGTACTCAAAACATTTTGGCCAAAGGGTAAACCCCCCTTTCCCTTGGGGAAGGGCCCCCAAACCCCCTATTAGACCCAGTGTTTGAGTAAACAGTAGGGTTGAGTGAACAATATTTATCACGGTCCAACAACCCAAAAACCGGGTGGCAATTGGGTACTCCCTGGGTACTCTGTGGGTATGGAAAGGGTACATAAGGGGTACACCAAGCTATGGGACATTGGTGGAGATATGTTTAATTTATTAGAGAGTTTTAACTTACTTGAAATTGTAAATCATTTACCTTATGGATCAGAGATGAAAGATTTCAATGATGAAATTGATGGAAATGAAAATTGAAGTTTCAAGTTTCTAAATTTTGATTAGCTTGCTTTTGGAATGAAACTTTGTTTTGTAATTTTTTCTATTTAATGGCATTAACATAGCTTATGGACTCTGCTTTGTTATTGGTATTGTTGAACTGTGATTTCTCTTTTTGGTTTTGTAATTTCTCTATTTAATTTTGGTATTGAACTTTGATTTGTAGGTGAAATCTCAAACTATAAATTATAAAAAATAAATAAAGTATTTATTGACATACCTCAGTCTTACCTGTATCATATTTTTTTTAGGTCTTGCCGTACCCGTACCAGTATCTGTCCCTGCACATTTGCTTCATAGCTATTAAGGATTACAAGCCCATCTCTTGTTGCAACATTACACACAAATGTATACCTAAGATTTTAGCTAATAGATTACAACTTATTTCTTCCCCATTTGATAAACAGAGCACACTGCATTCATTCAAGGGAGAAGCATTGTGGATAATGAGTTGTTTATGCACAAAATTTTAAGGGGTTATCATAGAAATGATGCGCCACCTAGATGTGTGCTTAAAGCGGACCTGATGAAGGCTTACGATTCTATTGATTAAAGTTTCTTACTGGACGCTATGCAGAGTATGGGTTTTCTGAATCAATTTGTCCAATTGATAAAGCAGTGTAATGGTACTGTCATGTATTCAACTGTTGTCAATGGAGAACTTGTGGATAATTTCAACGCTAAAAGGGGTCTAGGACAGCCAGATCCTCTATTCCCTTGTAAGCATGGAAAATTTCAGCCAATTACAGATTGTCACATACTACAAAGGCCTACAAAATATGACACAATTATTGGAAAATCAAATATTGCCATGTGTCTAATTGGTCTTAATTCAAGATTACATAAATGGTGAAACCACAAGTTGCCACATGTCAAAATGATGCAGTCTTCAAGATGAAAAGTTTTTGGCTAATCAAATTAAGCCACTTGTCGTATTGAGGTAGTCAAGCCAATCAAATTATGGCACACCATTAAAGTGTTTGGTATTTATCTCTAAATAAATCAGAGATAATTATCAAAGAAGTTGAAGTCTATAAATAAAGGTGATCTTCGCCAGAATTTTACATACAATTCTACATAAAAAAATCAAGTTGTAAAGACAAAAAATTTACATCAAGCCATGGAAGAAAGCTCTTCAAATAAAGCCCCAAAGTCCTGAAGAACTTTCCTTGCTAAAGCCTTCAATTTCAAGGCAATTGCTCGTGACAAAGTTCCATCAATCTCTATCATGCTTGAAGCTTAGAGATTCAAATGATCTTCTTCTACTAAATTGGAGAGCATTCTACAAATTTGATTTGGGAACAAGCTGTCAAGCCCTCAAGTCAATGTCCTACAAATTTGTTATCTTCTTTGTGTTTGTGCTACTTGGAGAAGATTTCGCCGTTCGATTCAGGAACAAGCTATCAAGCCCTCGAGTCAACTTTTTGAAGAGAAGAATCAAAGGATCATTCTTTTCTACAAGAATATCTAGAGATTGTAGTCACATCATTTTAAATTAATAAATTTATATTTGTCACTCTTTTTCAATCTTTATTTTGCAGACAAGAAATTTGTGTACTCCCCCTATCTATTTCTGCTTGTTATGGAATGTTTCTACTGTATGTTAAAGGGTAGCAACAAGGGGGTTTTACTTTCCATGCTAGATGCCAAGAACTGTAACTTTTTCAAGTAGCTTTTGCTGATGATCTGTTCATATTTAGTGGTGCTGATAGGAGTTCCATTCAGGTTATCCAAAATGTTCTCCACAATTTTCACATGTTGTCTGGCCTGCAAGCCAACATGCAGAAAAGCTCAATATACTTTTGTGGTGTTGAGGACAGCATTAAAGAAGAACTTAAGCATATACTGACTATCCCTGAAGATACTTTTCCAGTCAAATACTTAGGTATTCCTTTGATATCTACAAGACTGAAAATCGAGGATCGTGAGCTGCTCAAGGAGAAAATTATTAAACGATTTAAAGGCCGGGCCAACAAACTTCTGTCTTTTGGTGGAAAGTGGCAATTAGTTCATTCAATTCTATTTGGTGTACAGGTTCATTGGGCCTCAATATTTATCCTCCCTAAGAAAATTTTGAAAGAATTGGAAGACATCATGAAAATTTTTCTTTGAACAGGATCAGTGTTGTATCAGAATGCTCCAAAAGTGAAGTGGGAACATGTTTGCTATCCTAAAGAAGCGGGTTTGGGTCTGCAATCCTTGGTTATTTGGAATAAAGCTGCCTTGTTGAAGTATATTTGGGCCATTTGCAAAAAAACTGATATTCTTCGGGTAAAGTGGATGCATACATGCATTATCAAGCGTCAAGGTTTTTGACATATGAAAATCCCTCATGATTCTTCATGGACCCTAAGAAAATCTTCAAACTTAGGGATATTGCCCAGCCCTTGATCCAGAGTACTATTGGCAATGGGCAAGATACCCTTTTATGGTTAAATAATTGGCATCCCATGGGGCCTTTATACTCTAAGTTTCGTAACAGTATTTGGCTGAATTTGATCAGAAATATCAATGCTAAAGTCAGTGAAATGATTCAGAGGAATGAATGGAAATGGACCATTAGATGGAATGGTATTATGCAAACCATTATTGAGCAGATTCCACTTACTTGTAGCCAGATGAAGGGAAGAATGATGGAGTTAATTGGATAGCAGCCTCTAGTGGTGAATTTTCAGTTAGGACTGGGCTCCAAACGAGCCAAGCGAAGCCGAGCCGAGCCGAGCTTTTTAATGTTCAAGTTCGTTTATTAAGTATTAGTCGAGCTTCAAAAATCGAGTTCAAGCTCAGCTCGAGCTTGCTCGATTACATAAACGAGCCAAGTTCGAGCTCAAGCTTGAGCTTGAAAAAAAAAAATTAAATTTAAATTAATTTACTTATTAAGATTAAAAAAAATACAAAATTATGAGTAAAATATATAATGATACTTATATTAATAATAAATTTTATCAATCAAATATGTAAATTTACACAAACACCAAACATAAATACAAAATAAAATAGATTATTGAAAATTTATTTAATATATTATTAAAAATAAATATTAATTGATTTATTTTTATGTTTATGAGCCTTATCGAGTCGAGCTTAGTGTTACTCGAGCTTGGCTCGATTAATAAAGGAGCCTAAAAATCGAGCTCGAGCTCGTTCATTTAGTAAACGAGCCAAGATCAAATGAGCTTTAAATGAGCCAAGCTCGAGCTATTCATGAATAGCTCGGTTCGTTTGTAGCCCTAGTTAGGACTGCTCGGCAAGCCATTAGAAGTCATCAACAGAATGTACCTTGGGCAAAGGTAGTCTGGCTTACAGATAATGTTCCAAAATGGGCATTCAATATTTGGCTATGTTTACTTGGCAGATTATCTACCTTGGATAGGGTGTACAAATGAGGTTTAGTTCAGACTCAAACATGCAAGCTTTGTGATGACCTTGATGAGAATCATGCCCATCTCTTTTTCAACTGTTGTTTCACTGATAGTCTATGGCAGAAAATTTTGGATAAGCTCAGTATTTAGAGATGTCCATTGAACCTGCAGGGTGAGTGTAATTGGACTGCACAGCTTGGAAAGAAAAGTAAAGTTTGCTCCAAAGTTGTTCAAGCTTGCACAAGAGAGAAATGCAAGAATTTTTGCAAACAAGAGATGATCAGAGACTGAATTGCTTGAGGGAATTTTGTAAATATTAAGAGTAGTAGTTACCTAGAGAGGTATTGTGGATAATCAGTTTAACAGAGGAGTTACACTTAATTGGAATCTTTCTAGCAACTTGTTTCCATAGGTTTTGATTTCTTTTTGCTGCAAGAATTGCTGGGGTTTACCCTAGTTGAACTCTTGTAAGTTTTGTTTTTTTTTCTGTTATATACATTTCCTTACCCCAAAAAAAAATTATTAAAGGATGATTAAAAAAAATAAAAAATAAAAAGGTTATCTAAACAAAGGGAAAGAAAATAATTTTCTATGTTAATATATAATATAATGTTATTTGTTATATTAATGTTATACATCATTATACCAGTTGTAATGCAATGCTTGCCAGATGTAAAGTTAGTATAGTAGTATCATTATGTTTTGTAGCTTTAGCTAGCTTTCGGTGCTCCATTTGCCTTTCTTCTCTCTATAAAAGTGCTCAATTCTCTTTGTAATAGACAGACAGAACATACATCAATATACAGCATTCTGTTGCTCATTCAGTCTCTCTCTCTCCCAAACTAGTGTTTGTGTTACAATTGTTTCATTCTAAATTAAGCATGGAAAACTAACAAAAGGACCAAGTAAAGATAAGTCGCGTAATGACACAATCATCTGTGATAGGAGGAAGTATCAACAACCGTCTCTTGCTCCATGACAAAGCAAATAAACCAAAACAACAAATATGTTAAAAAAAAATGAATGCTGCACAAATAATTAGCTGCAGATATTGAGCAATCTCATTACTATTACTGAAACAAGTATGTGGTAATTACTTGTATCTGTAATTCATTTTGGCTGTTAAGGACATAATTAAGTGTTGTAAATTTTGCAAAGTGAAAAGATAAATGAGACACATGGACTGACGTAAAGTCGCTAGGCCCAACAGTCCAACACCCAACTCATGCTAGATACATGCTCTGCTCTGTACGTTTCTAGCTATGTTATTAAAATCTTACGATTCGCAATTCAATTCACGATTTGATTAATATATGGAAAATCGAAACGAATTTATGGATGAATCTATTTTGAAAGTGAATCTGTGGTGAATTGCAAGATTCACAATCGATTCACAATTTGATTCATTAAGGGGTGGTCGTAGATCGGTTTTGGACAGTTCGTTTTGCGGTTTGGACCCGTCCGCATGTCTACGGTTTGGGAAAAATTGAACCCGCAACCACCCGCTGTGCAGGTTGCGATTTATGCGGATATGCGGGTAGTTGCGAGAGGTTTGCGGATTGAATTTTTCTTTCAAAAAACAAAACTTGGGCCTGTTTTTTCCCATTACTTTAGAACATCAATAATTAATGAATTAAAACTTACAAAATTAAAAACACAACAAAATCAATTCCTAGCGCAAGCAAAACATTCAAAATCCTAAATTTTTAAATCAAATCATAAAATAACACAAGCATATCATTCAAACTCAATGTTGATTAGGCTAACTGGCCTAAATACTACAATCAACAAGAGCAATAGCAGAACACTACGTTCTGCTTTATATGATTCTATTGTAGAGTATAATGACACGGTATGAAGTAAAACCTACAATAACTTAAAATCAAGTCTTGTTCACATTGTAGGCTCTTGGCTATTTGCCCTCATCATCACTAATAAGAACATTACTTTGACAGATAAAAGATTTTTCTGGTGTTTGCTTCTCAGAAGCCATAATGGCTGTAGGACCTTCCTTCAAAATAGTTTGCTCATAAGACAACTGTGTGGAAGCTCACCGGTCTAGGTTTTTTTTTTTTAAAAAAAAAAAAAAAGTGTTTAGTGCAGGCAGGTGCTTGCGGGTACAGGTGAAACCCGCAACCCGCAATGAAGGAATAATCTAAACCTCACCTGACCCTACTCTACACTTGAAACCACCCATTTATATGCGGTTCGGATTGGGTTGGGTGGTTTCTGCAGATCGAATAACCCTATACCCAACCCAATGACATTTTTTATGATTCATACAATTCTTAAAATTATTGTGTCTGGCACATTTTTCTCCATTCTTTTAGTAAAATGACATAATAAAACTTTAAAAAATGTTTATTATGAAAATAACCAATATACATACACAATTTGTTGTTATTTTGGTAATCATAGAGTTTTTAATAGGATTCAATCATATTCAGTCAAACCCAAAATGTTTTTAACCTTTTCTTCTCATTTTTCCTTTAAAAGAAAATATAATATTTCATATTTATAAAACATATTTAACATCTAAGTATGCAGATATATTTTCTTAAGTAATTTAAAAAAATTGACTGAATCTTTATGATTCACGATTCTATTCGACTCGATTTGCAATTTGGTACAAGGCCATTTTAATTCATGATCCAAATGCCAATTTGACAACTATGGTTCCTAGATAAACAAGTAACATTTAGGCCTTGTTTGGGGTGTTTCAAAAAAGTCAAAAAGTAAAAAAGTTACAAAAAAAGTAAAAAAATTATCACTATTCACAAATTAAAAATATTAAAAAAATAATATACATAATATTTTAATCAAACAAACTTTACATAATTTTCGGGGCTGAATTGACCCTCTAGTACCGTGAGAGGGGGAAAAAATAGAATTACGTATATAAAATCACTAAGTTTGACGGAAATGTTGGGCCCGTTGGGGCCCACCACGGGTCTCGTTTTGATAATCCAAACCGTGCAATATGTAGAACTCGTCCAGAATTATATGCCTGTAAAAAATCACGTTGATCATAAATCGCTAACTACATAATCAAATCAGTTTTGTATAAAAAATGGATGGTGTTATAGTTAACAGTTGACAAGAAAAACTAACACGATCAGATAGCTATCGATATCCAATCGATGTGATTTTTTACAAGTATATAGTACTCGACGAGTTCTACACATTAAACGGTTCCGATTAGCAAAACGGGACCTGTGGTGGGCCCCTACGGGCCAAACAACACCGTCCAATTCAAGCCCGAAAATGAGGCAATCATTTCCCATCTCATAACCAACCCACTACCCTGCCCAACATGTACAGCCGAATCCACTAACTTCTCCTACACACTTACTTATACAATTTTTTAATATACATTTTTTTGTAAAAAAGTCAAAAAAATAACCCAAACATCCATATTTTTTTCCTCAACATTTTAATCCAAAAAAACAAAAAATGTACTTATTTAAGATACTACAAACAACCCCTTAGTTTTTGGAATAAGTAACAAACACTTACTGATAGTAAATTTAAAAGTTGAAAGATGCAAATCTCCATGTGTAAGAGTACAAATATATATATATATATATATAATAATTTAAAAAAAAAACATGCCAGCCAAAATGTTTAACTGATAGTGGTAGAGTAAGATGTTTGCAATTTTTTTTTTTTTTTTTTTTTTTTGTTTGGTTGTTAAGTAAGGTGGCTGCGGTAATGAAAGCCAAATAACTTATTACATTTTGTAGAGACCTATGTGCACCGGGTCAAGTTCATGCCACTATATATTTTATTTTCTCTTCCTTTATATCTTTTTGTACAGGGAGCAAATATTTGTTGTTGTTCATATTTCTCGTGTCCAAGTTTTGCTTCACTTCAAACACCGTCGTTCAACCTGAGAACAAAGCAACGGTGAGCTGCCCTGTGGGTATGATGCTGGAAAGCCCCTCCGACGATCAAGTTAGCACCCTTTTAGAGAAAGAGAAGGAAATGAGACAAAAGACAGATGGCTCTGATAACCAAAATTGCAGACCCGCTGTATGGAGGCGTCGCGTAGTTTAAATAGCTTCTACACACACCACTCTACTCGTCCTTTTCTGGATGCCTAGCTATATTGTTCTCTCTATTCCTTACACATGTACACATCAATACTGCCAAACAATATTTGGCCAAACCACCAAACGGTATTGACGTGCAACTTTAGCGGATTCCTCTCCTTGCATTCAATTGGGCCACATAGCAAATCCTACCGAGTTACTTCCTGCAGGGCACTATAGTCTACCTTTTGGAGCTGCGTTACTCTTGATCGGCCAAAATTTGAGGCGTCTAGCCAACTTTTTCAACTGTACCCATTCGTCCCTGCTGACCTTGCTCGGCCTTGGTGTGTAACAGGTGCGTCTAGTCCGGTTGAAAGCACCATCGCTCCACTTAGCTCGGCAGAGGATCCACACCGAACAACTGGCCTGGTTCAACTTTCTGACCTTTGTGTTAGGGAAAATCAATGATTCCCCACAAGTAAATCAATCAATGGGAATAAAAACTAATGCGGAAAAATTAAATTAAAAGCAACACAATAATTTTTACGTGGTTCCCTCAATACTTGGTCAATTCAAGAATTTTTACGAGATCTAAATCCGATTCCACTATCAACCAAATAAGTTTACAAACGATTACAAACGAGACACTAATGGTCTCAGAAACCACCCTTAGGTGAATTTCAAATAATCACAAATAAACAAGAGGAAAGACCTCACCAAATAGATAAACTAAAGTCTTCAAAAACAGAGTTGAAGAAGACCCAAAATAATTATCCCAAATCAACCCCAGCTGCTTCAAAATAGAGTAGCAAACCAAAGCACCAGTTCTTGAATTTGATGGCACCAATTCTTGAATTGACCAAGTCAAATATGTAGCAACAATCAATACCAATTGAAACCCACCAAATTAAAGTTATACACCAAGCACTCTCACCTAAAAATTTGCTGCTGCTGCTCCCTAATTTTTCCAAAGCACTTAAACAATATATATTTTGATAGATATATTATTGAATCTTGGGTTTTGTAATCAAACCCTAATTGTATTCAAATTGAATTGGGTTTCCACAAATTAGATATAATATATAAAAATATATTATAACTAATACCAAACCAAATTAAACTCTTTTAATAAACCAATTGGGTCACACACTCCAATAAGGAGGTATATCCCAACAATTCTCCCCCTACCAACTTAGGTGGAGACATCAACCATACCCGCCAAAGTTCGACACTTTAAATATTTGTCTCTCGACAAAGTCTTTGTCAACATATCCGAAATATTATTATCTGTGTGAACTTTTTCGAGTTGTAACAATTTTGAATCTAATACATCACGAATCCAATGGTATCTCGCATCAATGTGTTTCGATATTGAATGAAAAGTAGAATTTTTGCTCAAGTCAATAGCACTTTGACTATCACAATAAAGCACATACCTTTCTTGCTTCAAACCCAATTCTTGCAAAAATTTCTTCAACCATAACTCTTTTTTGCAAGCTTCTGTAATGGCAATAAATTCAGCTTCAGTAGTTGAGAGAGCAACACATTTTTGTAATTTAGATTGCCACGCCACAGCTCCCCCTGCAAAAGTCATCAAATACCCCGAAGTAGATTTCCTAGAATCAACATCACCGGCCATGTCAGAATCTGTGAACCCATCAAGTATCAGTTTACCATCCCCAAAACACAAACACACCTTCGAAGTCCCTCGAAGATACCTTAGAATCCATTTTACCGCTGCCCAATGTTCTTTACCCAGATTAGAGAAAAACCGACTCACCACACCAACGGCGTGAGCAATATCCGGCCTTGTACAAACCATGGCGTACATCAAAGAACCAATTGCTGAAGCATAAAGAACTTTTAACATCTCTTCCTTGTCTTTCTTACTTGTAGGACATTGATTCGAACTAAGCTTGAAGTGACCTGCAAGTGGACAACCAACCGGCTTTGCTTTATTCATGTTGAATCTCTCAAGAACTTTCTCAATGTAGCTTTCTTGAGACAACCAAATCAGCCCCTCTTTGCAATCACGAACAATTTTCATACCAAGTATTTACTCTGCCGGTCCCAAATCTTTCATAGCAAAAGACTTGCTCAACTCCAATTTCAACCTGTTTATCATGGTAGAATCTTGATCCACAATTAACATGTCATTAACATAAAGCAAAAGAATAATGAATTTACCATCCGAAAAATTTTTCACAAGCACACAATGGTCCGAAGTGGTTTTAGAAAAACCATTATTCATCATGAAAGAGTCAATTTTTTTGTACCATTGTCGCGGAGCTTGCTTGAGACCATACAAACTTTTCTTCAATTTGCAAACAAATTTCTCTTTCCCTTTTTCCACAAAACCTTCCGGTTGCTCCATGTAAATTTCTTCTTCAAGGTCACCATGAAGAAATGCGGTCTTCACATCAAGTTGTTCAACTTCAAGGTTCATACTTACAGCCATACCAAGTACAACCCGAATAAAAGACATCTTCACAACCGACGAAAAAATCTCATCAAAGTCAATACCTTTTTTTGCCCAAAGCCTTTCACAACAAGACATGCTTTGTACCTCAGATTCTTGCTATCATTCTTCAATTTGAAAACCCACTTATTTTTCAGAATTTTCCTCCCTTTAGGCAACTTCACTAAATCATAAGTGTGATTTTCAAGTAAGGAATTCATCTCCTCTTCCATGGCCTTTTTCCAATCATCTTTCTTTGCGTGCTCAATTGTTTCTTGGTAGCTCTTGGGCTCCCCTTGATAAAAAAATCAACACAAATTCATTGGGAGGATACTTTCTCGAAGGTTGTCGGTCCCTTGTAAATTTCCTCAACTCAAGTTGTGGTGGCGGTTTTTTAAGTTAGATGCTCTTCCTCAATTTCTAGCTCAACTTCATTAGGATTAGCATCATCCTCTACATCTTTAATAGGCGGCTGCATATCTCCCCCATTTTCATCATCAACTGAAGATGAAGGAGATGGATCCATGTCAATGAGATCACTAGTTTTTGGCTCCGGTTGATCACTTTTGCCAAAGTCTTCAATTGTTTGGCCTTCAAGAAACACAGCATCACGGCTTCGAATGACTTTCTTGTCGACCGAATCCCACAATCTATACCCAAATTCATCACGTCCATAGTCAAGAAAAATACATTGTCTTGAGTTACTATCAAGCTTGGACCTCTCATCCTTTGGAATGTAAACAAAAGCTCGGCAACCAAACACTCTCAAGGGCTCATAAGATACATCTTTATCGGTCCAAACTCTTTCTGGAACATCACCATTCAAAGGATAGGAAGGAGACAAATTGATCACGTCAACAGCTGTCCTCATTGCCTTACCCCAAAAGGATCTTAACAATTTAGCTTGTGAAAGCAAACACCTTGTTCTTTCCACAATGGTGCGATTCATTATCTCGACAACGCTATTTTGTTGAGGAGTCTTCTTAACTGTCTTTTGGTGCCGAATACCTTGGCTACGACAATGCTCATCAAATGGCCCAATGTATTCACCACCATTATCTGATCGGATGCATTTCAATTTCTGTCATGTTTCTCTTTCAACCATGGCCTGAAAATGCTTAAATACTTATAGAACTTGATCTTTAGTTTTTAGTAGAAAAGCACAAACTTTCCTTGAATAATCATCAATGAAAGTAACAAAATAAAGTGCATCATTATGTATTCTAACTTTCAAAGGACCACAAACATCCGAATGAATTAACTCCAAAACATTTTCTTTTTTAGAAGCAACATTTTTCTGAAAAGAAACTCTATGTTGTTTACCCGCCAAACAATGAACACAAGTTTTAAGATGTGTACCTTTCAAACTGGGTAGAAGCTCTTTCTTGAACAAAACTTATAGCCCTTTTTCACTCATGTGCCCAAGTCGCTTATGCCACAATTCAGTAGAAGTATCATCTTTAAGTGCATTGATAACACCTTTACAAATTTTTCCTTGCATTGAATAAAGTGTATAAGTCTTCTTGCACTTAGCCACCATCAAAGAACCCTTTGTGAGCTTCCATATTCCATCACCAAATTTGTTGTTGAAGCCTTCATCATCTAGCTTCCCAGTAGAGATCAAATTGAGGCGAATGTCGGGAACATGCCTCACATCTTTAAGCAACAACTTGCAGCCTAAATTTGTTTCCAAGCAAACATCACCCATGCCAATAATCTTGGACAAACCTTCATTACCCATTCGAACAGAACCATAATCTCCTTTGGTGTAGGTAGTGAAGAAATCAACTCGAGAAGTCACATGAAAAGAAGCACCGGAATCAATCACCCAATTGCTCTCTTGGGCCACAAAATTGATACAATCATCTTCACAAATGACCATGAGATCATCGGTAGTAACTGCCGTTGTGTCTTCTTGCTTCCTATCCATACTTTTGTCACGCCTTTTCACCTTATTCTTGAGCTTTCAGCATTCCCACTTCATGTGCCCTTTCTCATGGTAATAATAGCACTCAATGTCTTTCTTTGAAAAAGAACCATCTTTTGATTTGTCACAGCTTTGATCACGACCATGAGGAGTCTTACTCCTTTCCCTTGTTTTACTTCGGCCTCTCACAACAAATGCTTCCGAATGTGAGGAACCTGCTGATTTTCTTCTAGTTTCTTCATTCAACAAGCTGCTAGTGACTTGACCCATTGTGACAACTCCATCAGGTGCCAAATTACTAACTGTTACAACCAAAGTCTCCTAATTTTCAGGTAAAGAACTAAGTAGCATCAAAGCCTGCAACTCATCATCAAAAACAATTTTCATAGAAGCAAGTTGGTTAACAATACTCTTTATTTCATTCAGATGTTCTGGAATAGGGCTGCCTTCTTTATATTTTAAATTAACTAACTTACGAAACAAAAAGCTTTATTTGTGGCTGATTTCCTATCATAAAGGCCTTCTAATTTTTTCCATAAATCATGTGCTGAAGTTTCAGTAGCAACATGATGAAACACACCGTCATCAATCCATTGACGGATAACACCAACGACTTTTCGATTAAGTCTCTTCTATTCATCATCTTTCATACCCTCGGGTTTGCCAAAATCACCCTCAATGGGTCCATATAAATCTTTACAAAATAATAGGTCCTCTATTTTAGTTTTCCAAGTTACCCAATTGCTTCCATTAAAGCTAGACATACGACCCGCATTCCCCTCCATTGATTTACACAAAAAAAATAAACTCAAATAAACCGTAAGCTCTGATACTAGTTGTTAGAGAAAATCAATGATTCCCCACAAGTAAATCAATCAATGGGAATAAAAACTAATGCGAAAAAATTAAATCAAAAGCAACACAAGAATTTTTACGTGGTTCCCTCAATATGAGGTATGTCCACGGGATCGAAATCCGATTCCACTATCAACCAAATAAGTTTCCAAACAATTACAAATGAGACACTAATGGTCTCACAAACCACCCTTAGGTGAATTCCAAATAATCACAAATAAACAAGAGGAAAGACCTCACCAAATAGATAAACTAAAGTCTTCAAAAACAGAGTTGAAAAAGACCCAAAATAATTATCCCAAATCAACCCCAGCCGCTTCAAAATAGAGTAGCAAACCAAAGCACCAATTCTTGAATTTGATGGCACCAATTCTTGAATTGACCAAGTCAAATACAGAGCAACAATCAATACCAATTGAAACCCACCAAATTAAAGATATACACCAAGCACTCTCACCTAAAAATTTGCTGCTGCTGCTCCCTAATTTTTCCAAAGCACTTAAGCAATATATATTTTGATAGATATATTATTGAATCTTGGGTTTTGTAATCAAACCCTAATTGTATTCAAATTGAATTGGGTTTCTACAAATTAGATATAATATATAAAAATATATTATAACTAATACCAAACCAAATTAAACTCTTTTAATAAACCAATTGGGTCCCACACTCCAATAAGGAGGTATATCCCAACACTTTGGGCTAACGTAGCCGTGTGATCTAGAACCTCGACCAAACTTCCCTCGGCTATGCCAACTCGGTCGCGTAATCCAACGGCAAGGCCCAATTCACAACTAGCTCGGCCTATTTGCTTGGCGCAAACTCCCCTTTCACTTTTAAAGATTTTAATTCCAAAGCCATGTATATGCACAAACTACTGGAACAAGACCCCTTTTAATAATTATTTTAATGTTTTTTGCAAGTAGGTAGTACGTGCTTGTTCAAATTTATTACATGAATCATCAAAATAAAAATATAAGGAAAAGGAAAGATAATGTGGGTGAAAACAGAATTAGTTCTTTTTCATATTTTAATTGAATCCAATTCTATTTTATTTCCCCTCTATAATCCTTTATGGAGCTGCTTTCTTTTGCACATTTGTCTATTTCCTAAGTAGCACAAACACAGACACAATTTTCACAAAAAAGTAGGACACGACATATGTTATATATATGATAATTTATTCAATGATAATAAAAAAAATGTAACACAATACATTTTTAACATTAAAAAGCTATATATTTCATAAGTTAAACATCAACATATCATTTACATTCTAAACAATGCAAAATAATTATAAAACATTGTGTTACACATAATGTATTCATTTTATAAATGTTTCTAAACATATTTAGCATGCAAAAGTTGTGTTATGAAAAATGAAGAATATTGTTATAATGAAGAGATTCATCATATAGAACATATTTGGAGGTTTCAAGAAGTGTTGCCGAAGTGTTCGCAAAATGTCGCCGAAGTGTCCGATGCTATAAATTTGATTTTTTAATCAAGAAACGCTAAAAAAGTGTCTGACACAGTTTTAGGGATGCCCACAGAGTGTCATCTCGGACAAGGGTGTCGAACACGACATGCTTCCTCCATGAAAGTGCTGGCACTTCTTAGTCTATTTTTATGAAGCATGAACACTTCTCAGAATGTGGTGTATCCGTGTCAGACATCAACGCTTGTCGGACACTTTCCCACACAAGTCGAACACTCGTCCAAATGTATCCTATTATTTTTTAATATTTTAAGACCTAGCCACTCAAAGGAGACACGTGTCCCTCACATGGAAACACATGAAACTAATTGTCAGTTTGAGAAAAATAACCTAGCATATAAAGATAAAAGAAAAATAATGTAGATTTACAAAAAATAGTGTTATGTTTCATTTTTTTTTTCATTATCTTTGAATAATACATTCATATATATTACATATAATAAATATATTGTAAACAAAGTATGACGCAGCGGAATAAAAATTAACAAGGTCATACCTTTCTGAATCAATCTGAACTCTGAAGGATCTCGTGGGTAAATCACGTGCTTCCTGAATCTGGTCAATCAACCCAGCAGTGGGGTGATATTACAATGGTGAATATCACCCACACAAATCACAGTGCAAATGGCTTCTTGATCGTTGTTTATGGGAGAGAGTCAGTATATGGGAAAAACTCAGATCATACGTTGTTTTTTTTCACTTAATCACCCATAACCCATATATCAGATATATAACATGTTATTGTTATCTATCCATATCAGTCAAGGAGATAATATCTGTATCCTGAGTGGTTATCCTAAATAGGTTTGAAGTCAAATTCAAAACCCATTTGGATAAGGTTCAAATTCAAATGTTGAAATGGTTATGCCACATGGGCGCCCATTTCTAACATATATAAAACTATATATTTTATGCGTGTCACTCACATGTCGTGTCATGCATTCTTTGAATTGTTGTATCGCATGTTTGTGTCTATTCTTCTTAAATCTGTTTATTAGTCCAATTCTCAAATGAATTGTTGTACTTTAAATGCTAGGAACTGTTGATTGTGCAATATCATGTGGATTTTACACTTAAGAATAGGTTATAAAAGAATACTACAATGTTGGAATATTTGTTTTATGTTCCCAATGTTAAACTAATGCAATCCTTCGCTGCTGAGTGCTTCTAAGAAAAATAACCTAATGCGAGGATTCGAAGTTGAATGGAAATAGAGAATACTCATCCATCAGCAGGAGGTTTCTTAAAGGCTACATGGAACTCGAAAGGTCATGACCAGATTATATGGAACTTGTTAGCAATCAATGTGCAGTGTGTGTATATGAGTTTTGAGAACCCCATTTATATGTATGTGAGTTTTGGTATTTTTATATGACTTGCTATATGTGGCCCCCAATCATGTAGTGTCTACAATGATAGATGTATGTGAGTTCTCATTTACTAAGAAGCTATGAAGTATAGACATGGACATACACGACATAGACACTGACACGTCGACACGCTAAATTTCAATAAAACAAAAAGGGTTAATTACCAACTAATCACATTAAGTAGACTTAAATACCATTAAGTCCTATCAACCTTTTGAATGCACCAATAAATCCTACTCTCTCTCTCCCTCTCTCTCTCTCTCTCTCTCTCTCTCTCTCTCCCCAAAAGCTTCACACAACCATTGTCCATCTCCACCGTAGTTATTCGGACGCCACCACCATTGTTCACCAACTATCTCTACCATCGCCAATATATACACCATTGCCACCATCGCATATCCTCCTCCACCATTGCAGACCTACACTCCATCGTCATTGATTTACACTTTATCATCGCACATCCACTCCTACCATCGCTGATATACACAACCACCACCTCCTCTGCTGCAGCCACCATCTTTATCATTATCATCCTTGTTAGCCACCACTTTTCGGACCTCACCTAGATCTACACCAATCTAGTTGTTTAGGTAATGAAATAGACTCTAAATGACTCTAAACCACAGTGATTCTCTAGACCTCGCCCCTCTTTTTCTCTCTCTCACTCTTCGTCTCTCTTCTAAACTAGATCTGTTGAAAATCAAATTCATATTCAAATTTATTTTTTAGTGATATATTTACTAGTCTTTCTTTTCTTTTCTTTTCTTTGTGTGTGTGTGTGTGTGTGTGTGTGTGTGTGTGTGTGTGAGGGAAGGGTGAGTTCTTGTGAGTGAGTGAATATGAGTAAGAGTGAGTGATTCAAATTTGTCGGTCGTAATTTTTTTTACAAATCGATCAGTGAAAAATTTATCACTAAATGTGTTTCTAATAAATTTATTAGATTAGATTAGATTAGTTTATGTTGCTTCCTCTATTTTTGTATGTTTGTTTGTGGTTGTGTTTCTATAAGTGAATAAGTATATAAGCAAATGATAGTGAATGAATGTCTATGTATGTAAATGTGAGTGAGTTGGTGTGTAAGAATAAGTGACTGAGTGGTGGAGGTGGTGGCAGTAGTGATGTGGTGGTGATATATGTTATTTTTGTTGAAAAATGCTGAAAAAATGTCACCGAAAACTATTGTCAGAGGCGGTCACCAGAAACTATTGTTGAAGGTGATCGTCGACGGCTAAAGGTGGTTGTTGTTGGGGGAGGACAGAGTCATAACAATGTTGGTAATGGAGATGAAGAAGGTAAAGGAAGGGTATTTTAGGAATATTGATAGGTGAAAAAAATGAATAGGATTTGTGGGTAAATAAGTTTAGATAATAGGACCAACCCGTAAGTGTTCCAAAAAAAAGGGGACACGAACATGGTTTGAACATGCCGCAAATAATTATGTCTTGATATTTTGTATTATCTAGAAATATGTTATATTATATAGTTATATATGTATTGTTAAAATAAACATGTATAATATATACAATTAAATAATTACTTTATAGTAAATCTTGTATCTAATTTGCTTGAATAAATTTTTACACTACTAGATGATAGTAGTTAAAAATCAAACAAACAATAGCAAACATATATAATTGCAACATTTCCCTCAGCCTCCAAAGCCATTTTCTAATACATTTACATACCTTTCACATTTTTCATTTAGTTTTATGTAAAATTTCTATATGATTATTCTTACAAATTATTCATTTTTTTAAAGTATAAGATATTTATGTCAAATTCACAAATTTTGAAAATCATACATTGGAAAATGTCCAACAACTTTTGGTCTCATGTTTATTTTTTAGGGGCACCTACAAGTCGGTCCTATTAATAAGATTTATTTACTTATAAGTCCTGACTAATAAATTTATCACCGTAAATTTATTCATTAATATCCACGATCCTTACTCATATTCACTCACTCACTTACAAGAATCTACCTTCATCTTTCACATACACAAAATAACAGAGACTAAAAAATTTATCACTGAAAAATAAATCTAAAACAAAGGAGATGGTGGTGATATGTTGGTTGTGTAGATCAACACGGTGGAGTGTAGATCTGCAATGATGGCGGTGGTTATGCAATAGTGGAGGTGGTATGTGAACAACGACGACAGTGGTGATGGTGGGTAGACGGCGGCGGTAGATGGTAGACAATGGTGGTATGAGGCTTTTGAAAAAATGATGGAGAGAGAGAGAGAGAGAGAGAGAGAGAGAGAAGATAAAAGAATTTGATAGGTAATAATTTAATGAGGGCAGAACTTATTGGTGGATTCAAAATGTCAATATATAGGACTTAATGGTATTTAAGTCTACTTAATGGGACTAGTTGGTAATTAACCTTATCTTTTTAGCCATAGACGTGGCTAAGAAGTGATAGACACGTCACAAAATAAGTGTCGGACACGTGTTCAAAATTAAGACTTTTATTTTTAATTATGGACACAAAAAAAATATTGGATACGTATCCAAGAGTGTCTAAGAAGTGTCGATGTTCAACATAGACATATCACCTTCTTAGAAGTGTCTGTGATTGTTACCAAGGAAGTTTTGACTGTGATCAAGTCCATGAGTTGTTTAATGGTCCAACATTTAATGATAGCTTGTGGGTGGGGCTTGATTTCTTAGGCTTGGGGATGGGGCTTTGTGTATGTGCATGTGTTTAGCCAAATCTCTGGGTTGTGAAAGATTTATTTATTTTGAGGCTAGGCTTATATTATTTCTTCCTAGAAAGACTTTCATGCGCTTTAAACTTTTCTACAAGACCAAAAAAAATCATAAGCAACTTAGTTCAAAGTGAAGTGATAGAATTGAAACTTATACATAGTTTCCTAACTTGGTAGAATTAACTAGAATTGAATATGTCTATTTTTATTTTTTGCTCATATTGATAGCAATGCCTACTAAAGTCTTGTGCCTAACATTCACGTTCTTAAGAATGTGCCATTACAAGACATCATAGTTAATTGTGGTACAAATCGTGTATTGATTTTTTATTTTTCTAAATAACATATTGTATAATGTTTCATAAGATTTTTTAAACACATTGAAAAATAGATAGAAAAATAAATATAATTAAAGAAAATTACAACAAAAAAATGTTAGTTTTCTGAAAAAATTCGTATGTTTTTATTGTCTATTTACACAGTACACAACTATTTATATAGCCCTAAGACAAAGATTAAAAAAAAGGAAATAGAATCCCTATACAATCAAAGATATATCAAACATGCCTAATATAAATATATACAGAATATATACAACTATATAGAATAGATACGAATATATTCTCACACCCCCGCTCAAACTCAAGGTGTTGTAGCAGAAAATACTGACAATTTGTTTTGAAGAAACCGAAACCGAGCAGTGGTGTGAGTCTTGGTAAAGAAATCAGCAAGTTGCAAAGACAAAGTAACAAATGGAACTAAGATAGAGCTAGACTGCAGATGCTGATGAACAAAGTGACAATCAATCTCAATGTGCTTCGTCCGTTCATGAAAGACAGTGTTATGGGCAATCTGAATAGCACTACAGTTATCACAGTCGAGAGATGTCGGGAAAGACTGAAGGACACACAAATCAGACAAGAGATAACCAACTTTAGTAGTAGCACGAGCCATAGCACAGTACTCAGCGTCGGTATTAGAACAAGCAATAACAGTTTGTTTCTTACTTTTCCAAGAAATCAAGGAATCACCAAGAAACATACAGAAATCAAAAGTGGACTTACAATCATTAACATCACCAGTCCAATCAACATCAGTATAGGCCACCAAATCCAAGGATGAAGTAGAAGACAATAGCAAGCCTTGGAAGATAGTACCATGAAGATAGCGAAGAATCCGAAGTAAAACAACCCAATGGGTGGAGCGAGGAGCAAAAACGAACTAGTTAAGCACATAAGCAGCATAGGCAAGATCAAGGCGAGTAACTGTTAGATAGACTAAGCAATCCACAAACTCTCGATATAAAGTAGGATCATCCAGAGAGATACCATTAGTAGTGTTAAGCTTCACATTAAGCTTAATGGAGGTATCAGAATTCTTAGTGTCAGTAAGACCAGCATAATAAATAACCTCATTGGCATACTTAGCCTGAGACAGAAAGTAGCCCTTGGGAGAAGAAGCCACCTCAATACCAAGAAAATACCAAAATGGTCCCCAGATCCTTCATTTTGAAAGTGCGGAAGATATTATACTTGAATTTAGAGATAACAGAAGAGTCAAAGCCAATGATGATCATATCATCCACATACAGCAATAAGGCAACAAAACTAGCAGAGGTATAGAGGAAAAACAAGGTAGAGCCGTGGGCACAAGAATGAAACCCAAGCTCAGTAACAACTATCTAATAACGATCATACCAAGCACGAGAAGATTGCTTTAAACCATACAGAGCATGCCGAAAACAACAAACCTATCTAGAGGAATGATGAAGGCCAAGGGGAGGACACCTGTAAGCCTCCTTAGTGAGATGACCATTAAGAAAAGTATTCTTAACATCTATCTAATAAAGAGGTCAATGACAAACAGCAGCAACAAATATCAAAGTACGGACAGTAGTCATCTTGGCAACAAGGACAAAGGTATCCTCATAATCAATACCATACTCCTATGAGAAACCTTTGGCAACCAGGCGACTTCATAGTGCTCAAGAGAACCATCAGAATGAGTCTTGACTTCATAGACCCATTTGCAACCAATTAGATTCTTGCTAGCAGGCAGAGGAACTAGCTCCCAAGTACTAGTCTTCTGCAATGCAAACAACTTATCCTCCATAGCCGGAATCCAATTAGGATTCTAACAGGCCTCCTTGTAAGATTAAGGTTCTAAAAAAGAGTGAATAGCAGACAAAAACGTACAGTATGAAGGAGAAAAACATGTTTTAGCAAAACCAAGTTTGACTACCTATTTACGGAGGATTCTTACTGTTAGCAAAATCAAAATCGTCAAAAGTAGGAGGATTAGCAGCAGGGCAGAGACAAATGGTAGAGGGAGAGCCTTGCGACGAAAATAGACTAACAACGACGAAGGAAGAGGAGGAGAAAGAGTAAGCGGGGAAGGAGATGGAGGATGGAACAGACTCGTAGGGGACAGTGGAGAGGGACTCAACAAGAGGGGTAATAGAAAGAGAAGAAGGAACAAGCTCATGGGGAACAGTAGAGATGTACTCATTATGAGGAACCTCAGAAGCTTAGTTGCACGAAGCGGGGGCGGAGGCGAGGCGAGGAGCGAAGTGATAGAAGTTTCTTAGGTTGGGAGCGCCTATATATATATAGTATGTATATATAAATAAAATTAATTCAAAAAATTAGCATGTATTTGTTTTTTGGAGTGGCTTTATTTAAATATATTGAATTTGATGACTTACATTACTACACAAAAATATAATAGAATCCCATTAGAAAATTCATCACTAATGCAAAATATCATTAATTCTTAATCATCTAATCAAACAAAAAGACTTGACAACCAAAAGAGTTCACTAATTCTTATAATTTCCAAAAAGTAAGCAACCAAAAAGAAAGTCAAAAACTAAGTGTAGCTCGACTTTTTCGCACCCCTTTCGAAGGTTTGAAAGAAAGCCCTATAGTTCAGACTCCCGTGGTTTTGAATCTAATTTCACAAGTGCAATATGAAACTGATAAACACCAAAGAGTCCAAATCCGGCAAATCGTTTTGGAAAATTGATTTTAAATCAAAAAGTGCCAAAATTGGATTGCTTTTCCAGATACAGAGTCGCCACCAAAATATTTTATTTTTGAGAAAATTTAGAAAACCCATGACTCGTGCCAAAGGCCACGTGTCCGTCATCACTAAAGTTGTCTCGGCTCGGGAATTTGGGTACGAGAAGGGAAGGTCATGAATTGAGCACCCCCGCTCGCCCAATCAAAGATCGGCCTCTACTAATCATGATATGACTTTTATAAACATTATGTGCTCTTGTCTCATGGCAAGCATGCTAGACATGGAAACATTCACACTTATGCAAGTATGCTAAAGGATAAAAATTCACCTAGTAATCCAAGCTAAGAAGATATGAGTTAGAAAAATATGCATGGTTCCTAACTATACAAGATGCCTAATGCAACACATGCAATAATGCAATTAATAGGCTCGGCTACTAATACGACATATGAAGCAATTGGATAAGATGTGGTTAAACACGTATTCAAAGAAGTATTGAAATGACAATGCAGTTTGAATGATGCACCGAGCCTCGGTGCATGCAATACAAATGAATGGATGCAGGCATAAGGTATGCTAATTTGAGACATGTCCCTAATCTAACCATCAAAAGCGATTAAATAAAAGAAAGAAAGACGAGGGGTTGAAAGACATACACATACGCACGTACACTTATTATAATATTACACCCTCGTGAAGGAGGGTCCGAATGAATAAGCTAACCAACTAGCTACGCTAATTAAGCTAACTAATTATTACAAAGCTTGAATTAATTAACTATTTCTAGTTAACTAATTACAAAATGAAATTAAATAACTAGTTAAACTAACTAATTTATTTACAATACTTAATTAGTTACAACTAATTAATTACAACACAGATATTTAAACATTAAATAAACTTGGAATACAAGGGAGGCTCATGCATGCTCGGTTTCCACTCAAAAAGCCACTGCCTTGCTGCTGAATGCCTCTGTTTGTGCATTTGAACACCAACAATTTTGTCCACTTCCAGAACACCTCTACTCCACCTTACCAACACATTGTGCAAATCTCACTGATGGCCGACAAGGGGCCGGTCGACTATCACTGGTGGCCGGTCGACTACCGGTGGTGGCTGTCAGCCACTGATAACCTGGACTTCCTTGCTGCAAGCAGAGAGCAAACAAAGCAAAACGGTGTGTTTCTCAAGGGTTGTTTGCACACTTTGCCTCTCCTTTTCATGGGGAAATCAAAGGAGAGGCAAAACTTGGTTCTCAAACCATCAATCAAGCAATTTCATTGCATGATGGCTTGTGAAACCAATTGTGCAAGTTAAATAAATGCAAAAATGAGACCAAAATGACCATCACCCTATCATGCATGATCAAGGGCAATGGAGACCTAGGAAAATGGCACATTTCATCACTTTTTAGTATGAAATGTCCCGTTTTCCTTATGTTCAAATTAACGTCCGATTTGAACACATGCAATGTAACACAAAGAGATGCTTATCTTGCCACTTTTACTTGCCAATTTTGTTTACACATTTTAGTTACCAAATCATTCATTAATCAATATGTCCATTGGTGAGTGTCTTCTAAGATGAAAGAAGTGTCAACCAAGGGGTAGTTTAAGGCATGAGAGAAGCTTTATGCCGTTGGTAATGAACCCTCAGAGGAGGATTAAACCATTAAGCATGAGCCTCAATCTCAAGCTTAAACAACCCTAAGGTTGAAACATCCCTCAAAGAAAATGAAAAAGTGAAGAAATGAGAGAGATTGCAAAGATTATAAGTGCTAAAATTAAGTGAGAAAAAGCACTAAAACATGCAATCAATTCAATCTAATGGTGGTTAAAGCCTTAAAACACCAAGCTAGTGAAAGAGCTTACACTACAAGTATGTAATACAAGACTCAAATGACTTAACCAGCCAAAAACAGAGTTACAACAGTCCAAAAAAAGAGCCTAAATCATGCTGGAATGAAGCTACAAATTGCTAGAACAATAGGCTAACACATGGGGCTAACTAGGCATGCAAACAAAAACACAAGGAGGGGAGGCTAACCCCTCTAATTTTAAACTTCAAAATGAGTTTTTTTCCACTGAAAAACCTTTGAAATTCAGTTCTTAAAATCCAAAAAAAAAAAAGATAGCAAAAGGGTGGGAAACAAAGGTGGAAAAGCCTTATAAGCAAGGAATAAAGAAGGGTGAGACACCCCCTAACCTTAACTAGCCTAACACACCAATTTCAGCCCACAAAAATAGGGTTTTTTGTGGTCCAAAAACAGCCCCAAAATAGTGGAAAGAGACAGGAAAACAAGTGTGCAAAACAAGCTTAAAGGACAAGTATTATACCTCTTGAAGCAAAGAAAAATTCTAGGCACAAATCCAAGCTAAAACCACCTTCAAGAGCTCCAAGAAGGCCCCAAGGAACCTCAGCTCAAAGATGAGAGGATTTGGTTTAGGATGTGTATGCAAAAGTGTAGAGAAACTAGGCAAGTGTGCACAAAATTGCAAGAGAGAGAGAGAGAGATTTTTGTTGCAAATTTTCTAACCCTCAAAAATGGGGGAGGAGACCCCATATATATAGAAAAAAACAAGCACGTCTCTCAAAAATATCAAGATATACACGTGGGAGCACATGCATGAATCTGTGCCAACAGCTGCCACAGCTGTCACAAAATATCTGTAAAACACTCTGGTGGACGACAGCCACCACTGATGGCCGAAAGCCCATAACAGCGGCTGACAGGCCACCAGAGGTTGCAAGCTTAAAAACCCAAGGTTTTGGTCCAAAATAAGACTCAAAATGGACAATGTTTTAAGGCTCAAAGACAGGGCATTCCACCGAAGACTTCGGGCACTAAATGAGCACATGCAATCATAATCATCGAGTGCACAAGTGATGACATCCAAGTCTTGAGGTCAGTCAAAAATGGTGTGTCTACACTAGGGTAAAAAAAACAAAATATTACAATTCCACATAACAAAATATTTCACTTTTTCTGCCTTTTTTTCACTTCTTCTGTCTTTTGCCATGTGCTTTTTCAAGTCTCCTTTGTGCTGCTACTTGTTCCATTGAATGCTCTTGTGAAGTAGGAGGTGGAAATGATGAAGATGTAGGCAATGGTGGTGGAGTTGGACATGGCTGAACATCTGAAGCTGCAAGAGTGGTATTATCTTCACTGTCTGATAGTGATACATTATCTCTTTCTTCTATTACCATAATATCCTCTTCAATGTTAGCATCTTCTGGATGTGCATCCCAATTTTTAAAATTTTCATAGTCCTCCTTGTACCTTGACAAGAGTCTGATTATAGTGCACAAAAACTAACTTTTCAGCTCGATCAACATTTAACCTATTCTTTTCACATTATGAATGTAGGAATAGGTACTCCAACACCTTTCTGCACAAGAAGTATTCACATGTTGAGACAACACTTTCAATGCTAAAGAATATAATTCGGGTGTTGCCCCACCATACAAATGCCACCATGATAGTGCATCCATGGTTTCCTTGTCATTTACTGCTTGAGTTGTGAAAAAATTCCTTTGCAACGAACAAAATCACTAATTTGTTTTCTTATAACACCAGCTTCAGTTTGATCACAAATCATTTTTTCAATTGCCTCAAGATACCCCTTTTGCACCTCAACATCAAAATGAGGTTTTATTCTTCTCACACCACCTGGGGCAGATTTTGACAACCAATAATTTGTGTAGTACTTAGGAACAAGAATATAAGCTAAACAATGCAAAGGAATGTTCATCTTATCCCATCTTTCCACCACAAATTGATGTATCAAATCATAAACAATAGGATCATTTGAAAGAGTATCCTTAATGTTCCCTAACATAGTATCCATTAACTCATAAACCTCTCCAATCACAGCCTTATCAGAATCTAAAAATCTAATCATCTTATAAATGCATTTTGTGATGGTGAGGACTCTTTTTGCTTTCCTCCAAAAATCATCATCCATAATGGTTTGGTGGACAACGTCATGCTGAAGAGGAGATGGTGTACTTTTTCTCAAATTTTCTCATTGTTTGCTTAGAGCCATGGACAACAAAGCAGGTCTGACTTTAACAAGACATTGTAAAACAATGAAATGGTGCCCAAACCTAGTCTTCTTTGCTTTGAGAAAATCCAGACCAAAAAGTGTTTTGAACAAGTATTGACAAGAGCTATGGTTTTTTATGTATTTTACCACTTCTTTACCCTTCTTACATGATTCATCAACAAATAACAAAGTTGGATCCTCACATTTGGCTATGTCTTTCATCAAGAGATTCAAAGTATGGGCTAAGCAACCTAACCATAATATATGGGAATACTTGCGCTGAATTATTGCTCTAACTACCTTGCAATTAGTGGCATTGTCAGTAACTACTTGGACCACATTGGAGGGTCCAACAAATTCAATTGCTTTAAACAATAAATCAACACTATTTGTTGCATTTTTCTCCTTTGAAGAAACATCATGTCCATTAATAAAAATGGCCTTACCACCAAAAAAAGCCATCATGTTAATCAAAGTTTGATTCTTTAAGTTTGACCAATCATCAGAAACAATGGAAACTCCATGTATGCTCCAATCTTGCATTAAAGGGTTAAGGGATTGTTGAACCTTGCTTTGTTGTTTGTCCAACAAGCTGGCCCTCACCTTCTCATAATTAGGAGACTTGTACTCTTTTGGAGCATTATTAATAGCAGTAACCATATCTACGCACCATGGAGACCTCACAACATTAAAAGCAATGCCATTGCTACAAAGACATCTATTTGGTCCACTTCTTCTTTGTTTCTTACATGAAACATGTTGTCAATTGAAACTTTGACTGAGCGTGGCACATCAGAGGACCTAACAGTTTGAGATTGTACCTATGATGTTGAAGTGGACCTAGGAAATTTTCTGGCCTTGGCATTTCCTAGAAATAGTCGTTGTGCATTTAGTTCCTCTTGTTTCAACAACTCCCTCTTAGTCTTGTTCAACTTTGGACATAGTTGTATACCTTGAGCTCATTGGCCTGGTAATTTGCCTATTAAGTGTGCACAGACTCGGGAATAAGAACCAGTATAAGCCTTCAATTTGCAACCAAAATTGCATATAAATTTTGTAGAGCCACCTCCACCTTTGGAATTAGGCTATTCATCAAAAAATTTTGTGACATATTTCCAAAGTGAAGTAGCAGTTGGCTCGTCAACATCCTCTTCTTCCACAACTTCTTGAGAGTTAATTCTTTGGCTTAAATCCATTCAAAATCTGTAGTGTGAAATCATTCAAGTATACAATAGATTAGAAAAAATAACTAACAGAAAATAAATAGAAATGGAAACCAATAGAGAAAATTATGAATGTACATGAAACGTTGCGTGCCTTAGAAGCCAAAATCAGCTTGCTTGGACTCTTCAAGCTCTGGTTATATATTTGTCTATACAACTTTAACTCCACTTTGAAGAATGAGATAGATGTTGATAATTATATAGAGTTGGCAGGAGTAAAGATCAGAGAGATTTTTTTTGAGATACACCTACTGGTTATTGAGAATAGAAAAATACACCATCTACCAAAATAATAATAAAAAATACCAAAGGTCTCCTCACTGTGCAGCTGATAGCTTGTCATGCGTTAAATGCTAGTGCATGCATACCATCTTGGTATGGTGGATACATTAAAGAGTAGAAGAAGATCAAAAGTCTTGCAGAAGAAATCATTTTATTTGTACATTGGGAGTAGCATGACCAAAAGTGTAGCACAAGTTTGGTAATCATTAGCCCAAAAAAAATTAGTTTGGTTTTAAAAAATAGTTTGGTTATTGAAAAATAGTTTGGTTTCATGTTTATCTTGGCATGAGGTTATTGATGATGTGGAATGCTTCTAATGCTTACATTTTAATTTTTTTTGACATTTACAGTAAGATAAAATTCAAAATTATTGTTTTTAATAATTTCAACAATATTACTGTGTTTTAATTTTGTTTTAATTTTTATATTGTTGTAGAGATGTGTTCATAGTAAAGTTGGCAGTGGTGGTAGTAAAGATGAAATGATAGCAACTATGGTGATAATGATGGTGTTGATAGTGGTCATTAGTGGTAGTGGAAGTAGAGTGGTACTGGTGGTAGTGGGATAGCGGTTATGGTGGTAACGATAGCGTTGATGGTGGAATGGTGGTGTAGTGGAAGTAGATTAGTGGTGGGGATAGAGGTGGAGGGATAGCAGTTGTGGTGGTAACAATAGTGTTGATGGTAGAAGGGTGGTGTAGTGGAGAGGTAGAGTAGTGGGGGTGGGGGTGAAGTGATAACGGTTGTAGTGGTAAGGGTAGTGTTGTTGATGGAAGGGTGGTGTAGTGGAGGTAGAGTGGTGGTGGTGGAGGTGGAGGTGGAGGTGGAAAGATAGTGGTTATAGTGGTAACGATAGTGTTGTTAGTGGAACGGTGGTGTAGTGGAGGTAGAGTGGTGGTGGCAGAGGTGGAAGCAGAGGGATAGCAGTTGTAGTGGTAAGGATAGTGTTGTTGGTAGAAGGGTGTTGTAGTAGAGGTAGAGTAGTGGTGGTTGCGGTGGAAGGATAGCGGTTGTGTTGGTAATGATAGTGTTGGTGGTG
The DNA here is from genome assembly GCA_025200525.1 of Camellia lanceoleosa. Classification (NCBI taxonomy): domain Eukaryota; kingdom Viridiplantae; phylum Streptophyta; class Magnoliopsida; order Ericales; family Theaceae; genus Camellia; species Camellia lanceoleosa. The sequence goes on along the minus strand of CM045763.1, from coordinate 169,113,907 downwards.
GTAGAGTAGTGGTGCTGGCAGTGGTAAGACGCGGTTTTGATTTTTTATTTATCTTTTTTGGACCTTTTTCAAATATATATATATATATATATTCTAATTTTTCTAGTCGTGTAGAATATAAAAGTGTTGATTTTTTGAAAAATTAAAAAAAAAAAAAAAAAGTCATTTGCATATAAAAAAAATTACTCCCAAATATCTACTAAATTTGGATTGCCTAGGTGCAATTGTTTGGTTATCTATGGGCTTATTTGGTTTGTATCTCAAGATATAATTTTTGAGAAAAATTTTTAAAATTTTGTTTGATTCAATTTTTTTGCAAAAAATTTCCAAAATCATTTTCTCTCTCCTACACATCAATCAATCATTTTTTCTCTCTCCTCTCTCCTCTCTCCTTTTCAACAACTTTTTCTCTTACACACATCTATTTAACTACAAGAAAATATCAAATCATCCCAAACTCTAAATCTATTTTCAAAATATACAACCAAACAAACCAAAAAAATTTCTAAACTCTCTCTCCAAAACTTTTTTGAAAATTTATCTCAAAACACAAACCAAACACACCTTATGTTTTTCAGAAAATTGGAACCCTTGTTTGGTTTGAGTTTCAAGATGTGTTTTCAAAGAAATTTTCAGAAAAATGTGTTTGGTTTGGTTATTTTGAAAAAATTGGTTTGGTTTGAAATGAATACAATTACTGTTATTGCATTTATGAAGGTTGTGCAACAATATTATTTATTTTATTTTATTTTTATTTTGTTCTGTGTTTAGAATAAAAAAATAATTTGTGTACAAAATTGGAATATGATAGTAAATTCAAGATGCTGGACTGTTTGGCTAACCAACTATAAAAGTAATATGAGAGACTAAGGGGTGGTTTGGAATGTTCTAAATAAGTATAATTTTTGACTTTTTATAATAAAAAAATGTGCAGAAAAGTAGAGAGGAGATGTTGATTGATGTGATCCAAACATTTTTTTAGTGCATGCCAAACACCTATTAAATGCCACATAATTCACTAGTGGGCAAAAATAATCATTTGACCCCAGCAACTTTGACGCTATATATGATAATTTATGTACAAATGATAAAAATAATTTAACTTGATTTTTTATTTCATTAAAAAAAATTGTATCAAATGTGATGATATTTTAATGTAGTATAACAAAATAGTACTATAATTATAATTAAAACATTATTCATATATAAATCATATAAAAAAAACACTACAATTATTTTTGTAAATATAAATTATATTTTGAGAGTTTTGTTTTAAAATGAATAGTAATCTTTCATCTTTTTCTTTTCATCAAATTTGTGTAAAAAAGTAGTTAAAAACTTCATTTGATATAAAATACTTCAATAATTAGAGACTACGCGTGTTTTTAATATAAATAAAAACAAAAATATGTTGAAAAAAACAAACACTCTATAATTATTTATTTAGATTAAAAAAACACTCTTTTTTTATTTAGATTAAACATAATTATTCAATCTCTCTCCCACTAAACATGATTATTTAATCTATCTCTCCCTCTTTCTCTCTTTTTTTCTGCTGACTCTCTTCATCTCTTGTCTCCCACTCATTCTCTTTCTACCTATTATCTCTTCTACACTTGCTTAGTCTTTATCTCTATATCTTCCCCACTCATTCTCTCATTCTCTTTCTCTCTAACCTCTCTTTCTCTCATTTCCTTCTCTCATTCTCTCTCGTCTCTCAACAAACACTACATCTCCTCTCAGAGCTCAAATAACAAACCCTTTATTTCCTTTGTTCGATCTTCCTCTTTAATGGTGGTGGATAGTCGCGGAGCGGAGGCAACGATGAGTCCCTTCTTTCTCGTTCACGCATTCTCTTATTTTTTTTCACTTTATTTTCTCTGAAATTTGTGATTTGATTTTGGTAAATCATAAGAAATCAACACCCATTTCAAAAGCTTTTCAAAACTATAAAAAAACCAACACTCATTTCCCATTAAGGAATTAAATCCATTTCAAAACCCATTTTAAGAAATCAAAACCATATTATATAGATACATATATTTATGTTATAAATGAAATAAAATATCAGAGAGCAATAAAAGAGAGAGAGAGAGAGAGAGAGACGAAGATCAAGAGACAGAGACCGAGAGATAGAGGAAACGAGAAAAAGATCAAGAGAGAGAGGAAGAAGATCTATCAATAGGGAGAAGAAGATTGAGAGATCGACAGAGAGAAGAAGACAAATTGAGATGGCGATCATGATCGTTTCCTTCTCTACCAAATTCACTTCCTTCTCTACTACAAGTTTCTCATATTTTAAGTTTTATTTATTACTTTTGAGTTGTTTTATTTTCCCTAACAATCCTATCTTGGATAGGATCACGTTTCTCTCTCTACAGAAACGCGATTCTTATACATTTCCTTTTAAGAAATGCGGAATCGCGTTTCTTATGAAGATTCGTCACTTGGTTGCACAATTCCTGCAACTAAGCTCAGAAGGAAATGGATCAATGTGAACCAAATTCTCTTTAGAAACCAGAGCAGTGAAAGGAAGAAGCTGAAAGTAAGCTAGAAGTTCCAGGAAGGCAACATGGCGGAAGACATAAAGGTGGTAGGAAACAGGATTATAACAACAATAGCCTTTCTAAGTATGACTGTAACCTAAAAAGACACACAGAACAGACTGGGCACTGAGTTTTGTCCTATCTTTTCGAGGAAGAAGGACAAAACATGCAGACCCAAAAACATGAAGGAGAGAATAATTTGAGAGTTGGAAAAATAGAGCCTCATAAGGAGAACGACCAAAAAGTAGCGGGTAGGCATACAGTTGAGAAGAAAAGTAGCTGTAAAAATGGTTTCCCCCCAACAAGGAGCCGGAACAATGGCAAAAAGAATGAGAGATCTAGCTGTCTCAAGGAGATGACGTATTTGTGCTCAATACGACTATTTTAGGCAAGTGTATCAGTACAGGAAGTTTGTAGAATACTACCCAAATTGGCCAAATACTCACAGAACTCAGCTTTAAAATACTCCCCACCTAAGTCAGACCGTAACAATTTAATAGTAGACCCAAATTGTGTAGTGATTATAAACTGAAAGTTACGGTATATTTGGTAGAAGTCAAATTTATGAATCATATGATAAACCCAAGTATTGTGGGTGCAGTCATTAACAAAAGACACATAGTATGCAGAACCCCTTTTAGTGAAAACAGGAGAGGGTCCCCAAACATCAGTATGCACAAAAGAAAATGGAGAAACAGAAATAGAATTACTTTTATTAAATAGTAAAGCTGATATTTGGCAAGTTTACACCCCCAACATTCATCAATTTGACTAGAAGAACTTTACCCAACAATCCTAACTGAGCTAAAAACAGTAAGTGGTCAACAGACAAATGACCTAAGCGAGAATGCCACAAATAAAACTGACTTAACTGAGAACCTAACTAAAACAAGAAAAAGGAGATGCAAGCTTTCTATTATATAAAGATCTCTAACTCTACGGCCGATTCCAATCTGCATCTTAGACACTAGATCCTGCACACAATAGACAAAAGAGAAAAAGACAACATCAAAACTAGAAGCATCAAGTTGACTGATAGATAATAAACTAACAATTAGCTAAGGAACATAAAGAATAGAGGGAATAATAACAACAGACACGGCAGAGAGTAAGACAAAACCAATAGACAAAATAGACATGCTAGACCCATTAGCAGTATTAATAATAATATGAACAGGTGGGAGAATACAGTTTTGAAGTAAGAAAAGGTGTGGAGTCAAATGATGAGAAGCACTAGAATAAAAAAGCCAAACAGAAGAAGGGATACCTGAAAAGGATCCAAGCAAACTTGAATGAAGAGAGGTAAGAGCAGAGGCCAATGGAGATGGCTGAGAAATGGACATAATATATTGAAGTTAAACAATCTGAGCACTCAAGAAAGCCAAGCAAGGATTGGAAGCCGAAAAAGATGTAGTATAACCGGCAGGAGGCCGGAAAGTACTCGAAGTAGGACCATAGAATTGTGTCTGAGGTGGCTGAGAGGACAAAGCAGACTAACATCCCTTCTTGGGATAGTTGTACTTCCAATGACCCCTCTGATGGTAAAAAGCACACTCATCTAGACCAAATAGTCTTTTCTTGGGCTTTGCAGTGGCATGAAGCTGATGAGAAGGTGATGTAGATAATAGATGATGCTTAGTAGGAGCCAAGAAGACAGAAGGATGTAGAGTCTGCATCTTAAGATGGGTTTCCTTGGAGAGGAGCTCACGAACAATAGCATTCATAGAGGGAAAAGGAGACCGATGAAGGATGCCACCACGAATAGCCTCATATTGAGGGAAGAGAGCTATTAAAAACTGCACTAAACAACCCTACTCTCGAAACTCAATATAAGGGTCTAATATCTTAAGACTAGGTGGTTCCATAAGAGCCAACTGATCTTAAAGACCTGTCATGTCAATATAGAAGTCCTGAATAGACTAACCCGCTGACGAGCACTCTAAATAGTTGTTTCCAATTCATACCGCTTAGCAAAGTTAGACTATTGATAAACACTCTGTAAATAATCTCGCACCTCCTTGGCAATACTATATTTTGAAAACATCATTCCAATACAGTCATCCACAGAATTATGAAACCAAGTCAAAACTTGGGCATTATCATAATCCCAAGTGTCACATGAAGGTAAATATCCTTCTACTTTTGGATCCGATGGACAAGGAACAAAACCAGAAACATAGCCCCATCTTTTCGAACCAAGAAGAAATCTCTTCATAACACTCACCCAATAAGCATAATTGGTACCGGTGAGTTTGCATTTAATGGCTAGGATTTTGGTGTCCGACATTGTAATAAAACAAGGTTTATAGAATTTATGGGTCAAAGTGTAGTAAATTAAGAGTTGAAGGGCTAAAGTGTAATAAATTAAATAAAATAATATCAGATGGTCAATGACAGTGAGAGGGAGAGCAACAGACCAGCCAAACGAGTTAACAAAAGTCATGAAGCATTGATGTGAAGGAACTAGATGGGTCACGCAACAGGAAGAGAAGTCACAGTGAATCACAGACCAAAATCAATGGCAAGCAAAATCAGAGATCAAAATCGACTTCAACTTTTAAATTCTAAATTAAAGTCATGAAGCAAATCAGATTCAAGTTGACTAGTCACGAATTTGATCAAACCAAAATGAGTCAATCAAACTAAGAGAGGGATGAAGCAGGCGGCTAGGGGTTTGAACCAGACAGATGAAGTAGACGACAAACTAGAGAGAAAGAGATCTTCGCAAAAATCAAAGGCCTTCAAACATTGAAATTCAAACAGCAAGACCATCGACTAGAGTATAAAGATGAGTCTCGAACTAGACACCAGATGGGTTGCGAACTAGACTCGTGACTTTTAAGATGGGTCACGAGTTTCAAAGATGCGAACAAGGGTCACGATTTTGGCCAAGTCAGAAGCTGATTGCAACTCTGATAAGCATAACTTTAGAGAATCATAAGGAGGTTAGCAAATACAGCTAGGCTTTTCTCACACGACTTTGATACCATGTAAGTTTTCTGAAAGAATTCATATGTTTTTATTGTCTATTTACAAAGTACACAACTGTTTATACCAAGACAAAGATTAGAAAAAGGAAATAGAATTTCTATACAATCAAAGGGATATCAAACATGCCTAATATAAATATATACATAATATATACTAATATACAGAATAGATATGAATATATTCTCAACCAAAAAAAAAAACCTAGGGTTTAACCCTAGTAATAAATCAAATCTTAACTCTTTAGTTGTTTCAATTTGAACCCTCAGTTTTAAAATAATATCAATTCTAACCATATGTTAATTATAACTAACAAAACACGGGCAATTTAGACAATTTAATCACTTTTTGTCAATGGTGTTGGATGGCAGCAGTGGTTATTGACTAGGAAGCGAATGAAAATGGTGGCAATGAGTTGGAAAGATAAAGAAATAGTGGTGGGGGAAAATGAATCAAGTAATAGCAATGGGTTGGAGAAGAGAAGGGATGGTGATGGACAACAGTAAAAGTGGGAAGTGGCTATCAATAGTAATGAAGGGGAAAAAAAAAGTGGTTAAATTGTCTAGATTATCCCTCTCCATTAGTTATAACTAATTGATACAAACATGTGATTAGAATTGATACCATTTTAAAAGTTAAGGGTTTAAATTGAAACAATTAAAATGTTAGGGTTTGATTTGTTAACGAGGTCAAACCTTGGGACTTTTTTATAATTTCCCCATATAATTATATAAAAACAAATATCTTGGGAGAATAAAACACTAAATAATATATAATCCTTAAAATTGCAAAAGTAAGGTTTTTAAAAATATATATATATATACATGTATCAATACTTAATGCAAATAAAAAGCAGAGTGGAGTTAAAATATGTATAACAAAAAATATATCATTTTAGTATGTTATTAAATTCTCAAATCAAATTTGCCATTAAATATCATTCTTGTGGTTGTGTGATATGTTTTACATATTGTCTTCACTCGCAATTTAAGTTTTAAATATTTTATTTACAACTTTCAAGTTCTCAAATAGCATGATGGAAAATTTTAAATCTTAACAATGTAAGAAAGCATAAATCAACAACACAAGATACTTAATACCATAAAAGTAGATATTTCTCAAAAAAGGCAAACAAAAATAAAATAAAAGTATCCTTCTTCTCATCTCTAATGAAAATTTCTGATAATAGTAATTTATATAAAATAAATTCAATTATTTTCTTCAAATTTGCTAAAGAAATTAGAAAAATATCAGAAAAATAAGAAAGACAAAAAGAAATATTGCAAATCAGTGGGATGTTTCCCAAAATTATAGTTGAGAATTGAAAAGACAAAAAAAAAATTGCAAAAAACATGGTATCATGAATTAACAAGAAAAAATACTCTTCCCGTCCACTTCTTCTTCCCCTTCCCCTCCCTCTATAACTTCAAAAGCCCTCTCCTTCACCCTCTCGCCATACTGTCCCACCACTACAACCCCTCCATGTCCCTTTTTCGAGGCCAATTAACCACCGCCACTGCCTTCCACCTTACCATTTGCCACCCTCACCGGCAATGTCTCACATCCCTTCTCCATCTTCTTATTATTCACGCTCCCTCTATGAATATATGACTAGGGTTTGTAGTCCTCCGCCACCTTGCACCGCCACAACCATCCCTTGACTACCCCCTTCCACCACACCCAAACCTCCCCCACCTAAAATTTGGATTAAATCTAAAATCCCCAAATCAAAACCCAAAATTACAGAGAGAGAGAGAGAGAGAGAGAGAGAGAGACTTGGTCTTGTGGTTGCCACGATGTTGCAATCTAGTCATGATGGTGGGAGACAAAAGGTTGAGAAGGGTTGTAGTGGTAACAAAGAGAATGGGCTACAAGGGAGAGATCAAGTTGGGAAAGTGAGGCAAAGGTTGAGGGTGCTGGAGGTTGGGGGGTTTCCAGGAGGTCATGGGGTTGCTGGGAGGTTGAGGTAGGGCTTGGGTGACAAAATGAGGGTGTGGAGGACTAGAGAGGGTGGGAAGGGGTGTTGTCGCAACCCCCTAGGAAAATGTGTCGACAAGTGGTTTCAAAGAGAAGAGGATAGTAGAAAAGAGAAAGGAGTGGAAGGAAAGGAAGAGAGGATAGAGAAAAAATGAAGGTTAAAGTTAGAACATGAAAAGTTTTGTAACTAGAAAGTTAAATTTCTCATTAACAATGTGAGGTATAAATACAGATTACAAGAGAGAGCCTTATATAGTTGGATCTTTATCTATGGAAAAAGGATATCTTTCTATGGAATAACAATCAACTAATTCCTAATTATCTGCTATCTATTTACAGAAGAATACTCATCAAAAATAGAAAATCTGTAGATGCTAGAGGATCCGTAATACACCCTCTCAAGTTGGAGCATGTATGTCAATAATGTCCAACTTGTTGACTAAATGGTAAAATTGAGCTGCACCAAGAGCCGTGGTAAAAATGTCTACTGGTTGATCGGCGGTAGAAATATGTTGTAAACAAAACAGGCCTTACTACAATTTATCTCTGACCAAATGACAATCTATCTCGATGTGTTTAGTGCGTTCATGAAATGCCGGATTGTTTGCGATATGTATCACATCCTTATTGTCACAATACATCATTGTCTGCAAAAGGCTGGAAATATTTAGATCCTTTAGTAAATAATGGATCCAAGTAATTTCACGACAAGTGTTAGCCATGGATCGGTACTCTGCTTCTGCAAAAGAACATGAAATAGTTATTTGGTTCTTGGATTTCCATGAGATAAGTGAGGCACCCAAGAATATGCAATAACCAATAATGGAGCGTCCGATGTCTTTGCAACATGACCAATCAAAATCACAAAAGGCCCTCAGCTAAAGACAAATGGTTGCAGGAAAAAATAAACCTTGACCAGGAGCCCGCTTGACATACCTACCTATACGATGGGCTGCATCAAAATGAGATTGAGTAAGCTTGTCAAGGAATTGACTGAGAGTGTTGACTACATATGTAATATCCGGCCGTGTAACAGTTAAGTATATCAAATGTCCAATCAATTGGCGATATGGTGTATCATCAACAAGAAGAATACCATCAGAAAAACCGAGCGTGTGATTCTGTTCCATCAAAAAATCTGTTGGTTTAGTGCCGATTAAACTTGCATCACTAAGAATGTCCAAAACATATTTTCGTTGAGAGAGGAAAATTCCTTTCTTTAAGCAAGCAACTTCAATGCCCAAGAAGTATTTTAGTGGGCCCAGATCCTTGAGCTTAAAATGTGAATGCAAGTAGTTCTTCAGGAGTTGAATAGCAGATAAGTCATTTCCAGCAATAATAGCATCATCGACATAGATAAGTATGGCTGTGAAAGAAGTGCCCTCGGTTTTGACGAACAAAGAGTAATCAGCTTTGGATTGAGTGAAGCCAGTTTCAAAGAGAGCTTCTTTGAGAACTTTAAAAACCATTGTCGAGATGCTTGTTTTAACCCATAAAGAGATTTGTTGAGGCGGCAGACCTGAGTATCTCCCGTTTGACTAAAACCAGGAGGTAAGGACATGTAGACCTCTTCAACAAGATCACCATGTAAAAATGCGTTATTCACATCAAGATGATAAAGATGCCAGTTATTGATGGAGGCAAGACTAAGCAGAAGGCGAATAGTAACCAACATTGCAAATAGGGCAAAAATATCAGTGTAGTCAAGACCCCATTGCTCAATGTAGCCTTTTGCAACGAGACGGGCTTTGTAGTGTTCAATTAAGCCATCTGGTTGGTATTTGATGCGATAAACCCATTTATATCCAATGGGATTTTTTCCAGGTGGAAGGGCAATGATAGTCCAAGTGTTGTTAGTTTTAAGTGCCAATTTTTGAGCCTGCATGGCTTCCCGCCACTTAGGATCATGTACAGCCTGATGATAAAACTGGGGCTCGATGGAAGTTGTTAGATAACTAACAAAAGCTGTATGGGAAGCAGATAAATGAGCATATGATAAAGAACTTATAAGAGGATAAAGAGTGTGTACCTTGGTAACCATTGCCTAATCAGAAGATGAGGATGAGCGAGACGGTAAGCTTATGCTAATTAGATAATCCTATAAATAGGCTGGTTGTTTAGTGGGCCGAGAGGACCTAGTAGGATTGAGAACGAGTGGATATTGGTGATGGATGAGGGAACAGGTGCATCCAGGAGAGGTGGTGAAGAGGTAGGTGCATTGGACTGGGATGAAGGAGGTATTGCTGGCTCAAGCCCAGTGAAGGGTACTGGCTTAAGCCCGATTGGGTGTAGTGGTTTGAGCCCTATGGAAGTAGGCAGGACCGATAAGGGCAGAGATGAAGTAAGCGATGGAGTAGCATAAGGAAACGTATTTTCATGGAAAATAATGTCTCAAGAGGTAAAAATAGTGTGAGTAGTAAGGTCAAAGACACGATAAGCCTTTTGGCCAGAAGTATACCCCAAGAAAATGCATCGTTTTGCTCGAGCATCAAATTTTGTGCAAGAATGGGCAAGTGTTGATGCAAAAAAGAGGCAACCAAAAATCCTAAGATGGGCTCATGCTGGAGTTTTGTGATAAAGTTTCTCATAGGGAGACTGTCCAGAAAACAAAGGACTTGGTGTTCGATTAATGAGGTAAGTGGCAGTTTGGAGTGCTTCTCCCCAAAATTGTTTTGGCAAAGATGCCTGGAATAAAAGAGCCCTAGCAACGTTCAACAAGTGGCAATATTTACGCTCAACTACACCGTTTTGTTGAAGGGTATCAATGCAACTAGTTTGGTAAACAATGCCTTAGAGAGAGTAAAATTGAGGCATATCAAATTCAAGACCATTATCACTTCGAAGAATTTTAACTTTTGTGTCAAATTGAGTCGCAACAAAGTGAATGAAGGTTTGAAGATGTGTGCGAGTTTCAAATTTTTGTCGCATTAAGTAAACCCAAGTACAACGTGTGAAGTCATCAACAATAGTGAGAAAATAATACGCCTCAGTAAGTGATGTAATGCGATAAGCACCCCAAATATCAACATGTAAAAGTTGGAAAGGGGCAACAATGGAAATATTACTTAATGGATATGAGGTACGACATTGTTTTGCCAAGGGACAAACCAAACATAAGGAATTTTTGGAAATAACAACATCAGAAACAGAAGAGAGTGAATTTAAAAATTTATTTGATGGGTGTCCCAAACGTTTATGCCAAAGAAGGGAGTCGGTTGTAGCAACTAATGATACGAATGGTGATGGTAGAGGATGATCAAGGTAATACAAGCCATCACGTAATCTACTCATCCTAATCATTTGCCTCGAACTATGGTCCTAAATAACACAAGAATCAAAGGAAAAAGTGAGAAAGCAATGATTGTCAGTAATCAATTTTCTAATAGAGATAAGATTATAGTGAAATGAAGGTACACATATCACATTTTTAAGGAATAAACGTGATGATAAATGAATGGTGCCAATGTGAGAAACAGGCTTAACTGAGCTATCAGGTAATGTGACTGAATGTGATTGAATGAGAGAAGATGTGGAAAATAAAGATGGAGAATTTACCACGTGATCACTAGCAGCCGTATCAAGTATCCAGCGGGGTCGCGAAGAAGTGAGGCAAAAAGAGTTACCTGACAAGTGAGAAGTAGAAACCTGGCTACCTACTAGCATAGGCGGTGTTATGAAAGATAGCAGTTGGCAGTATTAATCAGGAGTAAATGTGAAACCAGGCATACTGGACTCAAGTGGGTTAGAGCCAATGGTGGCAGCAGAGGCAGCAGGGACAGCATATACGGCTGCAGCAACATGAACAAGTAGAACAACAACATATGGAGCTGCTGCAAATTTTGCCCGAGCTCTAGGTGGACGTCGTGGCTGTCCATACAATTTGTGTCCAATGGAATAGCCATGGATTTGATAACAGGTGGAGATAGTGTGTCTCGGATAATCACATTTTGTGCACCAAGGTCTGCTAGAGGATTTTGACAGAGCTGAGGAGGAACTGGGCTTGGTTTTCGTAGCGAAGGCATCGATATCTGAGGAGCAAAGGGTAGATAAAAGAGACCGTTGGATTTCATCCTACGAAATCATAGCAAACATCTTGTTCAAAGATAGAAGAGGATCCATAAGAAGAATCTGTCCGCGAACCTGAGAATAGTCATCAGTAAGGCCCATCAAAAATTTAGTGGAACAGTGACGGACTTGAATGTCTTGGACAACTTTCATGGCACCAAACGTACAGGCAGGAAGCGGGGTCAGAACATCAAGTTCATCCCAAAGACCTTTAAGCTTTGTAAAATAATCAGCGACGGAGAGACCATTATGCTAGAGGGAAAAAATGGCATGATTAAGTCAATAAAGGTGAGGTCTACTGCTGTATGGCCTAGACATTCAAGCATCAGCATATAGCAGTAAACCTCTGGACAGCAACAAGCAGCAGTACCATACAACCAGCCAAAACAGTAGCATCCAGCAGGCCATTAAAAAAAAAAAAGTTGATAGAGGTGAGGTGAATTGCTTTAGGAAAAACATTCTTTCAGGTTGTTCCACAATTGGTTAGCCGAGGCTGGTGGAACGATACTGTGGCGAAGATCAATGGATAGGCTATTGATGAGCCAAGAAATCACCATGTGATTACATCGCAACCACTAATGGTAGTCAGCTGCAGCTTAAGATGGTGCAGATATAGATCCATCAATGAGACCAATTTTATTTTTGGTAGAGAGGGCAAGGAACATAGATTGACTCCATGTCTAATAATTATCCCCGGTAAGAGGATGAAGAACGAGAGAAAATGAGATAGATAGTCATGTGGTTTCATTAGATTGGATAAAAGACTGGAATCGGTGGAAGCCAAAGTTGTAGAAGCCATTAGAAAAATGGTGGCCGAAAAATTGTTTGTGGAATAGAAGAAAGAGAACCGTAGTTACTGCTTTGATACCATGAAAAGTTTTGTAACTAGAAAGTAAAATTTCTCATTAACAATTTGAGGTATAAATACAAATTACAAGAGAGAGCCTTATATGGCTGCATCTCTATCTATGGAAAAAGGATCTCTTTCTATAGAATAACAATCAACTAATTCCTAATTATCTACTATCTATTTACAAAAGAATATTCATCAAATATAGAAAATCTGTAGATGCTAGAGGATCTGTAATAGAACATAAAATATTCCACCTTACTGCAATTAATTTGCAAGGTGTCATTTGTAGTGGAATTATTTTTTATTCTTCCTTCAAATTGCATTTTTATTTTTTATTTTTTTTTTATTTATTTTTTTTTTTTTTGTGGTCTACTTTCCATTTTCTAAAGAAATTTTAACTGTTCATTAAGCATATGTCGATGTATGGGATATGAGGTTTTCAAAATTCTAAGCAATGGTTCAGGCATTTCATTTTAAAGGGCTGAATTCAATGTTTCAGCATGTTATATAGTGATCAATTGAGCCTGAATGTTGTTGAAATTCTGATTGAGGGTTCCATTGTTTTTGCTAGGTAGTCGTGCAATAAGAGAAGTTATTTAGTAGTTTTTAATCACACTACAACAAAATGCAAATTTGGCGACTATAGTTGCCAAAACTTGTGGAATTGGCGACCAAAATTTTTTTTAGTCAACAAAAGTACAGCATTTAGCTACTAATTTTTTTTAGTCGAGAAATATTGATTATTAGCGACTAAAAAAAATTTAGTCGCTAAAAATGACAAAATTGGCGACTAAAAAATGTTTTAGTCGCTGTATATATGGTTTTGGCTACGAATGTTTTTAGTCGGTGAATGAAAAACAAAAAATTACTTTCAGACTTTTGGCGACCAAAAGTTTGGTCACTAAAAATTTATTTTCAGTGACTAAAAAATGTTTTAGTTGCTATATAGCTAGTTTTGGCTGCTAAAATTTTTTTTTCGCCGAATAAAAAATAAAAATTTACTTTTTATCTTTGGCGACCAAAACTTTATTTTTTGCGACGAAAAAATATTTTAGTCGCCAAAGAATTAAAATGTTAGGAGGGAAAATTTTGCATTTTGGAGGGATTTGTAAAATTAATTAGCGACCAAAATATTTAGTTGCCAAATTACTACTTTTAGCGACTAAAATAATATTTAGTCACCGTTAATTAAGGTTTTGGCTACTACAAAAAATTTAGTCGGCATTGATCAAACTTTGTCCTTAATTAGACTAATATATCAGTCCTCTCCCATTTCACTCTCTCATTGTTAGGTTTTTATTCTTGGCAACCCCATTTGACAAAACTCCTTTAAGTTGTATTTGTTTTCGTACTTTTTATCTCAGTGAGGTTATGAGTGTTTAGATGCGAATCCAACCCGAATTGTGCCTTACAAAGAAGTCTTGTGATGTTTATTCTTCAAGATTGCCACTTTGTTGATTATGACGGGGGTCGAGCTGCTCGGTCAACTCGCGACCAAAGCAAAATACAAAAATGCATTCAAAGTTGCATGTCTGCTCGAGCGTCCGTTTCCCCGTTCGAGTGGAGAATGCTGAGTTCCAGAAGTTTGATGAGTCTGCAAAAATACTGTGATCCGTGTTTTCACGCTCGAGCGTCCATTTCCCCGCACGAGCATACACCCTAGTGCGGAACACTTCATATAGTGTCCTCGCTTGAGCAGACCTCGCGATTTCAGATTCTATAAATTCGCAAGTTGCTCCAAATCTAGGATTACTCCTCCAGATCTTGTTTTTGGGTTCCAGGGTTTATATCAGGGGATATTTTGCTAGTTTTCTTTAATGTTTTAATTGAGCATTCAACTCATGGGTTAAGAAGAATACATCAAAGGTTTGTTTGTTGATTATACACAAAATAGAGAGTTGTTCTTCGGTGGATTCTGAAGAATTCGAGCCTGAAACTTTGGTGGATTCTGGAGTGGCTCATCGTCAAGACAATTCCGAGGTGAAGACAGGGTTGGAAGAGACACATAGGGGTTGGTTCAATTCAGGCGTGGATTCGTTAGGTAATTGAGAGTATACCTGTGTAATTCCTTTATGTCTTTTTAGTGGATTGTTTTGTGGCTTTTGCCCGTGGTTTTTTATCACAATTGGAGGTGTCCAATTGTGGTTTTTCTATGTAAAATCGTTGTGTCGATTTGTCTTGATTGTTTGTATAGCGACCCCGGTCTTTTCCCATTTGATTGTTGTATCCGGACTTATGTTCCGTAGATTCTGTTTTTATATATTTGTTGTTGTCGTCTTTTCATTCCCTATTCTTGAATTATAGGATGTGTTGGGCAGGTTTGTTACAGGTTGGTTGGAGTTGGAAACCAAGTGTTGCTGTCCAAAATTTTGTGTCTTCGCTCGAGCGAGGAGTTGGTCGCTCGAGCGAGCGATTGCGTCTAGTATAGACCTTAAAGCAGTGTTTCTTGGCTCGAGCGAGCTTTTCTTCGCTCGAGCGAGTTTCGAGTCCTTCGCTCGAGCGAGCATTCGTCGCCGAGCGTGCTTCGGGATTGCGAACTGAAGCATCGTATTGTTGGCTCGGCGAGCTTTCGCTTCTCGAACGAGTACTTTTTGTGTCTGGTCGCTCGGCGACAAAGTCTTCGCCGAAACAAGCTGTCGGTTTAAATATGCAGCAGCGGTTTTTAAAACGTTTTTCTCACATCTTTTGATCCTAAAACCCTAGTTCCGAGTTCTCTCTTTCCTTACTCACCTTTTTTCTTAGGTTTGATCTACTTAGAGTGTTTTTCTACCCTAGATCCTTTGTTAAAAAGATAGAGTGAGTCGAGAGCTTCGTTTTAATCTGAGAGTTGGTGGATTTGGAGCACTTTGGAGTTTGGGTCGTCATTTCCGTCTTCTCCATTTGTGTTATTTTCTTCGAGGTAGGGATTTCCTACTACATCTTATAAGTTTTGTTCTAAGTTTTGGTATTTCGATATGTTGGGGGTATTTTGGTAATTTTGGGAAAAACCCTAGTTGTTTAATGAATTAATTTGTATAATTAATTTAAGGTGAATTGAGGAATTTATTGATTTAATGGTGTAGTTGGATATTTTAAATCACTCGCCTATTGAATTGTTAATGTATTTATTTCCAGTCTAGAAATAACTGTTTTGGGCTATCGGTGGAGGATAGTCGTGATTGTTGTAGACATTGCATGTGGATTAGGGATAACTGAAACTAATTACATTGGTTAAGTCATTAATTTTGACTATTGAATTAATACAGAAAATACGTGTATTGATTGAGCATTGCATTTGCATATTGTGTAGGAGGATATAGGGGATGTACTCCACGGTTTAGGGGAAGATAGGGGATGGACCTCTAAACCGGATTTTGTTTGGGAGGAGATAGGTGATGGACTCCATTAGCATCACTATTATGTGTGCTTATTGATATTGAAGTGTTTTTACATGTTAATGATACAGCACTAAAATGTGTATCAAACGGGAAGTATGAAGTGTTTTGATATGAGTATGAGTCTCATTTGTTTGGTTGATATTAGAAGTAATGTGAATATGATATATATAGTTCACTGTTGTAAGTTTGGCCAGGTTCTGAGCCATATTGATAATAACGGAAAGTGAAACGTGTCATAGACATTAGTATTATGAGACTGTATAATGATATAATTGATTATCTTGGTTAATCATCTATTGAATACTATTGCTTTATTCAATGCTTATATTTGGTTTAGTACATTTCTACTGGGTTGTGGCTCACCCTATATGGGAACATCATTTTGAGGTCCAGGTGATAAGCTACCTCCAAGGACTTAGCTTGGAAAGATTTGGATTTTGAAGACTATCTTTAGTTATTTGTTTTTATTTGATAGTACATGTAAACATTCAAGCCTAGGGCTTTATTTGTATTTGAGTTAGAACTCATATTTTTGTGTCCAAATGTTGGCTTGGAAAGATGTAAGCCTGTAGGGCATTTAATTTGATGTTACATGTAATGTTTTTATTTAGTAATACTCTGATGAATGAGATAATGAATTGATTTCTTTTAATATTGCATGTCAATGAATTATATATAATGGGTTTATTATGAGGGCGTTACAGTTTGATTGGGATTGTTATATACTGCTTAAAATTGATACATAGTCACAAATCAACATCTAGGGGATTTCTAGATTTTTCACTCATCATCCCTCTTCTCTCTCTCTCTCTCATGTTAATATACTTACATTGCCTATGATACTTATACTGTCAATAGGATATTTCATCAAGCACTGCTTCTGTCGTGTGCATGCAGAATAAGTTATATGAAAGTGTAAAGCTTATCAATATTACTAATGCAATTCAATTTCCTTCCAACCTGCTGTGAGACTAAGAACTACATACATTCATTTTAGTTCATTGAAAACATAAAAAAATAATCCAACTAAGTTTCATAATTAGCACGCATAGTGAAAATGCAAAACAGTCCCCAAACCACTATACGAATGTTATGGGCAACACCCTCGTGCCAAATAGGACCTGTTGCAACAGAAAGAATGTAATTAGCACACGTAGGTTGGGACTTAGAGTCGAAAACGCCTTACACTTAGTCGCAAAAGGACATTCAGGGGGCGAAAAATGCAAAACAGCCTCAGACCACTAAATGCATGTCGCAACCAGCTTCCTGGTGACAAATATGACCTATTGCAATAGACGGAATGTAATTAGCACGTGTAGGTTGGGAGTTAGAGCCGAAAACGCCTTAAATAATGTTATATATACCAATTAGTGTACTAACTAGTGTATCAATTGATGATATGGCATAATTTAAGAGATTTTTGATATTTCCCTTTTGTGTATTTTGGTATGGTATGTGGACTACCTTTATTTCTTAGTGTCTCTGATCATTGAAAGTGACCCTTGCTTATATTTCAAATGCCAAATTTGTTGTTGGAAGGTATGGACATTTTTCCTTTGAGAATTGGAGTTTTCTAATTCTTTACCTTCCCCTCTCTCTATCTCCATCTCTCCGTTTTTTTTTTTCTCATTTTTTTTTTTTTTCTTCTTCTAACGTGTTTTGTAATTATTTGGTTTAGGGAAACTTGTTGAAGAGATCACTCCACAATAATGCAGAGAAGTTTGAATTTCAAGCTGAGGTGTCTCGGCTTATGGACATCATTATCAACTCACTTTACAGCAATAAAGGTATCTTCCTTAGGGAATATATTTGGCATGGTAGTGAATATATTTGTGTACAGAGGACATATTTTGGTATGATTCCCTGTTTTGTATGGAATAATATTATTATTTTAGGTTGGAATATAATTTGTATTAAATTAGACATTAAAAGTTATTCATTTTTGGATGGTTGGAAGTGAAATGGATGCAAATTGTGGAATGATTGAAAATATATGTATTGTTTTATTTATATATATATATGATATAGGTTGCATGGAATACATATATGTTGTGGACAAATTAATTAAAAAATAAAATAAAATCATATTTTTGGCGACTAAACAATTAGTAGCCAAAAATGAAGTAAATATTTTTAGCGACTAAATAGTTAGTAGCTAAAAATAGAAAAAAACTTTTGGCTACTAAATATTTAGTAGCTAAAAAAAAAAAAGCAGACTTTGGGCGACTAAGAATTTAGTAGCTAAAAAAATAAAATGAAAAAAATAAAAAAATAAGATGAAAAAAAACCCTTTGGCGACTGAAACTTTGGTCACCGTAGATCCTTCAAGTTTTGACGATCAAAGTTTTAGTAGCGGAAAATAAGATTTTTGGTGACTAAAATATTATTTTTGGCGACTAAATATTTTTTAGTCACCAATACCTTCCCCGACAACCTTCCAGCGACCAAAATATTTAGTCATGCAAATTTTCAGCGACTAAAATCGTACTTTTGGCAACTAAAACTTTAGTCGCCAAAAGTAAAATTTCTTGTAGTGTGAATACTTGACATCATACAATTTAGTTGTCTTTAAAAATAAAAATAAAAAGAAAAAATTGATGAGTTTTACTATCTTCTTCTTCTACTACTTTTTTTTTTTTTTGATAACATGAGTATTACTATCTAAACTAATAAAAATAAAATTGGGACACCACTTGTATTTATTTGCATAGTATTAAATAATATTTTGAAGAGATATTTATCAATAAGTCCCATCTCACAAACAAGTATTCCAATTAGTCCCAAGTTTTTTTCTATTAATCTGTTAAGTCCTATTAGTGGTAAGTTTCTTTCCGTGTAGTCCTATTTTCGATTTTGGTAGTATTTTGGTGGACAACTATACGCTTTTATCAATGTGGTATGTATAATGTGACACTCCAATGTGGCAGGTATTAATGTGACACTCCAACGTGATGTATGATGTGACACTCCAAAAATATTAAAAATTTCTTAATATACTTTTCTCAAATGTGTCAACATAACAAGTATGATGTGACACTCTAAATCTTTTACTAAAAAAAAAATAAAAAACTCTTTAGTGTACTTTTCTCAAATGTGATAACGTGGCGGATATAATGTGACACTCCAAAAAAATTAAAAGGGCAAATTACAGAAATGATCCCTATAGTTTACTCGTGATTTCATTTTGGTCCTTGTACTTCTAAATGTATCAATTTTGCCCCTGCAGTTTGGTTTTTGGCTCGAAATAGTCCAATAGTTAACAGTCGTTGGGCTTTTGAACAAAACCCCACGAGGGCCTTACACGTACATGGACTTGCAAGGGAAGAAATTAGCCATTCATAGTTGGTTGGCCATCTTCACATGGCTCATCATGCAAAAACTAGGGTCACCACCAAACAAACAACCAATAGATAAGAAGATAATGACGTGTACTTTTTATATATTAAATAAAAATATAAATTATAAATTAAATTTTTTTATTGCCAAAAAATTAAATTTATATATTAAATAAAATTATTTTTTTCGTGTTGTTAATTTAAAATTATATATTAAATAAAAATATAAATTATAAATTTAATTTAATTAAAAATAATAAATTATAAATTAAATTTTTTTAGTGTTGTTAAATTATAAATTATAGATTACAAATTTAAAATTTAAAATTTAAAATTTAAAATTTAAAATTACATACATAGTGTTTTTCTTACACTTCGGTTCCATTGTGGAGAAAAAAGCAACTTTTTTATGAAATCGGTAAAATAATTCATCCAAATGGCTCTTCAATGTTCAACAAGGGATCTGTCAGTTGCATTCTCTCAATGCTAAAACATCCATTTGTTTCCACAGCCCTAACCATGTAATTGGGGCGAATTATGTCATAGGTAAATTGAAGGAGTCCACTTGAGCTTCACTAATCAATCCCTATTTCAAACTACGATATAGAGAGATATATACATACATATATATATAGAGAGAGAGAGAAAGGGGGGGAGATTTGGTTATGGCGTCGGTGGCAATAGTTTCATCGCTAAGGAGGAGGAGGTCGCCATCGGTGGAGGCGTTCTTGGCGCCGATGGATCTGACAGAGGTGGCTTTGGTTAAAACCCTAGCTTTGGTTTCAGTGGAGCTCATCGTGTTGTTCTCGAGGAGGGCTTTACCGTTTTAGCGAAAGAATTCTCGGTCGTTGCTTCAAGACCATTCTATTTCGGGCCATTTTCATGATCTCAATCAAGAAATTTCAACGCTTTTGGAAACTTTGAATGAGCTAAATTTGAGTGATGATATTAGAGAACAAATTGAATTGTTGCAAAAATAGTCAAGAAAGTCAAAATTGTTGATTGATAAACATGATGAAACATAGAGCCCGTGCAAGTCCCGTGCGTGCAAGGCACGCGTGGGGTTTCCGTCTAAAAGCCCAACGACTGTTAACTATTGGACCATTTTGAGTCAAAAACCAAACTGCAGAAGCAAAATTGATACAGTTAGAAGTGCAAGGACTAAAATGAAACCACGGGTAAACTATAGGGACCACTTCTGTAGTTTGCCCAAATTAAAAACTCCTTAATGTATTTTTTTCAAATGTGACAATGTGGTAGGTATGATGTGACACTCCAAAAAAATTAAAAACTTATTAGTGTACTTTTTCTAAATATGACAACGTAACCGGTATGATGTGACATTCCAAAAAAACTAAAAACTCATTAATATACTTTTTTTCCAAATATGACAACATGACAAGTATGATGTGACACTCCAAAAAAAACTAAAATCTTATTAGTATACTTTTTCCAAATGTGACAATGTGCCGGGTATGATGTGACACTCCAAAAAATTTAAAAATTTATTAGCATACTTTTTCTAAATGTGACATGTGACACTCTAATGTGGCAGGTATAATATGACACTACAAAAAATTAAAAACTCTTTAATGTAGTTTTCCCAAATGTGACACTCCAACGTAGTGGGTATAATGTGACACTAAAAAACTTCTTAGTATACGTTTTTCAAATGTGACACTCCAATGTGATGGGTAAATGAGTCATTACACATCAAAAAAGACTAAATGGATTACAAGAAAAAATATAGGATTGTATAGATTACAAGTCCAAAATATAGGACTTATTGGTCAATCTCCTTATTTTTAAATACTCACATGGTTTGACTATAAATATATATATATATATATATAATTTATTGCATTACATACATACAAGTTCTTGTATTTTTCATTTGTCTTCAATAATTCATATTAATTTGTTTGCCTAAAAAATAATTAATTGACTTATTTTATTTTTAATTTACAGATAATCACTTCAAATGTTATACAAAATCAAACTAAAACCCCTTATGTGATAATCAAACAACTAATCACTAACTTTCGCAAAAAATAAATAAATAAATAATTAGTCAAACTACCAGTCAACTAACAAAAAAGGGGAATTTGCAAATCAAAAATAAACCTCAAGGGAGGCCAATGTAATTTCTGGAAAAAATAGGAGAGGCCAATGTAATTGTCAAAAACCTCAAGGGAGGTGAGTGTCATTTACCTAGCTTATAATAGTTATTGTTTTCACTTATTTTTCAAATAAAATTTTTATTTATGAACAATTAATTGAAAATACAAAATTCATAAATTTTTAAGTAGATTACCAAATTTCCATTTATATATAATAATTATAGCTAAAATATTTATATTTGTAGATTTATATTTTTAATTATGTATAGATTTATATTAAATACAAAATATTAAATATTTGTAGATTCATATTTTTAATTATGTATAGATTGATTTCTCTTATATATATAATTAATTATAGCTCAAATATTTAAATCATTTAATTTTCAAACTACAAAGTAAAAGATGTTGGTTTATAGTGCTGGATAGGACAAAGAAAGGTATTAAATGGAATTGGGTTAAGATAAGTTGGTACAAAAGTTGTAATATTCAGTTTGTGAACAATTAAACTTACGTCCGACCTTAGGTTTATATTTTAAGAGAATCGTGTAATAGTGAGGCAAATTAAAAAAATTTGCACTATATATTTGTATCGTTTGAATGAAAGTCTAACACATAAAAGACTTGCATCAAACACTAGAAATAGCTTGCACCAAACATAAGACATACATGACCCCAATGAAAATGACATATTGTTTAGCCATTTTCTAATTGATTTGATATTTTTCCTCATATTTTTAATAGTTGACCTAATGTTAACCTTGCACCACATGTTTAACCATTCCATGTTTTTATGATCACATGAAAGATGATCCATTCGATGAGATTATTTACAAGGGGTTAGTTTAGTTAATGAGGATAAAGATCATAGAATATGGCCGGTATAGATTCTAACAAAGTTCAGATAGAAGTTGATTGTAAGATTGAAAATTGTAAGGGCAATTGGGGGAAGGGGAATAAAAAAGTGTGTCTAGGCAGGGAACTAAAACACGAGTTGAAAGTGGTTAACAAGAGGATTGAAATGATTTAGAGGTGGAGCTTGATGCAAGTTAGAGATGACTTCATTTTGGATGGCTTGGGAAAAGGGGTTAATGCTTACTCTTTCTATAAAATAAAAAATTATTATTATTATTATTTCGTTCTCCAATTTGTTTTCGATTTTAACAAATTTTAAATGAATTTTATTATGTAATTGTAGATTAAAAATTTTAGTTGTTATGTCATTTGAGAAAATCTAGTATAAAAGTATATATTATTTATCTTATATGCTAAATGTAATTTTAATAATTCATTCAATGTTTTTGCTCTAACATAATACTAATCCACACAATGACATATATATATATATATTAGTTAATACTTAAAATAAAATATTAATAATAACACAATTAAAACACGACTTTAGTGCAATTTAAATGAAAACAACTCATTCACATAATTTTTACTATTTTTTCCTTTTAAATTTTAAAATTAGTACTTTAATTTTTAAGATAAAATTTAAAGTATTCGTTTAAGACGGTGCATAGCATGAGTTTTAGGTTAGTTTATCTATACACAAGGTAGATTACTTTTATTTTATGTAGGGTCGAATCCAAAATGAGAAAAGAAAAAAGTAAACATAAATATATAATTAAAAAATAAATAAATAAATAAATAAAAACATACCTTTAGAAGTTGTATCATTACACTTTGACTCAAAGGCCCTATGGTTGTTTCCTAATCAACACTTTCAACCAATTATTTCCAATGCTCTCTTGCTCTTCCATAACTTTCTTGACAAATTCCTTAACACAAAGAAATGACAAAAGGCTACCTCAATTAGCAAAGTGAGTATATCCCCCAAACTAGATGGTATTTCCCTGAGATTTTGACAACCTTCCAACGATAAGTGTTGAAGGCTTGGAAAGTGACTAGTGCAGGTGATCCATTACTCGACATTGAGGCTCTTCAGTCTTAAGAATTTGAGTTGAGGAAACCCACCATCAGTTGTTGCCCATTGCGATCCCCAGGCAGCATTATATTCTAATTTGAGAAGCTCAAGGATGGGTAACAGCATCCCAATGACTGATATATCCTCCCACTTTAGCCTTGTAGATTTCAAGGTTAGCCTTTTAATATTTGCAGGAAACTTGACCTCTCCGAGAGTAATTGGGTATCTGCACAAAACATTGTTGTGCAGCTTCAAAGTCTCAAGGTGTCTTAAAAATTCTAGATTAAGAAACATCAAATTCTCCGAATCTGACAACAGATGTCCACAAATTCCCAACTTTGTAAGATAAGGAGTTCTTGCCAATAAATCCTGAATAGATCCACAAGGGTTGACGTTTGCGATGGTTCGTAGGTTTTCTAATATAGAGGGATGGTTGTGATCCACTACTGCTTCTTCAGAACATAAAGACACATCATATTTTGCTCTTCCTTTAGCATAAAGATGCCTCAACTTTGGAATCTACCAAACATTACATGGCAAAATAAGCTTTCTCCATTGTGTAGAAATAATAATAAGTGTTTCTAAGTTTGAGAGATTGGATATTGATTGCGGTAATTTACAGGAATCTTTCAAATTAATTGCCAAATACCTCAAATTAACAAGTTGGGTTAATTCTTTTGAAAAGAAGGCACTGATGTACCACATGTCCAGCACTCTAAGAAGTTTGAAGGTCCAACAAATAAACGAGCACACATCACCAAACGGATTGCCGGCATATCTAATTTTTCTCTCAAACTTATTTTTGAAGCACAATAATGATTGAACAACTGCTGGGGAACAAGACTTGAGAACATGATCAAATTCTAGTAAGAAGTAAGATTGGATGCACAGGCGGCGTTGGTTATTTGTTTCGTAATTACTTGAAGAAGAAGGAGAAGAGTCATTATAATTGTGAATCCACTGCAGGAAATTAATTTCGCTAGCTTTCTTCAAGCATAAATCACGCAACAAATCATTCATACAACATGCTTTAATTCGACCATCAAACCCTTTTTGAGCAACAATTACTAGACTTCTTTGAATTAAATCCATTTTGCTACTTCCTCCAAGCTTCTCTGCCCAATTTTTTGTATAAACCCCTCAGCTACCCACAAACAAATTAACTTCTGCACCAGGATTTCTCGGTCTTGTGGAAATGCTCCTAAATAGAGAAAGCATGGTTTCAAGTGGCGAGGCAAGTGATTGTAACTTAGTGCTAGTGTGTCCAAGTACTGGTTTGGATCACAAACAATGTATGAGCTTACACTTTGGGCAACTTGTTTCCACAACTCTCATGTCTTCATGTTTCTTGCAAGAAGTCCTGCTATTACAACAATTGCAAGTGGAAGCCCTTCACATTTTTTCATTATTTGTTTCCTAATTTTAATTAGTTCTAGAGGGCAACTTTCATTTTGAAATACTTTCCATTCTAATAACTCCCAACTCTCTTCTTGTCACGACCCCATTCCGCCCCTAGTCGAACGGTGCCGTCATGGCCAATAATCCGAGATTACCAAAGGCCAACTTACAAAAATTCACACAATCAGAGTATACATATGGGGCTTACATGTGCGGAAGCAAATTTAAATCTAAGTAGTCCATAAGAGTTGTGCATAGATCAAATGAAATGTCATACATCTTAACAAGGTTTTACATCTTGGATACAAATGAATTAAGCTTAAACATTACATCTTGATCAAAAGGCTTCTCAAGCCAAAATTGTAACGACCCTAGGATATATGACATAATTATCCGTAATTAATTATGCTTTAGTATGATTTAATTGAAGAATAAATGTTCGAGTTAGAAGGATATTTGCTGAGGCTATAACTTCGGACTGAAATTGATGACCGTAATGGGTCCAGAAAACGAAATTGAACACATCTATGTGATACCGGGAATTTTTAGAGCCTTTTGAGAAAATAAAATGAAGACTGAAATTTATCTGTTTCGCTAAGTCCCGTTTGGCTTGCAAAGTTTGACACAATTGTTTATGTATGAGATGTGAGTGCAAGGGCCTTGTTTGGCTAAATGTTTTTGACAAAATGATTTATTTGTTACATATGATAAGAGATAAGGATGTGTTGACCATTTAGACTCAAAAAGAAAAGAAAATATCTGAGGAAAGAGAGAGAGAAGAGAGAATTCGGGGAGAGAGAGAGAGATCAAGGGAGGAAGAAGAGAAAGAAAAGGGGGATTGAGCTTAAACCCTCTAAATTAAGGAATCAAGGTAATGATTTCTCTCTAAATTCTTGAAATAAAGTAAATGCATGCATGATTTCATGGAAAATGGGTGAATTGAAAAGGGGAAATATGTTTAAATTGAGCATGCATGTCATGTATTTATGATTATTTGTCATATTGAGGTAGAAACCTCCATGATTATGAAGAAGTGAAGCTCTAATGTGTATGTTCATGGGTTTGATCTTGCATGTGAGTTTAACAAGTCTTTGAGGCATGGTTTCTTGTAAAGATGTTTTAAACATGTGGTTGCATGAGTCCTTAAGTGATTTTCAAAGTTGCATGCCCAGAAAATGAGTTTGTGAAGGTTGAATGTCGGTTTGAAGCTTGAATCTGCAACACGAAATCCAAATTTTCACGATCCTCGGCGGATTGGCCGCCGGCGGGATTTCGCATCCAGCATCTCTGCTTCCGTTCTGATCCGCTCGGCGGTTTGGCAGCTTCGGAGCTATTTTTCAGAATTTTCAGGAAATGTTCCAATGAATGTTTGGGCATCCTCATGGCATTTTTAACATTCTTAAGCCCTAATTAAGGTAAAATAATGAGATTTAGAAAGCACCATTAAGAGAATGCATGAACATGAAATGAAGGAAAGGAAGAATGTAATGGCATAAACATGAAATGAAGGAAAGGAAGAATGTAATTGCCTGAATTAAAGTGAAGGAAAGAAAGAGAGACATGAATGATTTAATGTATGATGATAACGAATGTTAAGAAATGTTTTATAATGTTAATTGCATCATTTAGCATCTCATGAGCATGAATTAAAGTAAAGAAAGATTAGATTGAGCATGAAATGAATATGAAAGAATGTAAAGAAGAAAGGGAATGGCGTGAATTATGTGATTTGATGAGGATGAATGTTAAGAAATGTGTTATATATTGATGTTGGCAGGACAGAACGTGAAGACCATACTACCGGAAACTCACTGTAAGTAACATTTCTGTAAATGGTATGTTCTTATGAAGTATGTTCAAAAGTGATACGTTATGATATGTTTAGAAATGATAATGTTTTCTGTGAACGAATGTCCTATTTGCGAACCTAATATGGCATCCATGGGTAGTTGAAGTCATGGGGGACGACATAGAAGTGCAGGCCCATGCACTTAAGTCATGGGGGACGGCATGGAAATGTAGGCCCATGACCGATTCTGAGATCTCGGTATGTGTTTAATCGGTGTCGGGACCGGTTATTCTAGTCGTTGACGACAAACGCGTTATGTTATGTTATGTTATGTTCTATGGAGTATGCCATTATGTATGTTCTTATGAGATGATTATGATTATGTTTATGAATGATATGTTTTATGGATATATATATGAAATGTCGGAATTCGTTCACTAACCCCTTTACTTAAATGTTACTTGCTGGGCTTTAGCTCATTGTTTGTATATATGTATTTATAGGTGAGCATCTTTGAGTCAAGCCTAGTGAGGTTTGCATCGAGCCACCTTTTGAAGCCTACCGGTTTGTGTGCCTCCGAGATGGGGCTAGGCCTGGAAGGCCGTATAAGTTACGTTTTGACTGTACATATGGCATGAGTCTATGATGTATGTTATATGTATGTGGTTATACATGTTATGTAAAAATGAGTGGGTAAATTAACCTCTATGGCATGTAAGTGAAGGATCATATAAATGCACAGCTCTTCGGACTATGGTTATGTGTTTCGCTTCCGCGAGCCCCGTTTAATTATGTTATGTACAGGAAGGCCTGTGGTAATCTAAAGATTACTGGCCGGTTACGATGCCAAACTTATAGGGGCGGGTTTGGGTCGTGACAGAGTGGTATCAGAGCACGAGTTATACCGCACACACGTGTCCATATGAGCTATAGGATGTCCTAGAAATGAAATAGGGACATTGCATTTTCATGTGTAAACATATGAACATATTTGAACTGAAAATGAAAAGGAAATGAATCCAGAAGGTAAATGGAATAACATACTATGAGAATTTCAATGCCGAATATGAAATCTATGTGAACACGAACGTATGAAAGTATGGAATCATGTGACTGTATCTGACTTGAACCTGAAGTGTAAACACGTCGAATATGAAATGAAATGTGAAATCAGTGGGAACCTATTATGTGGAATGTTAAACCGTAGAGTCTCATGCCTTTGTTGAATGACCTTGAAAGTCTGATTGGAATCACGTTTGGCCAGCGTGCTTCGAACCGGAAATTCTTGGTAAATTCCTGGGGGATGAATAGGTTACAACAACAAGGGCAAACTGTGTACAGAACCAACTAGTTATGAATATGAAGAACAAGAACTGTAAATGAAGAGACAGTAGAGGAAATGTTATGTTGAAAATGAAATGTTTTATCGGCTATCGGTTCTATAGACCAATGGAGAACACCAATGCACGGAATGTAGATGAGATAGAATCGACTAATACTAGAATAGATTGATTGGAAAGAAAGGTGGAAGCTCTAACTGAATTGATAGAAAAATGTGTTGGTGTTAAGAAACAGAAAGTGGAAATGGTTAGTGAATCAATGACCTTCGTAAGTGGGCACTTGAATACGAGTATTAGTGATACAAAAAGGGGAGTACTTTGAGGCAAGCAAGAGTTTATATCTTGATTTCAGATAAGACTCAGGATACTGGCAAGTGAAGATAGGTATGATTTTATTATCTATTATGATGTTAGCTTTATTACCTATGTGAATGTTATGAAACTTAGTAAAGTTTGGAGGACCAAACTTCTTAAGGTGGGGAGAATGTAACGACCCTAGGATATATGACATAATTATCCGTAATTAATTATGCTTTAGTATGATTTAATTGAAGAATAAATGTTCGAGTTAGAAGGATATTTGCTGAGGCTATAACTTCGGACTGAAATTGATGACCGTAATGGGTCCAGAAAACGAAATTGAACACATTTATGTGATACCGGGAATTTTTAGAGCCTTTTGAGAAAATAAAATGAAGACTGAAATTTATCTGTTTCGCTAAGTCCCGTTTGGCTTGCAAAGTTTGACACAATTGTTTATGTATGAGATGTGAGTGCAAGGGCCTTGTTTGGCTAAATGTTTTTGACAAAATGATTTATTTGTTATATATGATAAGAGATAAGGATGTGTTGACCATTTAGACTCAACAAGAAAAGAAAATATCTGAGGAAAGAGAGAGAGAAGAGAATTCGGTTAAGAGAGAGAGAAGAGAGAATTCGGGGAGAGAGAGAGAGATCAAGGGAGGAAGAAGAGAAAGAAAAGGGAGATTGAGCTTAAACCCTCTAAATTAAGGAATCAAGGTAATGATTTCGCTCTAAATTCTTGAAATAAAGTAAATGCATGCATGATTTCATGGAAAATGGGTGAATTGAAAAGGGAAATATGTTTAAATTGAGCATGCATGTCATGTATTTATGATTATTTGACATATTGAGGTAGAAACCTCCATGATTATGAAGAAGTGAAGCTCTAATGTGTATGTTCATGGGTTTGATCTTGCATGTGAGTTTAACAAGTCTTTGAGGCATGGTTTCTTGTAAAGATGTTTTAAACATGTGGTTGCATGAGTCCTTAAGTGATTTTCAAAGTTGCATGCCCAGAAAATGAGTTTGTGAAGGTTGAATGTCGGTTTGAAGCTTGAATCTGCAACCTGGAAATCCAGAATTTTCACAGTCCGCTCGAGCGGGGGATTGGCCGCGCGGGATTTCACGATCCAAAGATCTCTGCTCGTTCTGATACCGCTCGAAGGTTTACGCCGAGGAGCTATTTTTCAGAATTTTCAGGAAATGTTCCAATGAATGTTTGGGCATCCTCATGGCATTTTTAACATTCTTAAGCCCTAATTAAGGTAAAATAATGAGATTTAGAAAGCACCATTAAGAGAATGCATGAACATGAAATGAAGGAAAGGAAGAATGTAATGGCATAAACATGAAATGAAGGAAAGGAAGAATGTAATTGCCTGAATTAAAGTGAAGGAAAGAAAGAGAGGCATGAATGATTTAATGTATGATGATAACGAATGTTAAGAAATGTTTTATAATGTTAATTGCATCATTTAGCATCTCATGAGCATGAATTAAAGTAAAGAAAGATTAGATTGAGCATGAAATGAATATGAAAGAATGTAAAGAAAGGAATGGCGTGAATTATGTGATGTGATGAGGATGAATGTTAAGAAATGTGTTATATATTGATGTTGGCAGGACAGAACGTGAAGACCATACTACCGGAAACTCACTGTAAGTAACATTTCTGTAAATGGTATGTTCTTATGAAGTATGTTCAAAAGTGATACGTTATGATATGTTTAGAAATGATAATGTTTTCTGTGAACGAATGTCCTATTTGCGAACCTAATATGGCATCCATGGGTAGTTGAAGTCATGGGGGACGACATAGAAGTGCAGGCCCATGCACTTAAGTCATGGGGGACGGCATGGAAATGTAGGCCCATGACCAGTTTACGAGATCTCGGTATGTGTTTAATCGGTGTCCGGGACCGGTTATTCTAGTCGTTGGACGACAAACGTTATGTTATGTTATGTTATGTTCTATGGAGTATGCCATTATGTATGTTCTTATGAGATGATTATGATTATGTTTATGAATGATATGTTTTATGGATATATATATGAAATGTCGGAATTCGTTCACTAACCCCTTTACTTAAATGTTACTTGCTGGGCTTTAGCTCATTGTTTGTATATATGTATTTATAGGTGAGCATGCTGGGAGTCAAGCCTAGGCTGAGGTTTGCATCGAGCCACCTTTTTGAAGCCTACCAGTTTTGTGTGCCTCCGAGATGGGGCTAGGCCTGGAAGGCCGTATAAGTTACGTTTTGACTGTACATATGGCATGAGTCTATGATGTATGTTATATGTATGTGGTTATACATGTTATGTAAAAATGAGTGGGTAAATTAACCTCTATGGCATGTAAGTGAAGGATCATATAAATGCACAGCTCTTCGGACTATGGTTATGTGTTTCGCTTCCGCGAGCCCCGTTTAATTATGTTATGTACAGGAAGGCCTGTGGTAATCTAAAGATTACTGGCCGGTTACGATGCCAAACTTATAGGGGCGGGTTTGGGTCGTGACAAAAATATACAAAAGAAATGAACCAAACGCTAAGAAGCATAATCTTCAAGATGCTAGCAAAACATGAATCCAAAACAAAGTTGTAAACAACATCTTAGGCGTCACAACCTTCTTGCTCCTCACCTACATATATATATAAAAGGGAGGGTGAGCTTGGATACTTAGTGAATGATATAAGTAATAAAGGTTTGAATGAATGATATCCGAGATCTTTATCAAAACAATACATAGCATAACTTGTACAAAACATGGGATGAATCAAGTTCATCAATCAAATTCTTTCAAAGCTTCTTGGGATGTTTACTAACATCTACATAATACAAAGGATGGCATTCCTGACAAAACAAAGGAATAACCGACCCAGAATCGATTAGACAAACCCACCTGTACAAGACCGTCGGTGGTACCATCCGTACATGACCGTCGATGGTAGAGATATCTCAAACAAAGGTGCTACTTAGGCTTAATGTCCCCTAGCACGAAAGGACCTTCCAAGAATGTCATCAAAACAAACATAATACTTGATACAAAACTAGTGGATAATCATTCATGCTTGATCAAATACTTTTCCAAAACAAAGCAAACCAAAGCTTTATCAAAACATTATAACATAGCTTTATTAAAAATACCACTCACTTAGTTCTTCGGGTGTAGGGATTAAGGCAAGGATCCAAGACCTACAAATACATGGCAAGGTCCACTTAATGTATTTCCGGAAGACAAGAAAGAATGCTCAAAGATGGTTATGCAATGCATTCTCTAAACAAGCTTTACATGAATGAAAATGATCTCGGCATTTCTTTCCAAAACCAAGTCAAAACAAAGCAAAACATGTGCTGGGAGTCAAAACACTGTTTTTCTTCTAGAGAAAACATGCTGGGTACCAACCAGGTCTCGGAATGGATACACAGAGATGATCTAGGCTAACATGGCCTAGCTGGGTGAACTCAGGTAGTCTTGGCCGAGGTCCCACACCTCTTGGCCGAGGTCCCACACCTCTTGGCCGAGGTGTGGTCTCCTAGGCCTAGGTGTGAGGTCTAGACAAAAAAAGGTCTCAGTGACTACACTTAGGGAAATCAAACCTGGAAATTTGGGTTTCCCTTTGAAGAACATGAAGAACATAAACATGAAGAACATGAAATGCTAAAATCATAACTTTTATTCCAAAATCTGAGATTTCATGAGATGAGTTCAAAAACATGGACCTGGGTACCCGTACTTGAAGATATCATGAAAACAAACACAAAAACATGGAACTTGTTACAAACTTTCGGATCAAAACATGGTTTTCTTCCAAGAACACAAGAACATCATTTTCTCTTTCTAAAACCAAACTCTAAATCAATGCATGGCTCATGAATCATACTAGATCGTGCAATGTGATCATATCAATATAAAGAACAACAAGAGTAGATCAAGAATCTAACCTCAAAACACGGATCTAATGGTTCAAGGTGTGAAGATCAAGCTTGGAAATCTAGTTTTCTCTCGAAGAACTTCTTCCTCTTCCTAGAGCTTCCCTCTCTACAAGGCTAGGATATGACAAAATGATATGGGTTTCTCAGCTAGTACCTGACTTAACCCTCTGCTGGGACACATGGCACCACCGAATTGGATCTCTTCAAAAGGTGCCAGAATGGAAAGACAAGAGTATGACAAAGTGTGTATAACAAGTAAGGTGGCAAGGGCGTTCTGACAATGCAAGGACCTCGGATCAAGACATAGGCTTCGACAAGAAGGTTTCAATGATCTCGGCTAAGAAGGATAACACTTGACCTAGATGTGCCACACCTCGATCTAGGTCATACCAGTCCAGGAACAGGATCACTAGATGCAAGGATCAAAGATCTAGGACGCCTAGATGATAACATCTCGGCCTAGATGATACACATCTTGGCCTAAAAGCCAGGGTGAAGGTGGAGGTCAACCAAAGTGGTTCCAAGATGGTCCTAGGTGTAAGGGGTTCAAGGGTGCGATCTAGGCTTGAGACACCAAGCAAGGAACAAGGCATGCAAGCAACACTTAGGCAAATCAAGTCAAAGTCTACAAATGCAAGCTTAACAAGAAAAAATCATGCAAATGCACATGAACGTGGCTAAGACAAGAATGAGGGTTATTACACTTCTTCAGTGAGAAAACGCAGACAATGAGGATGGCACTCAGGTGAAGCATGCATAGCCACCTCTTTGAGGCGACTAGTGAACATAACTCTACTTCCATTGTTGTCATTGGGGAAATACATTTTAAGATCGACCCAGGCACCAATATGCCATAAATCATCAATGACAATGAGATATCTCTTGCCTTTTAATTGCTTGTACAACTTTTCACCTAGCTCCTCATTGGTCATGTTTTCAATTTCATCGACATTAACAAAACGTAAAATGTCCAACAACATTTCTGTTTTTCTGGGTAATTGAGAAGCATAGGTCCATGCACAAATATGAAAGTAGTGTGTGATGTAAGGATCATCGTATAGTTTTCTGGCTAAAGTTGTCTTACTGAGTCCAAGCATCCCAACAAGTGATATCATTTATAGCTGCTTCTTCCCTCCAGCAAGTAGCTTTTTTATAGTCAACGCCTCATCATCAAAGCCCACTGTAATTTCTTCATCTACCATGGTTCTATTCTCCATTGACATTGACATTGATGAATGGACTCCATCATTGAAATCTTGTAGGAGTTGGATCTGATTTATCTGGTCATAAAACTGCACCACTTTTGCCTCAATCGGCTTAATCTCTTCCATGATATTTGTGCCAATTAAAATTTCAAAAAAATTGTCACCATCGTTGTTGCTGTCCCTTTACTCTGGAACTTCAACATCAAAAGAACGGATGAGTTGTCTTGTTTTGCAAATCACATAATAAATTTGCGTCAGCAGGTTTTTAGCTTCATGGTTCAAGTTATGCTACTGCTGCTGCTTCTGCTTCTGCTTCTGCTTCTCGTCCATATCATTGAGAATGATTGCTAGGAATCTTAGCCGATGGTAAAAAAAGTCGATATGATCTATCTGATCTGCGGTCAAATTGCACGCATTACTAATCATTAGATGATTCAATTTATCTAAGACATAATAATTTTCACCCATCTCCCTCCCAAATCCCTCTCTCTATCTTTCTTTCTCTTTCTCTTTCTCTTTTTGCGGCTTCCTATCTCGCATACTCATCCATTTTTTTGATCAGTAAACAGTCGATTGTTTACTGCTTCCATAGGCCCATTTCAGTGCTCTGCTATCTCTCTCAGGTTTTGTGCTCTAAAGACGGAGTTTAATCAGAATAGACTCTATGGCATCCAAAATGTTGACTTTGGCTAAAATTTAAGCAAATTACTTTTGCGTCCTCGTACAATTATTAGTTTGACAAAATATAATACCGGTAACGAGTCATGAAATAACAAAATTACTTTTACCCCCATCATACTTCCACACTTCATCTCCCTATCACTACTCTCACCTCATCTCAGCTCACTTCTATTGGTACCACTCTTCCCAGTGTCCCCGGAGATAAAGTAGAAAAAAGCAAACAAAAAAAAAAAACAAGAAAATATCAAGAATCAATTACTTGGTTGAGGTGGTGGATATTAGTTGCAACAATTCAATAACATCTTATTTGATTAGCATAATTAATGGTGAAAATAACAATTCATGTTATTAGTGTAGCATTAGTTATTCCGTTAGATTAGTAAGATAAATAATTATCTTTTGTCTAATTTTTCGTTAGATTATCTCTTCCAAACACACATTAATGTGTATTAATTTGATTTTTTTTTTTATATATTAGTTGTAAGATTAAAAAATTTGTAAATTTTGTTGAGTAGAAAATCAATCGAACTACAAAAAAAAAAAAAAAAAAAAAATAGAAGGTGAGTCCCGTGAATTAATAATTAAAAATTTTAGCCAAAACTCCCTAAGCCCAACATGTTAATGTGTAAAGGAGAGTCTAAAATATTTTTCTTTCTAAACCCCTGAACAACAAGTACTTCTTCCATGAAGGACACTATTATTTTTTCTCCTTTTTCTAAATAAGTTTGCACTCATGTATATATGTCTCACAGAGTGTAAGAGAACATAGCAATATATATTATGACACCCTAAATATTTAATTAATTTTAACTCTGCTTTAATATCAACTAATTATAATTAGAGAAAATATATATTGGATATCCTTAAAATGTAATTTAATTTAAGAGAAAGAGATTGTAATACAATTTTATGAATTATTATAATTTTTTAAGAGAAAGAGATTGTAATACAATTAATTTAGATCATAAGATAATTAGCTATTTGTTTGGATAAACTTTGCCGAGTGATAAGATTGAAAACAATAAGGGGTGGCAAAAAAAGCCACGTGTTGAGTGAATCACCTATATAAATAGGTGAATTCCTGAGGTTGAAGTGACTAAAGAGAAAGGAATCAGCAAAGTAAAAAGGGTGTTTAAAATTGGGAGTCGCTATTTAGTTGAATTGAATTATTGAGTAATTATGAATTATTTTATGTAAATTATATTTTATAAATTATATTAATATTTTAATTATATTATTTATTTTATGAATCTTATTTGTTTACAAGGGAAATTTATGGATATAAATTGTTTATAACTTTGGAGATTTGATATTTATTGATGTGTTTTATGAGTATCATCACAGAGGTCTTATGTCTTGAGAACTTAAAGAATCATTGGGTTCTTTGATTAGTATTCGTTATTTTAGTGATCCTTTGTTTGTCATGGATCCATTGAACATGTGTTTTGTACTGTGGTTATAATTATTTTACTTATATGATTTCTGCATGATATTTTTGTTATTTAAAATGATTTATTTATTCGAACCAAACTATTTACTGTTTAGCCTAAATAATTATCTATGGTAACTTTTATACCTTATGCTCATAATATAATATTTTTCACTTTGCCATATGTTTATATTTGTTAAAACCCTTTCAGGTAATGAAACTTAGGAAGGAGTTTTTTTTTTTTTTTTTCACATAAAGTAGAACCAAGGTTTGGAATAAACACTATGTCTTGTTTTGTTTTGTTTTGTTTTATTTTTTTTTTTCGATTTTGTTTTTATTTATTAGTAATTATTGCCTGACTCTTTTTAAGTAAATAAAAACTCCACCATACGTTTTAAGCACAATAAATATTTATGTATATCTTTTATTTTACTCTGCTGCGTTGTTAATTCCTTCTAATTTAGAATTAATCTTGGTAACTTTAGAAATCGACTAGTTGCGACATCCAGTCCCTGGGTACTTGTCACGACCCAAACCTGCCCCTATGGGTTTAGCATCATAACCGCCGATGTCTGCAATTACCAAAGGCACATATGATAATTCTGATGTCTGAGTAAGAATTTGGCGGAAGCCAATCAGTAATTAAAAGATGTCCAATGAGTTGTGACAATCTGAATGCAAAAATACTTTTATGAACAAGTCACATTCATAACCAAACATATGTACATCATATTCACAAACGTTTGGGTTAGGGACCAAGTCCCTTCACTTTAACTGTACAGTCAAATCTTAAACATTTATTACAGAACAGAGACAAAGGGTGAAACTGAGACACCCCAAAAACAGCCTTAGCTTGACGGACTGAAACCTCGAAGTGAGGCACAAAGGTTGGCTTGACAAAACATAAGCTCGGCTTGACGCTTCTAGCTTCGGTCCGGTGCCTGGACACCTACATATAAATATAAACAGTAAGCTAAAGCCTAGTGAATAATAGTTGTGTAAGGAGGTTAAAAATGAATGTTCTTTCAATAATTAAATAGTCATTTCAGTCACTTAGAAACCATAGCGATGCATTGTGGTACATCCAATAGCAAAAGCGATGCGATGGGTCTTATGAGATCGAAGAGTCGATTGATGGCCATCAAAAGCGATACCGATATTGGTTCCAAGTATTGGGCCAGCGAAATCTCTGTGATGCGATATAGTAATAGTACAATAGCAGTAACAGTAATAGTAAGCTGTTGTGGATGCCACGAGTACAGTTCATAAAGTAGGACAAGCATTCATTCAGTAAACAAATTTTCTTCAGTAAACAGTACAGTTGATTGTTTAGAAATAATCATAATTGAACATATCTTTACAACATTGTTACTCACAGAGTACTGGGCTACAGACAGGTTAATAAGTGTCCTGGAGTGCCAACCCTACACAGTAATAGAACGAACACACACTAAGTTACACACTCGGGATTAGTGACTTAGCCCCTAACTTGACTTGGTGTGATTCTACATCAATATCCTCATCAAGATGCCTTAAATGTGGCCTAGGAATGCCTAGGATGGAATGAGGATACAAGGATGTACTTTAAAACACTTGGAAACTCATAGTATAACATGTTTTGAAGATCAATTGATAAAATCAAGGCCCAAAAGTGAGACAATTGAACATAATTTCAAATGTAAATATGAAGAAGAATGCAAAATCATACATGCATGAGTTCCCATGAACTCTAATGTTCCAAAACATGACCAAATGCAAGATTTAGCTCAAAATCATGGTGAATTCATGGACTATAACCAAAATATGGACATGCATGTAAGGATTTCATGCAAAACAACTTCAAATTTCAAGAACATGTACATGAATGCATGAATCACTCTCAAATTCAACTCTTTAAACCAATTCTTGGATCTAAACACTAAATTACCATGAACCATGCAAGAAATGACTTAAATTCACAGTTGAGATGATGAATTCCCTACCTTAGGTCTTGAATCTCAAGTGTGCTAGCTCAATTTTGCAAATTCCCTTCAAAACTTCTAATTTTTCCAAGCTAAATTTTGTTGAATCAATGTTTCTCCCTATTTTGCTCACTCTCTCGGTTTTGGTCTAGAAAAGGCTGAGGAAATTATATGAAATGCAACAATTAAGTCCAAACAAAGTTGTAGGAAATGGCCACTCAATAGCAATTTGGTAATAAGGGCAAACTAATGTAATTTAACCTTATTTAATCTAATTTAATCGTTCCAAATCAAATTTAAATTAAAACTACCATAAAATCACATAAAATTCTAATTAGCATAAAATACTAATCAATTTCTAAATCGGTCGCCGATAAGGCTTTCAATTCGCAGTTCGAAACTTAAAACATGAACAGATCATTCAGTAATCAAACAAATAGAGATGCATTCAAAACAATAAACTCATGCAATCAGTTCAGAGTTTCAGTTTGATCAATTACTTATCATGCTTAATCACAGTTTAACACTAATCTGAGGTGAGGGTTGTCACAGTACTGAGGTTGGGTCGTGACATATACAACACACTAAAGCAGTAAACAAGATAGTAATGCAAGTTACAAATTAAATGCACTGAAGAGCTCAAATTTTCTAAAAGTTGATTAGTGAGAGAGTAGAAACAAGTTGATCCCCAACATTGTTCATCTCACAACCCTAAGAAATCAAAATTCAATTGCAAAAATTCATAAACTAAAACAAAGAAGAAGAAGAGTTTTGAGAAGAAGAAGCTTTCATGCCGATCGTTGCAGTGAAAGTAGGTCTAGATTTGGGTCTTGGTTGGGTTTTGGTGAAAGTGGTAGTGGGTGTAGAAACCCAGTGTGATTAAAGAAAGTCTGGTTGAATGATTGGGCCTATTGATTGAAAATTTTATCCCCGCTACGCCATGAGTCTACTCTATCCTTCAACTAAGTTAGCTGATAGCTCAGTGAGTAGCAACATAGATAGTAAATACAATTTTGAAAACAGAGTTCAATTCCAAAATAAGATATATATCACAAAAACTAGATTGGCATACAGTTTTAATAAAGATAATCTGTTTCAAAAATAAGATTTCACAGTTCAACAGTTAAAATACTCATGACTCTTAAGAACATAATAAATGACATTTTCCACTTAAAATAGATTACAACATGAACACCAATAATTTTCTAGGTACAAGGAATAACAAGTAACATGCCACACAGTTCTCAAAGCAACAAGCTCGTTGGATCCAATATCGAACCAAGAGTCATCATCAAGGTGGCAACCCGGGCCTTTTCTCTAAGACGATTCGATTGAAGGTCACCTCACCTAGCCTAGGTCTTTTCCTTATAATCGTTGAGCACTAGAGTCATCACGGCCCAACCCGGATCTGTTCCCTAGTGGACAGAGTCACCACACACAGTGGAATAATTTTCCTGTACTAAAATATACAAATGGTCCCAATATTTAATACAATTCAATTTCACAAAACATGGTAGCTCACCATTATAAACATGAGACCATAACAAATAGTTTACAGTATGCCAAGTTCACACATGTTTCAGAAATAATTTAATTCCATTGATAATGTAATAATTTATCAAAACAGTTTAGTCCTGAAATAATAATTTAATTTTCCAACAGTTCAGAGTAGCGAAACATTTATAAAAATATGCAGCATGCAACTACTCACCTGAACACGGTATAATATAATCCTCGAATAAAGTATGAAAGTCCAACTAGTGCCCTGAATAAAGTATTAAAACTACATGTCACTACTAATTCAAACATACTAAAAGGAATAATAAACTAAGTAACCCCAAACTAAAGCGCACTAACACAGCTCAACCCCACTCACCGTTACTCTTAAATAATACCTAAGTTCATGTTCTTCAATGTCTCAAATTACTCATGACATGGGTTCAAATTGAAACTTAATTAAAAGTAACTTTAAGATAAAACAGAATTTTAAACAAGTTTGCCTAATCTATTCACTAACTTTGAAAATTAAAAACTCATTCCACATTGTTCGAAAAATTCCAAAACCCTCCAGATATCAACTAATATATCCTAAGTTTCAAACCCAATTGGTTTTACTCAATTTGCTTATCAATTAATTATACCCAAACAGATTGTTTTCTGCAGCACTTTAAAGAAATTAACGGTTCTCTTAGAACACACAAGCAATCAATGCAAGGCCAAAAATTTAAGAAACTAGATTCGTAACCAGTTCTAATGACGCTGATTTGAAAATTCTCAAATTTATACCCAAAGAAAACGACCCTTTCGAAGTTATTGTTTTACATCAATTTTCTAGACAAATTTGAATGCACCCGTTAATATAGATTTTGACTTCCAAAAATTATGAGAAAATTCTGATATGCAATTCAATGTGTAATTAATCTACTGTAAAAATTTCAGTTCAAAATTCATCCGTTTGATACGATTTCTCGATTTTTAAAGTTTGTGGTTCTGTACAGAATTTTTAAACTAAAAATTACACCCATTCTTTACACACTATTTATTTCCTTAGGTTTCTTAACAATGTATATATATACAAAATACATAAACCTACAACCTCTCCATCAATGAACTAAATAATAATAGAATAAGGATAAAGAGGAAAGCTAGAAACCTACCACACCCAAAAGTTCTTCTTTGATTGCAACTTTTTTTTTTTTCTTCTCTCTCAATCTCTCTCCCGTGGTAGTGTGGCTATTGTTGCTGCTATATGTGGTGAACAAATAAGAGAGTAGGGTTTGTGTTTATTTTATTTTATACTAGTGGTAGGCACACATAATATGTGTACAGGTCAAATAAATAGATAAATATAATATATATATATATATATGTAAGTTATATGCAACTCAAATGGTAAAAGCCTTATTTATTAATTTTGAGGTCTAGAGTTCAAGTCACACCCTCTTCTCTATTTATTTTTTATATGTAATAAATCTTGCCTCTAAATTAAAGACTTTCACCATAAATTTATTTTAGGTTTTAAGATTAATTAAAAGATCCTCCAATAATATTTAGTTTGCACTTAAAGATTCACAAACAAAATATTTGAGATTTTAAAATAATTATTACTTAATTATTTATTTGATTTGTATATTCGAGTTCTCACAATGGCCATCAAATATGATTGTTCAGTCTTTTAAGACCTACTGTACTGTTCTACTAATGGATGTACCACGTATGATTGTTATGATTGCAATATGATTCTAAAATGAGAAACTGATTCACTGATGATAATTAACTGTTTTATATACTGTAAAGACATCATTTTTTACCCCTTTACAGAATTGTTATTCACTGTGCTCTAGGTCGCCGTATTATATATGTATGTGGGTGATCAAGTACAAGACCAAACTTAGTGGCTTCAACCTGAACTCTGCTCTTCATTAAGCCAGCTTTTATGTCTCACTTTGAGGTTCTAACCAGGTCAAGCTTTACATGGGTGGTTTAGAATTCACCATTTTATATTTGTGAACAAGTGTTATGAATGTGCTTACGATTGGCTTGTTATTGGGACTTAATCCCTAAGTTATGTTTTTGTTTTTGTACTTAAGCTTGACGTGGACTTATGTGTATATAAAGGGTTGTTTTATTCATTTAAATCTTCATAGGTCATGGGAAGTTATAATTTATTATTTAAGGCTTCTGCTAGCCCCTCTTACTGCATTACTGATAAGAGGCCTTTGGTAATCTACGAATTACTGGCTGGTCACTTCACTAATTCCTTGGGGCAGGGGTTGGGTCGTGACAGAATGATATCAAAGCACGAGTTATATCGTACACACGTGTCCGGATAAGTTATAGGATGTCCTAGAAAAGAAGATTAGCGCATTACATGAGCATGTGTAAGTGTGTATGGACTTGTTATGTGAATACGTGATAACATGAATATGAGAACCATCTTTTCTATGTTTATTATTACCATGTTTTATATAGACCAATAGAGAACACAAGACATACAGATAAAACTAAATCATCAGATGCAAAAATTGAATGATTAGAAAGAATGGTAGAAGGTTTATGTAATTATTAAAATCATAGGGGAGGTCCCTATATTTATTAGAAATCTCAGGGGAAGTAAGTGTAATTTACCCAAAATTAATTGAACTCTTATTCTTTCAAGGGTAAATTACGCTTTGCCCGTTTGACCACTTTCTCACTTCAGTTCTTAAATATATATATATATATATATATTTATTTATTTATTTTGGCTTTTCATGTTTCAAATTTTTTTTTCCCTGTTTATTCTTACAACCAAGTTTTGTTCAAAATTTGACAGAAATGACACATTAACAATCACGTGATATAAAAATATTTTATTTTATATAACTCACACTTATAACATAAACTTTACTTTAATATAATATATTTTTTATGTTATGTGGCAATTATTGTGACATTTTCTAATTAATTTTGAATAAAAGTTAGTTTTAAGAGTAAACCGGGAGAAACTTGAAATATAAAGAGCCAAAGTGGAAAAAAAAATTTGAACAGATAAATAGAATTCAATGAAAAAATTGAAAAAAAAATATTTGGGCAAATAGATTTAAATAGATAGGCAAAAAAATTGAACAGATAATAAAATTTGAACAGATAAGTGGAAAAAAATTGAACAGATAGAAGAAAAAAATTGAATAGATAGAAAAAAAAAAAATTGAACCTATAGATATAAATTTGAACAAATAGTCAAAAAAAATTCAAACAGATAAAAAAAAGTCCACAGATATATTAAGAAGTAAAATTAGAAACAAAATGTCTTTCAAAACAAAAGAAAGGACGTCTCACCAAACTATTTCACAAACGGTGGATCTCTCACCAACAAAAATATCCATTGAACCTAATACCTTAGACACTCTCCAAATTAAATTTATATCTAATTTTCTCTATTTTTTATGCACATACTTTAATTCCATCAATAAAATTTTAAATTTTGTCTTTGGTGATAAGATCCCTACGCACTAAGCACGTTGGGGACAACTAGTTTTATAAAAATATAGAGAAGTGAGAGAGACTAAAATAACTTGTAATGACTTGACAACTTGTAATGACCTTCTAATTTTTTAACTAAAATATTTGATTTCCAAATATCCCCTAAATGTATTTAACAAGTCAACAAATAACTAAAATATGACCCAAAAGATTCAATAAAAACAAAAGAATATCCGAACAAAAATGTACACAATTTTTTATTTTTTTAATAAACTTTTTTTCATATTTTAATTGTTTTGTTTTACTTTTTTAGATGTATTTAAATTAGGTGAATTTAAATTAGGTGAATTTAAAAAAAAAAAATTTACTCAAATATGAATAAAATATTCAGTAAAAAAAATTATAAATGTGAAAAAATTAAAAATAAAATATAAATATTCTATTTTATTATAAAAAAAATATAAATTTATAGTTAAATTTATAATTCAAATACAGTGTTATTGTTTCACCACTCACAATTTTTTTTTTTAACTTTACAACTTGCAATCAAGAATGATAGTAATAGTTAGCTGTGTTCGCTAACTTACCTAGGAAGTATATTTTGAGAGTCATAATTCACATTGTGGAACTTTAAATTAAATATTACATGGCTTGTTGGAAGGGTTTATGGGCATCTCACATTTGGATAGAAATTGACCCAACAAAAAAAGAAAAATTATTTCCATTGATCTAGTAAATAGGGAGTCATTTTATTTTGGGAAGATAGTTAAAAGTCATCTTCAAATTTTTAACTTATTTTGAGTCATATCATCTCTCACATTTTTTATAAAAAATTAAAAAATCAATTTTTAACCATTTTCCCAAAACAACCCTTGTTTATGATTAAAATAAATAGTTGAATTTATAAAAATAATATTTTGGCACACCATTAAATTGTTGAATAAACCATTAGAGATTGAGCCATCAATTAACTTGAGTTCTATAAAATAGCATAGCAACTTATTTCCCTTTTCATCCCCATCCTCCTCATCCAAGCCC
The DNA here is from genome assembly GCA_025200525.1 of Camellia lanceoleosa. Taxonomy (NCBI): domain Eukaryota; kingdom Viridiplantae; phylum Streptophyta; class Magnoliopsida; order Ericales; family Theaceae; genus Camellia; species Camellia lanceoleosa. Next base: position 169,070,670 of record CM045763.1, on the reverse strand, counting down.
TAACCCTTTCCTTAATTCATGAATGGCTACCCTGACATCTGTGACGTTGTTGAATCGATTATGAGCAAATTAATTATTTTTCTCAATTTTATGTTTCCAATTAGATCTGCTAATAAAACCTCCAAGGATATCACATGTCTTTTATCTTTGATTTTTACTTAACATTAATCCATATTCAATTGAGGGGTGGTCCAAGATTTTGGCTTAGGGGCAAAAAACTTTAATTTTGATCCATCATTGAATAGGAGCTCTGGATTAGTAGTGAGAGGAATAATGCTAGGGATACTCAACTTTGTACTAAACAAATGACTAAATGTCTCACATAGGTGTAAGATTCGCAATTTTATGCACCCTATGTGAGATATTTAGTCATTTGTTTGATAGAAAATTTGGGACCTATAACATTTTCCTGACAATAATCACAAATGTAGAGGAAAGGGACTTTGGCCATGGTAGGAAACAGAAGGAACCACATTTGTTCACATATCTCATGGACAAGTGACAAAGTTTTCAAACTATATGCATGGGGCAATTTGAGCCATACATTAGACTTTTTGACAACATAGCGGAATACATTGCATGCACTAGATCACCTAATTTAAACTTAAATTTGAGAAAACTCGTACCCTAAAGAACAATATTTCAATATTCAATCTTCTACAAGTCTTGACTTCATAATCTTGGAAACAAAATTTCCATTAAACATAATTATTTTTTTCGATTTTGTTATATTTAATGATTTTTTTGTACAAAGAAATATATATGTATAAATTTTTTAAGTCCATCTAGACTAAGAAATTCCTGAACATTTAAACAAAAAATAAAGATCAAACTTGGAAAATTTTAACTAAAAATAATATAAAAAAAAAACCTAAGAAAATTGATTTATTATCTATTGTGTTTTTTTTTTTTCCTTCCCAATTTAGTAAATGTTTAAATTTTTTAAGAACTTTTAACCTATTAAGGCATGAAAAGTAAAAACAAATAGTTTTTTTAACCAAAAAAAAAACCAAATCAACAATTTTTTTAAAGAAAATATTTACCAAAATCCCTATTTTATTAATTAATTAATTTATTTTTGGGTGGTAGTTTAGAGGCTTGTTGAATTTTTTTTGGGGCACTTACGGCCAGTTTTATTAGTGGACTTACTTACCTATAAGTCTTATCATTTTTTCATCCATCAATATTTTCAAAATACCCTCCATAACACAAAGACCACTGCCATGCACCTTACCACTGACAACTACCCGCTATTATCTGCGACTGTCGGAGACCAACTTCGGCCACTGACTACCAATTCTAACTGCCAACAACCACCTCTGGTTGTCGTTTCTAGCAACCGGTGACCACCATCAACCTCCGATAACTACCTCAAGCAAATTTTTTTTTTTTGTGGCAATTTTTCATTTCCAACATATCACTATCGTCACCACCTCCTCATATTTAGTGGCGGCAAGCTAAAGAGAATGAAACAGAGGAATGAGGAACCTTTACCAGAAGTTCTCATTATTCTTCACATTTGCAGATTAATACAAAGAATCAAAGACAAATTCAGTGATAAATTTATCACTGACATTGACACATTTAATGATAAATTTATCACTAAAAATATCATCATTGTCACAAATTAATACAAGATTCAAAGACTATTCAATGATAAATTCATCACTTATATATTAAACCATGATTTGTACCTGATTTGGTTTAAGAAAAATAATGAGGGATGGAGAGGGATAGAGATAAATGTTAACAGTGATAAATTTATTGCTGATAAATAACCAGACCATTTAATTAGTACTCTTTTACACTCTCACACTCGCATACAAACACATTCACTTACATATTCATTTACAAACACATTCACGTATTTACACACACAAAAAAAGTGCAAGACCAATAAATTTATCACTTTAGATTTATACAAATTTTACAAACAATAGATTTGGTTTAACCAAATCTTTACCAGCAAATTCATGGAGATTTATCACATAGTATAGACAGAGGGAGAGGGAGGGAGGGAGGGAGAGAGAGAGAGAGAGAGAGAGAGAGAGAGAGACGATCTCACTAAAAAGAGCTTCGGCGACCATGTAATGGCTACATCTTGACAATAAAGATGGCTACAATACTAGATCATTGTAAATGGCCAAATCTAAACAATGACAGTGTAAATTGGTGATAGTAGTGGTGGTTGGTGAATAGTAGTAGTGGATCGGTAACGGTGGTGCGTAGATAAAAAATTGTATAGTATAGATCAACAATGGTGAAGTGTACATTGATGATGGTGGAGATCAAAAAAGGTAGAAATCGTTGGTGAATGATGGCGACAATCGAACAACGAGGTGGTAGCGACAATGGTAAGTAGCAGGTAGACGGCTATAGCGACTGAGGCGGTAGACGGTGGCAGTTTGAAGCTCTTTTAGGAAAGGTGTGTGTGTGTGTGTGTGAAGCATCCTGGAGAATTGTTAGAAAAAAAAGATAATATAATAGAAAAAGACATTAATGAGGAGTAATAAATTAATGAGGGTAATATAGGTAATGAAGGATTTATTGGTGCATTTAAAAGGTCAACATAACTAAATGGTATTTAAGTCCACTTAATGGGACTTGCTCGCAATTATTCTTTATTTTTTTAAGAGAAAATTGTTGAAAAGTCAAATATAGTAATTGCGTAAGACTTAGGTCCAATGGATATTTTTATTAGTAAGAAGTCCATCTTTTGTAAAATAGTTTGGTGAGAAGTTATTTTATTCTTTGAGGATATTTTATTTATAGTTTTATCCCTTAATCTACCTATTGAATTTTTTTGACTATTTGTACAAACATTTTTTTATCTGTTTAATTTTTTGACTATTTATTCAATTTTTTTTACCTTATATATTCAAATATCTATCCAAATTTTATTATCAATTCAATTTTTCGCTTATCTGTTTAAATCTATCTGTCCAAATTTTATTATCTGTTCAATTTTTTTTCCTGAATTGTATTTATTGATTTTTTATGTATTCAAATCTTTGTTATTGAAGTACACCTAGCCATTATCACTTCAAATTTTGAATAGTTCAATAATAATTTTATTTATCTATTCACTCTCAATATATATTTTTTTAATATGTTCACTGATTGAAGAACACAAGACCAAGCTCTCTCATTTGGGCTCCCTCTTTCAAATCCAAAACCCTAATTCTCAATCCCCACAACAACAACAAAGAAAAATAAGATAATAAGATCATTAACAACAACAAGCCAGATCAAAAAAAGAAAAAGAAAGTAGATCTATATTAGATTTGTGTTCAAATCTAAAATAATTCATACTATTTATTAAAAATCCAACAAATCTGTGTTGGATCTATGTTCAAATACAACATAATTCGAAAAATAATGAGAAGCACACAAAATGGTTTGGTTTGTGTTTGGGTATGTTTGGTTTGTGTTTGGAAGATGTGTTTTAGAGATAAAAAGTACGAAAACATGTTTGGTTTGGTTTTTTTCAAAAGATGTTTTGGAAAATGATTTTGAGAGAGAGTTTTAGAAAAAGTGATTGATTTGATATGTGTGAGAGAGAGATTTGTTTGGAAAACATGTTTGGTTTAGAAGTTTTGGGAAATTTTTTTGGGAAACATGTTTGGTTTGAGTTTTTCTGAAAACTCATTTGTAGAGAAATTTTTCCAAAAATTTTTCAGAGATTCAAACCAAACGAACCCAGCCTCTTTCAAACGAAATGAGTACCTCAAAGTGACTTCACAAGAGAGAAATAGGAAGAGAGAATTTTAGAGAGAGATAAAAGGAGATAAAAATGAGAGAGCGAGAGTTCCAGGGTGTCGCTCACCACCTTCGCTCTCATGTCTTTAGTTTCAAGGATCGAAGAGATGAGAGACACATTAATGTTATTTCGGATTAGGCGTCATTCTCATGCCGTCATCGTTACCAATGACACACTCCCTCCGTCTTTAGAAACCTCTGTTATCTCGGATCTACTACTATCTCACGACGTCATTCAAGAACCCCTTTACCACCACTGTACTTCACTTTCCAGCTCTGGCTATTCTTCTTACGCACTGCTGTTGACATTAGCTGTAACCACGTTGCGGATCATTTACCAACAAATAGATTTGTAAGGCTGGGACGATCGATGAGGAAAGAGAAAGTTGATTTGGAAAAAGGAAAAAAGAGAGATACAGTCGATTTGGGAAAATGAGGGTTGATGAGAATGTATACGATATATACTTGGTGTAGTTTATGACCACTCGAGTAGTCAATCGATCGATCAAGCGGTGATGAAAAGTTCCCAATATCTTGCTTATTTGTAGGCGAGACCGTTTGAGCGATAAAGTGGTCGTTTGAGTGTAGAAATGAGACTCTCAATATTTTCACTGTAGTTTTACAAAACGTCTGAGACCTTGCATTTACCGCTCGAGGGGTGAAAAGTTTGCTCAAGCGATCTCTTTGATTTTGTGTACTTTGTTCGGGGCAACACATTTGAAAGTCGATCTAAATCCATTTCTCTATCACTTTTTCACATATTTTCTCTCTCTAACACCCATTTCCGAAACCCTACCCCTAAAACACTTGATTTCTCATAGTTTTACCTAAGATTCACCTTAGATCTTCAAAGAGGGTGAAGAACAAGCTAGATTTAAAGGATCTACCGATTGTTTCGCGTTATTTTGGAGCTTAGAGTTGGGTCTTCACTCATTGTTTTCAATCTTGAGGTAGGGATACTTTTAACTTATTATATCTTTGATTTGATATACATATGTAGGATTTTAATTAGTTATCAAGATTTATGAAATGTATTTGCATTATAAATTGAGTTTGATGAAAAGGGGGCTTTACCTCATGATTTTTGGAAGAGTTTATGTACATTTTTTATGATTATTGTTGTTGATAATGAGGATTGGCCTATAAATAATGTAAGAGGGAAAATCCCTAATTTTCCTAAAACCCTAGTTTTCAAATTAGTTCAATAAAATGGATTTTGTTCAATTGACCCTTAAATTTTGAAATTGGGTGTAGTGTTTGATGTTGAAATATGAGATTTTGAAACTTCTTAACAAATAACCATGTAATGGTGATGATTGTAAGTTGGAAAATTCTTTCGATTTTGAATGTTTATATTATTGGATTGTTGTAAATTGAAAACAACCTTAGGGGAATTAAGATTTGGAAATTCATGCATCACATGCATTTATAAATATACTTTGTGACTTTAAATGTTAATGTTTGGGAAGTGTTGGAAAGGGATAAATAGAGTATGAGTCCGGGTTGTGAGTCAAGTTTTGGTTTAAGTGGTATGTTGTATATTGGTACTCACGCGGGGAGTCAAGGTGCCTAATTGTCTTGTCTTGTGTATATCACCGGACGAATGTGGGAAAAGTTTTAGGGTGTTCACAAGCCTGTCGTTTTTAAAGTCGGCAAATATGGAAAATATTGATTTTGGGTGTCCACGAGCTCGCCGTTTCTAGAGTCGACAAATGTGGAAGGGAAAGATCTTGGGTGTCCACCGCTCCACTATTTTTAGAGCCGTCAAATATGGGACTACTTAATACAAATCAATCTATATATACGTATGTGTGGTGTTGAGGCTCTAGCTTGGGACGTCATAGCTTATTTACACCCCATGTTTGGTTGATATTTATTATCGGCATTTCACAGTTTAGCATCATGGTTTTCAAAAGAAAGATATTTGTGTTTTCTCATCTATTGCATGGCATGATCATATGTACTTTAATTAACTATATAACTTGTTAATGGTATTTCTTAATGGGCAATTGCTCATCCCAAAACTAACAACTTTTCAATAAATGAAGCTGAGATGATACCAAAGTGATTGGCATTAAGATACATTTTTGGATGGGAGCACAGAGGCTCCTTTATGTGATATATGTTGAAGCCTCGGACTATTTTTGTATTGAGAACAAAATTCCACCTTTTGTGTATTCAAGGGAACTCCTTGAAAAGATGTTTGTCTCAGGGTGTTTATATTTTGTATTATCTCTTACTCTTTGAACTGTTAATATTGCTGGATGAATATAATTAAACAATGATGTAACCACTTAAATAATTCAATGGGGAAGAGATTATTTCTGACGCCTGGGAGATTTATATACATGTTCTATAATGTCTTGGTATCTTTTAAAGAAATCGAATTATTAATGAAGTAACATCATAATTAATGGTTATATCTTCAGGGCGTCACGGTTTAGATATTTTACAAGAGCATGTCTTTATAGGCAAAATATTTTAGAGTGTGAACTTTTAAATTTGAATTTATAGACCAAGTATCCTTTTTGTAATAGTTAGAGAGAAAGGAAGGTGCCAACCCAAAACTTAACCCATATCCATGATAATGCCTGGGTTGGGCGACCCAAAACTTCATATTTAATACGAACCACCATTCCAAACTGACCCAACCCAACAACCACATACCTACTAGTGTGTTGAGGTGTTCATGGGTTGGTTTGGTTTAGTTTGACACTAAATTTAGAACCATCCCAATCATGATTGATTATACGTTTTTGGATTCAAAACCAACCCAATTCAACCCAATATAGCTCAAGTTGGTTTGGGTTAGAACCACGATTCCACTATATATAAATGTAAGTAAATTAACTAATAATAAATTAGGTTGCGTTTGGAAGAGTTTTAGAAATATGATTTGAGAATAGAGTTGTATTTTAAATTCGTGAGTTTTGGAATTATGATTTGAGTGTGAAAAATTTGTTTTGTTATAAGTTTTGAAAAGAGTTTTGAATTGAATTTGAAATGAATAATGTGATATATGATATTTAATTCAAAAACTTATAACTCATAACCAAACACATAATTCAAAATCATACTCAAAGCTCACAAAATTTTTAAAAAAAAAAATCCGAAAATATTTTTTGTTTAAAATATAAAAATAACAGGTGTAAAAAAAAAATACCATTGTTTTGGTCAACTGACCGAACGTCCGAGTTAGCCAAAATTTCCTTACATAGAAAGGAGTTTTCAAAAATAGATGTGGAATTATGATTTGAAACTTCAAAATAAACACTACACTCAAATTAATGAGTGAAAATATATTTAAAAAACTTCTCCAAACACAGCCTTAGTTTTTTTTTTTAACTTTCCAAAACAAGCCTGTATTTGCTAGGGCTGAGCAAGAAATCCGTAAAATCCGTAATCCGATCTGGTTCAGTCCAATCCGATAAGTTTAGATTGATTTTTTGAATCCGTGATTCGGTTCCGGATTGAAAATTTCAAAATCCGTAGGCCACGAATCGATTCCGAATTAAACTCCACAGTTCCGAATTAGAACTAATCCGGACCATCTAAAAATAATATATATTTTTATACTATATACCTTTCCACACCATATAATTTCTTATCTAATATAAAAACTAAAATCTAACCTAACCTAATCCAGCAGCCTCACTCATTCACGCCTCTTTCAGGTCTCCATATCGATGGTGTCTCTCTCTCTCTCTTCTTTCCCATCTTAGACTGAGTTCTCTCTCACACTCTCATCCATCTCAGATCAGATCGGTGTGCTGCTGCTCGTCTCTCTCTGTCGGTGAGCTCTCTCTCTCGCTCTCTGTCTCGGTGTTCTCATCTCTTTCTCTCTCTCGGATCGGTGACTATTTTTGTTCCTTTGTTCCCAGATCATCCATCTCAGATTAGATCATTAGCTATAGCTGTTGTCTCTCTCTTTCGGTGAGCTCCTCTCTCTCTCTCTCTCTAACACTCTGAAATGGGTTCCCAGATCATCCATCTTAATTAGATCGATTGTTCATGTCATCTACAATGGATTCGGTAAATGTAAGTTAGAGTTTTTTTTTTCTGTTTTATTTTTTATTTTTTTTATTTTTTTCTGATTTCATGCATGTTTTGTGTTGTTTGTTTTATATGTTTCAAGCTTCATTTTTTTGGGTGTTCAATGATTTAGTTTATGTGGTTCTAGGATTTGGATGAGGATGAGGGCACTTTGACAGAATCAGGATCAGAACAGAGTGAATTCTCCGAAAATGAGGTGCGTGTTAATTCCACCATTTTTTAAATATCATGAAAAAATTTACTTCTTCTATTCTAGTTTATGATATTCTCAGATTTTATATTATGGGGGGTTTTATTTTTGGGCCTTTTTTTTGTAGTTCTTAATGGTTTTAATGGTGATTATAGCAGGAGATAGTTAATACAAGTGATGATGATGGGCCAACTGGTGATGATGATAACAGTCAGCAAGATCATGATGGTACTAATGATAATCATAGTGAACAACAAGATCAAAATGGAAGTGATGAAGACCATCAAGGAGTAGACGAGAGTGATTCATCTGAAGATGAGGTCTGTTAGTATTTATTTATTTATTTATTTTGGGTACCTTTTAGGAGTAAAGAGTTGATTTATGTCCATAGATACAATCAGAAGGCCAGATGTGCCTTTTGGTTTTCATTATGCCTTTTGATATGTATTGCGAATCAAGTTCCTAAAAGCGATTCTATGCTATTTTCAAAGAGTAAACAGCACAACCAAGTACATGTTGTCTTGCTTCTTAACTAAATCATGAAGATAGTTCCATAGTTACCAAGAAACTCTCTTTGAGATGGGAAACTCCTTTTCTTGGAATCTCATTTGAGGAACGGAAACAAAATTCTCACAAACTTTTCCAAGGCATTTTAGAATCTAACAGAATTTATCAAACTTGTCAAAAAATTGTGGAAATTCCCTAGAAATGCATTTCTTAGAATATCTACTATTTTTTCTTGATCTTAAATTCTATTTTTCAACAATAATAAATATATATATTTTTGAATAGGATACCCATTGTTCTCAAGCATTTTAACACAATAGTATTCAAAATAGAAGTTCAAAATAACTTTGAAGAAACATGCGCACTAAAGAACCAAGGTTTCCTACGGCCCAGGCTTAAGGCAAGGCACATATTGACGTTAAAAAGTAAATAATTTAATAAAAAGAAAATATTTCTAGGTTCAACATGAGTAAAATGTAATATTAAATATTTTGAAGTATAAATACTAACAGATACCAATATTTTATTATAGACAAATCATTCAAGGTTGCACATAAACACAATTATTTAACTCATAAATCATAAACATTTGAAAATAGCAATGAAATCGAAGTGTCTTACAAGATAAGCATAGAGAAGGAGAAGGAGAAAGAGAATGGGGAGATGATGTTGGATGAAGATGAAGAAGAAGAAGAATAACGACAATTGTTAGTCTAGTTACTAAAGGCGTGCCTAGGCCCAAGGCGTAGTTAGTGCACTTCGGAACATCTCAAGCTAGGCAATGTAAAATAGGCCCCATAAAAACACATGAAGTGTGCGCTTTAGGCTTAGGCTCAAGGCGCACAACTTGCATGCTTCTTTTAACATATTTGTTTATTACAATTACTAGCCTAATTTCACTTAATCTCGTTGTTTTTTTGTTTACATGTGGCTACAAGGGATTAAATCCCTAAACATACATTGCAACCCAACACTTTTGGGCAATTATACAAAGACTTTGGTTGGATAGAGCTTTCTCTTTGACCAGATTAACAGCTGCCGTTATTCTTCATCTCCTCAATTGCTATTTTAAAAAAATATGATTTATAAATTAGATGTTTGTATTTATGTGAACCTTGAATTATTTGTCGATGATAAAATATTGGTGTTTGTTGGTATTTATGTTTTAAAATATTTAATATTTCATTTTACTTGTGTTGAATCTTCAATTATTTTGCTTATATTAAATTATCTATTTTTTCTCGTTAATAAGAGCCTTGCTTCGACAAAACTCGCGCCTTACATCTAGGCCCTAGGAAACCTTGCCACTTCAGTGCGCCTGTCGCCTTTAATAACATTGACTCACCTTAAGTCTTGAAAAGTATGACAGTCCACAAAATTTGTTGGCCTGCATAACATAAAATGGGACAATGCACATTGGTATAAATCCTAATTATACAAAAGTTACGGTAAAATCTTAATTAAATAATTCCTCCTCTCGATCTAAGTTCATCTCACGTAAATTAGGGTTTAAAGGGTTGTTTAAAACTCCTTTTATGCTTGAAACAAGTTTCAAATGTTAGAAATGGTACCAATAGGTCAAAATAGGTCGAAAGAGGAAAATTTCCCAAAACAGGAAAGGGCGGTCAAACTGAGCCAAGACAGTGCAATTGTGGGTTTTTGAACTAGCGCGCTAGAGCGGGGTTTTGCTGAAACAATCCTTAGCTCATTTTTTCGAGTTCAAGCCATCCCAAGCTCAAATGTCTCTCTTTCAAAATCCAAAAACATGAAATTTATCATTCTTAAGCCATACAAAGTTAAAGGAACTCCATGAAATCCATTCTTACACAAATACTTGGGACTTTTCCAAATCAAAGCATTTATTTCCAAGAAATCCATCTTTGAAACTTGTTTCCTCTCATTTTCCTTCTAAAATTCATTTTCAATACAAATTTTCCAATCAAATGATCATAAAGTGGTGTAGGAGCAAAAATCTTACTTTGAATTAAGCTAGAAACTATCCTAGGTCTTAAAATTATGCTTTCCCAACTTTTCCCTATCTTTTCTTCTCTTTTTGTCTTTCTTCTCTTTTTCAGCAATTTTCTCTCTCCTCTCTTGTTTTTCTTTGATTTATTTGGTAGCGCAGACACTTGTTTCTATAATAGTCATATATCCATGTGAGGAAGTGGCACCCCAAGGGTAAGGTGTGCCTACCTCATGTCAACTAATCACTTGATTATCTTGATGAACACTAATTTAGCACCTTATTTAAGGATTTGAAAACACATATATGCATATTATGTTCAAAGGAATCCTTCTCAATCTTGTACCCCTAGCTTCCAATTCATTCATATAAAAGTTCATATCCAACACTTCAAAATTATGGTATTTCCATATTTCACCAAAGTATGTCTCAAAAGAATTTCTATATAACAAATAAACTAGTTCAAGTTTTAATAGAAATATATTCATGTCAAGCAATAATACGTAGGGTGTTACATTTTATTTTTTTAATGTTTTTAATAATTTTTCTTATAAATATTCTATTCGATCTTATATCAACTAGTGTTTCATGTTTCTCATAATATTTTTGGATCTCATTTCATGTTTCAGTTTCTTGTATCGTTTTCCACTTCCATTTCCAATATTGGCAACTCCATGGTTCAATTTAATTTTACTGCTCAATTTTTGATACATGGATTGGGCCCGCATTGTTGATTGAATATTGCCATGTCATGATAAATTAGTCTTCTTCCTTGTGGTTTAATATTGAATTTCTTTTCTCAAAATAGGTTGCTCCTCGAATGTCTGATTGGGGATGTTCCGCTGGTGTGGTACAAGGATGAGGAACATATCGGGTATGACATCACTGGAAAGAAGATTAAAAAAAAGGAGAGACAAGATAAGCTGGATTCATTTCTTGCCAGTGCTGATGACTCAAAAAATTGGTGAGTTATCAACTGTGATGACAATGGAATGCAAGCTTCAGGGCTGTGTTGTGTGTATGAATATGACTTCTCATGTTTCTTTCCGTGCTATCTAGAATTTAAGAGTTACTTTTGGTTTTTGCTTTTTATGAAATAGCAAGGACATCTTAGGTTTTAAAAAAAAAAAAACCATGAAATTTATGCAACATAACCTATGAAGCACAGGTGTTGGTACGGGTACGCCGATATGCTAAAATTTAAAAAAATTAAGATACGGCTAGGGTACGTCAAATATATATATATATTTTAAATTTATAGCTAAGCATCCCATCTACAATTCAAAGTTTGAAACAATAACTAAAAAGAGAAATTACAAAACCAAAAATAAATCAATATTCAACAATACCAATACAATACTAAAGTAAAATCCTAAACCTGATTAACTCATATTCCTATAACCATTAAGATAATAATTTGTGAATTTTTTCATTTCATTCAAGTATATAATTTTCAAATATTCAAATAATAATTTAAAAACATCAATATTATGAAAGTAACAATGAAACATCAATATAATTTTCAATATTCCTATAAATATCAATTTTTTATTTTTATTTTTATTTTATATAATTCTAATTGTCTAGTAAGTATAAAACAATAAGTAGAAGAGGGTAAAGTTACTCAATAACAGTGTAAAGAGTTGGTGGTTCCAAATTACGTAAAATATTTGAAGATGATTAAAGAGGAAGAAGACTGTGGACTTGCATCAAATTCCAACCTCTAGAGAGAAAATATATATATGTATATATATCAGCTGCTATGGAGTACCCACTCCGTACCCATGGAGTACCCAACTTCCCCAGACCGTATACAATGTACCCAGTACGCATACTTGCACCTGGCACTTGTACAATAACATTTTTGGAGTACCCGTGCTTTATAGAACATAACTGATCCTTCATTTGGACTTTGACATTCTTCAAATGCTGAACATGGGGATTTTTTTTATTCATTTATGGTTATTCCATCAGGCGCAAAATATATGATGAATATAATGATGAGGAAGTGGAGTTGACAAAACATGAGGCTAAACTTATACGCAGATTACTGAAAGGAAAGGCACCTCATTCTGACTTCGATCCATACGCGGTCTGTAATTTCTCTATCATTTTGTGGTTACCTTCTTTTATGGATCCCATAATATTATAATTTTTTTGAATTAGTAATCTGAAAATACTGCCGCTCTTATATTCAGTTCACCTCATTTTCTTCTCAGAAGCATTTCTAAAGTTCTGTGTGTTCTGAATACAGCCTTATGTTGATTGGTTTGCCTGGGAAGATTCTAAGTATCCTCTTTCAAATGCACCAGAACCTAAGAGGCGATTTATTCCTTCCAAGTGGGAGAGTAAAAAGGTGAATACTTTGGGACATTGCTTTTTGATTATGCGAGATAACAGGGCAGAGTGTATTATTTGCCTTTTTCTATTTTCAGTATATGTTTTTCTTCTATTGAATTACATTTTATTGTTGTATTGTATCTGTGTGTATTTCCAACCCAGTTTGAAATTTTCTTCCCTAGAGGTAATGCAGTTTCTAGAATGGTGATGTTTGCAAATCTACTGGGCATTTCTTTACAATGAGTCAAGGTCATTCTTGGAGAATTTGAATTTAGTAGATTTACTATGACAATGCAGTGAGTTTTTGTCATTTTTAGTGAGTGTTTGTAGCCTTTTTTTTCCTAGTGTCCTTGAATTTTTTTTCTCTCTATAATTACATCTCGTTTTTCCGCAAGCATTCTCGTGGCTAGGTCTTGAATTAGATTGATGGTGTGAGTCTTATTAAAGAGACTATTGGAAGCTGGTAATTGCATTTAGTTGAAATTGTGTACTTGTATATAATTCCAATCTTCAAATATTGTGGTTTCTTATGAATCTATAGGTTGTTGAGTATGTGAGGGCAATTCGGAAGGGTTTAATAAAATTTGACAAACCAAAAGAAGAACCAAGGTTCTATCATCTGTGGGGAGATGATTCTAGCTCAAAAGAAAAGACTGGTCATGGATTGGCTTATATTCCTGCACCAAAGCCAAAGTTGCCAGGTATATTATGTTGTTTTGACTATAATCATGGCTGGAAAGTCATTATTTTTCCTGTTTGAAGTAACACTCAGATTTGGCATTTAATTACTGTGTATTTTGCTTTTAGGGCATGAGGAATCCTATAATCCTTCTTTAGAATATATTCCAACCCAAGAAGAAATTAATTCTTATCAGCTTATGTTTGAGGAGGACCGGCCTAAATTTATTCCAAAAAGGTATTGTACATGTTAATCTCATTGTTCAGTATTTTATTCATTTGCTTCTCTTTTTAGTTGAGATCCTAATCTAGTTGCATTGCGTTCACTTAGGTTTACATCTTTGAGAAGTGTCCCAGCATATGAGAAAGCTGTCAGCGAAACATTTGAACGTTGTTTGGACCTATATTTGTGCCCTAGAGTCCGGAAAAAACGTGTAAGTGTAGGAAAAATTTAGGTGGTCTATGAGTTTCAAAATTTGATGATTTTTTTTGGGGTTTCGTAATGCTGATTCTGTTGCTTCTATTCTGCAATAATGATGTATCCAAAATGCCTCCATTTTTTTTCCCAGATCAATATTGACCCTGAGTCTTTAAAACCAAAGCTACCAAGTCGTAAAGATCTTAAGCCTTATCCAACAACATGTTATCTCGAGTATAGAGGTCACAAGGGTGCAGTTATGTCAATTTCTACTGAAGCTTCTGGGCAGTGGATTGCTTCTGGTTTGGATGCTATTCTTAGATTTATGCTGCATCTTTAGTTTCCGGACTCACAAATAAAGTTTTGAATGAGGTTTCGCTATCCACTACATTCTCAATAGGTTCAAGTGATGGAACTGTGCGTATATGGGAGGTTGAAACTGGAAGATGCCTTAGAATCTGGGAACTTGGTGAAGCTGTGCAGCATGTAGCATGGAACCCCGCACCTGACCTTCCTATCTTGGCAGTTTCTGCGTAAGGCTAAATGCTCCCTCTCCCTCTCTCTCTCCCCTAATCTGGGCATCTTGTTTATTGGCCATATAATTTAACTACCATTAATTTTGCAGGGAACAGTATGTTTTTCTTTTAAACACTGGATTCGGGAATGAAGAAGAACAAAAAAGGATTAAAGAACTTCTGCATGTTGAGACACCCACAGGACCAGATGACTCTGGTGAGTGGATTAGCTATCAGGTTGGACAGTTATATAACTTATATTTGCAATGACTATTGTTTGACTCTGCCTATATTCGTATTTTATAGGTAATGCTGCATCTGTTGTCAGCTGGGCTCGAGATGATATACACAAGGGAGTCAGGTTAAAGCATTTTAAGGTACTTTCATTTCATTGTCTCTCATTCTATTGTTGTTAGACTCATCTGATATCCATGTTGCTTGGAAATTAATTCTATAAAGAAGGCCTTGATACTAGACTTAGGCTTCTTATTCTTTTGTGGTCTTGCAGACTGTATCTTCTGTAGAATGGCATCGCAAAGGAGATTACTTCTCCACAGTTATGCCAGCTGATATCCTTTCACCTATTATGTTCATTGAATTTCTGACGTGATCTTTCTGAGATTAAAGAAAAGTGGCTTCATGGGTGTTTTAAGTGCTTTTACCTTGTCTTCTCAGCATCCTACATTTGTTTAATTTTGATAATGATTTATCTCTCTTTGAACAAATAAGCTGCCTTTTATTATTATTATTATTATTATTTTTTGTTGTTGTTGTTGTTATTGTTATTATTATTTCTAATAGTGCATACTTCTGTTTCTTCTGAATCCTGCTTAAGTTTTATGATTTAGAGGTTGAGATTTATGGAAGTCAGGCTATAATATTTACTTGTTGCTGGCTTGTCTATCTGGTGTCATGTGAAAAGGGGGTGACATCCTGAAAAGGGGTATTCAGTGTTTTGCGCATATAATTATGAGTGTCTAATGATATTGGTACACTTTTGACCACATAATTACTGAGCTCTTCACATTGAGCAGGAGTAATTGGACAAAACAATGTACGTCCCAGGTATATGTTGGTTTAGTTTTCCACTTGGGTGTTAGGACATGCCTTGATTTGATGTGAGTAGCGTCTGAGAGACAGGTATCTGTTGTTTAATTTTCCATATGGTTTTTCTTAACTTGTTTGTTACGTGAATCAAGAGCGATATTGATACACCAACTTTCAAAGAGACTCACCCAAAGACTTCCGTTCAAATTGCATGGGCTTCCAGTGTCATCGACCTTCCATCCCACCCGTTCTATCTTTTTCATTTCCACAAAGAAGAATATCCGTGTATATGACTTGTTAAAGCAAAAGCTCATTAAGAAGCTTGAAACCGGGCTCCGTGAAGTCTCCTCCATTGCAATTCATCCTGGTGGTATGTCTCTATTTTTGATTTGCTCATATATATATATATATATATTTAATTATAAATTCAGTAGATGAATTTTAGTGCTGTTATTCATGTGATCACATGTTAAAATTGTTGTGTTTCTATTGATTTAAGGTTGAATATGTCTGAGGTGCCCTTTCTGTGCAGGTGATAATGTTATTGTGGGGAGCAGAGAAGGAAAATTGTGTTGGTTTGATATGGACCTCTCATCTAAACCTTATAGAGTTCTAAAGTATGTTTCTTTCTTTTTCCCCACTCCCTAACCCAAACCCAAACACTAGAATAAAAATTTTATTTGTAAAACGTTACCTTGACTTCTTTAATCATGTGGGAACTATTCAGATGCCACTTTCAATTATTATCAGCAAAGGACTCCAAATAAATATGCAAAATCTATGAATGATATTTGAGAGTATTTCACCAAAGAGGTGCACAGTTGGCTAAAAAAGGGGGGGAAAACCTCTGTGCAATTACAACACATATATTTGAGTGACAAAAGTTTATCCCCGTATTGTATGTTTAGAGCAAATAAATGATCATGACCAAGTGAACTTGTGTGCAACTTTATTGATTGGTTTGAGAAAAAAAAGTACTTTTGTGCATGTGCATACTACATTTATGGGTATATGCATGCATGCTTAAACATATACACATCCATAAAAAGGTTATGTGTAAAAACGATAATGCTCTAGTTTGAGATTGAGTTGCGGGCAAAGTTTGTCTGGTACCTTTTTCTTGTTGCTCTTTTTTTATTCAATTTTTTTTTTTTTTTTTTGGTTTTTTAAATTCAGTATAATTGCTCTGATCTGGTTATTCAAATTTTCAGATGTCACCCAAAAGATGTTACCAATGTGGCCTTTCATCGTTCCTACCCTCTGTTTGCGTCTTGCTCTGATGATTGCACAGCATATGTTTTTCACGGCATGGTTTATTCTGATCTAAATCAAAACCCTCTTATTGTTCCACTGGAAATTCTCCGAGGGCATGCAAGTGCGAATGGAAGAGGTTAGTGAATGTCTATACTTTGTTCTTCTTCTAGTTGTGGTTGATAATAATTTACTTAAGTGGATTGAGAGCAGATAAACTGAAGGCTGCAAACACAGATTTTAATCATACATGTAAAAACTCTGTCCGTCTGGCCTTTATGTGTTATGTATTAGCTCTTGCAGGCTACAAGCTGTACTGATCTTGAAGAACTTGAATCTATGGTCTATAAAAAAAAATAAGTGTCGTCATTGTTATTTTTTTTTTTTAATTGAGGGAAAAGAAAAGCAAAACTTAAAAAAAAAAAAAAAAAATAGTAGGAAAAAGAATGAAACAGGGGACAAAATGCCTTGTTAAAGTAGTCTGCTTATAATTATCAACATCTACTTGACTTTCCTTACGTATGATTATATACAAAGCAATGCAACTATATTTTTCAGTATCAGTAGTAATTAATTTAGTTGATAGCCATAAATTGGTATATTTAACTGTTTGCAGTGAGGGGAATAAATATATATTACTGCATCGTTTCCTCCACTCTGTTGTCATTGGCCTTTTTCTTTTTTTGGGGACGCCTAGATACCTGCTAGGCACCCACCTTCGTTCATCAGGGAACACTTGGATTTCTATAGGTAGAGCACTCTACTGAGGGGGGAGTGTCAATCCCATGACCTCGACTTTGGAATGCTGGATCGCCAACAATTACATGTGCCTGTCTTCAAAGCTTTTATTTTGTGAAGCTGTCATTTTTTATTGATATATATTATATGCATGCTGTCAAGTCTAGTTCTCGTTTTGATGTATTCCGAAGATGGTTCTCTCTGTGGAATCTTGATTTGATGGGAGTAGTGGGCTGGCTTGCTCCTTGTCCAACCCTGATTCCTCTCTTAAGTTGGCCTAATTGTACTTGTGAAAAAAAGTTGGCCTCGTGGGAGGCAGGTTGTTAAGCTCCTTGTAGAGCTTTATTGTTGACTCGTTACATGATTGTATTCCAATTGATTCTCAGTTACAAAAATAGTAGTTATATAGTGCCAGTTTGTTTTTGGTTCATGGGCGATGTGGTAAGGCTGGCTGGGATTGAACTAGCCTCTCCCTACTGATAACCCAGGTCCTTGCTTTTGGCACCTTCTACTATCGATTTTACTTGCAAAAGGTACACTATTTGTGTGGAAATAATAATATGACATGCAACATAGGATGCGACCTTGTGAATATAGATACTGAAATCTCTGAATATAAATGTCCAGAGTGTATCTTACTAATATTTGGTTTGATATTATTTTTGGTGGCTTCTCTGATTCATTTTGCCTTTCACAGGAGTAATGGATTGCAAGTTCCACCCTAGGCAACCATGGTTATTCACTGCAGGTTCTGATTCAGTGATCAAACTGTACTGTCATTAAAAAAAGAAAAAATGGTGAATTGCCTAGTCTGTGTTTCATATTATTATTGGTTGAAACATATTCTCACTTAAGCTAAAATGGATGATGGGGTCAATCAATCTCAACGTGGAGATTGGGCAGCTGAAGTATGTTTCAGATATATGATTCAATTTTTGAAGGGGAAGATGACAAATCAATAGTCATTTTCCATATCAAAGTTTTTGACATTTGCTTGTTTCATTATGTTTAATTGAATTGGTTGAATTGTATTATGCCCCAACATATAATAGATTTTCTTTTAATTTTGCTTGTGTTCATATTATTACCTTGCTTTCATTGTTGGGATATTTTGAGAAAAATCAGGTCATTACATTTTCCAACTGAACAATGTGTCTGCTCTTTTTCAGTTGGTGGGTTAGTGGAAAAGAAAAATGTTTTGTGGCACTAAATTGGGGCACTAATGCTCCTAATTTTCATTTTAGGTAACTGTTTTGTTTTGTTTTGTTTTGTTTTTTTTTTTTTTGCCTTATATGGAAATTAGGGTCATTAGTGCCCCCAATTTAGTGCTACAAATCAAAATCCGAAAAGAAAAATAGCAACTGAATCACACCACCAATGGCCGATTGACTGATTCTGATTGACTGACTTGTCAATCGCAGGTGACCCACCATTGGTTTGTGTGAGATCTATCTTCATTTTAGATTGAGCGATGTTAGGTATCAAAAAAAAAAAAAAAAAAAGCCCAAAAATTCTGTACTGGGTATTTCACACCCAAAGGAGTATTGTGTAGAATTTTTATTAGATTTTTTGAGATCTATTATTTTTGTTTTGGAAGTGAGAGCCACGCCCACACAAGTTACTTTGGTGAGGCTTTGGGCTATGGGGGGAGCACGCACTGGGGTGGGGCTTGCATGGGTTTTGTCCTCTCTATCTCCATACTCTCTTTTTGGTGACGAGGATACTAAGAATCTGCTTCGTTGGAGGATTTGATTAGAGAAATAGCAAGGGAAAATATAAGGTAATTTTACTTTTTGTTTGGTTATAACGGAAAATACGAGAGAAAAAAGTGAGAAATGCAATCTTATTGTCTTTTTGAGTTCACTTGCAATATGTTTGCTCGAGGAATTTGGAAAAGAAATTGAAATGGGAAAAGGTAAAACTGTGTGAAATAAGTAAAATGTGGATATAAATGTAGGTATGTGTTACTCTTTTTTTTTTTTGGTCTGTTCATTTCTAAATTTTTCAATCAAACACAAGATTAGGTTATTTTCTTTGTCCATTTTCCAACCCAACCAAATGTAGTTTAGAATTCAAATCCAATCAAAATTTTCTACTTTTCTATTTATTTTCTTTTCTTTCATTAAATCTTCTAACCAGAGCCCAAGAGATGCTTAAATAAACTATATTTAGCATATGGTGAGATACACTAAAGTTTAACATAAAGTGAGATATATGCTTTGCCTTATTTTAATAGAACTACTAAAATCACCTACAGAATTTTTATTAACTGTTTTGTTTTTCTTGGTTTTTAACTAATTAATTAATTTTTTTAATACTTTTAGGTTGAGTAGATGGACTTGAAAAATAAAGGAAAAAAAAAATTGGAAGAAGTTGACAACAAAAATGTTTTAAAAGTTGTCTTTTTTTTATTTTTTATTTTGCTTTAAATTTTCATAAAAAAATTTCTTTCTTTTTTTTTTTTTTAAAAAAAATTCTTCTAAACAATACCAACTTGACAAATAAATTTTTTAACACATTTTTTTTAAATAAATAAATAAATAAATAGATAAACTAATCCCAAATATAGCATAAGTAAAAAGTACAATTTTATTTTGAATCGTGTAACAAAATACTTTTTCTAGTTTGTTAAAATGGTTGTCTATCATAAAATTTGTGACAAAATTGATCATAAAAATAGATATAGTATGAAATGAAAATTTTTATTTCAAAACATATACATATCTTTATTTTGAGAAGTAACTTAATGATTTTAGAGCATCATTAGCTCATTAGAGCCTTCA
This sequence comes from Camellia lanceoleosa, assembly GCA_025200525.1. Taxonomy (NCBI): domain Eukaryota; kingdom Viridiplantae; phylum Streptophyta; class Magnoliopsida; order Ericales; family Theaceae; genus Camellia; species Camellia lanceoleosa. The sequence goes on along the minus strand of CM045763.1, from coordinate 169,050,428 downwards.
CTCAACTATTTTATAGCACAAAATCATAGAAACACATTTCATCAAATTCAATTTTTGACTAACTACTTTAGTTGAATATCAAACTACTAGCTACATGTAGCTAAGTGAGAGGGTAATTTATAAGTAAATTGGGCCAAGCTGTGTAATGGTCCGTTCTATGGGCCAAGGTAAGAAAGGGCTGAGTAAAAGAGCCTTGTAGTTAGTTCGTTACTAAAAGAGCCTTGAGGTTAGCTCGGTCATCACGGTCAGAGTGGTAACAAATAGCTCGGTCATACCATTCTGAGCCAAGATGTATTGAACTTTCCTCAGGACCTTGCTCTAGATTAGTTCGGCCCAAGCTTGCTATGATTAGCTTGGTCTCAACAGGTGAAACCGAGGTACAAGCCATGAAGGGAAGAACCGAGCTAGTTAGAGCTCAGTCGTTGTTGCCAGTTTAGCATGGCCAAGTTAGCTCGGTCGTTTTGTCATACTACCGAGGTAAAACCATCTCACTTGGTTTAAGCAATGAGGGGGGTGTTAAAGGATAAGCATAATCTTTCAGGAGTGTGATTCCTAGGAGGACTCTGCTTGAAGGAATAAGAGTCCTACTAGGATTGTACCACGCGAAACCTATAAAAGCTCATAACATCATCTATGGAGAGGTAAGACAACTTTGATTCTCGAATACACAAAGCTTTTATCTATTTGTCTATTTTGCTGACTTAGGCATCGGAGAGGTATCCGGCACACAACCGCCAGCTAGCTCACGTTTGTGTTTTGAGGGAGTGAAGCGATGACGTTTGGAGGAGCGCAAACTTGATCAACAGGATTATACGAGAACATTATTTCTTGCTCGTATAATTGGCGCTGTCTGTGGAAAGACCAGAAAGAACAAAACCTCTTGATCAAGTTTTTCCTCTCTAATTGGAAGTAATGGTGCACAATGAAGATTTGCCGCAGTCCACCATCAACGGACAAACCCCAGAGGGGGGTGGGAGGCGTGAAGGTTTGCCTTCTATCCCTTCCATGGCGGATTTAGAGCCCTAGTGACAGAACCCCTGGAGGGCTGGAAGGGAGAGGCAGACTAACTGCCCCGTTGCTCTCAAAGTCCAGAAAGACAGAGGCGGAGGATCGATCCTCAAGTTCTGGAGGATCGCATAAAAGAACAAGACGAGTTAATAAGGAAGATGGCGGCGGACATAAAGTCTATGAAACGCCAAATCAAAGGAAAAGGGGTGGCGACAGGAGAGGGGCGCAAAAGCAACACGCCCCCTCGCCACTCAGAAAATCGTGGTAGGCATACCACGCCATCGCAAGCAGAGAGTAGGAGCTTGAGAACAGGCGACACTCAATCAAGAACTCCCAGGACTCGTTACTCCAGGTCTGAGAGAACGAGAACTAAGAGGTCACATACTGAGGGAAGCACCTATCGGCTATCACGCACACACCAGACGTCATCCAGGCAAACAGAGTTGCCTAGATCATCCGATTTGCGAACTGTGCTAGAAGAAAGGGCACGATGGAAGGAAGATAACAGGGCGCGGGACCCGCGTAGAGTTTCAACCCTTTAGTGGTTGGCTCCTCGGACGCATGAGAGCATTGAGGTAGGAATGCCGATACCGCGCCTTGCTTATGAACCAACGGACAAAGCATTAGCAAGGCTACAGATCTCGCCGTTCGTTCCGGCAATTGAGAACGCACCACTACCTTCGGGCTTTCACCAGCCCAAATTCACCACTTATGAGGGGAAGACGGACCCCTACATGCACTTGAGCCACTTTCGCCAGGTCATGGCAGTATACCGGCGAAACGAGGCTTTAATGTGCATCATGTTTCCGTCCAGCCTAGGCGACCTGGGTCTAACTTGGTTCGAAAGGCTACCAGAAGGCAACATCGCCTCCTGGGCACAATTGGCAAAGGCGTTCGTGACAAGGTTTAAAACGAACACCAAGACACCAGTGGAGATCGATCAGCTATTCTCCATTGACATGGGCAAGAAAGAAACATTGGGGTCCTACAACAGTCGCTATTGGGAAACTTTCAACCAGATAGGAGATTGTCCTACAAACCTCGCCATTGCACAATACAAACGGGGCCTGCCAATCGGCAACAAATTGAGGGATTCAATTACAATGACACCCCCCTCACGATGGAGGCCTTAATGGAGAGAGTGCACTAACATATTCGTGTGGAAGAGGATGGCGCCCGTGTTAAGGCGAAATCTGGCACAACAGCAATACCAGATAAAAAGACTTCAGCAAAAGTCAACACGGTAGAACAACCAAGCAGGAATGAGCGTGGTAGACGGGCCAACAAAGAGGATCTAGACAAAAGGTGGCTAAGAGTTCGCACTGCTATTACCACGGTGTTTAAAAAACCAATCTACCGAATTCTCAGTGAGATACGCGATGAACCTTTCGTCCGATGGCCAGCTAAGTTGGGAGAAGCACAAAAAGACTATGACGAAGGATCCCGGTGTACCTTCCATAATGAAAAGGGGCACCGCACAGAGAATTGCACGCCGTTGAGACAACACCTGGAGGAGTTAGTGGCAGCTGGGCACTTGGACAAGTACATAGAAGGAGGGACACAGCTAGCTCCCCAGAACCACGACAACCCAGACGGAATGTCAATCGACGTCCCACCTCAAGGGGTGATTAACGTAATACATGGGGTATTCGAGCCTGAGCGAGTATATGAGCTCAAGGGAATGATCAAGAAGGCTGAGCACTTAAGGGAGGTATTAAGTGCACAACCAGCAATAAAAAAGGGGAAAACAGAAGCCATGAATGTCATATCTTTTTCAGACAGAGACTTGACAAGGATATATTGCCTTCACAATGACGCACTGGTCATCACACTCCGCGTCAAGGACTACGACATCAAACGGATTTTGATTGACCAAGGAAGCTCGTGTGAGATAATGTATTACGAAACCTTCAAACAATTGAAACTGGAGGACAAAGACTTGGCGCCTGCAACATCTCTCCTAATCGGATTCAACTCAATGCCAGAGTGTGACGCCCCAAATTTTTGGAACATCAAGGGAAATTAAATAAACAAAATGACTTAATAAACTAAAAAGTTGACATCTTAATAGAGCATTCCAACTTTCATACATAACCAAATGTTCAAATAATATTAAATAAAAACTTAAAATTATCCAAACACAACATTAAATGAAATTGTAAGGTCCTTAATAGCTAATATATAAGATAATAAAGTTATTCGACTTCAGTCATGATTTCAAGTCAGCCAAGGCTCTACGTTAGCGTCAACTCCATTTCAGCTTCAATTATTTCCTCGTCAAAACTTGGCATAAAACCCCAGGGCAACAAAAATATATGCCATGAGTTTTGCAACACAGTAAGAAAACATAACCAACCTACCATTCTTTTTAAGAGAAAAATAATGAGATTATAAACATGAGATAACAATATAATTGTAAACATAAATTACAACCATTAAAATAATTTCAATAATTTTAATAAATTAGGTGACACTCGAAATCTCACCAAAGAGATTTAACTTACTAACCACTAAGCATGGCAACGGTTAATTTGAAACCATCCCTTGGTCAAATATTTAAGTGTTACCAACCGTAACCACCAGGGATGCCCACATCCGGAGTAATATACCCAAGCAGTGGTATCCATGGTCTGCCCCAAGGAAACGGTCTGCCAGGGGTACGTAACCTCCCTATGTGCCACCTGCACATTCACCCTTATTTCAAAACCGAATACCGAAAAGGGTTCAAATAAGTCTCGTGCCATCTTAGAGTTTCGCAACACAATTTACGTGAGAAATTCTCAAAACCAAGGCTCACCCTGAACAACCGGTATTGACCGTCAACCCTTAATTTCGTACACTCTTTAAAACCAAGACTCACCCTGAACAACTGGTATTAACCGTCAATTGTTAACTTTGTGTATGCCGTTAATCATTTCAGTTAATTTATATATTAAATACAAATTATTCAAATCTCAATCACCAATAACATTATACCAACTAAAGAAAAACTCCCAACATAAAACATTATGCATGTCACACAATAATAACTCAATGTACAAAATTTAGTAGACAATTACCTAAAACCATGGTATGAACATAATAACTTAGATACAAGAAATAAATCATAAATACATGCACAAATTTTTGATTTACAAAATTAGACTAGCACAATATTAAAGTGATGATTTTATCCTGTCTAGAAAAATTTTCAGAATATATGTCATGCAAATAAAATTATAAATACATTACTTATACAACTCTAAAATTCATATCAATCTACAGAATACTCAATAAACATGTTATGGTCATTTTTCAGAAAGCATTTTCAAAAAAATTAATTATAAATAATTCTTAAAAATTCCAAGGGTGTTTATGACACAGATTTGTCACATCTCCTTATATTAATTCCATGCTTAAATTTATAGATCAAACCCATAATATAAACATTTATCATGAAACTAGACTTCTCAAATTTCATCTTCTAGTTAGAAATTACCAGATTTGGCTTAGTATAGAATTTTAAATAAATTTTCAAATACATGTAAAATTTGTCTCATAGTTTCAGATTTAGTTAAAAATTTGTATAAATTCGTAAAAGGCTCAAAAATTATTTCCAAAATTTCTGGATGAACTAGACATCATTATCAACAAATTTTTAGAAGAAATCATCTCGAAATTTTGAGTATAAAATTGTCTAAAAATTCGGGCAACATTCTGGCAGATTCAAAATAGACTATTTTTATCACAGTTTCAGATTTAGTTAAAAATTTCTATAAATTCGTAAAAGGCTCAAACATTGTTGCCAAAATTCATGGATAAACTAGATATCATTATCAACAAATTTGTAGAAGAAATCATCTCGAAATTTTGAGTATAAAATTGTCTAAAAATTCGGGCAACATTCTGGCAGATTCAAAACAGACTATTTTTATCACAGTTTCAGATTTAGTTAAAAATTTCTATAAATTCGTAGAAGGCTAAAAAATTGTTGCCAAAATTCATGGATAAACTAGACATCATTATCAACAACTTTGTAGAAGAAATCATCTCGAAATTTTGAGTATAAAATTGTCTAAAAATTCGGGCAACATTCTAGCAGATTCAAAACAAACTATTTTCATCACAAAATTCCTATACATATATATAAAATTTCTATTTATGAGTAGTCATTTTAATCACAAGGAAGTAATCTGAAAATTTCACTAATAAAAAAAAAAAAAGAGGGTTGAGAGGGTTTTCTTACCTAAAATCTTCAATTAATGAATCCTTGACAAAAATCTTGAACTCCTCTTTAGTTCTTCACTTTCCCAAACTTTTTCCTTAGCCTTTCTTTACCATTTCCAGCACATGAATTCTAAGCTTTTGAAATCTCTCTCTCCACAATGCCTCAACTCTTAAACCCATTTATTTTATTTTATTTTATTTTTGTTTTTGGAAATGCTCTCAGCACAATGCACAATACATACACCTCATTCTTTCATTACACACCACCTGTGCACATGGACACTAACACATTTCCTTGAAGCTCCAGTACATCACTCACATGCACACACACACCCATAGCAGATTTCTCAATACACCCACACCCAGAAACACTCTCACTTCTAGACTCTTACATAATTCAATTGAGCACCTCATAAATAAATTTAGTTCATAATAATCTAAATTATCAATCCTCACAACTCAATTAACTCCAATTCGAACCCGATTGATCAAACCTTAGTTTTATTAAACTGAATCGAATATTTAATTACACTTTCATAGGGTCCAATACTTGAAATTAAACTAATTTAACTTATCAATTTCAACTCCTTAGGCTATTTGGACGTTCAATTTCTAATTCTAAAATAAATCCTTAATAAAATAATTTATCAATAACAAATATTGAACACCCACAAAATTATTATTATTGTTATTATTTTTAATCTTTGTTACTGATTGAATTGGATTAATTTAAAACTAACCTATACACTAATATAAATAAACTCTAGATAAAATTAATTAATTAATTTATTATTATTATTATTATTATAATTAAATGCGGGTTTTCACACAGAGTGGCCAGTGGGCAAGATAATCCTCCCAGTCAGAGCAGGAAGCAAGACGAAGCAAGTGGAATTTTGGGTATTGAAAGTTCCTTCCACTTACAACATTATCTTGGAAAGAACATGGTTACACGCCATGTGATCGGTAGCATCAACTTACCATCAAGTATTGCGGTTTCCCAAGGAAGCCGGAGTAATTGAAGAGGTATTTGGAGACCAAATTATGTCCAAACAATGCTTCATCACAGTAAATGGCAGCCGCGCTGCCAAGGGATATGTACAGATGGTGGAAGAACCTGAGAGCAATAAGCTGTTCACAGATGTTGACAAAGCGGCTGAACAGAAGGCGGTGGAAGACTTGGTACAGGTAAGGATAGATGAAAAAGACCCAGAAAAGTTCTTTTTGCTCGGCTCGTCATTGTCCAGCACTGAGAGAATAGAGGTTATGAAGTTTTTAACCTCTAACATCGAAGTGTTCGCCTAGACGCCGTATGACATACCTGGCATTGACCCAAACTTCATCTGTCACCAATTGAATGTCCACCCAACTGCAAGACCAATCATATAGCGCACTCGTAAATCAGCATTCCACCACGCCGAGATAGTGGCGAAAGAAGTGGGAAACCTTCTAGAGGCAGGAGCTATTAGAGAAGTGCACTATCCTAAGTGGATATCCAATACTGTGGTGGTGCCAAAGAAGAACGGAAAATAGCGTGTTTGTGTGGACTACAAAACAGTCAACAAGGCATGCCCAAAGGATAGCTTTCCCTTATCGCGGATTGACCAACTGGTAGACCTAACGGCAGGACACAATCGACTTAGCTTTCCTGATACGTACAGAGGTTACTATCAGATCGCTATGTATGAACCAGACCAGGAGGTTGCATCCTTTACCACGCCAAGGGGACTATATTGCTACAAGGTCATGCCCTTTGGCCTAAAAAACGCTAGGGCAACATTCCAGCGGATGGTCACCAAGATGTTTGAATCATTGTTAGGCAGAACAATGGAGGCTTACATCGACGATATGGTGGTCAAGAGCAAGGATGAGAAGGACCATCTCAGGGATCTAGATGAAATGTTCGAGATACTAAAGAAAAACAAGTTGCGCCTAAATACATCCAAGTGTGCGTTCGGCGTAGGATCGGGCAAATTCCTAGGCTTCCTGGTGACCAACCGGGGTATAGAAGCAGACCCCTCTCAGATCAAAGCAATTCAGGATCTAGAGAGGCCCAACTCAGTAAAAGAAGTGCACCATCTCACTGGTATGGCAGCTGCGCTCAACCGGTTCATAAGTCGGTCGTCAAACAGATGTTGACCATTCTTCCAAGCATTAAAGGCCAAGTTTGAGTGGGATGAAGAATGTGACCGCGCCCTAAAAAGCCTGAAAGAATACATGTCTTCTCTACCATTGCTAGTAACCCCAATACCCGAAGAAGAACTCTTTTTGTACCTGGCAGTTTCATAGTATGTCGTCAGTGCGTTATTGGTCAGAGAGGAAGGAATCCAACACCTGCCCATCTTCTATGTCAGCAAGACCTTGCTGGGCATAGAAACCAGGTACTTGCTACTGGAAAAACTGGCCTTAGCCCTAATGATGGCTTCTAGGAAACTGTCGCATTACTTCTACGCCCACACCATAATCGTCCTTACAGCTTTCCTATTAAAAGCTTTGTTTGAAAGGGCGAACTTTTCTGGGCGAATCTTAAAGTGGGCAGTGGAGTTGGGACAGTCTGACATGAAGTTTCAACCTAGAACCGCAATAAAAGCCCAAGCTTTGGCAGACTTTGTGGCAGAGTTCACACTAGGAAGTCACCACATCTGCCCAGTTGACTTGACTGGTACAACCGAAATGGATTTTAAAGCGCCTTGAACACGATGCGGGATGCTCAGCCACATCCCAAAACAGACCGGAGTGAAGAAAGGGACGAAGAAACAAACCATACTACACCAAGCAAAGACTCATCAACAAGTAAAAACTTGGCACAATCAGATAGTGAGGGACAAACAGAAAGTGTGGACTTGGAAGAAAATACCAGCAACGCTCATGACCCCAAGGTATCATCTGATCTCTCCACTTGCTGGAAGCTATTCGTTGGAGAGATGTAGAAGCTCTTCGTGGATAGAGCGTCCAATAGGCATGGCGCAGGACTTGGCATAGTCCTTATCTCACTAAATGGCCTAACAGTGGAACAAGCAGTCAACCTTGGCTTCCCAGCATCAAACAACAAAGCGGAGTACGAAGCACTTCTGGCAGGACTAAAATCAGCACACTACATGAAGGCCACCAAGTTAATGGTCTACAGTGACTCACAGCTGGTGGTAAACCAAATTTTAGGCGACTACGAGACAAAGGATGAAAGGATGGCTAAGTACCAAGAGTTAGTCAGAAAAGAGATCATAAAATTTGAAGTAGTAGGGATAGAGCAGATTGGCAGGGAAGAAAACAGTAGAGCAGACGAGCTAGCAGGCTTTGCTTCAATGGAAGATACATCCATCCCACATCCATTACTGATTGATTACTTACCAAGACCAAGCATTGAAGAACCCGAAGTAGAAGAGGTATGTTGCACCGAATTAGGCCCTTCATGGATAGATCCCATTATAATGTTCTTAAAAGACGACGTCTTACTCGAAGAGAAGAAAGAAGCCAACAAGATTAGAGCAAAGTCGCAGGGATTTTGGCTCTCCTCATCAATGGCCTTGTACAAAAAATCCTTCACAGGACCTTACTTGAAATACGTCCATCCCAGCAAGGTTGAGGCATTCTTATTCAAGATAAACGAAGGCGTATGCGGAAGCCACCAAGGGGGAAGATCATTGGCCTACAGAGCAATTTCGCAGGGATATTGGTGGCCTTATATGCAAGCGGATTCAAAGAAGTATGTCAAGAAGTGCGAGAAATGTTAGAAGTTCGCACACCAAATACATTAACCAGCTAGAGAGCTTCTACCATTAACTAGCCCATGAGCCTTCGCAATGTGGGGCTTGGACATAGTAGGACCACTTCCAACGGCACCCGGCAACAGAAAGTTCTTTCTTGCAGCGACAGACTACTTCACAAAGTGGATGGAGGCAGAAGCACTAGCATCAATAAAGGACAAAGATGTGAAGAAGTTCGTCTGGCAGAATATCATCACTCGGTTCGGCATACCAAAAGCTCTAATATCTGACAACGGCACTCAGTTCGATGGCAAAATTTTTAGAAGCTTTTGTGAAGAATACAAGATAGAATTCTATAATTCTACACCGGCATACCCCCAAGCAAATGACCAAGCGGAAGCGTCAAACAAAGTCATCTTGGATGGACTGAAGAAAATGCTGGAAAAAGCTAAAGGCAAGTGGGCGGAGGAGCTTCCTCATGTTTTGTGGGCTTACCGTGCCACGCATCGGCGGTCTATTGGAGAAACACCTTTTTCCTTGGCCTATGGCATGGAAGCAGTAATCCCACTGGAAGTTGGCCTCCCCACAATTAGAAGTGAAAATTTTGATCCAGACTTAAATGGAGAAGCCATAGCATTGGAGCTCGACCTTGTAGAAGAAATAAGAGAAAGAGCACTGGTTCACATCGCCTCATACCAGTAGGAGTTATCCAGAAAATATAACAAGACAGTACATCCAAAGCAATTCAAGATCGGAAATTGGATGCTGTGCAAAGTAATAGGAAAGACCCTGGTACCCGGAGACGGCAAGTTAGGGCCTAATTGGGAAGGACCTTACAAAGTGGTTGGATTAGTAGGAAAATGGGCATACCACTTGGAAGATGAAGACAGCAAAGCCATTCCCAGGCCATGGAACACTGCCAATCTCAAATTATTTTATTTTTAGTTGTTTTTTAAGTACTTGTATTTTTTTCTTTTTTCAATAAAACAAGTAGTTTTCTTTTTCAGCATAAATTGTTTTATTCTGTAAAAATAGTTTTAGCATACTAGGGGCATGAAATCAGAGTTGGCCGGAATAACCAACTTTGAACTCTCTTCAGCTAGGATTAGGATCTGGGCTAAAGAGGTTGGCTGGAAAAACCAACACTTCTCCTAAGCCGAGGATAAGGATCTAGGCTGCAGGACGTTTGGCAGGAATAACCAAACACTTCGCTCTAAGTTGGCCGGAATAACCAACTTTGAGCTCTCTGCAGCTAAGATCAAGATCTGGGCTGAAGAGGTTGGTTGGAAAACCCAACACCTCTCCTAAGCCGAGGATAAGGATCTAGGCTGCAGGACGTTTGGCAGAAATAACCAACTTTGAGCTCTCTTCAGCTAAGATCAGGATCTAAGCTGAACAGGTTGGCTGGAATAACCAACTTTTAGTAATCTTCAGCCGAGATAAGGATCTACACTGAAGAGCGGTTGGTTGGAATAACCAACTTTTAGTAATCTTCAGCCGAGATAAGGATCTAGACTGAAGAGTGGTTGGTTGGAATAACCAACTTTTAGTACTCTTCAGCCGAGATAAGGATCTAGATTGAAGAGTGGTTGGCTGGAACAACCAACTTTTAGTACTCTTCAACCGAGATAAGGAGTGGTTGGCTGGAATAACCAACTTTTAGTACTCTTCAGCCGAGATAAGGATTTAGGCTGAAGAGTGGTTGGCTAGAATAACCAACTTTTAGTACTCTTTAGCCGAGATAAGGATCTAGGCTGAAAAGTGGTTGGCTGGAACAACCAACTTTTAGTACTCTTCAGCCGAGATAAGGATCAAGGCTGAAGAGTGGTTGGCTGGAATAAAAACTTTTAGTAATCTTCAGCCGAGGTAAAAACCTAGGCTAAAGAGGTTGGCAAGTATGACTAGGTAGTTTATAAGGTTAAGACTGAGATAGTTATCTCGGCCAGAAAATGTTACACTACATTCAGATTACATTTGGAAAGTAAATACAAGCATAGAAGTAAGCCGAACAAACAGTTGAAACAAAAGAAGATTCTCATTCAAAATCATTAAACAAGTATAAGAGGGGGGGCTCAGCCCGATTATAAACTTCATTAGCAGGGAAAAAAGAAAGTCAAGCAAAGAGGTCGTCAAGATCTGCATCCAGTTCAACTCGGAGCCCGGTTTCAGCTGGAAGCTTGGTCGTCAAGTCTTCCACTGATGGCTCCACCCGAGCTGACTGAAGGACGGGATCATTGGCGATAACCGGGGCATTGTCGGGCTCTAGGACCTCTTCTTCATCATCATCTTCAAGAAATTTTTGCTGAATGGCGGTAGCGTACTCTACCATATAGCTTGGTATGAAATGAGGAGGAGGGTTGAAGAAGATCTCGGTCTCTTTGCTGTGACCGAGCTATGCCACAGCCACCTTCCATCCACACTTGAAGAATATATCTTTCGCTGCTTCGCATTGTTGGATGTAAGTGGCCTCCCCCTCTTTGTAACCTTGGTTTTTGGCGTCTTCCACGCTCTTCTCCAACTGAGCGATCTCGGCGTTCTTCTTTCCCTCGAGCTTGGCTAGCTCGCGCAGATATTTGTCTTTCACCATGGCCGCAGCCTTCTACTTATCTGCTTCGACTGAATTGACTAGGCCGGTTAGGTGGGCTACTTTGGTCTGTAGCTCGGCCATTTTTTGCTGGGATTCTTTTAGCTCGGCTATTTTAGCATTGGCCTCTGCCATAGCCTCCCTAGTGGTCTTTCGAAGTTCCAGCACGCGTTTGTGTACGACGTGGTTCTTTTGTAAGGCCTGCAAGAAGGGAGAAACAATTTTTGAAATAAACCGAGCGAAAAGATGTTGAAATTTGGAAAAGGAAAAGGAAAATGGGAACTTACCAACACCATTGATTTTGAAGCCGAGCGAATGGCCTTCAGCTCGGTAAGATGATTGTGGTGATCCATATCGGTTGGAAGGCAGACGCTCTTGGCCAGATTAAAGGCCAGCATATGGTTTTTTTCCGCGACCACTGAGTCGGAGTCAGTGATAGCGCAGTTCTTGTATGTGACCTTAGGCATCCACTTGGAGGAGCTAGCTCGGTCAGAGCACTCCGGTTGTGGACTTGGTGGTGTGGATTGGGGAATGATGGTTTCATCTTCGTCGACAAGGCGTAGCTCGGTTGTGGAAGTCCGAGCACGCTTGCTTGGGCGGGATGATGAGGGCTGATGGGATGGTAGGGCTACCACGGTCTCCTAAGTCTGACCAGCTTGTGGTACCTCGGGATGGTTTGTCTCGGTGATGAGGGCTCTTATAGCTCTCTTTTTTGCCATATCTTGCTCCGCTGTTAATGGAATGAGGTTGAATTTTGGAAGTAAAGGATCAGGCTCAGGAGAGGGCTCCAGCAAGAAGTCTGTCACCCTAGTATTTCGTCAGCTGCTGTATCGGTAGGTCGGCTCAAAGTTGAGTGGCTCGGCCTAACTCCGTTTGGGATATCTTAACGCGGCGCGAAGGGTGGCAAGGTTTGGGTAACTATACTGTGACTTTAGGAAGTTTAAATCTGCATAAGAGAAAATTACAACGGTTAGTGCGGTTCAAAGCTTGCAAAATGAAGTAAAGAAAGCACAAAATTAAGCCGAGGTAATTATACTAGCGACTCCTTTGTTCCAGTATATTCGGTCGCCTGGGATCTGGGTCTCATGGTCTTCAAAATTTCTAGAAACCCAGAAAAAATCATCGTCGTTTACATCTTTGTCTAGGGTATTCTTTATTATCTTTTCACGGCGGCGCCTTATTCTTAAATAGTAAACCTAGCCATCCTCATTTTGGCCTAGAGAGTACTAGTGAAATAGCTCGGCCAAACCGAGGTTGAGGCCAAGTCGGCGGTTTAGCTTGGCGATGCCATTTATTATGCGGTTCGAATTGGTGGAAAGCTGGGTAGGGCAGAGGTTTGTTTGTCTAAGGAATTCGCAAAGAAGAGGCTGTACAGGGAATCTAAGTCCAGTTTCTACAATGGAAAAAGGGGTAAAAGGAACAAAGCCAGGGTTTCCGCAGGGTGTGGTATGTAGCTCGGCTAAGGTAAGATGGACATCATCAGGGATATGGTAGTCCCTTCGGAACTCAGCCATGGCACCTAGTGAGTTTACTAACAACCTATATTTACCCATGTGGTCTTAAGTTATGTATAAATTAGCTGGAGTATTGGCTCGGTGGAGAGCTGACGCTGAGTAGCTCAGTTGGGCGTTTAAGGGAGTGCCTGGCCAACCTAAGTCTGCAAAGTGAAAAAGAAAGGCATTAAGCACAGATCATTGGACCGTGTTAAAAGACACAAAGGCAGAATAAAAGGAGACCTAGCTTGGTTACGTGGGATATCTCATTTTTAGCTCGGCCTGAGCGAGGGACTTTAGCCCGGCTAAGTAGATAAGAAGTTTGTAGCCCAGTTGTGGCTTATGGTGCAACATTTTTAGTTCAGTTTTGAGTAAGTCAGGGAGCTGTTTTGGCCACAAGTTATAGCTTGGTCAGTGTTTGAGGCTTCCTAGCGCGGTATTTCGCGAACTTAGTACAGTTCGCTAGCTCGGCTAAATAAGACAGAAGGTACCTAGACCTATTGAAACTACAGGTATGGCATGAAGTTTTAATTTGGTTGTTCAGTCTGGCTAGGTTCACACCTAATACAAACAACTTCCTAGTTCGGTTGAAGTATGATTTTGGATCAAACGTATTGTTCTTCAGATTATTCATAGATACAGTGGTTATATTACATGACCTTTTCCCCAAAAAAATGAAGCAAAAATGAGGTGTGTATTTCGAAAAGCATACAAATATTATGCTACATGCTCTAGAAATTACACAAACGAAAAGGAAGTAGGGATCACTTACAGTTTATAGACGAGAGGATGAAAAGTGAAGCAGCAAAAATAGCAGGAAGGACACGAGTTTTGCAAAGGCTGTAGCTGTGAAAATGGGAGCTCAGAAAGTAGAGAGAGAAGATGAATAGTAGCAATGAGTAGATTCAAAAAGAAAAGTTTTGTTTTGTGTAAAGGCGTGAGTAAAGGCAGGACTATTCAAAATTATCGGAGTACGAGGGCGGCGCAACCAGTTGTACCTGACCAATGGAAGTTTGCCACGTGTCCGTGGAATGGGAAGCGATTCAGTTACTGCGACTGAAAAGACGTTATGACCGAACAGATTAGTAGCTCGGTGTGAATTTAGTCCGGTTGAAAGGATGAAGTCTTTAGCTCGGCTAGAAACAAGTAATCCCATTTATGCTACGCAGATGGAATTAAAGAGCAATTGAGAGGGTAATTTATACGTAAATTAGGCCGAGCTGTGTAATGGTCCGTTCTGTGGGCCGAGGTAAGAAAGGGCTGAGTAAAAGGGCCGAGTAAAAGGGCCTTGTAGTTAGCTCGGTCCTAAAAAAGCCTTGAGGTTAGCTCGGTCACCACGGTCAGAGTGGTAACAAATAGCTCGGTCATACCATTCTGAGCCAAGATGTATTGAGCTTTCCTCAGGACCTTGCTCTAGATTAGTTCGGCCCAAGCTTGCTATGATTAGCTTGGTCTCAACAGGTGAAACCGTGGTACAAGCCATGAAGGGAGCCAGTTTAGCATGGCCAAGTTAGCTCGGTCGTTTTGTCATACTACCGAAGTAAAACCATCTCACTTGGTTTAAGCAATGAGGGGGGTGTTGAAGGATAAGCATAATCTTTCAGGAGTGTGATTCTTAGGAGGACTCTGCTTGAAGGAATAAGAGTCCTACTAGAATTGTGCCATGCGGAACCTATAAAAGCTCATAACATCACCTATGGAGAGGTAACACAACTTTGATTCTCGAATACACAGAGTTTTTGTCTATTTGTCTATTTTGCTGACTTAGGCATCGGAGAGGTATCCGGCACACACCCGCCGGCTAGCTCACGTTTGTGTTTTCAGGGAGTGAAGCAATGACGTTTGGAGGAGCGCAGACTTGATCAATAAGATTATACGAGAACATTATTTCTTGCTCGTACACTAAGGATTAAGACTCAACAAATGATTTTAGGTAATAAAATATTTAATATATTTTATTTTATTTATCATTTAATCAATGATTACTATACTAATAATAAACACGAGGGGGGAAATCATTAAACTAATGAAATTGTAATATATGAGATAAAAAAACACAATTTGATAAAATAAGAAAAATTATTTATAAACAAAATTTGTATAAAAAAATTGAATTAGAATAATATAATTGTGTTATTTTTGAAAATATAAGTTGGAATAATAAGTATTTTAAATTGAGATGAATGGAGTATAAAGTGTCACATCATTTTGTATGTAAATTCAATATAATTTTTTTAAGGATGAATTACATTGACATCCCTCAAGTTTGGATACAACAAATCATATGTTTTGATATAATTAAATTAACCTCTTTATTAGTAAGCTTAAAAAGATTGGAACAAATGTAGGTAGTTTTAAGACTCAAAGATAAATAAAATAAAATATACATTTTAATGTAAGAAAGATGACAACAATCACTTTTTGATTCATAAGACTAACAAATTATGAGGAAAAATGGATTAAGTGTTACGTAAATTAAAACCTTAATGCTGTGTTTGGTTTAGGGATTTAGGGAGGGATTTGGAAAGGGAAAGGGAAAAGGTGTGTGAAACTATGTGAAATGTAGGTATATTTTTTTCACATTTCACCTACCTTTTCTATTTCCCTTTCCAAATCCCTCCTCAAATCCCTCAACCAAACACAACATAAAGGAGTCTAATATAATTCTGAAAACTTGTGAAATTTATTGTATTTTTTTTCAAATTTTAAGAGATGTGAATGTAATTTATCTAATATTTTATTTATATATCATTACCCTAAACAAATGTGATCATTCATTATTTTAATTCTCTCTTAAATATTAAATTTGGAATTGGAAAAAAAATAAAATAAAAATAGAATAGAGTAAAAAATAGAGAATTTGTTAGAAAATATATTTGAAAAGATGATTAATTAAATTTAACCAAAAATTTGACTATTTTAATAGAGATGCCCTTAGAGCATAGCTAGATTATACAACTTTGAAAATGAGGATTGAGTTGAAAATCTAAGTTGATTGAAGTCGTTTCACCAGTTTTTATTTTTTTATTTTTTAAATGTTCCCTCTAAATGATTTCTTCAAATGGGTAACTATAAATATTCAACTACAAATATGAGAATATCTGGGTGGTGAGTATAAAGACCTTGTTTGGTTTGTTCTTCAGAAAAATTTTTAAGAAAAATTTTCTACAAACAAATTTTCAAGAGTAATCAAATTAAACAAATTTTTTCAAAAAAAATCTCAAAATTTTATTTGGTTATCTACTTTTCAAAATCTCTATCTCTCTCATACACATCAAATCAATCACGTTTTTAAAAACTCTCTCTCCAAAATAATTTTTCAAAACCATTTCTGAAAAAAAGTAAACCAAACAAGTTTTCGTACTTTTTATCTCAAAAACTACTCTACAAACACAAACCAAACACACCCAAAAATTTTCAAAAATTTTTTGGGAAGACGAATTTATATAATTTAAGCATATTCTTAATTGATACTACTATATTCAAGGAATTTCTTAAAATTTTGAGAGTGACAGTGTTCTTCATATGCTCTCACTCCCTTTCAAATTCTTCGAAAATGTGATGTTCCTCAGCCCATCCCAAATGCTCTTCCCTTCGATTTGGACTGTGAATTGCCATTACCATGCACACCACAACTGATTGGGTGTTGATCAAGATGGGTTTCATTTCAAATTTGTGTATTAACACATAGAATAAAGTAATGTTCGAGCTCCTTATTTCTATAAGACAAACCATACTACTTAAAGGTACAAAATAAATTAAATTATTCAAACTTGATTTGTGTTAAAATTATTATACAAACAAGTTAAATGCTATACATTTACATACATTATGAAAAAAATTGAGAGCGCATATATATTACAAAAAAATTAGAGAATAAATTACATCTATGTTAAGATATAAGAAAAAAAAAATACGATAAATCTCACAAATTTGGGGTTGGTTTGGCATCCATGAAAAAAAGATAAAAAATCAAAAAGCTACTAAAAAAATTAAAAAGCTATCACTATTCATAAAAAAAAATAAATTTACAAAAAAAAGTACAAGTCAAAAAGATGGTTTGAAAGTGATGTGCTACTGGTACAAAAAAGTACAAGTCAAAAAGTTATCACTATTCGGCTTGTGGGGCCCCATCAGAGGTTCCGTTTTGATAATTTGAACCGTTCAATGTGTATAACTCGGTAAGTACTATATGCCTATAAAAAATCATATTGATTGGATATCGATAACTATATGATCAAATCAGTTTTGTATAAAAAAAAAATGACGGTGCACAAAGTAACGCTTGACAAAAAACTAATCCGATTAGATAGCTATCGATATTTGATCAACGTGATTTTTTACAAGAATATAGTACTCAACGAGTTCTACATATTGAATGGTTTCAATTATTACAACGGGACCCATGGTGAGCCCCCACGGGCAAAACAACACCGTCCAGTCCGAACAACACCGTAGACAATCTGGTCCCATACATCTTGCTACCAACCGTATGCATGACAGTGCCATCACTATCAATAGGCAATTATATATTTAGGAGTAAAATGGTAATTTTGTTATTTTATACAATATTATAATACACATTTTTTTGTAAAAAGTCAAAAAGTTATCTTAAACAACCATATTTTTTTCCTCTACTTTTTAGTCTAAAAATTCAAAAAATGCACTTATTTAGGACATTCCAAACAACCCCTTAATATAATTACACTATCATTTTTAATTAAACATGTGACGCCCCAAATTTTTATTTTATTATTATTTTTTTTTTGAGACATCATAAGACTTTAAATAACAATAATTTGCTAGATAAAAATTTAACTACTAATTAGGAAATTTTAAATTCTTACATAGTCAAAGTCCAACAACAAAATAAAACTAAAAATTCACACACAACGTCACAACAAAGTTAATTACTAATACAAGAAATAACAGAATTTTATTTCGATAAAATCTTGCCTCTAAGTTAGCCAAGGTTCGATATTAGCAGCAGCTCCAATTTCAACCTCAGTCCCTTCTTCGACATAATCTGGCATGAAACGCCAGGGTAACAAAATATATGCCATGAGTTTTGCAACACAGTAAAAAAATATAACCAACCTACAATTCTTTTTTAGAGAAAATAATGAGATTATAAACACGAAATAATAATATAATCGTAAACATAAATTACAACAATTAAAATACCTCAAATAATTTTAATAACTTAGGTGACCTTAGAAATCTCGCTAAAGAGATTTAACTTACCAACCACTAAGTCATGACCACGGTTAATTTGAAAACCTTCCCTTGGTCAAATATTCAAGAATTACCAAAGATGCCCACGCTCGGAGTTATATACCCAAGCCGTGACATCCATGGTCTGTCCCAAGGGAACGGTCTGCCAGGAGTACGTAACTTCCCTGCGTGCCACCCACACATGCACCCTTATTCCAAAGCCAATTACCGATAAGGGTTCAAATAAGTCCCGTGCCACTTTAGGGTTTCGCGACACAATTTTCTTAAAACTTATTAAAAACCAGGGCTCATCCTGAATACCTGATATTAAAATTTATAAATAAGTTATTTACACAATTCTAAAATTCGTGCACTTGAACAGAATACTCAATAGGGATGTTTAGGTCATTTTTCAGAAAGAATTTCCGAAAAAGAAGGTGTAAATAATCCTATAAAATTCCCAGCAAATTTTTTTTTTTACACAGATTCGTCATATTTCCTTAGATTAATTCCATGCATAAATTTATAGATCAAATCCAAAATCTAAAAATTTATCATGAAACTAGACTTCTCAAATTTCATCTTTTAGTTAGAAATTACCAGATTTGGCTTAGTATAGAATTTTAAATAAATTTTTAAATACATAGTAAAATCTGTCTCACAGTTTCAGATTTAGTTAAAAATTTGTATAAATTCGTAGAAAGCTCAAAAATTGTTGCCAAAATTCTTGGATGAACTAGACATCATTATCAACAACTTTGTAGAAGAAATCATCTCTAAATTTTGAGTATAAAATTGTCTAAAAATTCTGGCAAACATACTGGCAGATTCAAAACAGATTATTCTCAACACAATTTCAGATTTAATAAAAATATTTGTATAAATTCGTAGAAAGCTCAAAAATTGTTGCAAAACTTCCTGGGTGAACTACACATCATTATCAACAACTTTGTACAATAAATCATCTCGAAATTTTGAGTATAAAATTGTCTAAAAGTTCGGGCAAACGTGCTGGCAGATTCAAAACAGATTATTCTCAACACAGTTTCAAATTTAGTAAAAATATTTGTATAAATTCGTAGAAAGCTCAAAAATTGTTGCCAAAATTTTTAGATGAACTAGACATCATTATCAACAACTTTGTAGAAGAAATCATCTCGAAATTTTGAGTATAAATTTTTCTAAAAATTTGGGCAAATATGCTGGCAGATTCAAAACAGATTATTCTCAACACAGTTTCAGATTTAGTAAAAATATTTGTATAAATTCGTAGAAAGCTCAAAAATTATTGCCAAAATTCCTAGATAAACTAGACATCATTATCAACAACTTTGTAGAAGAAATCATCTCGAAGTTTTGAGTATAAAATTGTCTAAAAATTCGAACAAACATCTTTGGTAGATTCAAAACAGATTATTCTCAACACAGTTTAAACAATTTATCATATATAATCTGAAAATTCCAAATATATAAAAAAAATGAGAAGATTGAGAGGGTTTTCTTACTTAATAGTATGATTCAAATGGGTGATGAAGTGGTAGAAAATTTTTGCTTCCTTAACCTTTCCCTCTTCTTTTCCTTCTACTGAATCTCTTCTCACCCGTATATACTCCTTTTGTTTGTATGTATCCATGAACTAAGTCTACCTATGATATATATAGGCAGATCTCTCTCTCTCTCTCTCTTCATGATGTTATTTCCTGCCATAAACTTCACTCTACCCAAAAGCCATCATTTGGTGGAATTCACCAAGCCAACATGCAAGTTAGCATGTGGCATACCCTTGCCACCGAATCTGATTCTCCTATATATATATATATATATATTTAATAATAATTTATAACAATAATTATTGAACATCAATACCTTATTATTCTTAATAAGGCATTTGTTAGTGATAGAATTGGGTTAATTTAAAACTAAATTTATTTATTTTTTTCACTATTCTATATTTTAGGTAGGTTCTGAATAACATTAATTAATTAATTAATTAATTAATTAATTTTCTTTTAAGAATAATTTAAATATGGGTTTTCACAAAACAAATTTTACTTCATTCCCTTATGATTTGACTCATGTGCGGATTGTTCCTCTCCTTTAGAAACAAGTTAATAACCACATAGTCCCTTTGTAGTTTGTAAACTGGAGTGCACTGCTAGACTCGTTAATAATTTAATAAAAAAGACTAAAATACCCCTATATATAAGTAATCTAAGTGTGAGTTATTGATATTTTCGTTATTCGGTTGGAAAGCAAAATGCACTTTAACCCTTGTACTTTATTCCATGTACAATTACAATTTACCCCATTGAAATTTGAAAATGAAAATATAACTAGGTATGTAAAATCGGCTCAAGCCAAGCTAGTCCAGGCCCACTTGAACTCCCGCCAAAAATCGAGTCGGACCAGTTCCCAAAAT
Organism: Camellia lanceoleosa; assembly: GCA_025200525.1. Classification (NCBI taxonomy): domain Eukaryota; kingdom Viridiplantae; phylum Streptophyta; class Magnoliopsida; order Ericales; family Theaceae; genus Camellia; species Camellia lanceoleosa. The sequence continues at coordinate 169,029,800 of CM045763.1, read as the reverse complement.
CCAGGCTTGGGCCTAGGGGTACTTGGGTTTCGAGCTGGGCCTTAGACTCGACTTCTTTTTATTATTATTTTCCATGCAAATCCCTTGCAAGTGATGTTAGGCATTAGTCCTGGATCGAGCTCGTTAGACTAGGCTTCAAATCGCAGGCTGGCGAACTATTTTTACACTTCTACATATAACCTCCTTATATCTGGTACGTGTTTCACAATTATTATTAAGTTAGACAGAATGTTTAATAGTATATTTTAATTCACAAATCACAAAGGAATTATATAATTAATTTTAAATGAAAACAGAGTATATAGGCAAAAGTACAAAATGCAAAAGTACAAAATGATAAAGTGAAATTTGTCCTTTTTGAATTTAAAATTTTCTAAACACTTTTGATCCTTTGCCATCATCAATCATATGTCAATGATATAGATGAAAAATCATGTTACAATATCTTTTATTTTGAAATATATTTTTACTTATGGCTTTTATTAGTCATGCCTATTTATCATAATTAAAGAAGAAATCAATATAATTATGTCAAATTTATAGAGTTGATTGTATTATAGGTAAATTACATTGGAGTGTTGCTAGTAGCGCCTACTTAATTTCTTTGGACCCCTCAATTTTTACTTTTTTTTATTATTACAATTATACCCTAAAATAAAATTACATTAAAAAATAACTTTTAATGGAACACCCACCCATTAAATGAAGACAATTAAAATGACACTCTATAATATTGTACACTCACCTCCATCCCCATCTAAATGTATTCATTTTCATCACCATCCTAAACCCTAAACGTATTTATCTTCATCACCATCATAGTCCAGTCCAAATTAATTAACGTTTCAAACAATCCTAATACAAATTTTGAGTTTCTCCAATCAAATTTCCATCTACATCTGTGATCGTTTTCACCATTCATTGATACTTATAGAGCAATGGAGGACGATGACAACAATTCTGATGAGGTTGACATTGTATTGGTAAGTTTATCTATTTTGTATTAACTATTCTTGATCATTTTTTATGGTTGTTGTTTTGTTTAAGCTTGTTCGGTATTGGTTTGCCTACTGTTAAGGTTTTGTTTGATAATACAGTACTAAACAAAAATATTTAGTTCGGTATATGGTTTCGAACAAAACCTTTATTTTTGGCACTGTTCAACCGAACATAATTTCCAATGAGACGAAGAGATTTCCGTCAATCACTGATCTCAACTAAGAGATTTTTAACGAGTCAAAGAGAAGACGATGAGGGTAGTTTGTGAGAATCCGTATTTAATTATTCTTAAAAATGCATTATAAGATGTAAATAATAAATTAATTTTATCTAAAGACTATCTAATAAATATATTGTTGTATAAATTAGTTTTAAACCATTCTAAATTAGTCACTAACAAAAATATTGTTAAGAATAATAATTTTGTGAGTAGTTAATGTTTTTTATTTGTAACTATTTTTGATGAAAATTCAACTTAATAATTATCCTTATGAAATATCTTAATTGAAAACTTTCTTTAATTGATTTTAAGAAACACACAAATGCACAATTAAATAAATTTATCATTCAATTAAAAAAAAAAACAAAAAATTTAGATGGCTGGTGAGATAGGTTGCATGCTAACCTATGAGATACGCCTGATGAGGTTGACATTGTATTGGTAAATTTATCTATTTTGCATTAATTATTCTTGATCATTTTTTATGGCTGTTATTTTGTTTAAACTTGTTCGGTACTAGTTTGCCTACTGTTAAGGTTTTGTTCGATAATATAGTGTTGAACAAAAACATTTTGTTCGGTATATGGTTTCAAACAAAACTTTTATTTTTGGCACTGTTCAACAGAACATAATTTCCGACGAGACGAAGAGATTTCCGTGAGTCACTGATCTCAACTGAGAGATTTTTAACGAGTCAAAGAGAAGACGATGAGGGTAGTCTGTGAGAACCTGTATTTAATTATTCTTAAAAATGCATTATAAGATATAAATAATAAATTAATTTTATCTAAAGACTATTTAATAAATATATTATTGTATAAATTAGTTTTAAACCATTCTAATTTAGTCACTAACAAAAATATTGTTAAAAGTAATAATTTTGTGGGTAGTTAATATTTTTCATTTATAATTATTTTGGAAGAAAATTCAACTTAATAATTATCCTAAGTGGGTGTTTGGGGTAAACTGAAAAAGTGCACTTTTTGATTTTTTTTTTTACGAAAAAAATAGAGAAAAAAAATATGTATATTTGGAATTTTTTTTTGATTTTTTACGGAAAAAATATGTAATAAAATATTGTAATAAATATCAAAATTACCAAATTACCTTTACTGACACAGTCAGCAACACTGCTCTGACTTTCTCTCTCTTTTCAATTTATTTTATTTTATTTTTATGGGAATGTGTGGTTTACATTGTGTTTTAATTTTTTTAATGGAAAATTGTGACTACAAAGCCTGCACTGTTGTTGTTGTTTTTTTTTTTTTTTTTTTTTATTCGACAGATTTCCGGCCAAAATATAAGTGAATAGTATGAATTTTTTTATTTTTTTATTAATTTTTTGATTTTTTAATTTTTATAGATAATGCTTAACCAATCCTAAATATCTTAATTGAAAACTTTTCTTAATTGATTTTAAGAAACACACAGATAGATAATTATATAAATTTATCATTCAATTAAAAGAAAAAAAAGAAAAGAAAAAAGTTAGATGGCTGGTGAGATAGGTTGCATGCTAACCTATGAGATAGGTCGCATGCTAACCTATGAGATAGGTCATGATGGTCAGTCTTGGAGTGTAGAAGATATGCTCCATGCATGATGATGAGAGAATTAAATGGTTGGGTATGATGACGAGAGAAGTAAATGATTGGGGAATAAAGTTTTTTTTTTTTTTTTTTTTGAGAAATAAAAATAAAGAGTTTTAATTTTAAAATTTTAAAAAAAACTCTATTGATATGATAATGAGTGAAATTCATATGTGAGATGACGTGTATATTTATATTTTTGTTTTTATTTTTATTTTTTACTTTCTCTTATTACGTTATTAAAGTTTTTTTAAAATTTTAAAATTAAAACTCCCTTTCATATCATTGTTGATTGGTTAGGTATGTTTGTAAGCCTACGTATATGCAGGTGAGCTCCCCTGGCTGATGGGAGTTCAAAAAAAAAAAAAAAAAAAAAAAGGTTAAGTTAGAAAGAAGAAAATAGTTATATATGCAAAGCTTTTGGCTTTTTGGGAAGATGATAAAAAGTGGTTTTTTGACTTTTAATCAAGTTTTTGATATTTTTAGACAAATGGTTTGAGAAGTTGGTAAAAAGTGACTTTTGGCTTTTTTGATTAATGTTTGTTTATGATGTCAAATCATAATGAAATGACCAAACTACCCCTATTTATTTAAAATATTTACAACTTTCCCTATGTAACACATTTTGACTCATGAGGGTAAAATTGTAATTTCACCGTTGGCTACAAACCAACTTTTCAAATGAAAAAAAAGACAAAAAAGCCAACTTTTGGCTTTGGCTCCTAACCCAAAAAAGTGGCTACTAACCATGTTGCCAAAATAGCCCTATATGTTTGGTTTGGTTTGGGATAACTTATATAATTTATTTTTTTATCTTTTTATTTTTTTTCATCACATCATCTTTCTATTTTTTTGCACATCTTTTTGTAAAAAGACAAAAAATATACTTTTTTAGGACACCTCAAACCAACCCTTAGAGTTATTTCACCATCTCATTACTAAGGCCTCATTTGGGATAAATGTTAAGGTTAAAATAGTTATATAGAATAAAATATGTTATTTTAATTAAATAAAATAAAATGTCACATTTAATCTATAATTATTTTATTTTTTCTCTCACAAAAGTTAAAAAAGTCAAAAAATTTATCACAAACAAGATTTTTTAGCCCCAAGTTAAAATATTCAAAAAGTTAAAAAGCAAACTCACATCCCAAATAAACCCTAAATATGACAAATCTCATAATCTTCTCATTTAATTTTTTTTTCTTTAAATTCAGATTTTATTCAAATATCTATGAGGCTAAAAATCTTCATAGAGTTTTGTTTATAATTATATGTGAAATTTGTGTTATATATATTAGATGTTTGTAAGTTATTTATGTATTGATAATATTAAAATCATGATATAATCTTAGATTTAGGCTTGGATGTGTAATTTGTGATATTAATGGGCAGTTTGGTGTAGCTGTTAAAATAGATTATAGCTTATAGCTTAACAGATTATAGATTATCACTTTAATCAGAAGCTGTTAATTTATTTGGTGTAACTGTTGAATTATAGATTTAAGTTGCTGAGTAGTGTTTGTTAAATAAGCTGTGAAGTAGCTTTTTGCTGTATAAATGTCTTTTTTACCCTTGTTAGTTGTAAATTGAATTTTTCTAGATTTTTTGCTATTAATTACATATTAAAAATCATTCCAACACCAAATTAACATAACCTTATTATTTTTAAATAATAATACAATGAAATAAATATTACACAAAAATAAATTTTTATACAATGATTTTAGATTTTTTAACATCAAAAATCTTATGAAATAAATTAATTTTTTGAAGCTTTTTTTTATTATAGATTTAATTGGTGGTGTTTGTTGAATTAATCTTAAGATAAATAAATAAATCTATTAAGATAAATAACAGCTGCATCAAAAAAAGCTTCAATAAATTAATCTCATGAAATAAGCTATAAAAATTGTTAATGTTTTAAATTTATTATTAATCGATTACAATTAATATTATTTAATAATATAAAAATTGTTAAATTTTTTTAATTTATTATTAATCCATTACAATTAATATTAACTAATAATATAAAAATTGTTATTTTTTTTATTTATTATTAATCCATTACAATTAATATTAATTAATAATATTACAATTGTTAATTTTTTTAATTTATTATTAATCCATTACAATTAATATTAACTAATAATATAAAATTTGTTAATTTTTTAATTTATTATTAATCCATTACAGTTAATATTAAAATTGTTAATTTTTTTAATTTATTATTAATTCTTAATTTTTTTTAATTTATAATTCATCACAAACCAGACTAAACCCTCTCGTAGCCAACCCTAGCCACGCCACTTCTTCTTATCCTCCTCATCCCACACTCCAGCAGCCCTCTGCAATCGTTGATCGCGAAGAGAGAGAGCGAGAAGCTTGTCGTTGATCGCGATCGTGAAGAGAGAAAGACAGCGTTGATTGCGATCGCGACGCCAAAGAGGAAGGGAACAAGGGTTTCAGATCGTGACGCCGGAAAGGAGAAGAAGGGTTTTATCGCGATGGGTTTCATAGCACGGCCAGAAAACAACGTCGGAGAGAGAGAGGGAGAGAGAGAGAGGGATCTGGTTCATAATGACGGAACTCGCCGGAAATCGCCTCTGTCGCCAGAAATCGCCACTCTCCTCTTTCTCAGAGAGAATGAACAGTGATTTTGTGGTTTATATAGTGGCATATTCGTAATACTTCAAATCATTGAAGGGCATTTAAGTAATTTCCACACCCCTCCGCATAATCCCAGTTGCGAAAGCTGCTTGGAGCCGCTTCTGATTTTCAACTTCTGTATGTAGAAAAAAAATCTGTAGAAGCTCAAGTGGTTGGCCTTAAGCTCAACCAAACAGTCTGTAGTAGCTTTTTGGAAGCCAAAAGCTATAATCTGTTCAAATTAAGCCAAACCAAACACCCTCTAAATAGATGATTGAATATTTTTTTTGGTTTGATCTTATAATTCTTAAATCTATTAGAATTTTATACGAATTTTTAGATAATTTTATACTCAAAATTTTGAGATGATTTCTTCTACAAAGTTGTGAAGAATGATGACTAGATCCCCCCCAAAAAATTTTGTATCAATTATTTTAGGTTTGTATGAATTTATATAAAATTTTAATTAAATATGAAATTTTAGACAAATTTTGCTTCATGTTTGAAAAATCACTAAAAAATTCTATATTAGACCAAATCTGAGTTAAAAATGAAATTTAAGAAATATAGTTTTATACTCAATTTTTAGATTATGGATTTGATTTATAAATTTCAGCGTGAAATTATTTTAAGAAAATGTGACGAATCTGTGTCATGTAATTTCTTATAATTTTGTAGAATTATTTATAATTTATTTTTGAAAAATGACCCTAACATGTTTGTTGAATATTCCTGAGAATTACATGAATTTTAGAATTGCCTAAATAATTTATTTGTAATTGTAATTACGAAATTTACGTTCTGCAAATTTTAGATAGAATATTAAAAGAGTTAAGATTACCACTTCAATTTTTATTATTTGTTTTTTAGGACTAAAAGTAAGTGTTGTACTAGTCTATTTAATTGGATCTTGTAAATTAGTAATTCATGCATGTGTGTTGTTATAATTTATTTTAGTTTTTAAAATTATTATTTCACATCATGACTTGATTTAACTATTTACAATAATTTGTACATTGATTGATTATTATAGAACGTGTGTTAATATTTTCTATTGAGATTGTGATATGTTAGACTTATTTATTTTGATGATTTATTTAATTATGTTTTAATTTATTTGAAAGAGAAAAATAAAATCTAAAATTTATTTTGATGATTTATTTAAAAGAGAAAAATAGAATCAAAATTTATTTTAATGATTTATTTGAAAGAGAAAAATAGAATCAAAATTTATTTTGTCCCATTATTTATCACTTAAAACTTTATCCTAAATGTTGTTAGAATGTATTTAATATTTGATTAAATCAGGAGTTTAAACAGTCCAAAATAAAGGTTCAAACAGCCTAGCATAGCAGCAGGCCAAAAGGTTCAAGTGGAAGATATTCAAATTAGTAATGATCGAAGTACACGACTATAAACAGCTATAAAGGTTCAAAAGGCCAAAAGGTTCAATGGAAGATATTCAAATTTGTAATGATGGAGTGGAAGATATTCAAATTGGTAATGATGGAAGTACAACGGCTATAAATTCAAATGACTACAATGGCTATAAACGGCTATAAATTCAAATGAACACAACGGCTATAATTTTTATTATATATACCAAATCCTCTAATGTAAACAAGTTACAAAAAACGTAAAAATATTTTTTGATCTATAATCACTCACATGTTTTCTCAGAAATTATACACTGAGCCTTATAGCTTTAAGCCTATCTTTCCTGTGTGAGATTTACAGAAAAATCAAAGTTTCATTTTATATATCTATCTTTAAGAGATATTTATTGTAAGCTTTCTTTGAAAGCAAAAATATCATTTCATCTTGTAAAAGTGTTGCAAACACTGTGTTCTTGAAATCTTGAGAGTGATTGTGAATCATCTAAGATTTACAAGGGTTTGGGCTTGTGAAGTCTGTGTAAAATCCATGGAGAATTGCTCCATTTGTAAAGAAGTTGCTAGCACCCCTGTGAAGCAAGAAGATAGTAGAAAATCTCAAGTGAAACTTGAGGAGTGGATGTAGGCTTGGTTGAAGCCGAACCACTATAAATCTGCTTGTCTCCTCTTCTCTAATCTCTTTACTTTCCTACTACTACTATAGCTATCTAATATTCATGTGTTAATCATTTGATTTACCCTGTATGTTAGTTATACTTCATTGTTATTTTGCTTGATCATTTACTGCTAAGTTCATCATTATGCTTGTTAATAATTTGCTGTACTAGTAGTTAATTTTATTGTGGTATTATTAATTTTATTTTGTAAAAACCTAATTCACCCCCCCTCTTAGGTTGCTTTTTGAGTAACAATTGGTATAAGAGTCTGGGGCTCTTGTTGAGATTTTATAATCTTGAGTTTTTGATCCATAGCAACCATATATTCTACTTACTCTACTGTAGGACAAGCTAGCAATAGGCCACCTCTCTTTGACGGTAGTAATTATATTCATTAAAAAGAAAAAATGACTTTGTATCTTCAAGCTACCAATTATGTTTTGTAGCTCATTATCATTAAAGGTCCTAAAATCCCTATCAAGGTAGTAGTCCATATCAATGTGCCTAAACTTGAGGATGAATTTGATGAGCGTGATTATAAACTCCTTCAAGCTAATGCTAAAGCCAAGCTTATTTTTGTGTGTGGACTAGATGCAAATGAGTATAATAGAATTTCTAGGTGTATTACTGTTAAAGAGATTTAGGATAAACTTGAAATCACCTATGAAGGAACTAGCTAAATAAAAGAGTCTCAGATTGACATGCTTATTCATGATTATGAACTCTTTACTATGGAATCATTTGAATTTATTTCTGAGATGTTTTATAAATTTACCAATATTATTAATGTTCTAAAATCTTTTGGTAAATCTTATATTATTGATGAGCTTGTAAGAAAAATACTTAGGTCTTTGCCAAATGAATGGGAAGCTAAGGTTACTGCTATCCAAGAAGCAAAAGACCTAACAAAATTAGGCATTAAAGAACTCCTAGGCTCACTCATGGCTCATGAACTTTCAATGATGGATGACAGCAAAAAGAAAGCCATTTTGGGAGAAAATGATGGAGTAGCCAGCCTGTGTCTCATGACTCTTGGAAAAGAAGAATCCACTTAAAATGAGGTAATTTCTAATTATGTAGAATTTGAAATTGCTTTCAATGAATTACATGACATATTTAGAAACGTTTGTGTTAAGAATTATAAATTAAAGAAATTAGTTACTTCTCTTTCTAATGATGTGGTGTTTTAAAAATGAAAAATGCTACTTTGAAAAATAACTTTACGTCTATTGCCAATAAGAAAAACATTTTGAAAAACAATGTTGAGGATTTAAACAAAACTCTTGAAAATTTTGTAAAAGGAAAAGAAAACATCAACAAGCTTTTTGGAAATAAAAGATGTGCTTTTGACAAAGTAGGCATTGATTTTGATCCTCCTAAACCTTTTATGAGATTAAATGTTCTTGAGACTAGTCTCCATAGATCCAAGAAAGTATGGGTACCAAGAAAGAAATCAAGATATTTTATAGGTAGAATCTCAAAGAACACCAAGGACTTTGAGAGGAAATGCACAACAAGAGTGTTCAATCTAAAAAGCAAATTCAGTTCCTACAAGAAGAAGAATGATGAAATGAAAATCACCAAGATAAACAATAGAGGTAATGTATGGGTGAAGATTCCAAAGAGGTAAATGAAGGTATAACTCCTAACACACCTTTAAGCTTAAAATTCTATATTCTTTAAGGTATGATTTGTGTATAATAGGTTGTGTCTAATCATTGTTTCCATGTAACCTAAGTGTACTAAGTTTGCTAAGTCATGTTCTGCTAGTTTCTTTCAAACCTTCATTGAACTCAAAAATGAGAATTATATTATTTCAATGAATGCCTATTAGAATATGAATGATTTATGTATTCATTAACAGTTTATATCATGTCATCCATTGCTATGAAAAAGAGATAAGAAGTGATAAATTTTTTTTGTGAGCATACTTTTCACATCTTATATATGACTTCATACTAATATGTTAATTCCTTTTTTAGTCATATCTTTGTAGAATCAATTTTGATGTCATAGCATGTTTTTGAGATGTATACTATCTATATTTTGAATTCTACATTTGTGATCTCAAGAATATACTCAATATGAAAATTTCATGCTTATATGTTTTACATTGGAATATTTGAATGAGTTGTAAAATTCCTTGATTATGATCCATCAACAATATCTAAATGAAAAGAAGTATCATACGTTTGTAGAGATATTGTATCTATCCTATTGAATATCTTTTGAATATGGATTATATTGGCATACATCTCATGAAATGCTTTTGATTGATAAATTGTTGAATTAATTGTTTATAACATTCATGTTGTGTTTCATATTGAGTAAAATGTTTTATCACACTTGAACATGTGGATTGAATTGATGAAAATGCCTCTTGATAATGTTATGTGATTAAATGAGATTGTTGCATCATTTTTTAATAAAACAAAGAGCATAAAACTATTTTCTTATGCATATTATGCTATGCATTACAACTTGAAAATTCTGAAAAATAGCATTCTAAACTCTTGTTTGATCATTGAATTATTTTTCACCTTTTTAGTTTGTGATAAGAAGTGAATTGTATTGTATTTTTATTGAGTAATAGTGATTGTTGAATGCTATATTTACACAAAATAGAAAAAGATAGCACTAACTTAGGGGGAGAAATCATTTTGCTAACATACTTGTTAAAACCCTTTTGAGATGAACTCTTCATGAAAGAAAATTGAAGATTGAAAAGCTTCCATATCTTGAACCTAAGATATGCCTCATACACTCTCTTAAGTTTTTGAGGTAAAAATTCTATCTTATATCTCTTGAGTTAATACTATTATTACTTTGATATGAAAAAGATTGATTATACTTCATATGATTTATAATGTATACTCTTTGATGATGCTCTTACCTAAAAATCATGCCTATGCTTAAATGTGTGGTACATATAGAAATTCATGATTTTTCTTAGTATATGAATTGTTATACCTTGAACATGCTTCATTTTTTTTTTTTGGAATTACATTAGCTCCATGAGATTATATTGAGTTTAACCTATTATGAGCAATATTTGATATTCTACATAATGCCTGAGTTATGATTGTTAAATCTTCTAGATTGCATATTAGTATCCTTGGTCGATTGCATGTTGGTATCATTTTGGCATCCTATTTGATATTATTGACGAGAACATTTCAGTTATGAGCTTTTATTTATCATATCTCCTATTGATTTTGCCAAATGAAATAAGGGGAAGAATTTAAACTTAATTATTTTTTAAAATCCCCTCAGTTTCTATTTTGTTTTTGATATCAAACTTATAGGCTTGCACCTTCACATGTTACTATTTTTTTTTTCCATTATTGTCAAATGGTATGAGTTTCAATTGTATGATCATTGTGTGCTATTATTTTTTTTTAGTATCATAGAGCTATCTTGATATGGATGAGTATTTGTGCTATAATGAGACTTACATTCTTTCATCCTATATGCTGTACCATACTCCCTCCTTGTGCTTGATTTTGTTGAAAACATCATCGGGGGAGGAAAAGAGACCTGATTGTTTTAGTATCTCTGATTATTTTGGTATCTCTATGCTTTTGGTATCTTAATTCTTACAACATGACCTTTGAGCTGATTAGTTGTTGATAATGTAAAAGAAAGATTATTTTCCTCGAGGAAAAGTGACTTGAACTTTAGCTCCATATTTATATTCTTACTTGGCAACCTTGTTTGATCTATGCACTGGTTTGTCTATTATAGTCTTGAGATTGGTATACTCTTGCTAAGAAATTGAGAATTAGATCATGCTCAAATGCTTCTCATATACTCATTAACAATTTGGTCTGTTATTATTATTTTTTGTTTGGGCTTGATTTTCTTATTTTTTTCTCTGCTTTTTAATTTCATTTTTCAGTACTTAAACATAAACACAACAACAAATCAAAATACAAATATTTACATAAAAAAAAACCAAAACAAAAAAAAAAAACCCTTCATTTTTTTTACGGCCACACGTCGATCAAAATAAACATAAAAAAAATGCCTTTCATTTTTTTACGGCCATACGCTGATCAAAATAAATATAAAAAAGACTATTTCCAAACGAGGCCTAAGTGAGAATGTTCAAAGAAATCTTTTTAAAATTTAGAATTTAAGGTGAAGGTTCAAAAAAATTAAGAGTCCAAAAAATTAAGGTATATGCTAATAGCAACATTCATTATATTGACCTCTTAAATATATATATATATATATATATGGGTTAATTTAGAATGTAGGTTGACTTTTTGGCTATTTTAGCTTGAGGCTAAAAAGTTTAGTTTGAAATAAGTTTTTTGACTTTTTTGACTTTTGTTAGAGAAAAAATATAATGATTATGAATTTGATTTGACACTTTGTTTTATTAGGTTAAAAAATTTATTTTATTTTTTTGACTAAAATAATCAAAAATCTCAAAAAAATTTATGCCAAATGAGCTCAAACACTATTAAGTTTGATATAAATATATTAATTTTTTTTTAAATTTCAATTGACACAACCCTTAATCCTATTTGCTTCATTAATTCAATTAATGATATAAATTTAAAAATGATATTGAATTGTTTTGAAAAGTTGATTTTAATTTTTTTTTATAAAAAAAAATGTAAAAAAAATAAAAAGATAATATTAAATAAATTAAAAATTACAAAATAGCTTTTAATCTCTCTATCCAAAAAAGACCATTATGTCACTATTTATATTAGTTTTAAAATATTTATTAAAAAGATATTATTATAATTATATTTAAAAAAATAATATTATATATATTAATTAATATAATAACATATGATGTGATATAATATTAAAATTTTTAAATATTAATACATACATATAATACCACCAAATAATGTAATTTAAGTCAAGTTTTGGTACTCTCAAATAATTCAAAAAGTCAAAAAGTTACTCAAAAAGTTAAAAAGTTAACACTATTCACCAAAAGTCAACAATTACGACTGCACAACTCCCAATTCAAATTTTCCTCTAAAAACTAATTTTCATAATTTTTTATTACACATTTTTTTATAAAAAGTCAAAAAATTAACCAAAACATCCATATTTTTAACATCAACTTTTTTATTCAAAAAGACAAAAAATACACTTATTTAGGCCTCGTTTGGCAAGAGGCTAAAATAGCCAATTAGCCAAAAAGTTACCTTTTTAGCCAAAAAGCCAACAACCCATACCAAAAAGTCAAAGATTCCCTTTTCTCTACTTTTTGCAATAAGCCGTTTTTAGTAATTAATACCAAAAAGTTCTTAAATTAAATTGCTTCAAAACTAAAACAAGAACTTACCTTTGTATTATTCTAAAAGCTGAAGGTAGGTATGTCCAATCAAACTTCTCAAGCTCTCTCTCACCTCGCTTGTTCCGCCTCGCAAAATCAGAGTGTGTTCACAGACAGACCATCTTCTCTCTCTAGAAATCCCACTCTCTCTCTCTAACCATCATGGCGATGGCGGCGAGGAGACACTGCTCTTCTTCTCTGTGGTTGTCTCCTCTCTCCTCCCTCTTCCTCCCCAGAGGCGACCTCCTAGCTCTCATCTTCATTCTCTCTCTCCTCCTCCACCACCTCACTCTCTCCACCGTTTCCGCCGCCGACTCACACTTCGAGGGTTTCGACGCCGACGACGAAACCCTAGACGATGACTCCCTCCATCTCATCGATCTCCCTCTCCGATCCCCAACACCTCCGACTATCACGCAATCCGACACCACCGAGTCTGATCATGGGCTCCCTGATCAAACCCCATTTTTAACCGATTTAGATATAGCTCCCAAACCCTCAACGAGTTCGTTTGAGTACTGGGACGAAGACAAATTCGAAGGCCTCTCTGTACAACACCAACCTCTAGAAACCACGAATTTGACTGATTTGGAATCAGATTCGGATTCGAAAACTAAAAAAACTGTGAAGAACACTACTAATGTTCAACGATCGTATATAGTCGAGATTGCGTGCGAATGGTTCTTGATTATCTTTGTAATCAATTATTTCTCTAGTAAGAAAGATAATGAAAACCTTGCGTTGGCTTGGGCAACGAAATTCGCGACTAAGGACTCGATTTTCGATAAGAATTTTAGTCTTTTGGGGGGTCGGTGATGGGGCTAACTAACCATTGTTGTTGAAAGAACGACATAATGTGTTCAAATTTTATATGAACGGGCGGCAATTTTGTCAGGGGTTGTTGGCGACAATGGAGCTCAAGAGCCGGCACGATTTCATTTCGAGATTGTTCAATATGGTTGTGCCTTGTAAAGATGAGATGACTTTTGAGGTTTATATGAATGATGAAGCAATGGATCAGGTGGTTCTTGCGCTGGCAAAGAAGAAGGCCTCAAAAACAATGCACAAGGAAGTGAGGGATCTTCAGAGTTTCGCGAGTTTAGTTTCGCCGCCGAGTAATAGGAAGTGGGTTGTTGAGGATTTGGCTGTTATTTCGGAGTCCAAGGAGGTTGCTGGGGATTTAATCACAGAGACCGTGCTTGAGCAGGTATCCATTTGTTCTAATTATTGTTTTGGAGCTATTAATTATTCCATACTTAAATCAGTTGTGTTTGTTGTTTATTATTGTTCTAGGCAGTCCTAAAATGGTGTCTGATAAAGAAAGTGATCAGTGGTGATCCTGTTGTAGGGCTAAGTTGACTCTGTTGCATGATTGCCAACTTGGAAACACATGAATTTACACCCGACCTGAGTCTTGTAGAACAAGGTCATTAATGATGATTCAATATCATGTTATAATTAGCACTAAGTTTGGGAACTTAGGAGATTGGGAACTTAGGAGAGAAAAGAAAAGAAATTATTATTTAAGATATAAGAGAAGAGAAAAGAAAAGAAAAGAAATAATTGTGATTTTTCTCTTTCTTGGTTGGATAAGAGCATCTCCAATTGAGCTCTCAAAACACTTGCCAAAGTTATAATTTAGCAATAGTGATAAAAAGTGGGTCTCCAATGGTTTGCTATTTTACTTGTCAAAGATGACATGCCATATCTGTTCTCAAATTTGGCAAGTAAAATAGCAATTGCTAAACATGTCACATCAGCAAATATGAACATATTTGTGGCTCCAAATTCGGTTGAAAAAATAGAATTAAAACAGTAGAAAATCAAGTAATTTTTCAAATTTAATTTTTCAATTTAATTTTTCAAATTGAATTTTATTTATTTATTTATTCTAATTTTTCAATTTTTTTTCATTTTTTATATTTGTCTAGTCGGGAATAATATAAATATATAATTTTTTTTACAAATAGTTAAAAAAAGGTCATAAAAGACAAAAAATAAACAAAAATAAAATCACAAAAAAACTTATATCCAAACAATACCTACAAACTTAGAGGAAAAGTTGGTTGAGAATTGTCAAAATAGCAAGTGACCATTGGAGCACCATTATTATAATTTGACAAAATAATACTATTCATTGTCAAATTATAGTAACAACCATTGGAGATGCTCAGTAAGAAATAAAAGAAAAGAAATGATTGTGATTTTTCTCCTTCTTGTTTGGTTAGATTTCATAAGAGAAAAGAAAAGATTCTTCTTGGTTGAATAAGTAAGAAATAAAAGAAAAGAAAAGAAATTATTGTGATTTCTCTCCTTCTTGTTTGATTAGATTTCATAAGAGAAAAGAAAAGAAACTGTTTTATGTTATATTACTAAAATAATCTTTTTATATTTTGTCAATCATTTTATTTCTTTTATTTTTACAGGGGCAAAATTGGTATTATGAAAAATTTAAAATCTATTGATTTCTTTTCTCTCCCAATCTCTCCACTTTTGAGAAGATTAATGTTTTGAGGGTTATAAGAGAAATGGGTTTTTCTCCGTTTCTCTCCATTTAAGTTATCTAAACAAGTAAGAAAAGTATATATCTCTCAATTTCTTTTCTTTTCTCTCAAAATCACTCAATCCAATATTGGACATTTTACGTACTTGGCCCAAAAAACATTGTGCATTATGCATTAAATAGATCATGGGTAATGGTAATTTTTTTTTAGTTTCTTTAGTGGGGTATTACTGGTCTGGCTGTTTGGAGGAGTTTGACTAAGTCTAACTACCTTGTTGAGTTTACCTACGTGCTTTGTGTTTTCACCATTTTTTATTATGGTAGTTAAAAGGCTTGACAAGGTGCAACCAGCTTGTTGTGGGGTGGTACATGTGATGAGTTTAAATGTCATCTTGTAGTATACTCCTATTAGAGAGAGGGGTCTATGGATTTTTGGAGGCTTGTCATTTTAAATCAAGCTCTTTTGGAAAAGTGGCTTTGGAGGTATACTTTTGAAAGAGACAGGTTTTTGAGGAGGGTGGTTAGGTCAAAATATGGTTGTATGTGGGGGGATTGATCTACCATGGAGGTCTCCATGTCTCACGGTAAGGGACTTTTGTAAAGCGTCTTAGCAGGGTGAAATGATTTCTCGAAGTATGCTTGATTTATTGTTGGGAATGGGATGAACTTGTGTTTTTTAAAACATTTGTGTAGGGAGGAGATGGTGGAGGGGACATATCTTGCCCTTGCTAGGATTGTGGTAAGGGAGCTGCTACTAGTGACTACCTTATAAAAGAATGTACTCAAGTTTTTTAGGATATTCCATAACAAAGAGTGAGACAGAGATCAAAGCCCTCAATTTATTTCCTTCATTTTCCTTTCTTCTCCTCTGATTTGCTGGTTTCTTCTTGTTCCTCTCAGTTTTAGTGTTTGGGTGTAGGGCTTGGTTTGCCTTTGATCTCTCGTGAACTCCTTAGATCTCCTTCGCTCTCCTTCTATCTAGGTTTCAACATCCCTTGATCTAGGGCTTCGATCCTTCTCTTTTCATAAGTGCATAGGACTTCAATCTCCATTGATCTCCTTTGTTATTCTAGTTCCTTTTGGTTTCACTCAAATCCAGAGCTTCGTTCTCCTTCATATTGTGCTACCTGAAGATTTCTCACAGGTTCTTTGATGGCAAAGCCTGAAGAGCTACAAGACTCGTTGAATTAAATACATGCAGATGTTTGCTTGAAGGTCAAGATGTTGCTTCGTCCCTTTGGAGAGGAAGGCCATCATGTTTCTTAGGTTCCACAATTTATACTGAAGATTGTAAGATGAAGAGGATTGTTCAGCAAGGGCTGAAGAGTTCGACTTTGTAGGTGAAGACCAGAATGGAAGTTGAGTGATGTTGGAGAGGGAGAGGTCTTCATAGAGATTGGACAAGAAGGAATCTTCATAGATCTCGCTTTTTGCTGGGGTATAAATTTTGATGATTGGACAAGATTTACGAGTTATCTCAGGCGCATTGGGGTAGAGATTTATTAGGGAGTTTGACAGGGGAAAGGAGGGTCCTGGAATGGAGGAGCCTTCAAAAGTGGAGGGAAGGTTAAGGAATGGTTGATATCAGGAAATATCTTGCTGCAATATCAGTGTGGACTTTCCATGAATGAAGGAAGGTGTTATAAGTTGTTTAAGAAGACTTCAAAGCTACCAAACCATTCAACCAATGAAAGAGGAGGTGTTGAGTGAGAAGAAAAAAAGAGTCCTAATTAGAATGAGAGGAGAAGAAGAAAGGGGAAAGATGTAAGAAAAGCTAGACAGAAGAAAAGAGAGAGATAAGAGGGAGCAGCCATCTCTGGGATCTTACATTGTTTGATTCTCCCCTTCAAAGAGGCAAGAAAAATATATATGCACACATAAATATATTTAGATATTAACCATTTTTTTTCATCATCTCTTGTATTCCAAGGCGCCAAATTACCAAAGTCATTTAAGTTGTCATGCATGTTGCATATGGATTCAGAGTATTAGGCTTCATGTCATAAAGGATCCGAGCGACTTTTTTACGTGTTGGGTGTCGGTACCTAACACGCAACCCTCCTCTTTTACCTGGGCTTGGAACCGGCAGAGTTGCATGTTGCATATGGATCTGAAGTGAAATTTAGTAGATATGGGTATCCCTCTCACATTATAGTTAAAAAGAACAGACTGAAATAAAATAACCATGCAAAACTAGTAAACTTAAAAGTATAACTTACAAAGAAACTGAATACTTCTGAATCTGAACTAGGTTTATTCTCTCTTCATCAGATTTTTCTTATATATTCTTATTATTTCTTCTTATCCTACAGTTTTTCTTTTCTTTTGAGTGATTTGTTTGGAGGCTTCGATTGATAACCTGTTTTGCTATTGTAAGCAACTATGAAGCACGGACACGGACACGGACACGGGACACGGCAATTTCTAAAAAATGGGGACACGGACATGGCAGACATGGCAAATTTTTTAATTTTTTTTATAAATATTTTTATTTTAATACATATTAATTATTTTATTTATTTATTATATTTTTTAAATAATGTGTTCCAATTAATTTTTTTATTTTATTTTACATGTGTTTTTTTTTTTTTTAATTAATATGTATAAGTATATATTATCTTATAATATGTTATATAATAACTATTATGTAATAGTTATAATATATAATAATAATAGTTATTATATAATATATATATGAATATAAAATAATAATAGTTATTATATAATAGTTATATATATTATATATAATGAATCAAAAGACGAGAAGATAAAGACGGGAGAGAACTGAGGGAGAGGGAGAGGGAGAGGGAGAGGGAGACAAGACAGAAGCCAGAGAGAGGGAGACGATCGCGATATTGCGATCATCGCGATTGCAAGGGAGAGAGGGGATCGCGATCGCGAGGGAGAGAAAAAAGGAGAGAGAGAGAGAGAGAGAGAGAGATCTGAGAAGGCAAAGGCGTGAGAGAGAGCTCGTCGAAGTCGAATGGGGCTCTGGATCGTTGAAGTCGAAGGGCTTTGGATCGTCGCTGACCAGGTTTGTACTCATTTTCCCTCTCGCTGACCAGGGCTGTGTCCATGGCGTGTCCAGATTTGGACATGCGTGTCCCCGCAATGTCTCTGCCGTATCCCTTGTAAAAAAATAAATTAAATTAAGGGGACACGCTAGATGCCGTGTCCCGTACGTGTCTTTGGCGTGTCCCCGTGTTCCCGGCGTGTCCCCGTGTTCGACACCCCCACGGCTTCCATTTTGGTGTGTCCATGCTTCATAGGTAAGCAATGCCCATTTTACCCAGACTAGTTCTACTGCAGCTCACACCCTTTCACGGCTGTAACAGTAATAAATCTCATAACAAATGTGATGTCACGTATTTCTAGAAGAGTTGAGCATCTGCTTCTCCTCTCTGTATATAGTGTCATTCTATTCTTTATAGTCATCTGAGAGTTTCCTTGCAAAAAGAACATCCATTTTAATTGTTAGAATTGATTGTTCTTGACTTTTTAGTTGTTTGTTGATGGCAGGATGACTAATTGAGTTGTGGATTTACACTTTATTTACATGGTAGTATTTCATAGATATCTATAATCTATGGGTTCCTATGTTCTCTCTCTTATTAGGGCCAAGACTTAAAAATTAGAAAACTATGACTCCTTGACTATTAATGTTATTCTTTACCTGTATAAATCATATATGAATGCCTCAAAACATACTTGGACTATGATATGAACCAACAAGCATGGATACGTAACACGCCGGCGTGAAAATTTTCAAAAAAAAAATAACTTGGACAAGATGTGTGAGGGACATGTCGGGGACATGTACAAAATATGTAGTTTGATATATTTATTATGCTATGAAACATGATTCGACAAACATGCCGTACCTGTACCAGGTACTTACCGGTATGGTATTTCTTATGGTACTTGTGCATACGTATCAGGTACCGAAATACGTATCTAATTTTTTCCTTCTTAATTTTTGGCATATCTAAACGTATCTACCATATATCCAAGCCGTACCGTACCTCATTCAAAATAATATTTTTTTCTACTACAGAGATAAAATTCCTTTCATTAGACTTTTTTTTTATTTTTAGTTTTATACTTAGCATGATTTTAAAATTAAGCTATGGTTTGTGAGTTATTTAATATAATGACATTTAATTTTGATTTATACCTTTACTTTTGGCATTAAATGTTAATTATAGGCTGGATCTTAACAAATTAAATCATTTAATCAATTTTTGTATTACTCCAAATTAAAAATAAATATTTTTTTACAAACGTACCAAGCCGTACCCCGTACCCTAATTTTTTTAGATTTTACCGTATCGACGTATTTGTATCATACTAATGTTTTTCTTTTGTCTTTGAATTCCAAATTATTTTATTCAATCTTGTAATGTGTTTTACATGTGTGTAATCAATAAACACGTGTTTCTCCAGTGTCTGAAGTGTGTTCAAGTCTAAATTTTAAAAAAAAAAAAAAAAAAAATTAAATAGAACATGTTAGAGATGTGTCCAGTAGGTGTTGAGAAGTGTCCACAAATATCATGTTGTGTCGGGCACTGACAGTGTTTGACACGGCACACTACCTTCTTAGAAGTGTTTGTGTGCTTCTTAGGTTTGTAGCCATACACTTTCAATTTAGTTCCTCCAGCTGTCTCCATCAACAAGCTTATTCTTCCACTTGGTTATTTCTTATCCTTGCCCTTATTGGTGATTGTTTGCTGAAATGTTTTCTGTTGGTGTATGTAATTTTATTGTGTCGTATGAAAATTAGTCCATCAAACGGCCACATAATTATAGAATCAACATCCAAAATAATTAGTTCCTCAGGCAGCATGATTTGCACTTGTTTCTCTACAGGTCTTTGGCGACAAAGCTTTTGATAAATACGAAAAGGTTTCATCTCAATGCATTTTTCTGATCAACACGTGGGCATGCACAAGAAGATGCTCGTGTTCAAGTTTGCTCTCCCTGATGCCAATCACATGGCTGACATGACTCGATTAATTGCTCTTGTGCCCTACTACATTGATTTAATCGGTCGCTACAAGCTCAGTTCACAGGTGGGTCATGTTTATAATCATATTTTCCAGTTCATCTAGGTGTTTGTCAATTTGTCGTCATGATATTTTAAACTGAGATCTCTGCAATTAATACAGGCCCGGTCCAAGACAGAAGCAGCCCGAGTAAAGGCTGCTCAAGAGGCATACAAAGAACTTCAAAATGCTAGGCAAGACGTTGCAGAAAAAAGAAGGCTGAACGGAGAAAGTTGCTGGAGGAGGTTGAGGCAAAGCTCAATGCTGAGGCAATTCGCAAGAAAGAGGCAAAAAGACCGCCGCCAGGTGAAGAAGGCCGCCTAAAGGTGAAGATGACGTGCTCACTAGATCTGAATTAGTTCTGTTTGTGCTGTGCTATGCAAGTCGTCATCATTTTTCTTAATTTCAAGATGGGTTTCCTCTCCATTCCTACATGGATACAAATAGATTCTGTACCATCACACGCCTGTGTATGTTGTTAGCAGTAGTTAGGTCTTCGACATTTACCCCCCAAAAAAAAGGTCTTCGACATTTGCCACAAAGCCGTGGTTTTTGAACATTAGTCCTATTCGGTAATGTGACTAAATAATGCATCAATTATCGATTATCAGAAGATTTATTTTCAAGAAGCAACTCCATTATTTCTTCTGTTTTTTGGGTCATGTAAACCAAGAGTGTTCGTTTTCTTTTTTGAAAATAAATCTTATGATTATCAAAAATTGATGCATTTTTTTGCAATTTGGCAGCACACAATTATATGCATGCAATGCAGATGGATAATATTTGCAGAATGTGCTCTTTTGGGAGTGAGTGAATGATTGGTTGCTTTGGAAGAATGAAACTATAGTAGTAGTAAACAGTCTATACAAAGATTTAAAGATGGAATGTATGTTCATGCTCGAATCAAATAGAAGGAATAAACAGGTGAACAAAGGTGTTTGCTAATTTAGAATCAGAGCTAGTCAATGATGATGAATTTCTCTAGAGTTGCAATTAAGTTGGCAAAATCTTTAAAGAGTGATCAACCAGAATTTTTATGATAAGCATCACTGGATTGTGATCCTCTCAATTTTATATTTGTAATGGAGTCATCTAAGGGTGTGTAATATTATTTTCTAATTTTAAATAATTATAATTTGTATTCGTAGTTTATAGTCATTAAATATGTAATGAAAATACTCCATTACATACATAGAATGTAGAGGATAAAAGTTTGACATCACTATAGTCGAATGGGTAATGCAGATGCAAGTTATGACATTTATGAAGTTGATTCCCACAAATGTCATAACTCAATCTATGAGAGTTATAACTTCAAAAAAAAAAAAAAAAAAAAAAAAAAGGAGAAGGTGAATTATAACCAAATATCACATAAGGTATAACTAAATAACTCTTGAATCATAATAAAAATAATATTATAACCAATATCACAATACTTTGGAGTGTATACCCTAAAATTTCCCTAGTCGTGTATATATATGTAAATGTTTTACATACAAATTTTCTTACCAATGTATCATATAGTAATAGTGATAGAATGAGAGTCACCATACCATAATTCGGTGGGTCTCTCCACACTCGATCATAATTCATTTGATTGGTGATGAACCTTCCGCAGGAATTGAGAACAATTTGGACGCAAGAGTTTGAATTTGAAAGCCAAGGAACACAACTCTTGGACAAAGCATTGTGACTATGGGCAGTACATTTTTGATCGCCCGCAAGGCTCGAGCGCTTTGTCTGGTACACTTGATGATGAAAGTGGTATTGTGCGTGGTTCGAGGTCTCAATGAAGGGGCTGTATTTGAAGCTTCGAAACAATCCCAACCTTCCCATATTCCCATTGATTATGCCCAAGAAATCCATTTTTATACATTGTGCCACCCTTTGCTGAGATTGAAATAGAAAAATAAGGGAATGCATTGAGGGCCAGCCGTGCCTCATTGAGGGCTGGCCGTGCCTATTTAGGGTCGGCCGGGCTTTGGTAGCGAGAAATACGGTTCTGGGCGGGAGGTCGCCAGCTGTCCATTTTTGAAGGTATTTATGATATTTCTGGCTCAAATTCTATAAAAACGACCATATATCTCTGTTTTGAGAGTTGAAGAATTTTAAGAAAGCCTTTATATCACCTTGAAAGCTCCTTCTTCTTGTGCAAACAACACTTTGAACTAACCTACCACCTTGAACCCATATCCATAGATCATATACACCTTCATATCTTAGCCTAAGAACCTTGGTTGAGCCTTGAATACCACAATTCAAGCTTGAGAGTGTGTTGAGACTTGGCTTGGTTCATAATCAAAAGCTTACTTCTTTGAGAGGTATAAGCTTGCTATCTTCCCTCTTGCTTTCATTTCTTTCATTTGCTACCTAGTTTTCATTGTTTTGTGTTGTTTTGATCCTATTTTAAGTGTTTAAGTTTGGGTTTGGAAAGCCACCCCTCTTTGTTCTTGCTTACTAGCGTTGTTTCCTCTCTTTGTTGTTTAGCTTTTTAGGCTCTTTTCATGCATTTTTAGCCACTGTTTTTCATCTGTTTAGGGCTGTTTTAGAGCTGTCATAAGTTGTTTAAATAGTTCATGCTTCGATTAGTTTAATTGTCGTCTCATAAATTTGCATATATAGCATGTTGTATATTGTTCTAAGCTTTTCTTCAATCCATTTCCATGTTTAAGACCTCATTTTAATAGTCAACTTGTCATTCATCTCTTTCATTTGAGAGTTGTTTCAATCGGTTGATGGTTATTCAAAACATGAAATAGCGATTTACGCTTAATGACTTAATCTTTACGGAGATTCATTGCCAACGGTGTAGTCTCTTTTTCATATTGAGAATCACCTCACGTTTGACATATTTCTCACTTAGTGGACATAATCTCTAGTGGATGTAACGATCATCTCGGACTTAATGGATTAAAGGACGGCAAAGATTAATGAATTTGGCTTAAAATGAACCAACTTACATAAAGAAAATGAGTCATCTTGCTTGGGATTCGGTCGAACGTTATGCCGAATCCCTTGTGTCAAGAGTTGTCTTACATTAATTCATGATGTTTTGATGGATCTTGAAACGTCTCTACCTCTCTCTTTGAGTTCACTCCATGATAGGAGGGTGGGGTGGTTGTTGTTCATTTCATTTATTGATTTTGTCCAAGTTGTGCATCGAAATCATCAAACAATCAATTTGCTCATTGATGGTTTTAGAAACAATTCTAACATTCTCTCGAGGCTTTCCCATGACAGAAAAGTGTAGAAGGGACAAACAGAGTCCAAAACACTCTGTTTGCACTATTTTTGTAACAACCCTCGTCACTGTTTACCGATGAACTACTGAATACTGCTAAACTGAGACTGATCATGATTTGTAATTGAATCGATTGAAATACTGAACTGACTGACCGAAATCTGAGATTGATTGATTAAGTATATCTATTATATTGCATTTCTATCTGTTGCCTGTTTGATTATCTATTCATGTTTTTATGTTTGAACTGCAAATTGAAGGCCTTATCGGCTGTCGAACCAGGAATTGATTGATGTTTTAGGACCATCATAATTTGTGTGATTTTATGGCATAATTAATTAAAATGTGATTTGGTATGATTAAATTAGATAAAAATAAGCTAAATTGCATTGTTGGACTTATTTACCGAAATGCCACTCTAGTGGCCCACTACCTAGACTAGATTTGAGCCTCATTACACTCAAACAACACAATTTCATCAGCCCCTTTTCTTGCACAAACCGACCAAGAGAAAGAGAGAGTGAGGGAATTGAGTTCAATTTGTTGTTTTGCTTGGGGAATTAAAGAAATTGTAGAAGAGATTGCATATTTGAACTCCCTTCTTGAACTACAAGACTTAAGGTAGATTCATTGTCTTCTTGTTTATGTTTTGAGTTGATTCTTGCATGGTTTAGAGCAAAGTTGAGGTCTAGAGCCAATTTATGGCTCAAATTGTTGTGTTGAAGCTTAATTGTTGCATGCATGTATATATATTGAAGTTTTGAGGTTGTAGTTCATAATTCCTCACATGAATGTTCATAATATTGTTATAGTTCATGTTGTCATCATGTTTTTGCAAGATTTGAGCTCATTTGAGCGAGCATTGAAGCTTTAAAATGGTTTAAATTCCTGCATGTTTGCATGTTCTTCATGTCCATGAAAATGTGGTTTGAAATTGGATTTAATTGAAACACCCTTGGGCTTTGATTCATCAAATTGATCTTTGAAACATATATTATTATGTGTTTACAAGTGTTTTCCAGATTTTCAGCCAAAGAGGATCGATTTTAATGCATTTAAACTTGGTTTTGTGCTTAGGACTCAAATCTGGGTTTTCCAAATTTTGGACCCATGCTCGAGCGTACACTCTGTGATCATGCCTTCCGCTCGAGCGAGAAAAGTGACGCTCGAGCATGAAATGCATGCATCCAGTACTTTGCATGAGT
Source organism: Camellia lanceoleosa (assembly GCA_025200525.1). Classification (NCBI taxonomy): domain Eukaryota; kingdom Viridiplantae; phylum Streptophyta; class Magnoliopsida; order Ericales; family Theaceae; genus Camellia; species Camellia lanceoleosa. The sequence goes on along the minus strand of CM045763.1, from coordinate 169,004,997 downwards.
TTACAGTCCGCTCGAGCGAGATAATTCACGCTCGAGCGAGGACTTGTGTCTCACGCTTAAGCGAGGGTCGAGCGCCCGTTGAGCGTAGATTTTGAGCATCCAAGATTTTCATCAGAGCTTGCAGTCCGCCGAAGCGACGGAAGTCACGCCGGCGGAGCTCCTTTGTCTGCATGTCCGCTCGATCAGAGAAAGCCACGCCGGCGAGACCCTGTCAAAAATTTCAAAATGTTTTCTGAATGCATCTTTGCATCCTCATTCCATCCCAGGCATTCTTAGGCCTAGTTTAAGACATCTTAATGAGGATATAGATGTAGAACACAACGAGGTAATTAGGGATTAAGTTATTATCTTTCCCAACTGTGTAGCTTAGTGTGTGTTCGATCTGTTAACTATGTAGGGTTGGCAACCGGAGACGCGTTCTAGTTTATTGTAGCCCAGAACTCTGTGAGTAACAACTGTGTAAAGATATGTTAAAAAATGATTATCTTCTGAATAATTGAACTGCATCGCTTCTCGAATCGCCATCGTTAATCGAATGAATGTATGTCCTATATTCTCGAATCAGACAGTGGCATCCTTAGTAACCATCATTATCGATCGCCATCGTTACAGAGATCTCTGTCGGTTCCCTTTGTTGGAACCACTATCAAGCATCGATCGATGGCCATCATTTACTGTTCGGTCTTTTAAGACCTACTGTTACGCTAATGGATGTACCACATATGACCGTACTGATTGAACGACTGAAATACTGATTTAATGAACTGTTTTTCATTACTGTAAGGACATTCATTCTTAACCTCTTTACGTCTTATGTTATTCACTGGGCTTTAGCTCACTGCTCATATATATATGTAGGTGTCTGTGCACCAAACCGCACTAGAAGCGCCAGGTAACTCCGGTTTTGTCAAGCCAACCATCGTGCCTCATCGCGAGGTTCCGAGCCCGCAAGCTAAGGCTATGGGGTGTTTTAGTTTTCCTTCGCATCTGCTTTTGTAATGATTGTATAGATGTTATCAGATCGCTTAATAAGGATTAGGTCCCTGTTCTGAATGGTTGTAAATATTGTGCATACTTTTTTGTCACTGACTGTACATATGAATAAAAAGTCTTTTTGCATACATACATCGCCACTTTCATTGGACATTGTTTATTTATGTATTTCTCGCCAAGCCTCAGACTGCTTTTATCAGATATCTTTAAGCAGCCTTGTAATCTCTTGACATCGCCTACATGTGCTAAACCCATAGGGGCGGGTTTGGGTCGTGACAATTTTCACTTCAGAGCACAAAATAGAATTTTACATAAAATTGAGGCACGACTGGCCTTCTTTAGGCTCGGTCGGGCTTCATTAAGGGCCGGCCGGTCATCAATGTTTAGTCAGCAGTGTATTTTTGCAAAAAACAGAGGACAGTGGCTGAAGGTGAAACAGAATGATCTGGGCAGACTAAGCAGCTTCTGGACGCTACGCATATGAGCATTGTGCATCCTTGTGCATCCTTGTTTGATGATCAATTACTAATTATTAGTATAATAATTAATTAATTTAATTATTATTGTTTATTTATAATTATTGTAGTTAATTAGCTTAAATAGCTAGTTTATTTCTCATTACTACCCTTATTGTAATAGCTTAGTTTGCTAGTTAATGCTTTAATTATTCATTCGGTTTTGCAATAAGTAGTTTAATTTGGACTTTTAGACTTTGAATCTCACCCTCTTGCACGAGGGCAAATGTGTAATAAGTTGTATGTTTTCCAATCTTATGTCTTTCTCCCTTTTGCTTACTTGCTTACAATGGTTAGTATAGGAACATCATTTTTCATTAGCATTCTTATGCTTTGCATCCATTGTCTCACATGCGTCCAAGATTTGGCTCATCATACTAACCAAACGTTTAAATTCATTACTTGAATACGTTCTTCATCACATGTCTTGAATGGAATCATATGCCATGCATATAGCCGAGCCTATAAAATACATAATGTGTGCGTCGCATTAGTCATATTGCATTAATTAGGAACATGCATTTTCCTAACTCTTCTATCTTTTTTTGGCTCGGAGTACTAGGTGAGTAATTTTATGTTTTAGCATCTTGCATCGAATGTGGTTGTTGCCATGTCAAAGCATACTCCCATGAGGCTAGTTGTTTAAATGATATAACTCTTTTAATGCCATGAATGAAGGCCTTTTTACATAAGTTGGGATAAATTGATTAATATACATGCAAACTCACCTTTTCAAGTGACGAGTATCAAAAACAATTTTCAAACAAACATGAAATCAAATATTTCAACTTTTGCAAATTGGTTTATACTTGCGTGTATCACTTGGTAAAGTTAGTTTAATAATCGAAACAAGAGCATATAATGTAAATAAAAATCACATTATGATTAGTAGAGGCCAATCTTTGATTGGGCAAGTGGGGTACTCAATTTATGACCTTCCCCTCTCGTACCTAAGCTCCTGAGCCGAGACACTTTGGTGATGACGGGTAAGTGGCCTTTGGCACAAGTCTCGGGTTTCCTAAATTTCTCAAAAATATTTAGGTGGCGACTCTGAAATCTGGCAAAACAGTCCATTTTTGGCATTTGATTCAAACATCGATTTTCCAAAAAAAATTGTTGGATTTAGACTCTTTGTGTGTTTTCACTGTTTCACATTGCACTTGTGAAATCAGATTCAAAACCATAGGTGGAGTCCAAACTGTAGGTCTATTCGCCTTCCGAAAAAGAGCACGAAAAGTCAAGCTACATATGACTATTGATATTGTGAAACAACACCACGAGTTGTGTCCATTACCACAGGTCACCATGATGTATATAAATACACATGGTTGTAGTGTTGCAAAACTACTTCAATATTACCAATCTTCTCATTTGCTTTGTTCTCAAATTGTTGATTTTCTTGCGTGATAAACACCTTCACGGGATTATCAATCATCGCCATTATTTGTTTTTCTTTCAGTGATATCAAAGTAGTGTTAAATTGAGTACGCAAGTGTCGAATTATAATCCGTAGGAGAGCAACTTTGATTAGAATTTATTTTTCCAAAATTTAGAGAACAAATTAACAAATATATAGTGTCTCACTTTGGTGATTTCTATTTGGTTGTTCGATCACTATAAGCGCATAAACAACCCAACAGTGCACCTAATGGAAGTTGTTGTGGTTTGAAACGACAGAAGATCAATTGCCAAAATCAAGTCCGAATATCGTCGGGTAGAGGAAGTGTTACGAATCTTTTTCGATTTCCGAAACGCGTCTCCATCTCCTTCATCTTGTTCATTTCAAAATTTCAGTCGAGACGGTGATTTTCCTAGTGAATTTAAAAATAAAAAAAAAATTTCTATTGATTTTTTTTTTTTTTTGTTGTCTTTGGTCACCCACCCCATCGAATAATACTGTTGTTGTTGATGCTGCTGTTGCAAAGTTATGTTTTTAATCTTGTTTTTGGACTAGATATAAAAAAAATGAAACTAAAAATAAAATTAAAAAAATCTCAATAATCAAGCAGTGGCCCATAGACACAAATATAAATTGTAATCAAAAAGATATTTATCATTATTATTATTATTGTTATTGTTATTATTATTATTTTGGGATTGGTATTTTGGCTGGTTCTTATCTATTTTAAAGTTAAATTGAGTTGTTCAAAAACTAAATCTTTTAGAATTTAGTGAAGAACTCCAAAAGCCTTAAAGAAAAAAAACTTTTGTATCCACAATTGTATATATATATATTTAATATTATTTAATAGTACACATTATTATTTTTTTTAATAGCAATTAAGGGTGCTATTGATGTTTCAAGAATTGAATGTTTAATAGAAATAATTTCCGAGAATGAAAGCGTCACATTTTTTTATCTTTTTACACATGAGAAAACTTTGTACACTCTATCCACGTATAAACCAAATGATGATTCTAATTAAGTTCAAAACAAGTGGATAGAGGATGATGCAATGGCAAAAGCAACTAGTTACACAATATGAAAAACAATATATCATTCCGCTGTTTGAAGAACATGATGGAAACACTAGAAAGTAAGTATGGAGTTCGATCAGACACTCAAATCCAATTGCTCTTGAACAAATATAATAGCACTCGTATGAGTGACAATGACAATATTGGTGATCATGTTAATCAAATGGAATTAATTGTTAAAGAATTATCCAACGTTGATCATCCCTTATCGGACAAGATGCAAGTCACTATTATACTTAATAGTCTTCTATTGTCTTGGGATCATGTTATCACATCCCTAACTCATAGTGGAAGAGAGATTTCAATGGTAACTTTTTCCATATTCCTAGTTTTGGAAGAAGAAAGAACAAAGTGAAGGCGTAGATAAGGATTGTCTTCTAACTCATTGATGGCGTAATCTTCGACGTAGTCACAAAATATCCTCACACGCCATTCAACAAGAGGAAGACTACTCATTTCAAGAAAAGATGGAAGAAGGGATTCCAGAAAGGGTGGCAGAAGCAACAAGGGTGGCAAAAACAACAAAGCAATAAGAACCAATCAGACCCATGCTATAATTGTGGTAAGAAAGGTCACATCAAAACCACATGCCCTAAGAACAAACAGAGAAAGGATCACAACTCGATTGCCATGACGGTTTCTAAAGCAATGGTAATTGAACCTTCATCAAATTCATGGTGGATTGACTCTACAGCAATTAAACACATAGTGCAAAGCAAGGAAATGCTCGTGGACTTCACTGAAAAGAAGATTGGTGAACACAGAGCCTACATGGGCAACAATTCTTACAGTGACGTTTTGAGCATCAACAACTGTAAATTCTCTATTAATGGATCTTCTATCGTACTTCATGATGTGCTTTATGTAACCAGTATCTGAAGAAATTTGATTTCAGTCCCAGTCTTAGCCCAAAAAAGTTTTTGAGATTAATTTTAGGCTTGACACAGTGTTGATCAAGAAATGAAAGTATATTAGTGAAAGGTGTAAGAGTAAATGACATGTAATTTGCATGTCTCTACTAATGATAGTTCTTATTTATGGAATTTAAGATTAGGTCACATTAATAAAAATAAAATGTCTAGAATATGTAAAGTGGACTTTTTCCTAAAGTGTGTTCTGATAATTTTGATACATGTGAACCTTGCATCAAAGAAAAAATTACTTGCAAGCCATTTTTAAACCATTGGAAATCATCAGAATTACTTGACGTAATTCACTTTGACATTTGTGGCTCTTTAAGAACTAAGACTCATCAAGACGTGAAATACTTTATTACTTTCATTGATGATTATTCAAGATATGAACACATCTACCTTCTTAAACACAAATTAGAGGCAATTGAAAAGTATAAGGAATATAAATTAGAGGTAGAAAAGCAACTTGGTCGGTCCATTAAAAACTTGAATAACGATAGAGGTGGCGAATATGAAGCCATGGATTCTTTTTGCAAGGAGAATGACATCAAACATTTGTCTACAATGCCATATACTCCACAACAAAATGGGATTGCCATATACTCCACAACAAAATGGGATTGCAGAAAAACAAAATCGTACTCTAATGGAAATGACACGATCTAGAATGGCTCATGCTAATCTTCCCATTCATTTTTGGAGAGAAGCCTTGTCCACCGCAGCATACATATTAAATAGAGTCGAAACAAAAGCTAAACCTCTAAATGCTTATGAACATTGGAATGGTTCTAAACCTAATGTTCTAAATCTCAAAGTTTGGGGATACAAGACACATGTACTTATTCCCAAACCTTTAAGGGATAAATTAGAAAGTAAAACTTGGGAATGTAAATTTATTGTTTTTACCATCTAGAACCTGGATTAACAGAAAGTCGAGATGCTATTTTTCTTGAATACGCTGATCTTGTTACTCCAATTGAACACATTGAATTGCTCTCCGAGGAATCTTAGGATTCTTCCCTATTTGCCACAAGAACCACAAGTTCTTATAGAACAACCTAATAGTGGGAGGAATAGAAAACAAAGTGATGTTATTTTACCTGATTCAAATCTTGAGATAAGTGGAAGTAAGAAAGCAAGATGTCCATCTATGATTTTGAAAGACCACTATGTTTTTCAAGTTGAAGAACTCAATAACTTGGTAGATGACCTTACTAGTTACAATAAAGCAATAAGTAGCAGTGATGCTACATAATGGCTTGAGGCAATGAACGAAAAACTTGACTCGATCAAGAAAAATGATGTTTGGGAATTAACTGATCTGCCAAATGAAAGAAAAGTCATTGGTTGCAAGTGAGTTCTTAGAAAGAAATTCAAAGTAGATGGAAGTTTGGAGAAATAGAAGGCAAGGCTAGTAGCCAAGGGATTCATTCAATAACCTAGAGTAGACTTCATAGATACGTATTCTCCTGTTGTAAAATTTGCCTCAATAAAGATTCTAATGGCAATCGTAAGCAGGATGGATTTAGAATTGCATCAGTTAGATGTTAAAAAAGCTTTTCTCAATGGAGAATTAAAATAGGAAATTTATATAATGCAACCTGATGGTTTCTAGATTTAATGCAACAAGGATAAAGCCTACAAATTGAAGAGATCCCTTTATGGACTCAAATAATCTTCAAGGCAATGGTACTTGAAATTCCACCAAGCCATTTCAAAAATTGGTTATGTTGTGAGTCCATTAGATCACTATGTATATATCTGGAAAAGTAATGACAAGTTAGCAATATTGTCCTTGTATGTGGATGACATATAGCAGGAAATTATCCAGATATGATTAAAGAAACCAAAACTTTCTTGGCATTTAGATTTGAAATGAAAGACATGGATCCTATAACCTATATTCTGGGAATTAGAATTTCGAGAGATAGAAAGTCAAAGTTTTATATCTAGATCAAGAAAAATATCTAGAAAATGTGCTTACAAAATTTAATATGGATAATTGCAATTCTTTAAGCACACCTGTTTGCAAGAGACAAAGTCTTAGTGAAAGTTTGAGTCCTCAAGCTAAATCTGAAATTGAGGAAATGAGAGATGTCCCATATTCTCAGGCAGCAGGCAACCTGAAGTGTGCTATGATAAGCATAAGACCTGACATTTGTCATGTAGTAGGATTGGTAAATAGGTTTCAATCAAATCCAGGTAAGGAACATTGGCAAGCAGTCAAAAGAATATTCAAATACTTAAAAGGCACTAAGAATTTGAAATTATGTTTTAGTTTGTGTGATCTTGAAATAAAAGCATATAATGATGCAAATTTTGCTGGAGATGTAGATAATATAAAATCTACTAGTGGTCATGTGTTACTGTTTGGTAGAACAACAGTTTCTTGGTTAATTAAGAAACAAATTTGTGTTGCAAAGTGTACTATGGAAGTTGAGTACATAGCTTGCAGCACAGCAGTTAGTAATGCGGTCTGGAAAAAGTGATATGTTGACAATTTACAATTAGGTATACTTACCAAATCGGTCAATATGTTTTATAACAATCAGTCTACCATCTCATTAACAAAAAGTGGAGTGAACAGCTCTAAAGGAAAATATATTGATGTAAGTTATCATTCTATTCAAGATATAGTAGAGAAGGGAGAAATTAAAGTTGACTATATACTCTCGGAAGAGATGGTGACTGACTCTATGACCAAATGGTTGTCTATGGAAAAATTTAGAGAACATGTAGCTAATATGGGATTGAAAAATGCCTAGCTAGGTGGTTTGGCTATTTATATAAGAGCACAGTTGGATGACTCTGGGAATGGCTGGATAACTGATGCTATGTGACTCTACCTTGCATGAAAACATGTGTTTGGTCGGGTAACAAGGTAGAGGAACTAACACGGTGCGAACATCATAGTTAGCATGAGATGTAACGTATGATATGCGACATGTTGACTAGGTGATGTTGTCTGCTTGATCAGTAAAAAGTCGCTGATAAGGTGTGTTAACGAAAACCTTCAGGAATGAGCCTTAAAGGAAGTATTTAGAAATAATTTCGATGCAGGTCGACACATGAGAAATGTGTGCGGCTGAAGTCGTCAATGGTGATTGGGTATGGACTATGAACCGAACACTGAAAATTGATACCGTTCACTTGAAATATAGTGAATTGAAGTCATCTGGAGTGTGTTGTCAGTGGGAGAACACATTCGTACGGATGTTGTCAGATTGGTGGCAAAAATGTGCGCACGTATGGCCAAGTTACAATCGGATGTCGATCTATGAGGTAAATTCATAGATGAAAGTTGGCATGAGGCAAAATTTTGGTACCAAGGTAAACATACTCAAATCAGGTTTTATCACCTCATTATGATGTGATCAAGTGGGAGATGATGGGATGAGAGTGACCACACCATAATTCGATAGGTTTCTCTGTACTCAATCATAACCCATTTGATTGGTGAGGAACCCTCCTGCAGGAAAGAACAACAATTTGGAAGCAAGAGTTTAAATTTGAAAGTCAAAGAACACAATTGTTGTATCAAGCATTGTGACTACTGATGTTGTGAAACAACACCAAGAGTTGTGTCCATTACCAAAGGTCACAACGATTTATATAAATACACATGGTTGTAATGTTGCAAAACTACTTCAATATTACCAATCTTTCTTATTTGCTTTGTTCTCGGATTGTCGAATTTTTTGCCTGATAAATACCCTTACAGGATTATCGAGCATCGCCATTATTTTTTTCTCTTTCAAATAGAACTTAGAATGCAAAATGGGACTCAATTTAATTTACTAATTTGAGTTTTAGTTGTTTGTATGGCACTATATGTATATATATTAGCAGTGGAGTCAATCACCGTACGTTTATAATTTTACATTTACATTTTTAGGCAATTTGATAAATGAAGATATTATGTATTGGAGTAGTTAACAATATACACATTCTTGAAGAGGGAAAAGAAAGTAACAGTAACAGTCTTGTTTTGAGTAATGTGCTTTACATAATAAAATATGAGTGCTTATTTGACCTCATCACTTTTCTTAGGATCCCCCATTTCTTTGAATTCCCACCACTTAAATTGCTCTGCTCCCTCTTTTTCTTTGGACCCCACCATAATCCCAAAATTCCTTTTCTTTGGACCCCTACTTTTACCACATTATTTTCTCTAGCAAATCCCCTCTCCTACCACCCTCATCTTCATCCATCTCCACCCCCACCTTTGGCGGCCATCACCAACCCTTCCCTGCCACCCCAACCCCTTTCTATCACTTTTCCGCCTCCTTTCGAACCTCTATCATTGTCCAACAATAGCCTTCCATGACCCTAACAACCTTTTTCGAACTTTTTTTTTTCTTCTTGTGTTCGAATTTGTTCAGATAATTAGGGTTGAACGAATTTCATTTGCTTGGTTGTGTTCAGCTGAACTAACTTATCCTCCGTTTGGGAAGTGGGTTGGCTTTTTGGCTATTTTAGCCTGGGCTAAAAAGCTTGGTTCGGGAAGGGTTTTTTGGCTTTTGACTTTTTTGACTTTTTTTGTGAGAAAAGAGTGTAATGATTATGGGTTGGATGTGATGTTTTGTTTGTTGTGGCTAAAATAGCCTATTTTGTCTTTTGTAGCTATTTTAGCCACAAACCAACTTGCCAAACAACACCTTTGTTTAGCTAAATAGAACTAAATAATCTAAGTTTGTTTGGTTCTAGCCAACTTTAGTCCGAAGGTTGAATAATTTCAATTTGTTTGACAAACTAGAGCTGAACAGAGTTTTGATTCCATTTTTTTTCTAAATTGCTCGAAATATATCAAAATGATATCCAAGTACATCCAAACATGTCTTAAACACCAAAACCTTGTATATAATTTATTTACAATTATCATGTATAAGTTTGAATGAGGTTTTATTTTTATTTTTGTGTGTATGTGTTGTTTTTTGTTTTTACAGTGGTAACTTTCGCAAGAAGAAGAGTGGAACCGAAGAGGGGTTTACAAGTGAGAGAGGGTGTTGGAGAGAAGGCAAGGTGGCAAAGAGAGGTTGGTGAGGGTGGCCACAGGTGGTGGTGGGTGGGGTAAGATTAGGGTTAAGGGTTGGAAATTAGGGATAAGAATAAAATTGATATTTTATGTTAGAATAAATTTATAATAAAAATAAATTAAAGAACGTTGGGTCCTTAAAAAGTGGGGGCTATTGACAATTTCAAAAATTTTGAGCTACCAAACATTTTTCAATTATATATATACACATCTGAGATGAGTCGATTCTCGCTATCTCATTGACTTGAGCTTTGGTTGATTGGCCCTAAAAACAAGATTTTGTTTTTTGTTTTTTTAAATAAATAAACAAAAGGACAACGGTCCAAGCATATAAATCTGCATGCGAGTTAGGTATGTAAAAATGGCCCAGCTGGTTGTCGGCTTACTGGGCTCCCACCATTATTCAGGTTAGTCTGGGCCGACCCATTTGTGTGGAATCATGGCGCAGGCCCAAGTTCAAGCCCAATGAAATTTGAGCCTTAGACCGGGCTGACATCCTTTTTTTTTTCTTTTTTTTTTTTTTCCGACCAAAACATACAATGAATATATAGGGAAAATAATGATAAGATTTAAATAAAAAAATTTATTTGAAAATGAAATGAAATATTACAAATTTATATCATCAAATAAAATAGATATAAATTATTGATGATAGAGAAATTGCATCATGATAGGTCAAGCACATTCCAACTAGGTTGGCACCTATTAGCCTACCAATCATTTGCATTATACTCTACCTCAATAATCTAATAAAAACATTACGAAATTCTATAAAAATCATTGATCAATTATTGGAGGAGTTGGACAATTCATTTCTGGAACCCAATGATATGTCATCCAAATCGCCTTGAATTCTTATTTTCACTACAATGTTGTCTTGTTGCGCTTGCATGTAAATGATCTCTCATTATCACAAGTGCCTCAACCATTTGGGGTGCAAACTTGCTATGGTAATAACTTAAAACTTGTCCACCTACACTAAAAGTTGTTTCACAAGCCATTGTAGAAATAAGAACTGTTAGTATATCACAAACCATCTGTGCAAGCACAAGCCACACATTTTCGTTTTGTTTCTACCAATCCAAAATATCAAAATCATCTTCATCATCAATAAGTGGGTTAGTCAAATAACGTTGTAATTCAGAACTACTTACGCTTGCATTTTGATAAATTCTTCTAGTTTTTATTTTTTTAAAAATATTTAATCTTCCACTCCGAGATGAGGCTGGTGTAGTGTGTGTAGGTGGTCTGTTTACAATTACAACATCCTCATATTCTTGAAATAATTTTTTGAGTGTTGCAATAATAGGACCATATTGTTCTTCATCAACAAAAATAAGTTATAAAAAAGTTTGTAAACCAGTGTCTCTACACATAAGATCAACTACGATAGCTAAACTTAAAAGATGAGGTAATGGATTAAAATATTTATCAAAATTTTCTTTCATTGCAGTAATAATGGTGATATAATATTCAACACATGCATATAACTTGTGAAAACTCTTAATATTTCTACTAACATATGTAAAACAATCGGTGAAGTACGTATATATATGTATATAAGAAAATAATTTTGTTGCTCGATCAAAAACTTTTAAATATTCTTTAATAAGTCTATATGGAGCCAATCATCTTCCGTGGGTTTCAGCACTTCCTATTGTTGTTGTTTCAAAAAATAAATCCTTTTTTTCTTTGTTTATAAGCTATATTTAACATATTATACATTGAATTCCAGCTGTTATCTACGTCTAAAATTGATTTTTTAAATTTCGTACATTCTTGTTGACATAATTTTCTATATGTTGAAATTCGATTAGCAAAACTATTAATAGTAAGAATCGCTTATCTTAGTATCAGTACAAAATCCTCATATGCATTCATAGCTTCTTTAACAATCAAGTTTAAAATATGTACACAACAACGAACATGAAATAAATCACCATTAAAAACTAATTGTAAATATGATTTAAGATGCGCTACAGTCTGATTGTAATATGTTGCATCATCTAAAGTAATGGGAAATATTTTATTTTGCAAAGCCCACTTAGATAATACATTTCTTATTTCTACCCCAAGTGAATGACCATTATATGGAAGTTCAACTAATCTAAATGAATTATTCTTTTATTTAATTTCCAATCACTATCAATATAATGTGCAGTGATACATTGATATTCTAAACTATCATTTGACCACAGATCAGATGTTAAATAAATTATTCAATTCAAATATTTAAAAATATTAAATAATTCAATTTTAATATCCTAAAATTTCTTTAATATCTTGTTTCTAATAATATTTCTTGAAAAACGTTTAAATTGAGGTATAAAACCTTCTTGAGTCATTTCAACAAAATCGAGATATTCACTAGTAGTAAAAAGTTATTATTTTTTAATAATATAATTAACTACTATATCTTATATGCATACAGGATCATGTGAAAATAAAAATAAACAACCAGCTAGTGAACTCCCTAATTGCATTTAAGTTCTAATAGTAGGTTATTAACTTTGTAAATTCTTATTAGTATATCTTTTTAGATGACTAGTAGCACTTACTGATGCAACACTAATTAAACTTCCACAATATTTACTTTTTTCTTTAATTACAATTTTACCATCACGAAGAGTTACAGATGTTCTTTCAAAATAGTCCCAAACACTAGGCTAAGTTTGGGAAAACTAAATAAGTGTACTTTTTGACTTTTATTGAATTATGTGTAGAAAAAGTAGAGATGAGATGTTGATTGATGTGACCCAAAAAAGATAAAAAGATAAAAAGTATGGACTAAAATAGGATAGCCAAACTTGGCGGGCCCTAGATGATGATGATGCTGTTATAGGAGGATTAGGAATACCAGAAGAATCAACTAATTCATATTGGGTATATTCATCAATATCGACAAAATCATTATTACGATATATATTAATACAAGTAAAGTAATATATATTAACAAACAATTAATTTTAAAAAAGTCCTCAAAAAAAAAAAAAAAAATTAATTTTAAAAAATGAGTAACTAATAAATATCAATTAAAAGAAATAATATATATTAATTAATAATTAATTTAAAAAATGAGTAACTAAAAAATATTAATTCAAATAATTAATGTTACTGAATGACAAATGTGCATACAAAATTTGCTTCTTCTGGCAAAAAATTCTTCTTACATAATTATTATTGTCACGTAGAAATGAAACTTGAAAGTTAATCGAGAGAGTTGAGAGAGAATAAGAGTTGATTTGTGAAGAAAATGAACTGGGAAGGGTTGTATTTATAATAACAATAATGATTTAAACCATTAAAAAATCAACAATGATACATCCCACTAATTTGGGAGCACTAATGAACCACTAATGAGGTGGAAATTCAAAAAAAAAAAAAGAAAAAAAAAACTTAAGGCCAAAACATCACATCAATCAGTGGGACCCACTCTCTAGAGCTCCTTTAGTGCTCCCAATTTAGAGCTCCCAATCATTTTTCTTAAAAAATATATCACTAATAACGCTAATGCATTGGAAATGATAAAAAAAAAAAAAAAAAAAAATAAGGAAGATCCACTGTCACATCATTAGTGCTCCTTCTAGTGCTCCCAAGCATTTTTCTTATAGTAAAAGTGATGAAAATTTCCCCTTTTCAAATGGTCAAAACAAGTGATTATTTGATGAAAAATAAATAAAATAAAAGTTTCCCCTTTTCAAACGGTCAAAAAAGTGACCGTTTTTTATTGACCGTTGCACACCTAATGCGAGTGGGCAAGGAATGCCCTCAGGGCCGGCCTGACTTATTAAAGTGATTATTTGATGAAAAATAAATAAAATAAAAATTTCCCCTTTTCAAACGGTCAAAAAAGTGACCGTTTTTTATTGACCGTTGCACACCTAATGCGAGTGGGCAAGGAATGCCCTCAGGGCCGGCCTGACTTATTAGGCGCCTAATGTGAATTTTTTTAAATTAAGCTTTTCATATATCATTATTTTTAAAAAATAAAAGTTATTTAGATAAAAAAGATAAAAATTTATTTCTATTACATTATAATTTAATAAAATTTAAATAACAAAAATATATATTTATATATAATAATTAAACTTCAATTAGTTAAATTAAATCTTTATTTTTTAACTTACCAATGCTATAAGAATTAAAATTAATTGGGGGATAAGGATGAAAATTTTTTACACAACTTAAGTAATATATAAAATTAGCAAGTTAAGATTGACTATTTTTCAACATGAATCCAAGTATGACATGACTCAATAATATGAATTATTAGTTATATATTTTAATGTTCACTAAGAGAAGCCATGACATTTTTTTAATCTTTTGTTTAACTCCATCTAACTGAATAAAAAAAAGTATGTAAAATAATAATAAGTCTAATATCTTTTTTTCATTTAAGATATATATATATTTTTATTATCTATTTTAGAGTCAATCTAGTAAAAAAATATATTAATAAGGTACAATTTTTTTAATTAGAAAAATGCAATTAAATTAAAATCAAACATTTTATAAATAATTTCATTTAGTAGAAATAAATTTTATAAAATTCAACTTATGGAGAAAATTTTAATCTTTCCATACACTTGCTAAGTTAATTTTAATTAAAAGTGAAAGTTTTCACATTAAATATTAATCGGACACGAATCAAAATAACACCATACGATAACATGATAACAAATGAATTAAACTAGTATTGAAGTAATTATGAAATAACACAATATGATACACTCTCCTAATTGGGGACCCTAAATTTTATTCAAAATTAGGGACCCGAAACGACTGCCTTAGTCGCCTGGCCTTAGTCGCCTCACCCCAGGCCGGCCCTGAATGCCCTGCACAAGCAAATTATGTTGCAGTATCGTTTGCTGAACCACAGGCCAACAAAAGGCTTTTATTTATTTATTGATGAACCGGTAATTAGCACCTGAGACTTGAGAGCTCAGATACTTATATGGGAAGAGTCCAAAGACAATTTAGACTATTAGAGAGAGAGAGAGAGAGAGATTTGAGAGAGTCTTGTGTTTCAAAATACAAACTAGACCCAAGCTCTACCCGAGTACGACCTAGGCTGGCCCAACCTCAGGCCCAGTGCGCTGGCTGGCTGGCTGAGCTATCCTGGCATCGCGCTAGGCCATGGGCTATTTTATTTTTACACCCCTACTAGAAATCATGCACAACTTTTTGCTAACCGAGCCCTGCTAGAGACCGCCCAAGCTTTGCTATCCAATAAATCCACAATTCCTCTTGCTATCCATCTAATAAGAACATGCATGTATATAACTCACTAAATATTAACCTGCATAAATTTTACATAAAAAATCTTTATTTTCACATGGTTTGAAACAAAGTTTATTTCATAATTAAAATGTAAACCAATACAAAATGTTTTATTTCCTGAATCACAGGGAAATAGATCGTAACATTTTGTTCCAATCTAACAAAGTTCATTGATGACAATTTTACAATAAATAAATTTGTTAAAATTTGTACAACATACCTGTTTCAGTCGCCTTTGGCGTCAGTAGTCCTAGTATACAACCCACCCTCTACAACTATTATCTGAGCCGAAATTTCTCTGTTTATACAACAAAGCTTCATCACGATACATGAGCACTCTCCGTGTATGTCTGTCCATGCCCGAGCAATTTTGGTTCTTTCAATTACCAAGTACTATTATTGTATATCATGTAGCAAGTCAGAAAGTGTTTCCCTTTGCTTTTTCAAATACAGGGACTACTTCAACTTCTAATTCTAGTAGTGAAAAGGTCAAGGTGACGACTGATATCAATGGAAAAAAAGTAGTGTTTATTTCCTCCTCTATTCACCTTTGGAAATGACAACAAAAACGACATCAAGGGACCATTTCGTTGGTTTTGTTTTTTGCTCGGGATTAATTATGGCACGCTCAGCATTTGCAAGTCGATAACCAATCACAATTTCCTGTCTCTGACGACCCCTAATCATTATATCGTAAAAGCAGAGTTCTTCCTGGTCGTATAAATAGAATTCTGCCGGTTTGATGCACATTTCATTTCCCTGTGAAAAGTTATAAGTCAAATATGAATCTATGAGCATTTCACCATGTTTTTAGTAGATGCCTAAGTTAAAAGATTGAAATGTTGAATACAAGCAATCCAAAAGTGTACCAAAAATATCTTTTTTTATTGGTAGGCAAGTCATAAGTCTTATACTCAACAAGCACTCCTAGCTACTAACACAGAAAATAACCTATCAAGTAGATCTAAATAAGTTCAAAGTTAGACTAAGAAATAACACAAATGGCCAACAATTAAGGATATATAACACCACCCATCAAATCAACACTCTGATTTATCTCCACAACCAGCTCATGGTTTTGAAATCAGCCCATGCTTTTGGAATACAAACAGCACACACATTTCTAGCACAAACGAGCTAAGGGTGATGCCACCATATCACCCTATAGCATCAGCAACACCTCCAGTGAAGAAGACACCAGCCAGGCACACATGCTCAAAAACCCCTCTCCTCTGTAGCCAAAGCACACAAGATACATCCACCCTAGCTCTGGCAGTTAAAAGTTTTTGCTAGTCCGTCACATCCCAGCCCCCAAACCAGAACATGAATCACCTACTACTGTCTCCAACCATTGTCACTCAGGTAGAGGAAATCTCAATATAGCTCGAGTTACAGCAAATCTCCAAACACCTAACACCACCAGAAAGGTTTGGTAGCCCAGCAATTGAATTTGTGAAACTGCAACCAGCACTTCCACCCACACTCCATCTCATCCAAGCACTACACTGAACTATGATGGTGCCACGCATGGCACACTATTATAAATAGCCACCACACCATAGATCAGGACAGAAAATGAAGGTAAAGGTAGAAATCACTGATTGTCAACTCAGCAAAAAAGCCCAGGAACTATATACCCTACCTCCAGCCATGAAGAGATCCAAAAAGAGAAGGGATGACAAGAAACAAAAAGAGAAGGGATAACAAGAAACAAAACACCCTAAAAAATATATCTAAAAGCATAAGGGTAAACACAATAACAATACCCCCTGAAAGATATTCAATGACGCACAAGGGAAGAGCAGTGGGTTCTCTAAGGGAGAGGATTGGCTTGAAAACATTCCTCTTCTCCCATGGCAAGAAACCTTGTGAGAAACTCTAGAGAGGAAAGCTCTTAACTAGAGAGAGAAAAAAGTGTTTTATTAGCCCAATACTTGTACGACCATAAAGATGATTATTTTGGTTCAGCAAAATTATCGGAAGTTCTTCGCATGAACTTTGATGATCACATGTTTACCCCGACATGTACACAGGAGAGTGAAAGAGGGATGGGGAGCGTCTATACATTCAGCAGGATGCAGCGGCGGTCCATAGCGGCGGTCCATAGTCATGAACCCACTAAGAGGCCAGGACGGACACGTGCCCCTCCTTTCTTCTAGAAACCTACTTGTTAGTTCAAAGTTTTGAAAATGTTTTCAACTTTTTCTGTTGTAAAATTATATATATATATATGCCCTTTCATTTTTTTTTTCCCATTCTTCTTCCAACAAAACTCAAAACACCATTAACTTGAACATGGATATAGATTTACTCACTACATAATTCACAAATAAATCTAATTTATGTATTTCAGAGATATTTCTTATTTTTATTTTCATTTCATTTTAAGTGGTTTTATTGTAGTGACAAATATGATATTGGAATAGTTTTGAAATATTGATAACTAATTTTTTTTTTATCAAACTGAACTGTGTTCCAAACTGACTTAACTCAATAATTTATCTTAATATTTGTCCCCTTTTGACTAAAATCGTAGCTCAGCCACTGCCAGTCCCTAACCTAGGGCAAAGGAGGCCATGGTCTCCCTAGGTTTGTGGAATTCTGTTTGACTGGCTTATTTCAAGGTGAAAATTTTGTGGAATTAAAACAAATGGCCACCATAGAATTTTTGCATTATTATGTAGAAGTCCAGCCCCACATCACTTTCCACTAATTTGGATGCCAAAATTTTACTTTAGCCTTGAAAGTTGAACCTAAGGCTATGCTAAAATGATACCAGGATTTTTTAAACTTGACTGTCTTATTTATTATTTGTCATGCATAATCAAATACCAAACCAACCAACAGGGTACTTTTTACAATTCAAACCTATAGCAGGAAAACAAAGGGTCATTTAGTGATTAGATTTGAGGTAATCAAACCAAGACTCCTAACCAGCACCTATATGGCTTATCCTACTACTACTTTTAATTTTCTTTTTCTTTTTGCCAACAATCTGGGACAAACTATTGTTGACACGCTATAGATTCATAGAAAATATGGCACTGAGCAAGGCAAATTAACAAGAATATATATGTGCTTTGTTTGACATTGTTATGTATGCTCTTTATCTTTGAATTGAAGCTTTTATTTTCTTTTTCTAAAGTTGATATTTTCCATTATGTTATAATGTTAAATTAATTTTGTCAATCTAAACTGAACATTAATTTAGAGTTCATAGTATAGTTAGTTAACATAATGCAAAACACATTTTTGGTTGTAAAAATTTATCTTGATAAACTTATATCCCCACCTCCTTTCCTTGAATAAATTTATGGGACTCTTGGCAGGTTGCGTCTAATGTGCAATTGACAACAGATTTATAACTTTACGTTGCTTTTAAAATAATATTTTCACACTGAGATCTGTTCTCGGTGATCCCTTCATGACGACTGCTGGACCACAAAAGAAATCGTTCATTTGATAATCTGATGTACAAGCAAACTTAGGGCCAGTTTGATTGTGTTTTCGTTTTCTATTTTATGTTTTCATTTTTGAGAAACATAGAAAAACTTGTTTGGCCAACTAAAAATACACCCATTTTAGTCCCCAATCCCCATTGTTTTGGCCAACTGTTTTTGGGAAGAAAAAAAAAATGAAAACAGCCCACCTTTTAGAAAACAGCCCACCTTTTGGTTGAGCAAGGAGGGAGAAATGGGACCAGTGTGGTTTTCCCTAACCATTAAAAGCTAAAAAAACTTTTTTTTTTTTTTTTTCAGTTTATTTGAGTCATTTTTGCATCATAAGAAGTTGCACCCGTCTGGGTTCTCCTTTCCCTTTCATCCATTTCATTCCTAGCAAACAACTGGAGCTTTATCCATCACACCCCTCACCTCTCCTACCATTTTTCCATCCTATCTGTAAAATCCAAATTTTTTATGTGTAGAATTATTTTTGGATATAGTAGTAATTAAATTAATTTATATAGGTCATTTTAGTAATGTCAATGAATTAGTTATGAGGTGGTTTTTTTTAATTTTTATTACTTAGATGGTTAAGTTTGTAATTTTGAGAGATTGGGTATAGGCCCACTTGGGCTTTAGGTCTTGGAACCATAGAAACACAAACAAATAGAGGTATTATTGGTGTTGTGGCTGCTGCGGCAGATCTAGCAGTAGAGGGAAAAAAAAAAAAAAAAAAAAAAAAAAAAAAAAAAAAAAAAAAAAAGAGAAGAAGAAGAAGAAGAAAAGAAAAGAAAGAAGATTCATAGATTGGTGATTTTGATCTAATCATCTCTTGGAGGTAAGATTTTTTTTATGGTACTCCTAACTATTTCTTTAGACATAGTATCTTGTATGTTGATTGGGTGTATGTATTTTGGAGTTTTGGAATTTACTTGTAGACTATAGGATTAGATTATTACATTATAAAGAAAAGAATGATGGATGCATCATGGTGATCAATAATAATTGTTTTTGTGGTATAATATTTAATTAGGTTTGTGTGATTGAAGTGGTGGAGCTGGGTGTTTAGAGTTAGTATTGGAATATTATTTTAAGCGTTGAGGTAAGTAACCCTCTATCACTGTTGGTTTATTTTTATTCCTATCGAATCGTTTAAAATCATAAATATTTATTTATACATTTTCTGTTCTCTTAAAATAAAATATGGGTCAAGTATAAAACAACATCGAATATTATTATGAAAATTATTTGAATATTTGGTGAAACTATTCTGAAAATTGTACTAACGTTTATTCTGAAAATAGCGAATGTTTTATTTAAAATTTGTGTATTGTTTGATTTTTTTTTGAACATCACTCTAGTCTGACTATGATTTGGACCCTAGCCAATGGGGGTTATTTATTGGCACAGAAACTAGTTTCTTTTGGAGCTTTACCACCGGCCTATGTGTGGCTCTGGGCCTTGTCACGGGCTAAGTGACTATAGTCATTAAGACTTGGGTTTTGTGAATCGATCATTGAACCATCTGAATATCGATCTATAAATTTTGGATAACGAAATTTCATCGAGTTACCCCATTGACTTTTAATTAAAAAGTATTGCTACCCTGTTTATTTTCAGCTATGAAACCATCTTACAAATAAACGTGTCATTTATTGATTTGTATCAAAAAATTATATTTATTGGTTATCTACTATTTATTTACTTCTTTTTGATATACTTGATCCAGCTGGCAGTGATGGTTAGTTATTTACTAGGCTGTCTAGCTTACCCTTATTTTTTTTTCAGATTCTGAAGAGTAGAGCTGCGCGGGATTTTTACATATGAGAGTGCCGAGAGTAGAGCTATGGATTAAGTACTTGGATTATTATTTTGTTAATGGATTTTAATAGTGGACTTGGTGAAAAATTATCATAATGTACCAAGAGTAGAACTATGATTTAAGTACTTGGATTATTGTTTTGTTAATGGATTTTGTTAGTGGACTTGGTGGATAATTTCATACGATAAGAATAATCAATTTTTGTGGATTTTAGCATTATGACAATTTAAGGATTTATTTTGAGTATTTTACATTGTGGGTTATGTGATTGGATTCTTAGCCTTGCATGCTCACTTTTATGAGTGTGCGGCGTTGTCACGGAACTTAGGGCGTGACAATTTTGTGGTATCAGAACCAGGTTGTAAAATTTAAAGGCTGGTATAGAATAGTGGTGAGATTGGGTAGATGTAGGACTGGGAACGCTTATAATTTGGTATAATGTTAATTTTATTTTATTTTATTTTTTTTTATGTTATAGGAGCTTGAGAATAAAATAAGATGAGGTTTTATTATTGATGCATTTAGGTTGCGATGGAACATGAGGAGACATTGGCAAATATGGTTAGGAATACACGCCAGAGTCAAGTGAATCGACGGACTGGTAATAACAATCGGCGAGGGAACGTGACTACTAATGGTAGTGGTTCTCAAGCAGTGGGAGGAAATCAGGGGCAAGAGTTGGGACAACAAGAACAAGCTGCAATCCCCAATCCAATTGAAATGGTTCAAGTGCTTCAGACGTTGGCCGGGGTGGTGCAACAACAAACCACCATAGGGAATAACTTGACTAGACTTATGGAGCAACAACAGCGGATGCAACCAGGTGTTGGGCCACAACCAAGGCCACGTTATAACATTACTGAGTTTAAGAAGATAGCCTTGGCATTTGACGGAGCCACAGACCCTTTGGAGACTGAAAAATGGTTGACAGAAATGGAAAAGTTGTTTCCCGTTTTTGAGTGTACGGATGATCAGAAGGTGACCTATGCTACGTTTATGCTACAAGGGATAGCTAATGATTGGTGGCAGATGGAGAAGCGCATACACGAGCATGATGTCAACCCCTATACATGGGAAAGGTTTAAGAATGCATTCAATGAGAAATACTTCCCTAGGAGTGTTCGTCTACAAAAACAGAGGGAATTTTTGAAGTTAGAGCAAGGGAATAAGACGGTTGCAGAATATGAAGCTGAGTTTACGAAGTTGTCTAAATTTGCATCAGCATTTGAAGCAGACGAGGATAGCAGAGCACGAAAGTTTGAAGGTGGGCTAAGAACGAACATTATGCAACAGGTGGTTCCTTTCGAGTTACCTACTTTTGGAGCAGTGTTGAATAAGGCTTTGTTGGTTGAGAGTGGCCTCACTAGAGCCCAAGAAGAGAAAGAAGAGAATTATAAAAAGAGGCCTAGTTCTTCCAACTTCCAAACTAACAGTTCGAAGGGCAATGCTAAGAGACAAAACACTTCTTCGGTTGGGAGTTAGGGAAGTCGAACTATGGGTAGTAGTGTTGATAAGAAGAATGATCAGCTACAATGCACTAGGTGTAATGGATTCCATCGGGATAGTGAGTGTCGTTGGAATACTGGGGCTTGTTTCTCTTGCGGGCAGCAGGGGCACAGGATAGCTGATTGCCCTCACCGGAAGGGGCATGAGATTGAACAGAAAACATGGACAAATAAAGGAGCATCAACAGACAAAGGGTCTTCAGGAAGTCAAAAGAAAAATGGAGGTCA
The DNA here is from genome assembly GCA_025200525.1 of Camellia lanceoleosa. Lineage (NCBI taxonomy): Eukaryota > Viridiplantae > Streptophyta > Magnoliopsida > Ericales > Theaceae > Camellia > Camellia lanceoleosa. Next base: position 168,982,784 of record CM045763.1, on the reverse strand, counting down.
TAAGCCAAACACTCAGGGTCGAGTGTACGCACTCACGCAACAGGATGTCCAGACTTCCAACACGGTGGTGTCAGGTACTGTTTTAGTGTCTTCTGTTTATGCACGTGTTATTTGATTCTGGTGCTACAAATTCATTTGTGTCTATGGGATTTGTTGAGAAACATAGATGGAAATGTGTCTCTAGAAAGATCGACTTATGTGTTGAAACCCCGATAGGAGGTGTTATGGTTGCTGACTTAGTTTGCAAATCTCGAGTGGTTAGTATAGATGACAGAAAATTGCTTGTAGACTTAACTGTTTTAGATATGCGGGACTTTGACATAATTCTTGGAATGGATTGGTTGGCAACCAATTATGCTTCTGTTGATTGTCGAGGCAAAAGGGTAGTATTTCAGATTCCTAATCAACCAGAATTTTGTTTTGTGGGTAGTGGAGTTAACACTCCTCTTCTGGTAATCTCAGCTTTGCAAGCTAGACGGTTGTTAAGGAATGGTTGCGAGGGCTTTTTAGCTTCTGTGAGAGATACCCGTGAGACTGAATTGAAGTTAGAGGATATTCTAGTTGTGAAGGAATTTCCCGATGTTTTTCCTGAAGAGTTACCGGGGTTGCCACTAGATAGAGAAATTGAGTTTGCCATTGAATTGATACCCGGTACGGGTCCTATCTCCAAGGCTCCGTATCGGATGGCTCCAGCAGAGTTGAAAGAGTTGAAGGAACAGTTACAAGAGTTACTAGATGTTAATATTACTAGTGCTTAATACTACAAGTGCTCCATCCATTAGCAAGCAAGTGCTCCACTCCAGCAAGTGCTCCACAAGAAGCAAGTGCTCCATTTACCCTAATGCTCCATTAAGTTAGTTTAGTGCTCCATTTAGGTTAATTTAATTCCTCCATTGTATCTCATTCTCCCTATAAAAGAGAGTTCATTCTCTCCATTGTAAACATACAATATCAATCAATTATCAATCTATCAATCAATAATATCAATACATTAATTTCCTACATGGTATCAGAGCCATAAGATTTAGGCCTGTATTTCTTTCTCACCGGCGGGCAGCCGGCCGGTAACTTTGCCTTCGCTGCCCGCTGGAATTTTTCTACACATATAGTAGCTGTATTTATCATACATGAAGTGTGATTGATGTAGATCTTGCAATGGCATTGGATGCCTATAAATCCCATTTTTTGTTTTCCTGCACTGTATGAGAAACCCAAAAACTGATCCTGCTATGAGTTTTCTTGCAACTCATTTTTTTCAGTGAAGGGAATACTTTTTCTTGGTGCTTTTCCGCGAACTTAAATAATTGTCTACCCAAGTACTCAGCGTTGTTGCGTGGGAGAGTGCTATTGAATTTGAAGCTTTATCATGGAAAGCAGCGAACATTTGGATTTGTCAAAGAAGGATTCTTCTGAAGTACTGGTTACTGACATTTCTGATCCAATTAGTCAGGTTACTGACATTTCTGATCCAGTCAGTCAGCAGGAGGGTGATGCCTTAGATAATGCTTTCTTCGCAACAGCAGATTTTGTTAACTCTTTGGGATTGGCAGATTGAGTTAAACTCTTACGTGATTTTTGGGGCTTAGCCAAAGAACTTTTTGAGGCCATTTCAGTTTTTCTTTTATCAAGAATTTGCTGCCTTGCTCTAAATTGTGCTTCTTTCTCTGCTCACTTTCCTGCTGTTTCTCCCCTAAGTTTTTCATCCCTCTTTCCTTTGTAGTGATCATAAAACCCCCCTCTCTGTTCATGTGGACCATCTTGGCTTCTGTTATTTTCAGCCATAACTTGGAGAAGCTCCTCTTTTCTCTGAATCTCCCTTGTATCAACAAACAATTGGACTCTTTTTGCTTGCTTATGAAGAAGCTCCTGCTCGTGATTTCTGGTTGTTGCGCTATACATCTGTTTTGGAGGATGGAAGCCTTGTGGTCTGTGAAAGATCACTGAACAACACTCAGAATGGTCCCAGTATGCCACCTGTGCAGCATTTTGTCAAAGCAGAAATGCTGCCAAGTGGCTATCTGATAAGACCCTGCGAAGGGGAAGGATCAATCATCCATATTGTTGATCATTTGGATCTAGAGCCATTGAGTGTACCTGAAGTGCTGCGTCCACTGTATGAATCATCAACCTTGCTTTCTCAAAGGGCAACCATGGCAGCTTTACACCAGTTGAGGCAGATTTTGCAAGAGGTTTCTCAGCCAACTGTCACAGGTTGGGGGAGAAGACCTGCGGCTTTACGTGCACTTAGCCAGAGACTGAACAAGGGTTTTAATGAAGCTGTTAATGGGTTCACAGATGAGGGATGGTCTATGATTGAAAGTGATGGCATTGATGATGTCACCATTCTTGTTAACTCATCTCCTGGCAAATTGATGGGTGCGGATCCTTCTCATGCTAATGGATTTCCATCTATGAGCAATGCAGTGTTATGCGCCAAAGCATCCATGCTTTTACAAGATGTGCCTCCTGCAATACTTGTCAGATTTTTGCGGGAACACCGATCAGAATGGGCAGACAGTGGTATTGATTCTTATTCAGCTGCTACCATTAAAGCTGATCCTTATAGTTTGCCTGGAACTCTAGCCAGAAGTTTTGGTGGGCAGGTTATTCTTCCATTGGCTCACACTATTGAGCATGAAGAGTTCATGGAGGTCATTAAACTTGAGAATTTTTGGCCACTATCGAGATGACATGATTATGCCTGGAGACATCTTTCTTTTGCAACTTTGCTTCTCTCCAATCTTGAAGAAGATGAAGATGTTGTACCATCAAATACAGGGATATTGTTCTCCTGACACCATTGATGGACCAAACACTTGAGTGCATAATTGGGTATGAGGACCATATGAATTAGCCTCTGTCCGCTTTTTGGGCATGTGTGGTGCCCTGAATTTATCCACTGGGCGATAGAATTTCGATCATAAGTTTGCCCTGATGCTACTATCACAGGGTCCCTCATCAAGTCAAGTGAAATGGGGCAGCGAAATTCATCGGGTATGTTAAATAACATTGATTGTGAAGATGAAGAATGATGATCTTGATGCCTAAATGATGCTGTCCGCTGCCTCAAGTCTTCATTGTTTTTCTCTTTTTGATGGAAGTCCGGCACACCTTTTGATAAGATTGGGCACGCCTTGTGATGGCACGCCTTTTGAGAGTGCAACTTTTGTGGGTCCGACAAGACTCTGTAAACTGTCCCGACTTTGATTCCGGTTAGCTCCTATATGGGTCCAACAAGACTCTGTAAACTGTCCCGACATTGATTCCGGTTAGCTCCTATATGGGTTCGACAAGACTCCGTAAACTGTCTCCTACACGGTCCGACATGACCCAGTAAACTGTTTTCTAGAACGGTCCGACATGACCCAGTAAACTGTTTTCTACAACGGTCCGACATGACCCCATAAACTGTTTTCTACATCGGTCCGATATGACCCCATAAACTATCTTCTACAACGGTCCGACATGACCCCATAAACCGGTTTTCTACAACGGTCCGACACGACCATACAAGGTCTCTATCTATGGTATCGATTATTTTTCTGTTTTGTTGCTCTCCAAACTCAAGTTGGTTAGTTCCTAACCCTCCTTGAGTTTGCGGGGGGCTGTTAATATTACTAGTGCTTAATACTACAAGTGCTCCATCCATTAGCAAGCAAGTGCTCCACTCCAGCAAGTGCTCCACAAGAAGCAAGTGCTCCATTTACCCTAATGCTCCATTAAGTTAGTTTAGTGCTCCATTTAGGTTAATTTAATTCCTCCATTGTATCTCATTCTCCCTATAAAAGAGAGTTCATTCTCTCCATTGTAAACATACAATATCAATCAATTATCAATCTATCAATCAATAATATCAATACATTAATTTCCTACACTAGATAAGGGCTTTATTAGGCCTAGTGTTTCTCCTTGGGGTGCGCCCGTTTTATTTGTGAAAAAGAAGGATGGTAGTTTTCGCCTTTGCATTGATTATCGAGAGTTGAACAAGGTGACAATCCGAAATAAATATCCTTTGCCTAGGATAGATGACCTATTTGATCAGTTGCAAGGAGCACAAGTCTTTTCTAAGATTGACCTTCGTTCTGGCTATCATCAGTTGAAGGTTAAGACGGAAGATATACCTAAGACAGCTTTCCGAACTAGATATGGGCATTATGAATTTTTAGTGATGCCGTTTGGGTTGACCAATGCGCCTGCAGCTTTTATGGATTTAATGAACAGAGTATTTAAACCCTTCTTAGATCAGTTTGTGGTAGTTTTTATTGATGACATTCTTGTGTACTCGAAGAGTAAAGAGCAGCACGAAGAACATTTGAGGATAGTGTTGCAGATATTAAGGGAGAAGAAATTATTTGCTAAATTAAAGAAGTGTGAATTTTGGCTGGAGAGTGTATCATTTTTGGGTCATGTGATATCTAGAGATGGGGTGTCTGTTGACCCCAAGAAAGTGGAGGCGGTGGTAGAGTGGAATGGGCCTACTAGTGTCTCTGAAATTCGTAGCTTCTTGGGTTTAGCAGGTTATTATAGAAGGTTTGTTGAGGGATTTTCCCGAATTTCTATGCCTTTGACTCGTTTAACACAAAAAGGGGTTAAATTTGAATGGTCTGATGATTGTGAGAAGAGTTTCCAGGATCTAAAGAGTCGATTGGTGTCTGCTCCCGTACTTGTAGTTCCGTCCGGAGATGAAGGTTTTACCATCTATAGTGATGCATCGAAGATGGGCTTGGGTTGTGTCCTAATGTAGAATGATAAGGTAGTGGCATATGCGTCTAGGCAGTTGAAGCCATATGAGCAGAATTATCCTACGCATGATTTGGAGTTGGCTGCTGTGGTGTTTGCATTGAAAATCTGGAGGCACTACCTGTATGGGGTGAAATGTGAGATATTCACTGATCATAAAAGTTTGAAGTATATTTTCACTCAAAAAGAATTGAATATGAGGCAAAGGCGATGGTTGGAGCTATTAAAGGACTATGATTTGACTATCAATTATCATCCAGGAAAAGCCAATGCAGTGGCGGATGCCTTGAGTAGAAAGACCCCGAGTAATTTGGCTACCTTGATCACTGACCAAAAGAATATTTTGGAGGACTTGCAGAGGTTGAATATTGAGATTAGATGGCATAGCCATGGAGTGCAGTTGGCAAACCTTAGAGTTCAACCCACATTGATTGATAGAATTAAAGATGCTCAGGGAAGAGATCCTCAGTTGCAAAAACTTAAGGCTGAAATGGAAATAGGGCTACAGATGGAATTTTGTATGCATAAAGATGGAACCTTGAGATTTGGAGAGAGGCTATGTGTGCCTAATGATTTAGAGCTCAAGAGAGAAATCCTGAGAGAAGCTCACAGTTCAGGATATACTGTACATCCAGGGAGCACTAAAATGTATAAAGACTTGAAGAGGAACTTTTGGTGGAATAATATGAAGAGGGAAATTGCTCAGTATGTTGCTCAATGTTTGGTATGTCAACAAGTGAAAGTTGAACATCAGAGACCTGCAGGTAAGTTACTACCTCTTCCTATTCCCGAGTGGAAGTGGGAACATATTACCATGAATTTTGTGACGGGGTTGCCTAGAACCCAAGGTGGTAACAATGCTATTTGGGTTATTGTTGATCGATTGACCAAATCTGCTCACTTTCTAGCTTTTAAGGTGGGGTTCTCATTAGAAAGGTTTGCAAAATTGTATATCAAGGAGATTGTGAAGTTGCATGGTATTCCGATGACCATAGTGTCTGATAGAGATAGCAGATTTGTATCTATGTTTTGGAGGAGTTTGCATACAGCTTTGGGTACTAAGTTGAATTTTAGCACTGCCTTTCATCCTCAGACTGATGGACAGTCAGAGAGAACTATTCAGACCCTGGAAGACATGTTAAGGGCTTGTGTTATTGATCTTGGAGGTTCTTGGGATGAGCATTTGGCCTTAGTGGAATTCTCTTATAATAACAGCTATCATGCGAGCATTCGAATGGCACCATATGAGGCTTTATATGGACGGAAGTGTAGATCACCTATTTGTTGGGATGATGTGGGTGAAAGGAAGTTGTTAGGGCCTGAGATTGTGCAACAAACAGTGGACAAGATCAATCTTATTAGAGAGCGACTTCAAGACGCACGTAGTAGACGTAAAAGTTATGCGCATAACAACGAGACGTGATTTGGTGTTTGGGGTTGGAGACCATGTATTCCTTAAGGTGTCTCCTATGAAAGGAGTAATGAGGTTTGGTGTTCGTGGTAAATTGAGTCCTAGATTTGTTGGACCATTTGAAGTTTTAGATCGAATTGGTGAGGTAGCTTACAGACTTGCCCTACCACCTTCACTAGTTGGAGTTCATAATGTTTTTCATGTCTCAATGTTAAGGAAGTATATACCGGATCCTAGTCATGTGATTGATCATGCAATCGCTGCGCTTAAGGAGGATTTGACATATGAGGAACACCCTATACGAATTGTTGATAGGAAAGAACAGGTTTTGAGGCGTCGAGTCATTCACTATGTTAAGGTTCAATGGAGTAATCACTCGGAAAGAGAAGCTACTTGGGAACTTGAGGATGAAATGAGACAAAAGTATCCACAACTTTTTGAGACTCCAGGTATGTCAAATTTCGAGGACGAAATTTCCTTTAAGTGGGGAAGAATGTAAAATCCAAATTTTTTATGTGTAGAATTATTTTTGGATAAAGTAGTAATTAAATTAATTTATATGGGTCATTTTAGTAATGTCAAGGAATTAGTTATGAGGTGGTTTTTTTTAATTTTTATTACTTAGATGGTTAAGTTTGTAATTTTGAGAGATTGGGTATAGGCCCACTTGGGCTTTAGGTCTTGGAACCATAGAAACACAAACAAATAGAGGTATTATTGGTGTTGTGGCTGCTGCGGCAGATCTAGCAGTAGAGGGAAAAAAAAAAAAAAAAAGAGAGAAGAAGAAGAAGAAGAAAAGAAAAGAAAGAAGATTCATAGATTGGTGATTTTGATCTAATCATCTCTTGGAGGTAAGATTTTTTTTATGGTACTCCTAACTATTTCTTTAGACATAGTATCTTGTATGTTGATTGGGTGTATATATTTTGGGGTTTTGGAATTTACTTGTAGACTATAGGATTAAATTATTACATTATAAAGAAAAGAATGATGGATGCATCATGGTGATCAATAATAATTGTTTTTGTGGTATAATATTTAATTAGGTTTGTGTGATTGAAGTGGTGGAGCTGGGTGTTTAGAGTTAGTATTGGAATATTATTTTAAGCGTTGAGGTAAGTAACCCTCTATCACTGTTGGTTTATTTTTATTCCTATTGAATCATTTAAAATCATAAATATTTATTTATACATTTTCTGTTAGCTAAAATAAAATATGGGTCAAGTATAAAACAACATCGAATATTATTATGAAAATTATTTGAATATTTGGTGAAACTATTCTGAAAATTGTACTAAACGTTTATTCTGAAAATAGCGAATGTTTTATTTAAAATTTGTGTATTGTTTGATTTTTTTTTGAACATCACTCTAGTCTGACTATGATTTGGACCCTAGCCAATGGGGGTTATTTATTGGCGCAGAAACTAGTTTCTTTTGGGGCTTTACCACCGGCCTATGTGTGGTTCTGGGCCTTGTCACGGGCTAAGTGACTATAGTCATTAAGACTTGGGTTTTGTAAATCGATCATTGAACCATCTGAATATCGATCTATAAATTTTGGATAACGAAATTTCATCGAGTTATCCCATTGACTTTTAATTAAAAAGTATTGCTACCCTGTTTATTTTCAGCTATGAAACCATCTTACAAATAAACGTGTCATTTATTGATTTGTATCAAAAAATTATATTTATTGGTTATCTACTATTTATTTACTTCTTTTTGATATACTTGATCCAGCTGGCAGTGATGGTTGGTTATTTACTAGGCTGTCTAGCTTACCCTTATTTTTTTTCAGATTCTGAAGAGTAGAGCTACGTGGGATTTTTACATATGAGAGTGCCGAGAGTAGGGCTATGGATTAACTACTTGGATTATTATTTTGTTAATAGATTTTAATAGTGGACTTGGTGAAAAATTATCATAATGTGCCAAGAGTAGAACTATGATTTAAGTACTTGGATTATTGTTTTGTTAATGGATTTTGTTAGTGGACTTGGTGGATAATTTCATACGATAAGAATAATCAATTTTTGTGGATTTTAGCATTATGACAATTTAAGGATTTATTTTGAGTATTTTACATTGTGGGTTATGTGATTGGATTTTTAGCCTTGCATGCTCACTTTTATGAGTGTGCGGCGTTGTCACGGAGCTTGGGGCGTGACACTATCGAAGCCTTGTAAATTGCTAAATGGCAAGAGATTTTATATATAATTCAATTTCTGAATGACATTTTTTTAACCATCACAATCAATTGTAACAATTCTGTCCTGAGCATAGTTGTCAAATCATGAATCGAAGTGGCCTTGTACCAAATTGTGAATCGTAAAGATTCAATCTCTTCTAATTAGTTAGAAAAACATATCTACACATTTGGATGTTAAATATATCTTATAAATATAAAATATTTAGACTTAAATTAATGAAAATATTATTTTAAATAATGTTCACGTGGTCTAATAGGTAAGAAGTTAATTTCCATTTAAGATCACTATCTTACCTTTTCTCTTTTTAGATATTGCTTATCAACCATACTTAAAAAAGAAAGTAAACGAAGACAAACTCTCAAATAACAATAATTTAACAATGATGTTGATATTTCATAAGCATACATACCTTTACAAGTAACAATGACCTAACAATAAAGAACTTTCAGAACCATTAGGTTTAACTGACCTCACCCTTGTAATATTGAAGTATATTTATTTCAATAAAATAAAAATAGATAAATTCATATTGCAAGTTACTTTAACCTTAAACGTTTTTAGAATATACATTATGATTCTTTTTTCAAGGGAAAAAAAAAATGAGAAGAAAAGATTAAAAAGATGTTGGGTTTGATTGAATCATATTAAAAACTCATTGATCTTCAAAATAACAACAAATCATGTATATATTGGTTATTTTCGTACTAAACACTATAAGAAGTCGTATTATATCATTTTAACAAAAAAATGGAGAAAAAAAAGAATCATAATATGTCATACATAATAGTTTCAAGAATTGCATAAATCGTAAAAGGGTCTACATTGTCTCCAGTTAGAGATCAAGATTGGACCGTCTAGTCAGCTTCGTGGGCCCATTTTTGGGCCCCGCTTCGATGATCCGAAACGTTCACATTTTAGGGTTCATCGAATACATTACCCCTATAAAAACTCAACGAATCCTAAAATGTGAACGGTTCGGATAATAGAAGTAGGGCCCAAAAGTGGGCCCACGGAGCTGGTTAGACGGTTCAGTCTTGATCTCCAACTGGAGACAAGCTGAACCCATCGTAAAAAGTGAATTTATTATGAATCATGCAATTCACTAGATATTCACTTCCAAAATAGATTCACCCATAAATTTGAATCAATTTTGTAAAAATTGCTAATTGAATCATGAATCAAATCGTGAATCTTAAGATTCTGATAACAGAGGTCCTAAGGTACAAGAATGTCATCCTTGTTGTAGTTTGTCTTTGTCATGTCTAGTCACATTAAATATGACTTAGCTGAACTATCAACCCAATAATATTTGATGTCCTATTCACACCTTGGTTCAATAGTTTTGACAAACAGAAAAACGAGGGAGAGAGGAGGAAAAGCTTGAACAGAAAACATGTAATTTTCTAGTATGAATTATATAGACATTCTTAGAACAATCTTAAGGTTAAAAGTGCGGTATGGAAGGTACCTCTTCTGCAAAAAGTTCCTCAAGTACACGATTTATTTGTTTGTCTTCGGCTACCATAGCTAGCGCCATACTGACCAGCTCATTTGATAGCACATAATCACTAATTCTGGAGACTGAGACCAGGTTTCTAGTCCTAGAATCCAGGATCTCACTTATAATTATTGATTTGTCTGAAGCTTGCTGCATTTCACGGATCCAAGAAGTATGAGAGAACGAGACAGCCGAGAGAGCTAGTTTTGTATCTTTGTAAGGGAGACGCTTTGACTGCAATCGACATGATAGAGGCAACTTTAATCATCACCAAAACGAATTCAATATGTACAGGCCCAGAAGAAAGAAAATTTAAAACATATAATCAACACAATAATTTCATAGAAATATACCATCTTCGACTGCAATCTATCTTTGAAAAATAATCAAACCAAAATATTTAACAGTTTAATCATCGATAATGTATTCTCTATAATCATAACACAGAAAATAATGTAGGTAAACATTTTTTAAAGTGGATTTCAGTTTTATATGCATGAACAAAGACAAGCAGTAGTAATTACCTGAATATCTCGAATGAGGAGGAGGGTGGCAAGCGAGCGTGAGTCAGAATGTACAACAGAATCTTCTACAGACTCATCTGCAAGAATTAATATCTGTCTTCTTAGAGTTAGTAATTAGTCATAGCAAATGACTACAAATTAACAATATCATATTTTAAGATTCCATGTGGAAACCAAAAAAAAAAAAAAATGAATCAACATCACTGAAATCAACCACTTCTTCCACTTGACGTGCTACAAGTAGGTTAAAAATGTTGGCAAGTTAAAAAGGTAAGTTGGTGGTAGCAAAAATTTTGGTCAAGACCATTAGGTTATGTTTGGATCATGGATTTGGGTAGGGATTTGGCAAGAGAAACGGAAAAGGTGAGTGAAATGTAGCTATATGTCATTTACATTCACCCACCATATCCCTATCCCTTTCCAAATCCATGATCCAAACGCAACCTTGAAGAAACATCAACAGGCTTATATGGTTTCCTCAAAGATTGATTCCTTTGTAATTATTCCTTTTCAATTTAATTTTTTTGAGTGAAATGTACCTAGCCTTTTGGAACATTAGCCCAATAAATCTGTCACCAAACCTAGAATAGCATGTTCTTAGTCAACTGTAACCTATGAATAATGATTCAAAATCCACCAAACCTTGTAGCAAAAGTTTAGAATCCTTGAATGATCAAAAACAACCAAACTAAACTGCAGCCCCAAATTTTAACTCCTTCCATCTCATATTTACAAAGTAGCTTTTTAACCCCATAACATCTAATCCACAAATGCATGTACAAACTCAAGAGGGGAAGGAAGGAAAATAAATCTAGAAACATAATCTTGACCCTTAGACCATCTCCAATCCTTCACATTTTCTTTCATCAAATTTAAATTTAATGAAAAAATGCTAAAAAAATCATTTTTCATTAAATTTAAAAAGATGAAGCATTAGAGATGATTTTTTTCCCATCAAATTTGATAAAAGGGGAAATTTAAGATAAGAGGGGATTTTTAAAAAGATTTTGATGAAAATTTGATGAAAGGATTAGAGTAGTTCATATCATATCAATCAAGCTTTTTACTCAAATTTGAAATCAAATTAGATGAAAAAAATTGGTGAAGGGTTGGAGATATTACAGAATCAAATGTTTCCAGGGGAAGACTCTCCAAATGACGTCTGATAACAGCATTCCCTTCACGATGGACAAGTTTAATGTTGCTGAGTCCAGAGATATCTAGTCCACCATCAGTCAATTTCCTTTCTCGTTCTTTTTCTGGAACCTCATTAAACATCCACAATTCTGAACCTGGAGCCAAGAATGCCTCCAGTACCTACAAACAATTAGCAAAATCCACAACAACAAATCAAAGATGATGAAAGTTTATTTATGTGCATTATTGATTAGTAAAAGACTGATCTGGAAAGTACAACATTAATGGTTATATGTACTCTATATGTAGATAGCTGTCAAATAAAATCTCATACATACATACACATATATATGTGTGTGTGACGTGATAGTAAGGGATAAGATGGTGATATACAGTGAGTATTTTGTGAGGGTGAGTCACTGTGTACTTTATTTTTATTTTTTTGGGGGGAGAGTATATTTGTCTTACCATTATAATTTTCTACGGCTAGTGGATTGCATTTTCCTCATTCATGGAGGTAGTACACATTTTTACAGAACCATGTAAATTCTTGTGTTCATTTTGCTGTGACCATTTCTGTTTTATTTTTTGCTTTCATTGCTTTGGTAGGCTTATTCCCAACCAGATAAAATATTGATTTTCCCACTACCTTGTTCTCGAGGGATTATTTGGTCGTCTTGGAACATTATCCACACCATTCATTTATCACTTGACATTTGTCAAGTTGTCTCCCAAAATATTAACAAAAAGTACTGGGTCCCACAGTTTTAACCAATAAATATCAAATTGGAACACCATTTGAATTTGCCCCAAGAGCACCACATAATTTTCCCTTGTTCTCAGCAATTTCCTTAACTTCCATATGACAATTCCTGAGCAATTTGTCTGAAAATGCTCAACTTCAAGTGTTCAAAATCAATTGTTATGGCCCTTCAAGCACAGAACTTTAAATACTATTCTTCATATACCATGATTGGGTTTTTTTTTTTCGGTCTCTCAAATCCTTACTCTTTAGGCATTGGGTGATTTCTCTCACATATGGCAAAGTATTTTTTAAGCATGATTTTGTTGTTCCTTTTATCCTTATCATACAATTTGATATTAGATATATTTTTACATTGTGTATTACACTATTTCATGTAGTTTTGCCTGGAAGATCTTCTTGTTCTACCAGGAGGCCAGTCACTTGATATGGGTTCTGTAATTTCTGATTTTTACAATGAGATGCATAAATATGCATATATGCCTTATATATAGCTTCATCAACCTCAAAACCCTCTTTTTCTACAATAAATATTGAAGCAAGATAATAAGGTGAGGAGAAAATGTGTCTGTAAGAATAACTTCCAAAGGTCGAAGATTATTTAGATAGCTATACAGATACAAATGAAGAAACGATAAATAACCTGGAGATAAAATATATATATATATCAACTGAAACATGCATTTTTGTAGAGGCCTACTTCACAGACATGCATTTGGCTTTAGTAAAAATGTTTTCAAAGGTTCACTGGATCCTTGATTTTTGTTTTTAGATTCCAATGTCGCAATATTTCACCCAACTCATCTCATCAAAGGTCATTCTAGAATACACACCCTCAAAAGGGCGTAATACCATATGCAAGTTATGACATTTGTGGTATTGATTACCACAAATGTCATAACTAAATCCTTTTCAATCACATACCTATAAAAAAAATAATGAGTCATAACCAAACACCACATAAGATATAATCAAACACTTTTTGAATCATACCCAGAATAATAATCACAATAGGTCATAACCAACATCACAGTGAGTCATAACTAACACCACAATAGATCATAACCAAAGACCATAAATGTCATGACTGGGGCATATGACACACTCCAAAGTGGGGTGTGTACTATAGAATTTCCCACTCATCAGTTGCAGCATTTCAGAAACATTCTTCTCTTGTTTGAATGGAATTTTTTTTTTCCCCTCAAAAGAGAAATTTTGAATTTCAGGTGACTCCAAGAGTTCACATGGTGTGAACTATGCCAGGAAGACAAACCAACCATACATGCATACACCATGCACAGATACACAAGAAGAAAGAACTGCAGGCAGGTCATGGGCCATAATACTTGACTTGACAGCTTGATTTGCTTGTGTAGAAAATCTACAAAAAATAGATAGGAAATGTACAAAACACCTCTACAATGCATGCCTGCGCATAGGAAAATCCTATTTGTACACCATCAATTCACTCAATACACACCATCTTCTACGTTCACACCACACCACCCCAAATTTTAACTTTTTGAAATAATCTCAAAATAACCTCTTTTGCTCAAAATGTCTAACCCTAACCCTAATGTAGCCGCTGCCATTCCCCAACACCGTCGCCCCTCCCAGGCCCGTCGTCCCTCTCAGCCCCATTGTCCACCCTCGAAACCACCCCCATTCCCCCTCCTATCCCACCCCACCAACTCCATCATTCGCCGCCAACAACTCCAACCACAAAGATAGATCGCGATAAAGATAGATCGATCGCGATCGAGAGAGATCACGGGGTAGGAGAGGGACGCGGGACGGGGGAGGTTATGTAGGAAATGGAAAGCAAAAAATTGTGTGAAATATAGTTTCACACACCTTTTCTGTTTCCTTTTCCCTTTCTAAATCTCTATCCAAATCCATGATCCAAACACAGCCTTAGATTATGTGATTTGTTGACTAGTGAAGGGCAGAGAGAGTCGTTGAAGATGATGGCGACAATGACAAGGGCCAACACGGATGATAGCATCAGTGGCAGCAACAGTGGGTGGTGGCTAGGGTTATGTTATGGTGAAGGTGGGGTGGCTGGTGGCTGATGTGTACTGAGAAGTTGGATGGCTGGTGATGAAGGGACAAAAATATAATTTCCTTAAGGGAGAAACATTGAATAAAAAAAATTTGAGAGATGGTGTGAACTGAGATAAATAGTGATGTGCAAATAGAATTTTCCCTGCGCATATTATTCCCCATTTCCTAATCCTTCATGCACAAATGTAAGGGCTAATAATCATGGGTTTCATAATCTGATGGTTACAACTCTTTATTGATGGTTTCCACAATTTATAGTTGCTCTTGGAAGTCGCTATTTCTTCAACCTTTTTTAGAGCCCTCAGAAGCAACATTCTTAGTTTAGCGAAAAGAAAACACTTATAATCATATTTCCTCATGCACTTTTCTGGGCTATTGAGAAAAAAGATAAAAACTATCGTATGTTTAAAAAATCCAGGTTTGTTACAGAAACTGTGACTTGTCAGATGCCTATTGCATATAGATATTCTTGACGTAAAATATGTCATTGGGATTCTAGTTTTTGAATAATATGCCAACCAAATTGCTTTTGTCATTATGCTCCTTTTTCTTTTGTTGAATTGAAAAGTAAAATCATTTCTTTAAAAGGTAAGAGGGGGCTACCCATGTGCAAGGAACAAAACAGAATCTTTTGTTGTCATTATGTTCATTGTTCAGCTCATTTCTCTCCTCTTCTTTTTTAACAGAGATTTTTGGCCGTTGCTCTGAAATAGACACACTAGCGAAGACAACGGAGGTCTACTCATGTTTTTTATAAACTCTCTGCCAGTTTATACATCAATAAAATAACACTACTTGAGAAACCATGTGAGAGTGGTGCAAGGTGTGGTGTGTGGGGGTCTGAAGGCAAGGAAAAGAACACTACGTATGATGAACCAATTACCATAATCATGTCATCAATGTCCCGTCGCCAGCCACAGAAAAGTATCTTCTCTGGATATTTTGGAGGGTCCTGTATCTTGGGGAAAAAACCCCTACATACCTGCAACAAGGATGCAATTCAGATGGTACAAGAAACTACAGTTCAGATACAAAGTCTAGTGCACTGCCCTAATTATGTCATTTCAACACAAAGGCTAATGTCATTTCTCTCTTCAGATTGAGAGACAAAAGTATCCGTGCTCTAATAAATAAAAAAAATTTCCATTTTTAAAATTTAAAAAAAAAAAAAATCCATTTGTACACATTGATGCAAACAATGTCATTTCTCTCTTCAGATTGAGAGACAAAAGTATCCGTGCTCTAATAAATAAATAAAAATCCATTTTTAAAATTAAAAAAAAAAAAATCCATTTGTACACATTGATGCAAGCAACTTTTGATGCTCATCGACAATTTTAACTTGGCTAGTTTTCTACTCTACAAGAATACAAAAAAAGCCACTCCTGTTTAAAAACAGCACATAAATGATGCATCACCACAAACCACCAGGATAGCATCGGTGTCTGTAGCTCAATCAATATTTTGCAATACATCACATACTGAGTTTTACCCAAAAATGACAAAACTAACTTGTTCTAAAAGAACAAAATAACCTCCTTTTTTTTCTTTTCTTTTTTTCCCTTTTCTTTTGTTAAGTATGAATATGTTAAAGAACAAAATCGAGTTTACTTAAATACAGCAATAATGACTCATTCAGAAAGACTAATATGACCTCATATCAATTAGAACAAATAAACCAAACCAAACCAAACAAATCTGAGTCTTGTGTCCAAATCATGTAGAGTCGGCTACACGATTCCTTTTTCGTCATTCCACTTTGTCAAGGGCTATATGCTTTGTTAAATTAAATAAATTTATATATATATATATATATTTTACCATCACATCTCCTGCCAGTTCATGTCTTCCCTTCCCCTAACATTTCCATTTATAATGATTATATTACTCTTCCTTACCATGTATTTACTGGTCTTTGTTGTACATGACCAAACGATCTTAGCCTTCTATCTAGCAACTTTTTTTTTCGGTTGATAAATGAACTTTATTAGAAAAACATCAAGATGATGCAAAGAATTCAAAAATTCAATCCCTAAAGGGAAACATGCTAAGATATTAAATCCTCCACAAAATTTACAAAAGCCAAAACATCCAGATCAACCAACCTTGTAACCCAATTATAAAACACCATAAGCAACCGTCTCTCCAACTAAGGCCTTGTTTGGGAACAGGCTAATTTAGTAACTTTTTGGCTATTTGGCTAAAATATGAGCTAAAAAAAACTAGTATATTTGGGATAACTTTTTGGTTTTTTACGAAAAGATGTGCAAAAAGTAGAGAGAAAAGAGAATCTTTGACTTTTTGGTATGGGTTGTTGACTTTTTGGCTAATTTAGTAACTTTTTGACTTTTTGACTAAAAAAAAGAGTTACCAAACGAGGCCTAAGGAATCGAATGAGACACCCCTTAGAATACTCACCCATTGTGCTCCAACCAAAGAAGCCACATTAAACAGTGAGAAGCAATCATCCAAGCCTTCCGATGCCTCCTGCCAACCCTACCCCCAGCCCAACTATTTAAAACTGCCAACACTACCTGGTTGCACCCATACCAAGCCAAAAGTCACAACAATAAACATTCACAATCGAGAAGCAATTGGACAATGAACAAGCAAATGGTCCACCAACTCGGCATCACCACAACACAAACAACACCAATTCACCAAAATATGCCGATACCATATTAAATTATCAATCGTCAGAATATGTCCTAAAGTCGCTGTCCACACAAAGAAAGCTATCTTGGAAGGCGTGCCCGACACCCACACATTTCCGTGGGAAGAAACCCGTATCAACGTGAACAAGCGCACCATAGAATGAAGACATAGAAAAAAGCCCTTTAGAATCTGGGCAAACCCAAACCATAGAATCCTCCCCCACACCCCCAATTTGCAACCCGTATAAGAAATCCAAAAACTCCACTAGCTAATCCACTTCCCAATCCTGAACATCTGGGCGCAACCACACATTCCAAACAACTGCCTATCCCTGTCCAATTTGAACCTCCCCCACCATAACCTTACAATCTTCTGCAATCCCAAAAATCAAAGGGAACATCTACTCTAAAGGAATGTCACACCACCACCTATCACGCCAAAAATAGACTCTATCCCTTACCCCTACCTTCAGCTGAACCCGCCACTAAAACTCCTCCCAACCCAACCAAATTCCTTTCCAAACACTCCGACCATGAGACTGCCCCACCCTTTCCAAACACCACCCTCCCTCTTCCCAAACCATACTTCGCCACAACCACCTTCCTCCATAAATGCTCCCTCTCCCCTACAAAATGCCACAAGCACTTGCCCAACAAAGCCAAGTTAAACATGACCAACCGCCTAGCCCCCAAGCCCCCTTTCTACTTTGGAACACACACTTGATCCCAAGCCACCAAAGGGGAATGAGAAACCTCCCCCTCATCGCCCCATAAAAAGTCTCGCTGTAGCTTCTCGATCCGCTTCACAACTGCCACTGGAATCATGTGAACAAACATAAAATAAGTAGGGATACTCGACAAAACACTTTTGACCAAAGTAACCCTCCCTCCTTTTGATAAATATTGACGTTTTCATCCTGCCAACTGTCGTTGCACCCGCTCCACCACCCCATCCCACACCCCTCATGCCTTGAAAGAAGCGCCCAATGGTAGATCGAGATACGACACCGACAGCGAAGGCACCTTGCACCCCAAAATTGCTACCAAGATTGGCAACCATTTCACCTCTCCAACTAGGATTAATTGAAACTTTGAAAGATTAACCCGAAGTCCCGACATAGCCTCAAAACACAACAACACACACCGAAGAGGTCCAATCTGATCAGCATCCGCATCACAAAATATAAGTGCATCATCTGCGTAAAAAAGATGTGAAACAAGCAATGAAGCAGATCCAGAACCCACCTCAAAGCCCTACAACAAACCTCCATGAACCGCCCTCGACAGCAAATGTCCCAAAGCCTCCATTACCAATACGAACAACAGTGGGGATAAAGGGTCACCCTGCCGCAAACCTCTATATGTAGGAAAGAATCCCACTGGACAACCATTGACTAAAATAGACATCCGCACAGTAGATATACAAAAATGTATCCACCGCCTCCAAGTAGCCACAAAACCCATCCTCTCTAACATATACAACAAAAACTCCCAATTAACATTGTCATATGCCTTCTCAATATCTAGTTTGCAAATGATCCCCTCCTTCCCTTGCCTCAACCTCGAATCCACACACTCATTGGCTACCAAAACCACATCCAAAATTTGCCTACCACCCACAAAAGCATTCTAAGACTCAGAAACCACCCCCTCTAACACCCCTCCAAGCCAATTCGCCAAAACCTTAGCCAACAATTTATACACACTAGCCAAAAGACTAATGGGTCAAAGGTCCCGAATATCCTCCGCCTCACCCTTCTTTGGAATCAACGCTATAAAAGTGACATTCAAACTTTTCTCAAACTGTAACGTTCGATGAAACTGTTCAAACATAGCTAGAACATCCTCCCTCACCACTCTCCAACAATGCTGGAAAAAAGATATGGAGAAACCGTCCGGCCCCAGCGCCTTATCCCTAGGCATACTCCACAACGCCTCAAACACCTCTTCTTCCATAAACGCCCTCTCCAACAAAGTGCAATCCACCTTTGAGATAGCATCAAACGAAACCCTATCCAACCTCGGTCTCCAAACTCCCCCATCCAACCGAAATAAATGCTCATAAAAACCCACTATAGCCCTGATCTCCTCCGATGATGAGAACTCCAGCCCATTCACCCACAATTTCCCTATCTAATTCACCCATTGATGCGTATTAGCTAAACGATGAAAGAATCTCATGTTTCGATCTCCATCCTTCTGCCACAGGCATCCAGACTTTTGACGAAAGCTGATCTCCTATATACGATCCACCTGCCCAAATTCCTTTCAAGCCACATTCCGACGAGCCATATCCTCTTCTAACAAGACCCCCACTTCCTCTTTCTCATCCAACCCGTACATAACTGCTAAAGCATTTGCCTTCTAAGTCTTCAACCGCCCAAACACCTCACTGTTCCACCACCTCAAATTAGACTTGAGGAGCTTCAACTTCTGAGCTAGGCGGCAACTAGGATCTCCAAACACACTGTAGCTACCCCACCACCCCTGGACTCTCTCCAAACTCTTCAAACACAAGCCACATATTCTCAAATCGAAATGGCGTCAAACCACTCCTAATCCCCCACTATCCAATAAAACTGGGCAATGATCTGAGACAAGACAATGCAACCTCAACTGTGTCACTTGTGAAAAATGGTCCTCCCAATATCCAATAACCAGGAACCTATCAATTCAGGACATCACCCTGCCCCCAAACCAAGTATAACCACCCCCCTGAAGTGGCAAATCCACCAATTCCAACTCATCAATAAAAGAAAAAAAAGCCCACATAGAGCCTGACACTGAACTTGCCCCCTTTTTCTCCTCCATACGTCCCACCACATTAAAGTCACCACCCACACACCAAGGAACCCCTCATCGAAAAGCAACACACTGTAACTCCTTCCAAAAACTAGCCCATTCCAAACCTCTCACAGGGCCATAGATTGAAGAAGGCCCATCGGTAATCATCCACAACACTGCGAAACAAACAAGATATCGAGAAAGCCCCCACCTCCACATCCTCCTTTTCTACCACCCGCTAGTCCCAACAAAGAAGAATGCCCACTGCCACCCCCATCGCTAGCAAAAAAAGTTCAATCCACACAACGCTCCCCCCCCCTTCCTCCCTCCCCAAATAGCTCCCTAATGGTCTCCCCCCAAACTTATTTTTGATTGGTGTTATTCCTACTATATTACAAATATATTCATTTCTAATTTTATTTTTCCTAATCTTACCACACATCCATCAAAGCATTCTCAGTGTTTTAAAAAGTGCGCCTAGGCTCTAAGCGAGGCGAGGCGCAGGGTTGGCGCTCAAAGTAGACGAAGCGAGGCGCATTGCGAGAAGCGCACGTAAGGCGCTGAGGCGCGCGCCTTTCGCCTAGGCTAAAAGCGCACGCTTTAGGCGCTTCGGCTAGGGCTGACCTGTTTTGTGTTCGTGTAATAGCCACATAGGATTAAAACTCTTATACAATACAAATCTATTGGTGAGCTTCTTCAAATCAATTGATCTGAGATTCCACATCGACTGATCTGAGCTTCTTCAAGTTCGTCTCTGCTTTTGCTTCTTCTCTTCTCTCTCTGCTTCGTCTTCTTTTCTCCTCTCCTCTCTTCTCTTCTCTTCTTTCGTCGTCTTCTCTCTCGCTTCTATTTGGCTTACGATCGCGATCTTTCTCGCAATCGCGATCGCTATCTCTCTCTCTCTCTCTCACTTTTGTCTCTTGAATATATATATAATATTATATATTATATATAAGTATATTATATAATATATAATATACTTATATAATATATAAAATATAATATATACTTATTCATAGTAATAAAAAAAAATAAACACATGTATGTAAAATAAAATAAAATTAATTAATTAAAACACATTATGTAAAAAATATAATAAATAAATAAAATAATATATATATTAAAAAAATTAATTATTTTTTTTCTTCTTCTCTTCTCTTCTTATTAAAAAAATTAATAATATACATATTAAATACTTTCTATGTTGAAAATTGTGTTATATTAATATTTTGCTTAACTTTTATAACTTGCGCCTCGCTTTGGTGAGGCGCGCGCCTCGGCGCTTAGGCTCCAGGTGACCTTGGCACCTTAATGCGCCTAGAGCTTTTTAAAACACTGAGCATTCTCATCTCAGACACTCTCATTTTATTCTGTAAAGCATCTTGATTTCATAGTTGTTCTATAAAAAATTTAGTTCAATTTTGTTGATACTCATAGATTACATAATGTGGTAAAAGCACTCCTTTACTTGAACCAACCTACATTAATTCGATAGATCACATCATCACCAACCTCTCTATTCTTACCAACAATTAAACCTAGGAAAGAACAAATTTCACTCTTTGTTATCTCGATGTTTTCAATCTTCACTTTTCCATTATTTCTACATCTATTGTTACTAAAGTTACATTATTTTTATTAGTTCTTACAATTTTAAACCTTTTTGACTCAAGTTTTTCTCTTCAAAATCTTGATTTAGTATCAATTCCTCCATTAGTTTCGTCCACTAAAACAAAGGACATCATCTGCAAAATAGAACATCATTCTAAAAATATTTAGTTACTTCATCCATGACTAAGGCAAATAGATAATGACTCAAAGCCGACTCTTGTTGCAATCTTACAATCATTGAAAATTCATTAGTTTCTCTTGCAGGTGATCTAATTGATAGTCATAGACCCATCATACATGTCCCTTATTGCATTAATATGCCCCTTGGTCACACCCTTGCTTTTTAATCAACAACCATATTATATCTCTAGCCCCCTGTTATAAACTTTTTCTAAGTCAATAAAACTATATGAATATCTCTCCTCTTGTCATTGTGCTTTTCTATCAATCGTCTTAGTAGATATATCGCTTCCATACTTGATCTACCAAGCATAAATCCATACTAATTCTTTGACATTGTTTTTATAACTCTTAGGTGATACTCAATCACTCTCCCACAATTTCATTATATGACTCATCAACTTAACACCTCCATAGTTTGTAATTTTAGATATCTACTTTATTTTTATGTAGTTACTGAAATACTTTTCACCACCTGTTAGGTATTTTTCTATTCATTAGAATCTTATTAAACAATTCTGTTAACCAAAACACCCTCTCCTTACCTAAGGATTTCCATGCCTAAATAGAGATACAATATGGTCCTAATGTCTAACCTAATTTCATCTTCTTTAGTGCATATTCCACCTAAAACTCCTTTGTTCGACAACAAAACTTACATTATCTAGTTAACCCCAAGGGTTGACCTAGTGGCAAGGCCTTAAGTATTGGGGGTGTGCTCCCTCCAAGGTTCAGGGATAGAAATCTCTTAGGTGCTAACAATTCCTTGGAGTCATCGGACTGGGGAAAAACTTTTGAATTAACTATGGTGCACTTGTAGAAAATTTCTTGCCGAGGGCTGTGCACCCCTGGGAATTAGTCGGGCTTTGATCCGGACACCCCAGTGCCAATCAAAAACAAAAAAATTACATTATCTAGTTCCATCAATGTTATCATATTCTTCCTTCCTAGGCATAAGATATAAGATGATTTTCCACAACTAAATCTACGAAGTTAAAACTTATGTTTAAATTTGGGGCATTTGTATCAAGGCAAAGTAAATATGAACAATTTATAAATGGAAGCATATGATATCAATCAACTAAAAACAGATTGTGTATCCCGGCTGCAAGGTCATCGAAATATCGTAATATAAATCCCATTCTGCTTCTACATTTTAGCAACTGAAGAAAGCTGACCTCTGGCATGGGACTGGGTTCATAGGTGTCATCATCCTCAGCTATGACAAGGATTTCATCACCTTCCTTCAGAACATATTTATCGTCTGGATTTAATTTTATCCTCCCACCCTCTGCAGCAACCTTGACTCCACAAGGAATTGCATCAGGGAATGAAATAAGTACGTCCTCAAAACAAAGGCCATCCAATTGAGGCCACCTTTTGATGTAAAACTCAGCATTTTCAAACCCCAAAATATCCTCCCATATCTGCCAAAAATAATGACAACAATAACAAATATTTACTATGACGGTAAATTTCACTTTTGAACAACTAATGATAGTCTGCATCAATCAGACATTATATCAAACAATTGTCAAAAAAAAAAAAAACATATAAGTCAAAAATATTATATTCTATCAGAGTGCATGTGCTAAAAGTGTGCAAAAATTTGGAGAATTAAAACACAAATATCGTCTTGGGAGCTTGGTTTCTGAAGACACCAGTACTATCCGGCACTATCCCTAAGCTTTCCATATCGAAGAAAAACAGGACTCTAGTACAAGTTGACAGTTTTTACATGATTAATTACACTAAGATAAATTTCCATAAATAAAAGGATGACTTGAGCATTCCACTTATACTAATTTTCACTAATCAATCCTAGATAGAAGAAAACCAGTCCCGTGGTAAGACCCCATCACAGTTAACCCATGGCATCTATGTAAAGCATATCCAATAAAGTATGACATTTAGAGCATGTGGCATACCATGTCAGCAAACCCATTCCCTTCCAGAACCATTACAATGTTAGGAATGACAATGAAAAGAAAAATAATATGTTCACATATCACTACTGCAGACCAGAAGAAAACAGCTGCGCTATAGACGAAAGCCCCAATAGTAGCCAACGGCTCAGACATCAACAGTTTTGACAAATAGGGTGCACCTTTAAATTAAAGCCAGTCAAAGGCGACACCAACAGAAGCAAATGGTAACATTTATAGAGGCAGTGATGCCTTACAAGAATGAGCAACTCATTCAATCAAAAATAGTGGTATCATAATCACTGGCCCTCCTTAAATCTTCTAGTACTTACGGAGTCAAACTTTTCATGACATTTTAGTATTCAAAATGAAATCAATATCACAAAACAAAACAGTGGATTAACAGTGGAAACAATGACAACGATAAGCCCTTTTGAGTCACACTCACTCATCAAGGGGGAGATTGTCACTAGCCTCCATTAGACAGTTAACTTTAGCCATTGCAGATACCACATTATATGAAGTGTAACTAAAGCACATTTAACAGACCTGTGCAAGGCCTGGCTGGAGAGCACATTGTATCATCAACCGTCCAATCACATCATGTGCAACAACTGTTTCAATGAGTTCTCCTCCAACAAGCTTCACCAAGGGCTCATTGTCAAGATCACTCATTTCTACAACAACATGACTTCTCAAGCCCTCTTTTACTCCTGTGAGACTAAGCACAACCCTCAGAGCACGTGCATCACTCTAATAAGAAATTACAGAACAAGTTAAGAATTCTTTTGGAGAAATTGTACGACCAAGAACAAAGAAAATTTAAGAAATTGGAAAGTGAAAAACCTGATCTGCATTTTCATCAGATGCTAATACAATGATAGCACGCGCCTTCGAAACTGAAACCTGGCAATCAAGAACAAGAATCAATACAAATGACAACTAACAATCAACAAGAGATGCAAAGAGAGCATAATGCATATTGAATTTTTTACTTGAAACGTACACTAGACACCCAACCATTACATAAACACAAAAAGGATAAAGAGACAAGAGGGGGGATGGTGGGAGAACAAGGGGAAATAGAAGATAATGGATACCTTCTTTAAGTCGGCAAGTATAAGAGGACTGCCACTTCTACATATAACAGATGTCCCCATGAAGTCAAATTCCAGTTTTGCTATATCCATCTCCATTTCCTCTTTGTCTCGTTCTGCAAGTACAACAACAACACCGCCACCAAGGCTCTTATTTGCTATTGCTAGCTGCTTCAAAAGTGAACCCTGTGATCAAACATTGGCTCTTACTTCTCTACTCTTAATGGACATTTCAATCTCAAGGTTCACACAGTAAATTCTTCCTTAGAAGTTAACACAATAATGCTCAGTTGCAAAGAAGTCATGTCAAGTGCAGGTCAATAGCTTGTGGTGTTCTCTTTTCACTTGCAAATACATATATAAAATAACTCTAGCAACTTATCCAAGCACAAATATTAACTCCATGTATCATAAATTTAATGATAGAGTTGAGTGGTGGAGAAGAATGATTCATATAGCCAACCCCATTTGATGGGACTTAAAGCTTGGTTTGGTTTGGTTTAGTTTATCATAAATTTAATTTAACTAAGGAGACACACTGCTCATAAGAAGATCTATTTTAAAAAAATTATCCCTTATTCTGCTCCATGAGATGGATTCAGTAACTCTAACTACACAGAGTTCTATGGAGCACCACAAATTTTGTGCTTCCTACAAATTTATCAACCAAAATGTACAGCTTGGTTTGATATCTCCAGAAAAAGAAAAACACCAGTTTTAACTACTTGAACCACTTAAAGGCCACCGTAAGAGCTGTGGGTGGCTTTTGCTTTCTCAGTTTTTACTTTCAATACATCTCTCTCTCTCTCTCTCTCTCTCTCTCTGAGAAAAAAATTGCCTCCTGTGGTGATTCTGGAGCAGTTTTTCTTCCAGTAAACCACATCGTACCCAGTCTTCTCCATTTTCTCTTTCTTGTTTTACTTCTTCTCAGCAAAAAAAGTAATGGGAATCTAGGGTTTTCTTTTTGAAACCAAAGGGTTTTATGAAATTGTAACAAGATGTTAAGGGGAATGGGATGGTTGTCTAGAGAAAATTGGATCCAAAGCTTTTGGAGCCTCTTTTTTTTTTTTTTTTTTTTTTTTTTTTCGGCAACAACAAAAAGAGAATATTATTAATGAAAAGAAAGATTACAGGAAACAAGAGGACTAGGAGTCCCTTAAAGAATAAGAAAATCGATGGGCCTGTACAATCTCAAAGACCCCAAAGGCTTTTTCAAACATCACCGTCATCTTCTTCATGGAAATAGACTGCACTGAATTCATTGATGCCAAACAGGCCCTCAGC
The DNA here is from genome assembly GCA_025200525.1 of Camellia lanceoleosa. Lineage (NCBI taxonomy): Eukaryota > Viridiplantae > Streptophyta > Magnoliopsida > Ericales > Theaceae > Camellia > Camellia lanceoleosa. The sequence continues at coordinate 168,956,900 of CM045763.1, read as the reverse complement.
ATTATTCATTAAGTAACAAAACTATCTTTAAAACATCCCAGAAACTCATATATAAAGATCATAAGCCATAATAATATCCTGAAGTCAACTCCAAGGCAGTATTTAGTCAACCCTCCAAGCCCCAAAGGCTAAATCCAGACTTTAATACACTTGAAGCCTAACAATGAAAAGTTAAACCAAGAATGTTGCATCAAGTTCAAAAGTAATTTAGAGAATTACCAATTTGTCACTCCATCCAAGAATTAGTATGTGGTTACTTTCAATGACTTCACTCTTCCCTTTCCGCAATGAATCCACCTTCTCTGAGATAGCATCTGAAACAAGCCCTAACATCATGGCAAATATCAGCATACCTCCTGCACTAACAGAGACTGAAACGATCCTTGGCCCAATGCCAACTCTGTCAGCATGATTTCCGGAGTCTGCCACAAAAGTCCATGACAGCCAAAGAGCTTCAGCAAAGCTACTGTCACTGACAGCATAGAGTGCCAAGCCACCAAATCCTATAAGAAATATAGTGGCAAGGAGAAGAGCAAGCAGCTTTGCATAAGGATAGACCGAGAAACATACGTCTACCATATATGCAATTCTTTTCTTCAAGGGAACCTCCTCCTTGCTATCCTTTGTCATTTTTGACAGATTCTTTAACCGCTGAGCATAATGAATATATTTGTACAAGGCAAATGGCACAATGAGAGTAAACAAAACAGTAGACAGAGCAATAGTTCTACTGTCAGTGCTGCCAAAACAAAAGAACGAGCTCTCATTTTGTGGTTCCAAAACTTGAATGGTGTCCTTATGAACAACATCTTTGTGGTTACACCATCTACGAAGGTTCCTATTCTCTTCCTGCAAGCAAATTACCACCAACCATATAAAAAAACATCTGTTTTACGATTTATTCACCATAACTAAATCAAATTAAGAAACCATAATCCTCAGGTTGGCAGCTGTGCACTTCTTAGCTTTGCTTAAGGCTATGTTTGGTTCATGGATTTGAAGAGGGATTTGGAAATGGAAAGGGAAAAGTTGTGTGAAACTAGGTGAACCAAACACAGCCTAAAGTAGATCAGGTATTAAGTACTTTTTTTCTTTGATAAGTACGAAGGCTAGATTAATGAAAAATTCAATATTCCACATTTTAATGTCTTTTCTTTCTTTTTCTTTTTTCCCATCAAACTCTCGGTAACCAACTTAAGTAGTATGTGAGTTTTAGATTTGTCTACAAATGTAGCTGTTGCTTGGGACAATAAGAAAGTCCGAGGTTCAAGGTTCAAGTCAATGGAGCGACTGAGGTTCTTTCATTGTAATTTAACACATCCTATCTGATAACAAACTTGTGTATTGTTCTTATTGATTAATCAAAAGAAGTACAAATATATAAGCAATAGAATAGAATGAAACCCTAATAACCTAAAGTACTAAACTATCCTTAATGAATAATATAAACTACATAATTCACACCCCCCCTCAAACTGAGGATGCGAGCGCAGAAAGCATCGAAAGTTTGCCAAGAAGAAAACGAAAACGAGCAACAGTATGAGTCTTCGTAAAAAAATCGGCCAACTGAAGAGATGAGGGAACAAAAGGGAGAGTAATAGTGCCAGCCTGAAGATGCTGTCTGACAAAGTGACAATCTATTTCAACATGCTTTGTCCGCTCATGAAAGACTGAATTATGGGCAATCTGACAGACTCGATTATCACAATACAACGGAGTTGGATCGAAGAGAAACACCCATATCGAAAAGAAGCCAAAGCCAAACGATCTCGAAGTAGCATGAGCCATGGCACGATACTCAAATTTCGCCGTGTGGAACGAGCAACGACATCGCTTTTCTTACTCTTCCAGATATGAGGAATCGCCAAGGAAAACACAAAGACCGGTGGATTTGCGATCGAGATGTCACCGCCCAATCGGCACACAAGATAGGCACGGAGAGTCAAGTCCAAGAGGCGATAATAGTAAACATTGCAACAAAGTGCCACGAAGGTAGCGCAGTACGGAGTAAGGCGACCCAAAGGTGTAGAGCGAGGAGCAGAGACAACCGACCGAGAATGTGCAAGATAGGAGATATCCGGACGAGTAATGGTGAGATACACAAGGCACCCAACCAACTCACGATACAAAGTGGGATCCTCAAGAGAACGCCATCGAAGCGTAAAACTTAGCATGCAACTCAAGAGGAGTGTCGACAATCTTATCATCGCGAGATTGGCACGAGAAAGAATATCACGCATATTTAGTGCGAGAAAGAAGATATCCAAGAGGAGAAGTAGCAACCTCAATACCAAGAAAATATCGAAGAGACCCCAAATCTTTCATCTCGAACTCAAACAACCGATGCTTAACCTCCTCAATAGTATTACAATCGAGCCAAGATGATCATATCATCCACATATAAGAGAAGAAGAACAAGGCCAATGTATACGCCGAACAAATAGAGCACAATCATGATGACTAGGGCAAAATCCAAGTCAAGTGCAACAGAGTAAAATCGCTTCATACCAAGCACGAGGAGACTGCTTAAGACCATAGAGAGCACGGCGAAGACGACAAACCACACCAGGAGGGTGTGAGAGACCCGGTGGAGGGCGCATATATACTTCCTCTGCAAGATGCCCATTTAGAAAGGCATTTTTGACATCAAGTTGAAACAAAGGCGATTGATGGGCAGAAGAACAGAGATAAGAGTACGACAAAGAGTCATCTTGGCGACGGGGGCAAAAGTCTCATCGTAATCAATCCCATACTCCTGAGAAAAACCCTGAGCAACCAAACGAGCCTTGTATCGTTCCAAAGAACCATCAGAACGGGTTTTGACCTTATAGATCCATTTAGAGCCTACAATATTCTTGCCAAGAGGTAATGGAACCAAATCCCAAGTCCGAGTGTTAGCTGAGCGCTTAACTCGTCATTCATGGCAAAGAATCCAATTGGGATCATGACAAGCTTCCTTGTAGGACCTAGGCTCAAAATAAGTATGAAGACAAGAAAGAAAAGACCGATAGGAAAGAGAAAACATGTATTACCAAAACCATACCGGCCGAGCACGCACGATCACGCTGGGAAAACGACGCAGGAGGAGTGGGATCCAAAGAAGCAAATGGAGGACAAGAAAGCTAGAGACAAAGTAACTCGGAAGTGCTTTATGACGCCGATAAACAATAAGAGGAACAGGGAAACGGAGCTGGAGAGGAGGAGTCAAGTAGATATTAGAGGTACTAGGAAGAGGCAAGGTAGAGATCTCAAGATCGAAACAAGCTCATCGAAGAAACATCAAGGAAATGGGTCAATGTGAATCAATTCCTCCTTGGTAATAGGGACAGGGTGGAAGGTATAGTGTAGTAGGGTAGTTTTTCCAAAAAGTGACATGCCTAGACACATAAAGCTTTTTGGTGACAGAATCATAGCACCGATAACCTTTACGATTAATGCCATACCCTAAAAAGACACATAGGACACAACGAGAACTAAGCTTAGAGCGTGCTTTCGTTTAGGAAGGAGCACAAAGCATGTAGAACCGAAAACACGAAGAAGAGAATAATTGGGAGTAACACTAAGAAGACGCCATACGGAGATGAGCCGAGAGGAGAGGAGTAGGCATCCGATTGAGAAGATATGCAAGAAGGAGCATGCCTTTCTCCCAAAAGATGTAAGGGACAAAGGAGGAGAGTAGCAAAGAACGAGTCAGATCAAGGAGATGGCGATGTTTGCGCCATTTCGACCATTTTGAGCAGGAGTGTCTCGAACAAGAAGATCGATGAATAGTACCATGAGTAGCTAAAACTCCTCAAACTCGCATAAGTAATACTCACCCCCAAATCGAGCGGAGAACTTTAATGGTGGTGGAAAATTGAGTGCAAATCATGGAGTGAAAATTAGAATATATTTTGTAAAAATCGATTTTCGTGTCATCAAATAAACCCATGTAAACCGATCGTAATCATCCACAAAAGACACATAATATTGTGAACCTCCCTTAGTAACTATAGGGAAGGACCCCAAACATCAAGATGAACCAATTGAAAAGGAGAAGATGAAATAGAATTACTTTTATTAAAGGGAAGAGCAGAGTTTTTAGCCAGTTTACAACCACGAGAATCTGAACTATCAGCAATGGGAAAATGACGTAAATGTCCAGACTCAACTAATATGCTCAAACGATCACTCGACAAATAACGTAACCTAGAATGCCAAATATAAAATAAAGAAGACTTATTGTTTAAACAAAAAGAAGACAATGCAAGAGAAGACACATCTAAAGGAACATGCAAGTCCCAAGATATATAGTTCTCCAACTCTACGCCCGATCCCAATCGCTCTTGGAGACCCGATCTGCACAACACAATGAGAGGAAGAGAAAACAACATCAAAACCTAATCGATAATTGACTAATAGAAATAAGACTAAGTGAGAGGTGAGGTACATAAAATACAGGAGAAAGAGACAAATAGGAAGAGAAAATAGAACCAATAGAGGAGACAGTATAGATGAACCATTAGCAAGAGTAATAGTGATAGGAGAAGGAGGAGAGACACAATTACTAAGGAGAGATGCAACAGGGTCATATGATGTGAACAACAGAATCAAAGATCCACGAAGTGTGGATATTACGAGGATGATGAACCGCACAAACCTAATCGAGTGGTAGTCATAGCGAAGCTCGGGACGAAAGATTTGGATTGGCCACCATGAAAGACTTGAACCGCTCAAACATAGATCGTGATATTGGAAGATGGATCATTCTCGTAAATCGTGCGTAAAAGGCGCAGATGAGCGAGATCTGAAAATGTCGGCTTAGCGAATGGTGAACGGATGAACGAATTGGCCGCAAAAGTTTAGGACATGCATGTTTCCAATGGCCTTTTGATGACAGAAGTCAGACTCATCCATGGAAACCCGAGGCTTGGGCTTACCAGTAACTTGAAATAAATGAGAAGATGGGGTGGGCAAGAGCGGAGGAGTGGCAAAAACTGACTGGGAAGTAGGAGTACCATGAGCCACCTTAAACCGAGTTTCTTCCGCAATAAGCTCACGACAAAGACCATCCACGAAGGCAAGGAGATCGATGAAGAATAGCTCTCAAGTGGCTCAAATTGATCACGAAGGGCCATGAGAAATTGAACAAGATGTTGTTTCTCCCGATACTTGATATAACTGTCAAGTAACTGCAAATCGGACGGTTCCATCAAAGCAAGCTGATCCCAATAAGTAGTCATCTCATTGTAGAACTCTGAATAGACTTATCTTTCTGACTAGCACTGCGAATAGACATTTCAAGTTCATCTTGCTTTTGCAAAGTTAGACTCAAGGTACATAGTCTTCAAATAGTCCCAAACTTGTTTAGAAGTAGAATACTTGGAAAAATTCATACCAATGGTAGTTTGAATCAATTATGAAACCAAGTAAGCATTTGTGCATTTTCCTTATCCCATTTAGCAACATCAGCCTCAGTTTCTTGAGATTCCGTGGGTCTAATTGTCACACCAATCACATAGTTCCACATGCCTTTACCCATGATAAAATTTTTCATTACATGAGACCAATAAGAGTAATTGGTACCATCTAACTTAGTGGTGATAGCTTGTAATTTATCATCAACCATAATGATAATTAAGCAACACAATAAACCCCAAATCAGAATTACTAATCAAAATTGCTATTGTTCTAATTACAGAATCAATGAAGTCAAACTTATAATACCTCTAACACCACAAACCAAGGCAGAGCAGAGAGAGACAGAGACTAGAGAAGGAGACAAATATCACAGTAAACCCAAATATCAAAAGTCGGGCATCAAGGTCAGACCTTGCTTTGATCCTGTGAGCTAGCGAAGGAGACAGAGAGATCACCAAACTAAGGCACACAGAGAGATGAGAGAGCTGCGATCGAACTCGATGAGGGCTAGGGCTGCGACGTGACCCGAGATCTGGCTGACAGGCGAAGAGCACAAAGGCTTCGACGACAAGATGAGGCTACGATGGTCGTTGATGACCTAGGGCTCCGCTAACCAGATACAACGAACTCAGAGACCACAAAGGCACCTTGCGAAGAGAGAGAAGGGAGTTGCGATGGTCAATGATGACCTGCGACAGGTATGCTAACCTCTGGATCGCTGCTCTGATACCATGATAACAAACTTGTGTATTGTTCTTATTGATTAATCAAAAGAAGTACAAATATATAAGCAATAGAATAGAATGAAACCCTAATAACCTAAAGTACTAAACTATCCTTAATGAATAATATAAACTACATAATTCACACTATCACTTGTCCAAAAAAAAAAAAAAAATCAAATATAAATACCTGAAGATTCGCGACTTTAGTGTGCAAACAAATTGTACAAGACACCGATAGTACACAAGTAAATGTGAGCTGCATAGAAGAATCAATCACAACAATCAGAAATATGGCATGAAAAAACTTTGACCTAAACCTGAACATGTTCTATGTTCGGTTTGCAGGACAAAAAAAAGGAAATACAATTCATTTAGGGTGAGTTTGCTTCATGAATTTTGATAAGGATTTGAAAAGAGAATGGGAAAAATTAGGCAGTGTTTAGTTCATGGATTTAGGTAAACTATGGATTTAGGTAAACTGTGTTTGATCAGAGAATTTTGAAAGTGATTTAAAAAAAGAAGGAAAAGTGTGTAAAATTAAATAAAATATAAGTATATTTTATTCATATTTTACGTGTTTTTTCCTTCTCTTTAAATTTCTTTCTAAGGCTTAGTTTGGGAAGATTGAAAAAAGACAAAAAAATCAAAAAGTCACTATGCTATTTAAGTCACGTCATTTTATTTAAATCATATCATCTCTATATCATCTCTCTGACACATTACTTCAAACCCAACCCAAATCTAATCTAACCTATATTTCATAAAAAGTCAAAAAATACACTTATTTAGTCTTCCCCTAAATCTCCCATCAAACACAGCGATAGCGATTTAGAAAGGGATTTAAAAGGAAATAAATGTCTCAACATTTTCCAAATTCATAAACCATAAGCAACCCAAATTCATACACCATACGCAACTTTAGGCTGTAGAGATTTGAAAAGAAAAACCGAAAAAAAAAAAGTTGTTTTTAAATCTTTATAAAATTCTATCCAAATTCATGTTCCAAAAACAGCATAAATAACTCGGCCCCGAAAACAGTATAATTGACTATCGAAAGTAAAGAATGACTAACCAAATACATGATCCAAGAACTACGAAACCTGCCAGTTTTCGGAGCAACGGAGTGAGCAGTAGCTGAACGGGATGACGAAGAATAAGGAACCAAAACTTGAACCGGCAAAGCCTTCAATTCTTCATTTGGCTTCTTCGTCCTCGGCTTCAACTCCGCGCGAATCGGCCCAATGAAATCCGCTCCGGATTCGGAATTCGCCGGCATGGAAGCGCTCCGAGCGGGTGGCGGAGCCGGAGAGCTCGGCGAGAGCTCTTGCTTCTGAGACTTGGAGGACTTGACGATGACTCGCCTGCGAGAAGCGTGGGGGCCGAGAAAGGAAGGGAACATCCAGTCGCGGTCGCCCTGAGTCCCGAAGGGGTCAGTATTGGGGGAGGTGTTGTCGGGATCGAATGAGCGGTGAGACGACGGCGTTGAGGTGGAGATGCGACGGACGGTTGGGAAGAGAGGGCCCGGGAAGTGAGTTGTCCGATTATCGTCCGCAATAGTCCTTGATTTCTTGAGAAGTGGCCTCTCGGGTTTGATTGGGTTCGGAATAGGGTTTGAATCCGAGTTGGAGTTAGAGTTGGAGTTGGAGTTGGAGTTGGAGTTGGAGTTGGAGTCTCCATCGCTCTGAGGCATTGCAGATAGGTTGTGTGTGTATGGAGAGAGAGGGAGAGAGAGTTTGAAGTTTTATCTGAATTTGAAGTTGTGATCTGTGGAAGTTGAAGAATAAGAGGCCATATGAGAGAGAGAGAGAGAGATCTGATTTGGGAATATGGAGAGAGCAATAACAGAGTGGAAAGTGAGTGCAGTGGCGAGTCAGTCCAACTGATGCTGTGTAAGCTGAGCTGAGGGTGTACCTGGTGTAGTGCTAAACTGTGTTCCCAAAATATCCAGAAATGTACTACAACTCTTTTTTGCCTAACAAAAACAGTCACCTACGTAAATCTCGTTTGTGAAGTTAGGTATTTTACGATGGGGTATTTTTTTTTGAAAAGTGGATAAAAAGTTTATTTTTTATTTTTTATTTTTTTTGAGTCGTATTATTTTTTATTTATAAAAAGATAAAATAGATTAAAAAATTTTAAAAATTAATTTTTTACTAACTTCTTAAAACACTCCCATGTTATTTGAATTTTTAATTATTTTAATAAGTTAAAATTTTTATGTTTAGAAAGATGGTTGAATTTTTTTATAGTTGAATGTGATATTTATGAGAAAAAAAATGAAATAATATAGATTTGATATAATATTTTGTCTTATTAACTATTTTAGCTTATTTTATTTTTTTATAAATTTTAATAATAAAAAAATTAAAACCCAACTTGCCAAATAGGGCCATAATAAAAAAAATTATTTTTTTATTTTTACCACTATATAATTCTTAATTCTTATGAAATTTTCGAAACACGTGATAATTATTCCTATGGGGTTTTTGGTATATGTCAAATTAGTAGATTATTCCTATGGGGTTTTTTGTATATGTTTTTGGTAATTATTCCTATTGGGTGATTTAAATAAGAGGGTATTTGTTATATGTTAAATTAGTAGATTTTTGACCTTTTAAGAAAAAATCTAAAATATAGGTTGGATTTAAAATGATATAGTAGATAAGTGATGTGATTCAAATAAGATAATATATTAAAATAATATGTATTATTTTAGCACATGTCTAATAGTGCCTAAGTATATTTTTTGATTTTTTACTAAAAAATATAAAATATGGGTTAGGTTTAAAGTGATGCGACTTAAATAAGATGATTATAACTCAAATAAAATAATGTGCTAAAATAAGAGCATCTCCAACCCGTTAGGTATATCATACTTGTTAGTCAAAATACCTAGTATAACTCATTTTTTTCAATTCCAATGCACTAGGCATATGATTAGGCATTTTAGCTCAACTCACATTCACTAGCTACATGTAGCTAGCCTTCAAAGCTAGGCAAAATATATTTAATCATTAGGATCATTTCGCTCCATCTTTGTTGCTGATGTGGCATTTTATAAAATTAATAATATTTAGATGAATAGTTAAAATAAAGAGTATGGTTGGAATAGAAACATGAAAAAGTTGATAAGCAAAATAAAATATATACTTTATAGTAATGTTTACATAGGTAAAATGCCTATTACCGTTAGAGATGCTCTAACATTTTAGCACATGTCAAACATGCTGTCTTTTGTGGTATGTATTAAATATTTTTATAGTAAATATTATGTATTTTGTGGTATTATTATATATTTTGTAATAAAAAAATGTTTGGATAAAATAATGTATAATATTATCACAAAAATTCATAATACTATCTCAAAATGCATAATTTCATTTCTAAATAACAAATTGTAGTAACTCCTACCCAAAAAATAATAATAATAATAATATATTAGCATAAAAATATATAATATTTATTATAAAAATACATAACAAGTGTATATGTTACACATATTTTAAAGGAGCCTGTATCATAGTGTTTTCAAAAAAATTTATTTCACTAAAAATATTTCTTTTAATAAAAATGTAAGCGTAACTGTGTAATTACCTAAATAAAACACAACAAAAGTTATATCTCAAAAGATACTTTTGATAAATATTTTTGATGATGCAATTTGTTCCCGGTGGATGGACTGGACCGATCCAAGCTCCTCGAGCCCGCGTTCGAGTGGCGAAGCCCACTAGGTGACCTGCAAGTAAGTTCAATGGGAACGGGGTAGTCCCCCAGCGAACCCTCCGACGGGCAAATTAGTAAGTAGAAAGAGAGATGAAGTATGTAGAGAGAGGTTGGAGATAGAAAGCTTAATCTTCTTATTGTCTTCGATGCTTGCTTATATCCTTTGGTAATCATTTCGCTGTCCCTTCCGACGTGCCCTCCTCGCCGAAAGCCTGTGCTGTAGCTTACCTTGTTCAAGGTAAGGGGGCGCTGTTCCGACGGGGAGGTGTTGTCGTAATAAATGCTGTGATGGGTTGCATTAATGGTGATGTGTTGTGGCAATAACTTTGCAGATCTCTGTCTGCTGATGTGGCCTGTTCTACACCTGCCGTGTGTCCGAATGCCATTGGCCCTTCACACCCAGTTGGCCTCCAGTTGTCTTGGACTTTACCAACCAGGTTATACAATGGGGTCTAAATGGTGGGCTTGGGTTTGTTCACTGTGGGCTGTGGCCTTTATAGGCCTATCCATGTCAGTAGTCCCCCATTCCCAAGTGCAGCTTCATTCCAACGAAGAGAATAGTAATGAGGAAGATGTGCCCATTGACCCGTGAGCGACCAGGTGAGGGCTGAGCGGACGAGCCGACCGCGTGAAGGCCGACCGTGTGAGCTGACCGTGTGGTCGTCCACGTGAAGGCCGACCGTGAAGGGTGCTGACCAGGTGAGGGCTGAGCGGATGAGCCGACCGCGTGAAGGCCGACCGTGTGAGCCAATCGTGAGGAAGGCTGACCGTGTGAAGGCCGATCGGAGGGGCACGAGGCTCAAGAGGCGGCGTGTGAAATGAGGATTTGAAGTGGAAAAGACAGAGGAAGGTGGGGAGGCAGTGCATCGTGGCCATACACGTGGCAATATCGTAGGGGGTAAGTTAGGCGTTGGAGCAAAAATGAAACGATAGGTCATTATGGGGTTGAAAAGACAGTTTTGGTGGATGATTTGAAAAGTTTTCAAACTGACGAAAATTAATTGGGATCCTTAGAATACGGGTAAGCCTTGGGCTTTTGGCATTATTCGATTCACCTACCTGTTTACAAAAAACCCAAACATTCCAAGCGTTAATCCCTTCATTGCTCACGATACCCCTCTGCGACATTTTTTCGATTTCCTAACACCTGCATCAGAAGCGATTCGCAGACATTCAATAGCCCAAGAAGAAACTGCGATTGTTAGGGTAGATCCACTGGGTGATGATGATACGGTGGAGCTAGCATAGCAATACAGGGCGGAGAGGCAAATAGAGAGGCGGTGGTACGATCTCAGGTCTCTACCCTAATGGCAACTCCGAAACCAATTAGCCAGGTGAAGCCAGATCACTGGCACACGAAGGCTGACAAGTCGATAGGTACCGTAGCAGATTTGGAGGCTATTCGAGAGGTACAGTGCTTGAAATAGAGAGTTGTTCTTGACGCGACGGAGAGCCGTCCGACGCCAAAGCCGTGAGTTTACCCTTTATGAGGAAGCACTGAAGGGAGGATTAAAGGCCCCGCCACGGTGGTGGTTGACGTCTTTGAATCGTTTGGAGGTAGCAAGACCAATTAATGCCTAATGCATGGAAGATTTCTTTGGCTTTGTCAGTGCGTCGTGGCGAAAAGCGGAGGGGAGGCCATGACCGTAGATGAATTCTTCGCGTGTTATAAGGCTTCGAGCGACAAAGCGTGGGTGACGCTGACGATGGCGGGAAAGAAGTGATGGCGGGACTGCCGTCGTCGATCAAAGGCTGAAGACCACGGTGGTTCTATGTGTCTGCCAACGGAGGGGTTGGGGTACGTACCATTTGGAAAGTGCCCACCAGGTCTATGAAGCCAAGGCTGGGAGCAGCGGTGGAGGAGAGAATAAAGAAGGTGAAGGCTTAGCGAGAGAAGGAGAGGGCCAAGTGGAACGAACTCGTCCAACCTTCTGCCCTGTTTGCAGCGGGGTTGGGTCCACGACCGAACGGTGGGGATGTGGGGCGAGCTGAATTGGAGGCAAGGAGGGAGGCACAAGAGGCCACTGGGGGGGAAGGACTTAGGTAGTTTTGTGCCGCGACCACCACCAGTTGACCCTGTGAAAGAGCAGGCGAGAAATGAGGAGGAGGTTCTGAGGAAGAAGAAGAAGAAGAAGAGAAGTGCTCCTAAGGGGGTTGTAGATGAGCCTGAGGCGAAGAAGGCAAAGGTCGATCCAGAAGTGGTGGAGACCCCGGCGGTTGAGGACACCCCAGCAGTGGTGGAGGTCGCCCCAATGATGGAGATTGTGCAGATCGCCCCAGTAGCACAAGTAGAAGGTTGGGCGCACCCTTGGTCCGAAGGAGAACAGACCAAAGGGTCTTCTTGCGCAAAGGGTCGATCTGAGTCTGCGTGGTCTACCACGCTTGGACAGTGGCTGGGCGGTTGAAGGGAGAAGAAGGCCTAGCAAGGGCAAGTGCAGAGCGCCTGGTGGCGATCGTGGAGGAGGCATCCGTGCGCTCAGCAGCTGCCAGATTCAATGAGGCGGACCTGCTGAGGGGGTTATACTCTGCCAGATGGAGGTAACTACCTTGGCAAGGGCTCTGCTGAGAAAGGCAGGGGCTGCAAAAGTGAGGGCAGATGAGACCAAGGCCCAACTTGCGAAGCTGAAGAAGGAGAGCGCAAGTTGGAAGAGCACCCACGCCGACCTGCAAGTGGCCAAGTTGGAGCTGGAGAACACACGCCGCCAGGTTGTGTCGCTCGAGTTCCAACTGGGTGGCGAGCGGAAGAAATTGGAAGAGGCCCAAGCAGCGTGTTTGGTCGCGATGGATCGGCACGAAGAGGCGATGAGCAATAATGAAGAACTGGTCAGACAAAAGGATGAGGCAGATGCAAAGGCTGACGGTCTGCTGAAGGAATTGGAAGAGGAGCGTGCAAAGGCGGCGGAGGAGAAGGAGACGCTTTATAAAGAATTGGAAGCGGAAAGAGCCAAGGCGACCGCTGAAAGGGAGATCCTCCAGAAGGGGTTGGAGGCGGAGAGAGCCAGGGCGGCTGTTGAGAGGGAGGCCCTGTAGAAGGAGATGAAAGAAGGGAGGGCGAAGGCGGCCACTGAGAGGGAGACCCTGCAGAAAAAGTTGGACGAAGAAAGGGCGAAGGCAGCCTCCGAAAGGACGGCAGACCCCGATCTGTACGTCGTAGCAGTTGATCAATTCAAGGGGTCCCTTGAGTTTCAGATGGCAATCGACGCAGTAGTCGCCAGCAGCTTGGCGAGGGAGGAGTCTGGGGGGGTGAGCTCATCGAGGAGGACTACTGGAGGAAGGTCTGAAGCAGAAGTTATTGAGAGCTTCCAGCAGTCAGATTTCTACAAACACGAAATGGCTGAGTACTGGGACAGTGGGTGGAAGATGTTCAAGCGTAGAGCGGAAGGGCTGTTTCTAGACTTGGACCTGAGTAGTGTAACGATTGGTGAAGACGATGTGGCTCAGACCCCCTTGGATGAGGGGATTAGAGAGGAGGACTTTTTGTCCAGTGAAGAGGAGTAGTCTGAAGAAGAAGAAGAAGATTTGGCACAGACTTTGCGATTTTGTGTGGTGTTGTTTTTTTTTTTTTTTTTTTTTTGGAATTGCTGTAATGGATTCATGTACAAATTTCTGAATGAATAAAACTGCAGTTATGTTTTCCTTTGATTGTCTGTTCTTGTGCGACTGAGATGAATGAGAATAATGGCTTGTGTACCACTGGTTCCTTGTAGGAAAAACTAGATTTAAAGACTTCTCAATGTTTGGCGAGCTTGAACTTGTAGTAAAACTTGGGGCGGAGCAAGGTCAAGAACTCTGCGATACAGAGTGAATTTGTACTTGTAATAAAAATTTCATGCAGGGTTAAAATGGAGAGCTCTTCAATGGAAAGTGGACTTGAACTTGTAGTAAAAATTGGTGCAGAGTAAAGTTAAGTTTGTAAGAAAAACTCAATGCGGGGTCGATTTAAACTTGTAATGAAAACTCAATGCATAGTGGATTAGGGTGGTTTATTAGAGGCATGTCTAATGGAAGAAAAGATAATCTGGTTAGTGGAATTTGACTAAGTAAAAAGTAGTGTAAAAACTTTGGCCTGGGATTGTGACTAAGTGTCAAATTGTGACTGAGTGTCCTATAAATGTCATAATCATGAAGTTTCACTGATGATGGAATTATCTCAGGTTGGATCGAGAATTGATGTTGCGAGTAACTCATTTTGGACCTGCAGTGGTGGCACTCAGCCTGGTCGAAACTTGCGATGCTTAATATGGCTGGGGCTTTGAGTGCTCAGTCTGGCTGAGGCTTTTAGATGCTCAGTCTGGCTGAGGCTTTAAGTGTTCGGTCTGGACGAGGCTTTGAGTGCTCGGTCTGGACGAGGCTTTGAGTGCTCAGACTGGCTGAGGCTTTGAGTGCTCAGTCTGGCTAAGGCTTTTAGTGCTCGGTCTGGACGAGGCTTTGAGTGCTCAGACTAGCTGAGGCTTTGAGTGCTCAGTCTGGCTGAGGCTTTGAGTGCTCAGTCTGGCTGAGGCTTTTAGTGCTTTCGATCTGGACGAGGCTTTGAGTGCTTTCGGGACCGGACGAGGCTTTGAGTGCTCAGGCCTGGGGCCGAGGGCTTTTGTTATCAGAACTAAAACGTCATTGAGACATCAAATAGATGACTGAGGTATATAAATGTCAAAAAGTTTAGATTTGCACGACAGGATGACAAGAATGTTCAAACGTGTGATTTTTCCGAAGAGAAAATACAATAACTGAGCAATACAAAAGCAGTAGTTTATTGAAAGTAACGTTTCAAGTGTTCGGCATTCCAGGGGTGCGGGAGGTCTCGACCTTCCAGATCCTGAAGTCGGTAAGTGCCTGGACGTGGTCTGGCTTTCACTACGTAAGGTCCCTCCCATTTGGCTGCCAATTTACTCTCGGTCAGATTCTTGGTGGCGAGGGTTGCTTCTTTCAAGACAAGGTCCCCTACAGCAAACTTCCTTGGTCGGACTTTGCGATTGTAGTGTGTTCTCATTTTCTGTTGGTATGAGGCCAATCTGACAGCAGTGGTCTCCCTGAGTTCTTCAATTAGGTCTAGGTCTACCTGACGGAGTTCCTCGGTGAGTGGTAGATCCGGATGTAAAACCCTGGGGGTAGGCAGACCGACTTCCACCGGAATAACCGCCTCAGCGCCATATATTAGACGAAAAGGGGTTTCCCCAGTGGGAGTCCGAGCGGTGGTGCGGTAGGCCCATAGCACATTGGGTAGTTCCTCAGCCCAAAGTCCCTTAGCAGCTTCAAGTTTAGTCTTGATGATCTTTAGGAGAGAACGGTTGGTAACCTCAACTTGGCCATTGGCTTGGGGATGACCAGGGGAAGAGAAACATGGTTGAATCTGGAGGTCGGCACAGAACTTCCTGTATTTGGCATTGTCGAATTGTTTGCCGTTGTCGGAGACAATGGCCTGAGGGATGCCGAATCTGCAAACGATCGACTGCTAGATGAATTTGGTTGTATTCTGCTCGGTGATGGTCGCGAGGGGTTCGGCCTCTACCCACTTGGTGAAGTAATCAATAGCGACAATTGCGAACTTGGTCTGGCCTCGGCCAGTTGGAAGTGACCAACCAGGTCGATCCTCCATTTGGCGAACGGGTAGGGGCTGCAGAGTGTGATCAGCTCGGTGGGGGGAGCATGGGGGATGTTGGCGAAGCACTGACACTTGTCGCATTTGAGCACAAAATCAGTGGCATCTTGATTGAGAGTCGACCAGAAATAACTAGTGCGGAATATTTTGTGGGCTAAAGACCTGCCACCCGAATGATTGCCACAAACTCCCTCATGGATTTCTTGCATTACATAGGTTGCTTGGGCCAGGTTGAGGCATCGTAGATATGGTCGTGAAAAACCACGTTTGTACAAGACGCCCCTGACCAGAACGTAGTTGGACGACCGAGCCCTGACCTTGGCAGCCTGCTGTTGGTCATCTGGGAGTCCTCCTATTGTCAAGAATAGGAGGATGTCGGATGCCCAAGGGATGGGTTCATTTTGGAGGAATTGCACTTCTCGAAAGTCGAGTGAGATGGCCGGGTGGGCTAGGTATTCAAGGCGGACTCCGTGGTTGAGGTCGGACTGGTCTGCAAAGGCCAACTGAGCCATCTCATCTGCCTTGGAGTTTTCTGTCCGAGGTATGTGCTTGATGTGGAAGGTATTGAAGAGACGGGCAAGAGGTAGTGCTAGATCTCTGTAAGCCCGCATTGTGTCCTCCTTGGCGTCGAATTCCCCCATGATCTGGCCAACGATGAGCTGGGAGTCACTGAACACCCGGATGTGGCTGACATCGATGTCCTTGGCAAGGTGGAGTCCCGCTATCAAGGCTTCATATTCGGCCTCGTTGTTGCTGGCATCAAACAAGAGGCGGAGTGCACATTTGAAATAGCCACCCTCAACGAAGGTGAGGATAAGACCAGCCCCACTACCTTCCCTGCGGGATGACCCGTCGACGTTGAGAGTCCAAGAATGGGGGTCTTCTGGCTCGGTAAGAGTTGGTGGGGCTGGAGAGGCAGTGGTTGGGGTAAGGTTGGTGAATTCCATGATGAAGTCGGCTATGGCCTGTTCCTTGATTGCCGTTCGAGGGCGGTAGGAGATGTCAAACTGGCTGAGTTCTACTGACCACTGCATAAGTCGGCCAGAAAGTTCTGGTTGCTACATGACCTTCTTCAGGGGTTGGTCGGTGAGGACCACTATGGAATGGGCTTGGAAGTAAGGACGAAGTCATCTGGAAGCGGTGACCAAGGCCAGGGACAATTTTTCTAGCAATGGGTAATTCTGCTCCGCTCCCCTGAGAGCTCAACTGATGTAGTAGACCGGCCGTTGGACTGAGCCGTCTTCCCTGATAAGAGCTGCACTGACTGCGGTGCTTGACACTGCTAGATAGAAGAAGAGGGGTTCGCCCGTAACTGCCTGTGAAAGGAGGAGAGGGTTGGCCATGCATTACTTTAACTGCTGAAAAACCTCTTCGGATTCGGTTGTCCATTCAAAAGTCTGCCGAAGAACTTTGAAGAATGGTAAGCACTTATCTGTTGCGCAGGAGATGAAGCGGTTGAGGGCCGCCACTCGGCCGGTGAGTCTTTGAACTTCTTTGACCGTTCTGGGTGATTGCATTTCAATCAAGGCCTTGATCTTCTCGGGATTGGCTTCAATGCCGCACTAGCTGACCATAAAACCCAAGAACTTTCCAGATCCTACGTCGAAGGCGCACTTCTCTGGGTTGAGTTTCATTTGGTACTTGCAGAGGGTGGCGAAGGTTTCTTGGAGGTCAGACAGATGATCAATGGAGAGTTTGCTCTTGACCAGCATGTCGTCGACGTATACTTCCATATTTCGACCTATCTGGTGTCGAAAAACTGCATTGACTAGCCGTTGGTAGATGGCCCCAGCATTCTTTAGTCCGAACGGCCTTCACGCGGTAGTGGTAAGTGCCTCGATCGGTAATGAAGAAGGTATGTTCTTGGTCGAAAGGGTGCATCAAGATTTGGTTGTATCTAGAAAAAGCGTCCATGAAACTGAGCATCTGATGACTAGCTGTGGCGTCGACAAGCAGATCGATACGGGGAAGAGGGTAGCTGTCCTTGGGGCAGGCTCGGTTCGGGTCGGAGTAGTCGACACAGAGTCGCCATTTGCTGTTGTTTTTGCGGACTAAGACCACGTTTGACAACCATTTAGGGTAGTCTACTTTTGTGATAAACTGGGCCTTAAGGAGATTGTCGACCTCTGCTGCAATAAGAGTATTGCGCTCTGGATGGAAGATGCGTTGCTTCTGGCGGTAGGGTCGAAAATGAGGTTCGATACTGAAGCGATGGGTTATAAAGGTTGGGTCAATACCCGGCATGTCTGAATGGGTCCAGGCGAATACATCTTTGTGCTTAGTCAGGAGGGCAGTAAGATCGGCCTTGGCTTGAGGGGATAGCTGACTGTCGATCTTGGCAGTTTTTATTGGGTTAGTGGGGTCGATGGGAACCTCAACGAGCTCCTCAACAGGTTCTCCTCTGACCAGTTCATCTTCGTCTCGGACGTCAAGTCCTTCAATAATCATGGCCTCCTTCAGTTTAATTTCCTTGAGTGAGGCGACATAGCATTCTCTGGCCACGGTTTGTTCTCCCCTCACTGTTCCGACCCCGAGATCAGTGGGAAACTTGATGGCCAGGTGGTAGGTGGAGGTGATCGCTTGGAAGGCGTTGAGGGCAGTGTGACCAAGGATGATGTTGTAGGCAGAGGGGCAGTTGACAACAAGGAAGGTAAACCTGAGCGTGTACGCCCGTGGATATTCGCCGATGGTGATGGGGAGATCAATGGAGCCGATGGAGGTCACCCGGTCGCCAGTGAAACCGACCAAAGGGGTTTGGAGGGGAGACAAACTTTCCTCTCCGATCTTGAGTTGGCGAAAGCAGTTGAGGAATATGATGTCGGAAAAGCTTTCATTGTCGATGAGAACTCGTCTGACCTTATAGTTGGAGAGGATGGCAGAAATGACGAGAGGATCATCATGAGGATAACGGATGCCTGTACAGTTGGCGTCCGTGAAGGTGATGGGCTCCGTCCACTGTTTGGGCTGTTTGGGGGGTTGGTCTACCATGGTGACTGCCTTGTCTGAGCCCTACCTTATTTTTCTAAGTTCTGCCTTCTGAGCCGAGCGAGATGGTCCCCCACAAGCAAAACCACCTGAAATAACTCTAATTTCACCAACGGGTGGAGGTGGATTACCTTGTGGGCGAGGTTGTTGTGGAGGTCGATCATGGCCTTGATTCGGTTGAGCTGGCTCTCGCGGTGGGGTGTGGCGGCGATTGTCTCTGTGGGGTTCGGTTCTTTGCCTCTGCTGAGGGCGGGTGTCTGTGAATCGGCTTAGACGCCCTTGGCGAATGAGGGTCTCCACCTGATCCTTGAGGTTGATGCAGTCATCAGTGTTATGGCCATGGTCCTGGTGAAAACGACAATGTTTGGACTGGTCTTTTCGGTTGGAAGGGTTCCGTGGGGAGGGGGGGAAGGCCATTTGAGAGGGTAGTCCCGTTGGATCTGGTTGAGAACATGTTCCATGGGAGAATTTAGGGATGTATATCATTTCGAACCGGCCGGGCAAGCATGAAGTCCGATAATAGCGGGGTGTTTGGCTATTATACTAGGGGTTTCGGGGTTCTAAGTCTTTTCTCTTTTCTCTGGGGGTCGGGTTTTTGGCTGTTGGGTCCTGCTGAGTGGCTAGTGAATCCTCGGCATTCATGTATTTTTGGGTTTTGAAGAGGAGGGCTGCCATTGAGGTCGGGGGGTTTTTAGAGTGGGAGAAAAGGAAATCAGACGACCGCAGACCGGCCATGAAAGCTGTGAGGATGACCTTGTCGTCATTTTCCGCTACTTGCAGGGCTTCGGTGTTGAAGCGAGTAACGAAGCTGCGCAGTGATTCCCCCTCGGTCTGACGAATGTTGAGGAGTTGGGTGGCCGGGCGTCGTTGGCGCTGGGCTTTGATAAAATGGCTCAGGAAAGAGTCACTGAGATGCTGAAAGGCGGAGACAGAATCTGGTGGTAACTGGCTAAACCACAGCTGAGCTGACCCCTTCAGTGTCACGGGAAAAGCTCGGCACATGATCTCGTCAAGGAAGGCATGGAGAATCATGAGGGTGCGGTAGGTCTCCAGATGGTCGACCGAGTCCGTCGTCCCGTCAAAGGAGTCGATGGAGGGCATTTTGAACTTGGCGGGCAGGGGTTTGTCTCGGATGGAGGCAACAAATGGTGAGTTTGCCGTAGCGGAGGGCTTATGCTGAATGTTCGGCATAACTCCTTGGAGTTAGAGCTTCATGGCTCGAAGCTTTGCGTCCCAGAAGGGAGTGTTATCGCCACCAGAGGGAGATAGGTGTTGGACGCTACTGGCCTCTCCCTCGGGGGCTGGTACGGCGACCGATGGGTGTGGGGGTGGAGGTGGTGGATTTATATGTGGGTGAGGAGGTTGCAAACCTCCCAAGCTAGGTGGATTGGGTTGTGGGACAGTATGGCTCGGAGTTCGTTCTGGATTGGGTGGAATATCTGGAGGTGGTGGAATGTGGAGGTTTCTTTGGAGTAGAGCATTTATTAGGGCCTGGTTTTGCTCGGCCATGCGGTTGATACTGTTGGTAAGTTCGATGAAATACTGTGGTGGGTTGTCTGGATTGGGAGGGTCGATTTGGTGGTCGGCAGCATTATGGTGGGAAGCCATGGATCTAGTCGTGACCATACACCTTGATGGATAAGATGAAAAGGTTGGTGGAACAGGGTCTCCGGCGGCAATGAACACAATTGGCGCCGCGGACAAACCGATTCCTGACGGCGCCAATCGATGATGCAACTCGTTCGGTGGATGGATGGACCGATCCAAGCTCCTCAAGCAGCGTCGAGTGGCGAAGCCCACTAGGTGACACCAAGTAAGTTCAATGGGAAGCGGGTAGTCCCGGCCGAACCCTCCGACGGGCAAGTTAGTAAGTAGAAAGAGAGATGAAGTATGTAGAGAGAGGTTGGAGATAGAAAGCTTAACCTTCTTCTTGTCTTCGATGCTTGCTTATATCCTTTGGTAATCATTTCGCTGTCCCTTCCGACGTGCTCTCCTCGCCGAAAGCCTGTGCTGTAACTTACCTTGTTCAGGGTAAGGGGGCGCTGTTCCGACGAGGAGGTGTTGTCGTAATAAATGCTGTGATGGGCTGCATTAATGGTGATGTGTTATGGCAATAATTTTGCAGATCTCTGTCTGCTGATGTGGCCTGTTCTACACCTACCGTGTGTCTGAATGCCATTGGCCCTTCATGCCTAGTTGGCCTCCAGCTGTCCTGGACTTTACCAACCGGGTTATGCAATGGGGTCCAAATGGTGGGCTTGGGTTTGTTCACTATGGACTGTGGCCTTTATGGGCCTATCCATGTCAATTTTCTCAACCAATTCATTAATTGGTAGTTTCTCGATGTATTTTTAATCTTTTTTTTTTTTTATAGGAATTTGGCCAGCAATCCAGTGGGATCGTTTTGAGACAAGACTCTAAGGTGATGTTTGTTTTGAGAAATTAAGGGGTGGGATTGGATTATTAGTCTATTTGGATTAATAGTCTATTGTTTAGTTTAAAATTTTTGTACCGGATTATTAGTCCCAAATCCATGGGACTATTGTGTTCCATGGGAGATGGGACACAAACGGAGGGATAAGGGGATATGGGATTAGGTAGTGTAATGACCATTTTGACCCTCTACTATTTAATTGTGTATTGTATTTAATAATATTCAGTAAAATTTAAATGTCTCAATTTAAAAATAAAGTAATTTTATTTTTTATTTTTTAAAAATAATTTTTTATAGATATTTTATCGATGTTTTATTTTAAAATTTTGTTTATATTTTATTTAATTTCATTATTTAAATTTTAATATATATTTTATTTAATTTCATTATTTAATTATTATTTTTTTAAAAAATAAATTTATTTAAAATTTTATTTAAAAAATAATATATATTTTTATTGATATTTTATTTATTTAATTTTTAAAAAATAAATTTATTTAATTGTGTAAAAAATAAAATAAAATAAATTTTTATTTAATCTAGTTAAAAATAATTAAAATATTAAAGATATATTTAATATTGCTATGCTTAGTAAATAATTAAAAAGAGTAAAATATTCATTTGAACATTTATCATCCTCCATAATGTCTCAAACAAATATAGGATTTATATTCTATCCAATCAAATAATCATTTCCTGACATCTAATTACATGACTAAACAAACATGGGATACAAATCCAATCCAACCAAATAGTCCAGGCGCAATGTATCCCAAGACTAACAATCCAATGAATTCCAATCCCTCCTTATCTAGTTCGTCTAATCAAACACACCCTAAGATTTAGGATCCTCTACTTTTTTTAAAAAAATAGCTAGATCTGGACCGTTAAATCATCCTAAGGTGCATCTCCATTATTGCAAGTAGGAAGGCAAAGGAGAGAGGGCAAGTAAATGATCTGGACTCAAAGTCTAAGCGGGTTAGGGATAGATTGGATTAAAATAATTATAAAAAGACAAAATAAGTTTTTTACTCTCAAGTTAAAAGTTATCATATCCAACTATAATCATTTTATTTTTTCTCTTACAAAAATTAAAAAGATCAAAAAAACTCATCCCAAACGAAACTATTTTAACCCTAGGCTAAAATAATTAAAAAGTCAAAAAATTAAAAAGTCAACTCACATCCTAAATGAAACTTAAATATATGCACATGGAACCAGAATTTCATCATCAGAGAAATCCAAAAATAAATAATTTTTTTCACCATATATACAAATACACATGTAATATAATATAGGGTAAATTACATTATTGTTTAAATGACAATTTTGCCATTTTTCCTACCATTTCTTTTTCTTATCAACATGATTGCATTCTATAACTTTTTATCATTAAATTCTACCTGAACATATTCTTATTGAATAATGACATAAAAACATAAATTTTATATAAAATTTTCAAACACAATGATATAACTTAATGGTGACCTTCACTTTAAAATCAAAACACCCATAAACATGATTTATATTTACAATAACATCACTATCACAACATTTTTATGATATTTTTGTATAAATTTTTATATATTAATAGAATTTTTCATTTTTATTTCCACAATCATTTTCTTTCTCATCTATTCATCCACATTTATTACAGTATTATCAAATACTGTCATTCACATTTATTACAATAATACTGATTTTTTTTTTTTTTTGTATTTGGTGAATTTAAAAAAAAAATCACAAAATATTATACTTCTTATGTATACCTGGATTAAGTGTATCTAAAAAACAAAAAAAAAAATTACTTAAAATATTTTTAAAAATTCAGTAAAAATAAATTTAAAAAAACGAAAACTAAAAAAAAAATTAATTTTTTGTGTTAAACCAAAGAATATGATTATTATTTCTCTTGAAATGATATAAACAAAGTATTAGTATTATTTTATTATTTTGTATATAAAGGTTAAGAGGCAAATATGTCATTTTAATCTAATAGGAAGTAAGTGTAATTTTTCAAACATGAGGGGAGATCTGTATTAAACAGAAACCTCAGGGGGTGTTAGTGTAATTTACCCTATAATATAATATATTAACTATATATATATATAAATTCAAATATTGTAGGAGTAATCTCTAATAGAATAAATAAATTTTTTTTGGTAGAAAATAAAAAAAGAATGTGAGATAGCAGAAGAATATAATATATATATATATATATCTTTTATATTGAGGAACTATTTTATTTATAAAATAAGATATATATTTTAAAAAATTTAATAATAAATAGAATTTTTCACAGAAACAGAAAGGCTACACTAAAAGAATTTTCACTTTTGGCGACTAAATTTTTTTTCTCCAAAAGTCACTATTTAGTCGCTGAAGGTTTTTAGCGACAAAAATATTTGATCGCAAAATTAGTCGAAGAAGAATTGTCGGGAAAGATCATTGGCGACTAAAATTATTTTAGTCACCAAATATACTACATTGCTGACTAAGTTTTCAATCACCAAAAGGTTTGAAATAAAATAAAATATCATATTTTTTGCGACTAATTTTTTTGTCACTGAAAGTTCAATTATTTTTAACGACTAATCATTTAGTCACGGAAAAGAGTTTTAGCTACTAAATATATTAGTGGCCTAAAGTAAATAATAATGTTTTGGCTATTAAGATTTTAGTTGGCTAAAGTCAAATCTTGTTGCCTACTAAAGGTTTAGTCGCCTAAAGTCTTATGTTTTTAGCTACTAAGATTTTAGTCGGCAAACATTTTGTGTTTTGGCTACTAAGATTTTGATAAATTCAATATGTAATGACAAAGATAATTCTTGACATATTTATTCTTTTATATATATAAAATTTTTATGTTAAAATTTTATAATTTTAACTACATAAATTCTTTAGAGATTGACCAATAAGTCCCATATTTTAGATTTGTAATCCATATAGTCCCATATTTTTTCTTGTGATCTATTTAGTCTTTTTTTTTTAATTTTTTTTATGTGTAATAACTTATTTACCTACCACATTAGAGTGTCACATTTGGAAAAAGTACACTAAAGAATTTTTAATTTTTTGGAGTGTCATATCATACCCGCCACGTTGGAGTTTCACATGTCACGTTTAGAAAAAGTACAGTAAGGAGTTTTTAGTTTTTTTTTTTAGAGCGTCATATCATACCTATTACGTTGTCACATTTAGAAAAAGTACACTAATAAATTTTTAGTTTGTTTGGAGTCACATCATACCCGCCTTATTGTTACATTTAGAAAGAGTACACTAAGGAATTTTTAGTTTCTTTTTTTTGAGTAAAAGATTTGGAGTATCACGTCATACACAATACATTATCACATTTGAGAAAAGCACATTAAGAAATTTTTAGTTTTTTTTTAGTGTCACGTCATACCCGCCACATTGGAGTGTCACATTAATACCTGCCACATTGGAATATCACATCATACCTACCACATTAATAAAAGGGTATATTCTTCACTAATAAGACTTAACAGATCAATAGAAAAAAATTGAGACTAATTGGAGTACTTGTTTGTGAGATAAAACTTATTGGTAAATATCCCAAAATTGTTTTTTAATAAAATTTATATACTTTTATGGAAAAATTACTCAAAAATCCTATTTGGAGAAATGTTGTTCCTTTTAGTCCTGGAAGTTTTCTTTCAAAATATTTCGTTCTTTTTATTTTTGGTATGTTATATTTATTTGATTTGGGAATTGGAGAGTTTACTTGTTTGTCCTTGGATGTGATTTCGATTTTGATTTTTTCCTGATGTTTTGGATGGGTTTGTTAAGGTATGGTGTTAGTTTCCTTTTTGTTTTTTTGTTGGGGATTTGATGGAGTGATTTGTGGGGTTGTATGATGTTACCCATTTGTTCTATGATTCTAATATGGAATCGTGGGTTGGTGATGTAGGTGTTGGGGATTTTTAATATTCAATTGTTGGGTTTGGTGCTGTAGTGTTTCTAGTGCTGTTTGCAAAATTGCAGGTCGGTGTCAGTACTGTGTTATTAACATGTTGTGCAACATTTTCATATCATTGGTTGTGGTTTTCAATTTTTGTGTGGGTATGTCAGGGAGTCTGGTTCTAGAGTGTCGTGTTTGGTTTGAGTTTTTTGGACTAAGTTTTTTGAAAATTAAGTTTTTTGATTTTCGTATTTTTTTGTTTTTAGTGAATATTTTTAAAATTTTAAACATTTTTTTTTTATTTTTTTAGATACACCTTACTTAGATGTATCTAAAAAGTAAAAAAATTGTCAAAAAATATTTTAAAAAATTAATAAATACATAAAAATACAAAAAATGTATTGAATTCTCGTATTTTTTTTTTGTATTTTTGGTATTTAGTGAATTTTTAAAAGCTTTTTTCACAAATTTTTTACTTTTTAGGTATATTTATGTTAGGTATGTCTAAAAAGTAAAAAAAAAAATTTGCTTAAAATATTAAAAAATTCAGTAAAAACAAAAAAACACAGCAAATAAGAAAGTAGAATTTTCTGAAAAGTGTTTTTAAAAAAATGGAACCAAGCAAGCTAATGGGTTGTTGTTTGATTGCTTATGTGCGAGATAAGTTGTTTTTTTTTCCAGTAACTACAGTTTTATGGGTCGTAACGTTATGTGTTGTGTTTTAATTTACCACATGTGTGGAGTTTGTAGTGTTGTTGTTGTGTTCGTATAGGCAAACTGGTACGGTTGTTCGCCTTCATCAAGCCTTCACATTTGCACAGTTGGTTGATGGTGTATGTGAAAAGTTTGATAGCTTGGTGCCAGGGTCGATGTGTTTCTTGTTCATTATCCCCGGATACAAGAAGTTTGTGGTCCATTGATTTTTTTATAGCACATACATTTTTGGTTTATTTTTGTTGAATGCGTTGGACATAACATAATTTATTTTTTAGTTGACATTGATTTTTTGATAGCACAGTGATTTCATGCCCCATTGCCGAAGGTTATGGTTTTGTTTGTTAAAACAATATTACAAATTTGGAGACGCAAAACTGCTTTGAAATTATGCTCGGAACTTTGCCAACGTGGTCTTCTTTTATTTTGGTTTGCATTGTGATTGAAGTGGATATTAATTTATGTTTGTATGATTTATTAGGTTGATGGATTGGATGTTAACGATAGCACGTCGGGTGGTGTTTGTGCTAAACGTAACATGTCTCGACTTGGGGTACTTAATTCCCTGAACCGCAATGTGTTGTAGGCTTAGTCCGATGTGGGCCTTTTTTTTTTTTGGTTTGCATTGCAATTGAAGTGGATGCTAATTTAAATTTGAACGAATTATTAAGTTCTTGGACTGATTTGAACGAATTATTAGGTTCATGGAAAGGATGTTGGCAACAACAAGTTGGGTGTTATTGGTGCAAAACGTAGCAGTCATCGTGTTTGGTTACATCATTCCCCGAACTACAAGTTACTACACAATCATTCCAACGTGGACTTCTCTTTTTTATTGGGTTTGCGTTTTGATTGAGAATGGATGTTAATTTAAATTTGTGCGACACGTTATTGTAATGGTTGTTAAATTTGTACGACATATTATGTGTGTGTGTCAATTTCCGACCACACTGCCAAATTAGTACTTAGCTGGAAATCTTGGCGAGAATAGATTAAGCGAAACGACACGCAATGAGAAAGAAGAGATTAAGCGATGATTCGTCCACCCGGGGGCACTCCAACGATCAAGTCAGTTATCTCTCAAAGATAGCAAAAATGCTTAACTCACTATTCAGAATATAAATTGCGTACCTTAGACCCATGGGGGTGCCTCTCTTTTATAGCCAATACAATCCTAGTCCCAATAGAAGCCTAGCTCTAGTGGACTTAGGATTACTGCTAATCTTAGACTCCTAGTAGGATTGGGATAAACTCTCTAAGAGTCTTATTTTTACCCAAACTGAAGTCTTCTCTCTTTTTAGGACTCTTGTCCCTTATCCATTTATCCCGAATTCTGGTATTCTTGCAGATAACCTCGGCGTCATGTCCAGGACACGTGGCACC
Source organism: Camellia lanceoleosa (assembly GCA_025200525.1). NCBI lineage: Eukaryota > Viridiplantae > Streptophyta > Magnoliopsida > Ericales > Theaceae > Camellia > Camellia lanceoleosa. The sequence goes on along the minus strand of CM045763.1, from coordinate 168,930,018 downwards.
TCGACTGACACTTCGGTGCCACCACGGCCACGTGTTGTCACTAAAAAATTATGTCCCCACAACTGCCCCCTAGGTTCTATTACCTCGGCATACTGAGGTGATGGAACCTATATCATTTCTTCCATCTTGCACGTCGGTTAAGCTCGTTTCAACATTTATTACCGAAGTCATAACTTGTCGGCTCAATATGTCCAAGACCTATAGCCTGCTTTCACCAATGTCTCAGAACCATTTACCAGGTTTGTTCAAGTTCCTCAGCTGAGATCATTCTCCAAGCCGAGGTACTGCTCCATTAAATCAAGAACTTCAAGAGTTTTCTTCACGCGTGTGAGCTGTCACGCACAATATTTCAACCGTTTCTGCCACGCATCTTTCCCCTACTGAGCCGTTCTCGACATGCGCCATCAAGTTGCGTTGATTTTTACGTACGCCGTCTGACACGTTCGCCGTCTTAGGCACATTAATTGCCTTTATGCTGCCATTTTGAGTTTTAACAAAAACCTTTCCCTCTCTCTTCGTCGCTTCACTTTTGCCTCCTCATTCTCGCACAAACTCTTTCTCTCTCCTCTCCCAAATCCGCCATTGCTCCACACTCTTCAAGCTCTGTTACCACCGCTATTCACCTCCTCTGGTGAGGCTCTTGCTGATGTTCTCCGTTCGCTACCATCATCTGACTCCGGCGTACTCAACACCGGCTTCATTTTTCTTCAGTGAGTCATTGTTTCTTTTCCGATTTAACCACTTGTTTTAGTTTCTTGTTCCTCTTTAATGATGTCCACGGTTTTGCTTGCCGCCTATGCAATCGTGCCCATGTATTGAACATGTTTGTTTCATGATTCTGTTTATGCCAATCCATTTTTGAACATACACACACTGCCTACATATCTGTTGATTTCTGCCACTGTCCTTGGCCTCACACATCTGCACAAACTTTATCACTGTGTTCTTGATGACTCATCGTTGTTCTTGATTCTGAATCACATTCCTGTTTCTGTTTGCCGTGTTTTTTCCAGATTCTTGCTTTCAATCTTCTCTTGCCTAGACTTAGGTTTGGAATTTGCCTATAGAACTTACGAACCTTAGGAAGAACTGACACAAATTCCCCTTAGATCCATACAAACTCTTACCATAGTACAATTTTAGGTTTTAGCCGAGGTCCCTCAAACCCTTTCAAGACACTTCCTTTTGAAATCCAACACCTTTAATCAAGCCGACGTCATGGGTATGTGGAAGCACAGGGTAGACACCCCGACCAAGTTGGAATATTTTAGGCAGGAGTTTTCCATTCTTGCCGACGTTCATCTCAAGTTGGCAGGAGAGGATGACTCTATTATGCCCACGGATGACTCCATGCCCTTCATTGTTGTAACTTTCATAGAGTGTGGACTTAGGCTCCCACTCAACATCCTCTTCCGAGAAATCCTTCATTACTATAAGTTCAACCTAATGCAGCTCGCCATCAACTCTTACCGAGTTATCAACGGTATAATAGCCTTAGCCAAACAAGAGAGTGCTAGGGTAACTTTAGCCGACATCCAATACTGCTACACCATGTGTGGCCTCAAGTTAGAGAAAGGCTACATTTACTACCTTAAACCGAGGTCCACAGAGTACAAAATTGTTGCCGACCTCCCAGACTCCAATAAGGGAGTTGGGGACGTTTACTTCATTGTCTCGGGGAGCTAGGAGTTCGCTCCAGATGAGGACCTCCGCCTCTACCCTCTTAGCCGAACAGTTTTCGTAGAGGGTAATGGTAAGAGCCCAATGTTAATACTTGTCTTTAAAGTCTTCAATACTTTGTTCTTTATACGTTCTAACGTTTGTTTTTCTTGCAGCTCTTTCTTAGCTGGCAAAGGATTTCCGCAAGTCCTTCTTCCACAGCAAGGACTTGAAGAAGCTACTGGACCTGCTAGTTCACAAGCGGAGAGCCCCTTTGCTACTCAACTTCATTCCCAATTACAAGTCGGTTCTTCCCGATGTTCCAAAGAAGAAGAAGAGTCAGTCTCCTCCGTCTGCCACTACTCCTCCTACAACTTCATTATCTCAGCCAGATTAGGGGTCAACCTCTGATCCAGCAGAGCAGTCATCTACCTCGACTCCACACAACTGATCCCACCATCTCAACGCCGTCGACGACGCCGAACTGTTTTCGCTGCTGAGATGGGCCACAAGAAAGCAATCGTTAAAGATCTCTTGGCCGACATCTTATCCACCGTCGATGCCCAACCAGCGCAGTCCCAGCCTCCACCAAAGTCAAAGTGTGACAACCCTCACCTCTGATTAGTGCTAATCTGTGATTAAGCATGATAAGTGACTGATTAGAATGAAATCCTGAATTGATTGTAGGAGTGTATTGTTTTAAATGCATTTCTATCTGTTTGATTTCTGAATGAATCTGTTCGTGTTTTAATTTCGAACTGCGAATTGAAGGTCTTATCGGTGACCGAATCTAAAATTGATTAGTGTTATATGCTAATTAGGATTTATGTGATTTTATGGTAGATTTAATTAAAATTTGATTTGGAATGATTAATTAGATTAAATAAAGTTAAATTACATTAGTTTGCTTTTACTACCATTTTGCCATTGAGTGGCTTGACTCTTTAACCAACCCTTATTACACCTCATACACATTTGATATATCATTTTGCTCATCTTCTTGCCAAAATCGTGAGAGAGAGGGAGATAGGAGAAACTTGACTTCATTTGAGAATTGGCTTGGAGAATTAGAAGAATTGAAGAGGTTTTGCAAAACTGAGCTAGAATACTTGGAATTCAAGACCTAAGGTAGAGAATACACCTTCTTACTTGTAAATTTAAGTTGCATCTTGCATGGATCATGGAATTTGGAGTTTAAAGTCAAGAATTGGTTTAAAGAGTTGAATTGAGAATTAATTCATGCATGCATGTACATATTCTTGAATTTTGAGGTTGTCTACATGAGAATTTCTACATGCATGTTCATGTTTTTGTTATCGTCCATGAATTCACTTTGGTTTTGAGCTTAATCTTGCATTTGATCAAGTTTTAGAGCACTAGAGTTCGTAAGAGGTCATGCATGTTATGTTTTTACATGATTCATGAAAGTTCCTTTGAAATTGTGTGCAATTGTCTCACATTTGGGCTTAATTTTACAAAATTGATCTTCAAAACATGTTATAGTATGAGTTTTCAAGTGTTTTCCAGAAAATGGGACCAAAAGGTTGAGTTTTGATGTGTTGAATACTTGGTTTGAGCTTGGGAGGCAAATCTGAAAATTCCAGATTTTGGCTTCCACGCTCGAGCGAAGGATTCCACGCTCGAGCGACCATCTTTTGTTCAGAGCTCCACTCGAGCGAAGGAATGCTGGCTTGAGCGTAGATTGCAAGCTCTCAGGTTTTTTGCGTGTGCAGACACACGCTTGAGCGAAGGAACCTACACTCGAGCGAGGACTGTGTCTCATGCTCGAGCGAGCATCGAGCGGAGATTTTCCACATCCAACACTTTTTGCATTTTTACAGACCGCTCGAGCGAGGAAGTCCACGCTTGAGCGACCCCTCTGTTTTGGAAAGCTCGCTCGAGCGTAGAAAGCCACGCTCGAGCGAGACTCTTGTTTTCTGAAAAATTCTGAAAAGTGTTTTAAAGTGCATTTTCGCATCCTCATTCCATCCTAGGCATTCCTAGGCCATGTTTAAGGTATCTTAATAAGGATAATGTTATAGAACCACACCAGTATAGTTAGGGGCTAAGTTATTAATCTCGAGTGTGTGTTCGTTCTGCAACTGTAGGGTTGGCATCCGAGGACGCTCGTTAGCTTGTCTATAGCCCAGTGCTCTATGAGTAACAATGTTGTAAAGATATGTTCAATTATGATTATTTTCTGAATGATCAACTGTTCTGCTTACTGAAACGTTATTGTTTAATGAATGAATGTTTGTCCTATTTGTAAACTGTATTCGTGGCATCTATAGCAATTTACTATTATTGTACTATTACTGCTACTATCACAGAGATCTCTGTCGGTTTCTGTGTTTGGAACCACTACTGTTTACCGTTATGATGGCCATCAACTGACTATTGGGTCTGTTAAGACCTACTATACTGTTTTGCTGATGGATGTACCACATATGACTATTATGGTTCTAAATGATTGATTTACTGATGCAATTGACTGTTTTAATTACTGAAAGGACATTCATTCTTAACCTCTTTACGCATATGTTATTCACTGGACTTTAGCTCACTGTTTATATATAAATGTAGGCGTCCAGGCACCGGACCTAAGCTAGGAGCGTCAGGCTAAGCTCTTGTTTTGTTAAGCTAACCACTGTGCCTTACTTCGAGGTTCCAAGTTCGTTCAAGCTAAGGCTGTTTTGGGGTGTCTCAGTTTCACCCTTTTGCCTCTGATCTGTATTTAATGTTTAAGACTTGACTGTACAGTTATAGGTAGGGATTTGGTCCCTAACATGGATATTTGCGTATATGTTACATGTACATATGTTTGGGTTATCAATGTGGCATGTTTATAAAAAGTCTTTTTGCATCCAGATTGTCACAGCTCATTGGACATCTTTTATTTATTGTTTTGGCTTCCGCCAGCCCATTTACTCTGTATTACTGTCATTACTGTTAAGTAGGCCTTCGGTAATCACGGATTACTGGCCGGTTGTGATGCTAAACCCATAGGGGCGGGTTTGGATCGTGACACAAAAGCCAAAAGATTGAAGAAGGCTCAGTGTCACGACCCAAACCCGGCCCTATGGGTTTAGCACCGTAACTGGCCAATAATCCGAGATTACCAAGGCCCATCAACAAGAATGTCTGCTTAAACAGAGTATGAACTGGCGAAGCCAATACAAGAAATAACTAGTGTCCATTGAGTGAAAATCAGATGCCAAAAACATTTTTCATGCATTCATACAAAGATGCCTATACAATCATATACAATCATTCGATGCGGGAACCTAATCCTCGATAACAAGATCTGATAAAAAGAGATGCCTATATACGATAGTACAACACAGTAAGGTGACCGATAGGGGACACAATAACAGCCCAAGCCATAGCATGGCAACGGAACCTCGCAGTGAGGCACATAGGCAAGCTTGACAAAATGGGACCAACCCACGCCTCCCTCCTCCTCCGTCAGCCGAGAACCTACATATATATATAAACAATGAGCTAAAGCCCGGTGAATAACTTAAAGCGTAAGAGGTTATGAATGAATGTCCTTGCGAATGAAATCAGTTCATTAAACAAGATTATCCTTCAAGATTTCACCAATCACCACATGTGGTACATCCATTAGCCTATAAACAAGAGGTCCAAAGGACCGGTCTTAGCGAACCAACAAAGAATGATGGCCATCAACAAGAACAAGATGGTTCCACAAGGAACTGACAGAGCTCGTGATAAGATCAATGCTAAGGATGCCACAATACGATTAAGAATACAGACATACATTCATTCAAGAAACAATATCATTCAATAACGATTCGATTCAAGATTCAAAAGATAAACATTTTGAACATATCTTTACACAATTGTTACTCACAGATTGGGCTAATAGCAGCCTAGAGCGTCCCCAGAAACCAACCCTAAACAGTTAACAAATAGAACACACACTAAGTTTAACAGTTGGGAAGGATGATAATTAAATCCCTAAATTTCCTCGGTGTGGTTCTATGTCTAAATCCTCATTAAGATGCCTTAAACTAGGCCTAAGAATGCCTAGGATGGGATGAGGATGCAAAGATGTGCACAGAAATCAATTTCAGAATTTTCAGTGAAACAAGGCCTCCGCTCGAGCGCAGGTTTCCCCGCTCGAGCGGACAAGCAAACAAAGGTCCCCGCTCGAGCGTAAATTCCATAGCTCGAGCGGACTGATGAATGGTGCAAGATGCTGGATGCGCGATTTCTCCGCTCGAGCGTGAAACACTCCGCTCGAGCGGACTGTAAAACAAGTCGAAGAAAATGCTGGGAGCATGAATTCCGCCGAAGCGGCACTTCTCGCCGGCGGACATCAAAATCTGAAAACCTGGTTTGTGTTCCAAGTTCAAAACTCAAGTTTGATGCTCCCAACTCGATCCTCTTGGGCCCATTTTCTGGAAAACTCTTTCAAACACATAGAATAACACGTTTTAAAGCTCAATTTAAGAAATCAAGGCCCAAGGGTGTCTCAATTAAACTCAATTTTCAAACCCATTTCAAGAACACTTTCAAACATGCAATGCATGAGCTTTAAACCAAAATCAAGCTTCAATCCTTGCTCAATTGAGCTCAATAGTTGGAAAACAAAATGAAAACATGGACTTAAGCTTAAACATGGACATGCATGTATAATTCTCCAAGAATTTAACTTCAAAATACACCAAGACGGTCATGCATGCAACAATCAAGCTTCAATTCAACATTCTTGAACTTAAAACATGGCTTAGCTATACAATGATGCATGAGACATGCAAGAATTAGCTTACACACAACATTAAGAAGGCAAAATCCTTACCTAAGTCTCAATTACAAGGTTTATGAGCTCAATTAGCAACTACCCTTCAATTTCTTCAAGTATACAAGCCAATTTCCTAGTTGATTTCACAATTCTCTCATTTCTCTCTCTCTAGTCGATGGAACTCTCAGTTCTTGGCTGAGGAAAAGTTTTCTCTAAGTGTATAAGGTGCATAAGGCTCAATATAATTGAATAAACAAAGCTCCACTCACCATGGCAATTTGGTAAATAAACCAAACTCTTCAATTAATCAATATTTAATCTAATTTAATCATTCCTAATCAATTTTCAGATAATTATACCACTAAATCACAAATATTTTACTGATCCCAAAACACTAAACGGTTTCTAATTCGGCCGCCGATAAGGCCTTCAATTGGTAGTTTAAACACATGAATTCAAACAGATAATCAATCAATCAAACAGATAGAAATGCAATATAATAGGTAAACTTATTCAATTTCAGTTTCGATTTCAATCAGTCCATTCGGTACTTTAGTCACTTCACTTATCAGTCATTATCGATTCGGTTTAACGATGTCGATCGTAATTGATGGTTGTCGGTGTCGATCGAGGGTTGCCAATTTCAAAATTGGCTAAGAGTGAAAAGACCTCTTCGGTCGCCAACAAGAGGCCCGTCGAAGCTGAGCTATCCCAATTAACCCGGTCAAAAAGGCCGAGGTTCGAGTTTGCCACAACCTCGGGGTCCATGAAACTAGATGCCCCTTGGGCTCCCTCAATTACCATCGAGGACAAGCCGATGAAAGCGGGCGATAGCGCGACTGACCTCGAAGTCGGTGTCGCCCTCTCTACGGCTTTACTCCTCCCAAACGATCTAAACCGAAACACTGAAATGAGAGAGTACGAAAACTTCGCTCCAATGCTCCAGCATTCTGTTCAAGTAAGTGTTTCACACTTGGTATTTTTCTTTCTCTATTCCTTCATACTCAGAGAATTTTACTATTTTGTTTTGTTCATTTTCTTTCAGGCGATCCAGCATGCCCATTCCTTCTCTATGCAAGCTTTTGAAATGAGGAAGGAGTTGGCTGACAAGATTTGGGAGGTCTCTAGTTTGCAAAAGACCATCAAAATGACTGAGACTAAGGCCTCGTTTGGGGAGTGGCTATTTTAGCCAAAAAGTCAAAAAGTTACTAAAAATTGTCACATCACCTCTCTATTTTTTTGCACATCTTTCGTAAAAAGTCAAAAAGTTAGTAAAATAGCCTGCTCCCAAACGAGGCCTAAGATGAAAACTTTATCCGACCAGGCCACGGCGGCCATTAAAGCCAAAGACGAGGCCGAGGAAAAAGCTGACGCTGCCGAGGCTATTGCCAAGGTCCTCGCGGCTGAAAAGAAAGAGGCTGAGACAAAGATGGCCGAGCCCCAAAAGGAATTTCAAGATGCCTTGGCCACAAAAGCTGCTGAGATCAAGGCCGCAGATGAAAAGGCATACAATGAGGGGGTAGCCGATGTCACGGCGGACTACAAAAGTCAGGTGAAGCAGGCATGCAACAAGGGTTTCACCCTTGGTTGGATGGCTACTCTAAAAAGGCTTGACGTCCTCGAGGACTCCCTCCTCAAAAATGCCAACGTCCTCGCCTTTCCATTCCCCCCTACTCCAAGCCAATCCGAAGACAATTCTGAGTCTGAGGAGGAAGCTTTGGTGAGGAAATCGAAGGAAGTTACTGGGGCCAAGTCTTAGACTTGACTCAAGACGAGAATGGTGAGGTCCTCAAAAGTGACACTCCTAAGAAGACAACATCAGACGTGTCCATTGCCGACAAGAGCATCGACCAGACTCTTAAAGAGATCGATGCCGAGCTCGCTGCAGAGAAGGACGCCGAGAGTAATTCTCAAATATCTTCGAAGCCCCATCCTACTGTTGATGCCCAATAGTCTTGGCTTTTTGTTTTGTACTTAGTACTTTGTCTTACTTTTTGAATCAATGTAAGCTTGGATCTGGCCGAAGTGCCACTTTTGTAATTTCTGAACAACTACTCTTTTGGTAGGCCGAAGTGCCCTCTTCATTTTGAACTGATTCTTCTGAATGCAGTACAATTTCCTTTGTATGACTCTTGTATGATTCTATACTTAGAATAATTTTGCATGCTTTCAAGCATACACCTTATCTGTGTAATTTCCTCGGGGTCATATGCCTCGGTTATACAAACCAATGGTTTACCTCGACAAGTACATAAGTACTTCTTTTAATACAACCTTGGTCTTAACTTGTAAATTTTTCTAGAAAATCTTAACAAGTGTTTAGACCAATTTTCTTTTAGTCATAACTTCGGTTTAACTTCAACTTGTAAATTTTTCACAAATTTCAATAAGTGTTAAACATAACCTCAGTTTAACTTCAACTTGTAAATTTCTCACAAATTTCAACAAAATGTTAAACATAACCTCGGTTTAACTTCAACTTGGAAACTAAAGTTTCAACAAGCATTAAACATGGTCTCAGTTTAATTTCAACTTTTAAAGTTAAGTTTCAACAAGCGTTAAATATGACCTCAGTTTAACTTCAACTTGTAAACTTAAAATTTCAACAAGCGTTAAACATAACCTCAGTTTAACTTCAACTTGTAAACTTAAGATTTCAACAAGCGTTAAACATAACCTCGGTTTAACTTCAACTTGTAAACTTAAGTTTCAACAAGCGTTAAACACGACCTCAGTTTAACTTCAACTTGTAAACTTAAAATTTCAACAAGCGTTAAACATAACCTCGGTTTAACTTCAACTTGTAAACTTAAGTTTCAACAAGCGTTAAACATGACCTCAGTTTAACTTCAACTTGTAAACTTAAATTTCAACAAGCGTTAAACTAATTTTAGTTTGTAAATTCTACCTTTCCAAGAACCATTTCCCGACTCTCTGCCCCCTAATGTGAACTTAAGTTCCACTTGGGTTCTCATTATGCATGTATTCTAGAGACATCGTCAAGTATCTTATCAGTCACAAGTGTAAAAAAATAAAGCTGAAACTTTATTATTACTTCGGCTAATAACAAAGAACAAGAAAGTCTAATGATAAAAAAATTTCAGATTGCAAGTATTCTAGGGTCTTGGTAGCTCTTTGCCTTCGTAATCCTCAAGCCGATATGCCCCATTGCCCAATACCGAGGTGATTCTATAGGGTCCTTCCCAATTTGGGCCAAGCTTGCCCTTTCTAGGATTCTTCTTGTTGCCGACGACCTTTCGCAGGACGAGGTCATCGACTTGGAACTCTTGTGGGTTCATCTTCTTATTATAAGCCCTAGTAAGCTGCTGCTGGTATGCCCCTAGCTGTATTGCTGCTTTCTTCCTTTTTTCTTCTAGCAGATCCAGATCTCGGGCTATGAATACATCATTAGTGCCATTCGCCACTCCCTGGATTTTGATCCCTAGGATACCGACCTCCAGAGGAATAATTGCTTCTGCGCCATAAGCCATGACAAATGAGGATTCTCCAGTTGATCTTCTCGGCGTAGTCCAATATGTCCATAGTACACTGGGCAATTCATCTACCCATTTTTCTTTTGCTGCTTGCCGCCTCTTCTTAATCCCATCTAGGATAACTTTGTTGGATGCTTCTGCTTGTCCATTGCTTTGAGGAAAACTTGGGGTGGAAAAATAATTCTTGATTTTGAACTTGGCATAGAAGCTCTTGATTAGCTTACTGTCAAACTGTGTGCCGTTGTCAACTATTATTGCTTTTGGGATTCCAAACCTGGTGATGACGTTCTTCCATATGAATTTCTTTATATCCACATCCCGAATCTTGGCAAGGGATTCAGCTTCTACCCACTTAATGAAGTAATCTGCCGCTACCAGCAGGTACTTCCTTTGTCCAGTTGCTTGAGGTAGTTTTCCGACAAGATCCATGCCCCATTGGGCAAATGGCCAAGGACTGGATACTGGGTTCAAGCTGGCTACTGGTTGATGTATCAAAGGTGCAAACCTTTGGCACTTCTCACACTTCTTCACATAAGTTTCGATATCTTTCTGCATATAGGGCCACCAGTACCCCTGAGTAATGGCCCTGTGGGCAAATGACCTGCCCCCAGCGTGACTTCCACATATTCCTTCATATGTCTCGTATAGAAAATCTTCAACCTGTGCAGGATACACACACCTCAGAAAGGGTCTAGTAAATGATCTTCTGTAGAGGTGTCCGTCTGGGGTCAAACTGAATCTTGCCGACTTCAGTCTGATCTTGTGTGCTTCTTTTCGGTCATCGGGCAGCTTCCCGTCTTTAAGGAATGCTATTATTGCATCTATCCAACTTGGTCTCATCTCCACACACATTGATTCGCGCTCTGTGTTTAGTGGTTCTATGATTGGACCGGGCAAGTAGTCAACCATTATCGTCTTTGCCTTTCCAGGTTGTATTGCACTAGCCAGGTTGGCCAGGGCATCAGCGATCATTATCATCTCGCTAACTTTCTTTGTAGTGGTAATTTCAAACAAGGCCACCAATCTGCCGACCTCCTTTACATAGGCCGACATCCTTTCATCTCGCCTGCGAACTACTTTGTTATGCAGTTGACTATAATGAGAGTCACGAAGACTATCACCTTATCTCGCTTCTCATCGCTATCGCCAGCTTTTAGTCCTACTTTTGCTTCATTGTTTGAGGCCTTGAACTCCAAACGAATGGATTGTTCTAGTATCTGTCCATCTGGAGATACCAGTACCACTCCTGCCCCCGCTCCTTGTCGGTTTGAACACCCATCTACAAACAGTCGAAAGGAGTCGCTGATGTAAATGCTGTAGGGCCTGAGTTTTTCTTCCTTCCTTTGTTTCGTTGCCCTCGGCTGGGCTCCTCTTTGTTCACTTGGACATCGTTTACCTCGGCTCAACGGAGCCCGATATACAATGGCTCCTAGTGTGAACTCGGCCACGAAGTCGGCCAAAACTTGGCCTTTGATTGCTGTTCTGGGTCTATATTCCAGGTCATACTGGCCCAACGCCACTGCCCATCCGCTATTCGCTGTCGGATCTCCCTCTGTGAGGACTTCAAAGGATGTTCAGTTAGCACCACAATTTTGTGGGCTTGAAAGTAATGGTTCAGCATCTTTGAAGCCATTACTAAAGCCAGTGTTAACTTCTCCAAGGGTAAATACCTGGTTTCTGCATCAGCCAGGGTTTTGCTTACTTAGTAAACAACCCTTTGTTCCCCTTTTTCTTTTCGGATTACCACTACACTTACCGCATGTTCCGAAACTGCTAAGTACAGGAATTGCTCCTCTCCAGGTTCTGGATTTGAGAGAACTGGAGTCGTGGTCAAATACTTCTTCAAGTTGGCCAAGGCGACTTCGCACTCTTCTGTCCATAAGAAGTCTATGGCCTTTTTCACTAAGCTGAAGAAGGGTTTGCATTTGTCAGAACTTCTGCTTATGAACCTATTCAGGGCTGCAGGCCTTCCAGTCAACATCTGTACTTGCTTCGCCGATGTTGGGCTTTTTAGTTCTAGGATAGCCTTGATCTGATCTGGGCTGGCCTCAATGCCCCTTCTGGTCACCAAGTATCCCAAGAACTTACCAGATCCAACTCCAAATGCACACTTCGATACATTGAGTCGGAGCCGATATGTTTTTAGGATGTCAAAGACTGCCTTTAAGTCTTCCAGATGGTCCTTAGGTTCCGTGGTCTTCATGACCATGTCATCGATGTATACCTCTACTATTCGGCCAATTAGGTATCTGAACATCTTGGTTACCAATCTCTAGTAAGTTGCTCTTGCATTTTTCAACCTAAAAGGCATCACTCTGTAGCAATACAGCCCTTTTGGGGTGATAAACACAGTCTTCTCCTCATCTGGGGGGTATATGGCTATCTGATGGTACCCCCTATAGGCATCCAAAAAGCTCATCCTTCCATGCCCTGAAGTGGTATCCACTAATTAGTCAATCTTGGGTAATGGAAAACTGTCTTTGGGACAAGCCTTGTTTAGGCTGGTAAAGTCTACGCAGTCCCTCCATTTACCATTCTTTTTCTTCAGCACCACGGTATTTGATAGCCATGTCGGGTAATTTACCTCTCGAATGGCTTTGGCCTCCAGAAGTCTATCTACTTCCTCTTCCACTGCCTTAACATGCATCAACGTCGGTCTTCTTACTCGTTGGATTATAGGTTTGGCCGACCTGTCTACGTTCAGTTTATGGTAAGTGACCTCAGGTCAATGCCAGACATCTCGTAAGGCGTCTAGGCAAATACCTCAATGTTTGCTCTTAAGAAAGCCTCCAGTTCTTTTTCCTCTTCCTCGGCTAAGCCCGAGCCAAGAAGGAAGAAGCATTCCTCATCCCCTTGCTGGACAAGGATTTTCTTTAGGGCTTCTTCACTCTTCTCGGTTGGCTCTTTACTGACGTTATCTAGGACTTCCACGTCCTCATTTTCGATCTCTACTGTCTCTAGGTCTCATATGCTGCAAGTGGATTTCATTGCCTCTATGGAGCAATTCTTTGCCTGCAGCTGATCCCCTCTGACCTCCTCTATCCCATGCTCTGTTGGGAACCGCAATAGCTGATGCAATGTTGAGGGAACAGCTGCTATTGCATGCAGCCATGGCTTTCCCAAGATAGCATTGTAGGGGGAGGGTGTGTCAATTATGGTGAATTCTGTTTTTATCTTTTTGGTGCCAGTCTGCACCTCCAAGCTTGCTGCTCCTAGTGGCCACGTCGGCGTTCCATTGAACCCGACCATTGGGCTATTGGATTGCTCCATATTGTCTTGGTGAAGGCCAAGCTCCTTGTAACACCTGACATACATGATGTCACAAGAGCTGCCTTGGTCAATTAGGATGCGCTTCACTTGGCACTCCTCAACCTGGAGGGATACTACCAAGGCATCGTTATGTGGATGCTGCACCATCTCAAGGTTAGCTTCAGTAAAGGACACTACTGGTCCCTTGCACTTCTCGGCCCGAGGTCTTTTCTCCCGGACCTAGTATACATGCTGCAAGTGCTTTACCTTCTGGGTCTCCCCCCGTATTTCGTTTTCGTTGACCTTCGAGTGAATTACATTAATTACCCGAGGTCCGCTTCTTGATTCTTTGTCTTTGGGAGAGGTAGAGTTTCGAGGTAGTCTTGCCTGCTCTTCCCTTGTCCTGGCTTCATCTACAAGGTCCCTTAAATGGCCTTGCCTTACCAAGTCTTCTAGGTGTGCTTTCAGGGCTCTTCAACCTTGAGTCAGATGCCCATCTTCATTGTGATAAGCACAATGCTTACCAAGGCTACTTCCCATAAACTCTCCTAGTACCCTTGCTGGTGCTTTGAAATAGGGCTGGGTTCGGATTTTATCCAAGACTTTGTGAATTGGAATTCGGAATACAGTTGTGACTGCATGTGCAGCCCTCAGTCCTATCTCTTGTTTGTTGGATCCATTGTTACCTCGGCCTCGCTTCGCTTGTTTTGTCTCCTTAGTCCCTAGCGTGTCTTCCTTGGCTCCGGCATGTTTCTCAATTCTGGCCATGAGCTCTTCCATGCTTTTTGGCAATGTCTTTGTCAATGACTTTCGTAGTGGACAATCATCTTTTAGGCCATTCTTGAAAGACACAACCGCCACCTCTTAGTTGCACTCGGGTATTCGGTTGAATACCTCATAATACCTTTTGGCATAGACTCTTAGGCTTTCGTCCTTGCCAATTTTCAGAGCCATCAGGGCATCTGTCCTTAACGGCTATAGTTTGTTTGTCATAAACCTGGCCACAAACATCTCGGCCAAGCCTTCCCAGGTTTTCACAGTTCCTTTCGGCAACTTGTGAAACTAGTCTGATGTAATTTCTCCGAAGGATGAGGGGAACACCTTGCAAAGCAACGGCTCAGTCTTGGTGTATAATGCCATCGAGTTCAGGTACAAACTGATGTGAAAGTTGGAGTCCGACTTCCCATCGTAGATCTGGAATCTCGGCATGCTAAACCTCTTCGGGGCTTCGAATTTGTCCAATTCTACCGAGAATGGCATTCTCGGCTTGACCGGGAAGGTTACCTCGGCATCTTGTTGCCTCCTCTGTAGGTAATCCCTTAGGTCCTCTTTCGTCCGACCAGGAGCTCGGCTATCTCCTGACTTCAGCCTTTTAGGTGCACTACTCTCAGATTCGTTGTGAGCTCTCTTCGACTTTTCTCCATCAGTTGCGTCAAAGCACAACTCTTGCCTTTGAACATGCCGATGTTCTTTGGGGTCTACTTCCTTGGTGCGATGTGTCCTTTGAGATTCTTCCCTTCTCGACTCTCCTCATCCGACCTCCCTTGAAGGCCGGTGAGAGTGTTTTTCGCTCCTGGTGTCTTTGGGGGCTCTGAGGATTGTTTTCGCCTCCTTCGTCATTGGTCATTGGAATCGGCGTGTCTGCGCAAGCAGTGGCTGCATGGCGTTGTTTTGCATCACGAAATTGACGACCGATTGCAGGTCTGCTAATTTGTTCGCCATTCCCTTCATCTCTTCGTCCCTCCATAGCCATCTATCTTTCCATACCTGGAGGTTATCTTCGTTATAGTACTCGTTTTGGTCTAATTTCTTCAATACGTCACCCTCCTGGCCGACGTCTTTTCCATCGTGATTCTTATCACGAGTCTCTTCATTGTAGTTGTCTCACTCGTCGTCAAGGTCAATAGGTTTTCCATTCCCAGTAGGAGTGTCGTCCCCAACCTTCACTTTTTGTCGATCGTTGGCCATCTATTCTCCTTTTTTTCCCATGGACGACGCCAAATTGTGTGTGTCAATTTCTGACCACACTGCCAAATTAGTACTTAGCTGGAGAGCACTAACAGAATAGATTAAGCCCGAACGACCTGCAATAGAAAGAAGAGATTCCGGCGGTGGTTTGTCCACCTGGGAGTACTTCGACGATCAAGTCAGTTATCTCTCAAAGATAGCAAATTTGCTTAACTCACTATTCAGAATATAAATTGCGTACCTTAGACCCATGGGGGTGCCTCCCTTTTACAGCTAGTACAATCCTAGTCCCAATAGAAGCCTAGCTTTAGTGGACTTAGGATTACTGCTAATCTTGGACTCCCAGTAGGATTGGGATAAACTCTCTAAGAGTCTTATCTTTACCCAAACTAAAGTCTTCTCTCTTTTTAGGACTCTTGTTCCTTATCCGCTTATCCCAGATTTCGGTATTCTCGCAGATAACCTCGGCCTATCCGAGATCACCTCGGCGTCATGTCCAGGACACGTGGCACATGGGCTGACACTTCGGTGCCACCTCGGCCACGTGTTGTCACTCAAAAATTATGTCTTCACATTATGTTATTGTAATTGTTGTTTAACGTCACAAATCTCGTGCTTGTAATGAAGCACGATGTGTGTTGTGTGTGTTCAATGTAATGTCTTCGAACTTCATGATAGTGAATGGCCCATTGAGCTTCAACATCTTGTGCTTTGTGCACTTAACACCATTACAATTTTGATGTTTTATTTGTCAATGTGCAGATGTTTTGTATACCAAAAAAATGCTGCTAGTAATAAGTTGGCTTTGAGGTAGTTGGTATGAAATCCAAAGCCATATCCCACCCAAGCAACATTACAAAAAATAATAAAACCAACCGCAACACAATCATGAGTAGAAGAATGTGAACCTCCCCTCATAACATGAAAGATATTTGTGCAGTTTTTGGCTGAGTGATGGCGTGAACATATGGTTGCTTATTTAGAACGCAAATATCATAGCTCATTTATGAAAAATGCTAAACATAATGTTTGCGACCTAATCAAAGCGTAAAAAAGATTAGGGGGAAAAAATGTGTTCGTCATATTGCCATTAACAGAAAACACAACCCATTTGTCATAGCGCATTTTTTAGATTAGAAAAGATTTTGTTTCACGAGTGTAAACACAAATTTCGTATTCTACAATTAAGACGCGAAAGAAATGCATAAATAAATAATTTTATTAATTATAATAAATGGGTAAATTCCTCTATAGTTTGCTCTATTATAAAAGAGTGGATCCTCTGATTCAATCTCCGAAATGGGCGTAATTCAACGGCTATAAAACCTTGTTGTTAAACTAGACAAGTTGATGAATTTCTTCAAGTCTTCGAATGGAGAAACTTGGAGAAGAAAGGCTTGATCGAGGATTTGAACGAGTCTTGAAATGATCTTTTTGAAAAGAAAGACCAAATTTGCATTTGTAACTTGAAAGAATTGGCACAAGTTTGGAGTGCTTGATAATCCTTTCTTTTAAGTTTGAGGAACTTTTAGAGAGAATTTTAAAAAGAGAATTTGGCAGAGTCTTCAGATTGCTTAGAAGCTTGTAAGACCATTAGCCAAAAAAGTGTCTTCCTTTCCACCTAATGAGAGCCTCTATTTATAGGTTTAGGAGGGGAGGATTAATTTTGGAAACTCCAAAATTGACTCAAATTTCCAAGAAACAAGCAATTTATCTATTATAGAAATGATTTACATTGAAATTTGAATTTAAATTTGAGTTATTCCACCAAATTCTGATAACATATTTTTATAGGCCCCACACTTTTGGGTTGACCCAATTGTCAAAATAAATTCACTTTCTCTTTCGGTGTGACCCATAATTTAAAATGGGTTAAGATCCATAATTTTAGTAGGACCCACATCCATTTGAAAATTTTGACCATCTTAATTTTGATTAATCAAGAAAATTTATTTGTTATGATTAATCAGACGGTGATCAAGACATATAAAAATTTGAAGTGTCTACAGCGAGTACGGTGAAACGTTAAATAAATTGGAGTAAGGAAAAAATTGTGTTCGTTATGATGTGGTAAATGGGAAACAAACCCACATATCATAGCATATTCATGAAAATTGAAAACATTAAGGTCAAGGGCGGACCTAGGGCTGGGCATAGGTGGCTGCAGCCCAGCCCAAAATTTTAAAAATTTGTAGAAATTTTTTTCCGACCTAGCCCAGCCTCCCAGCCTCCCAACCTCTCCTAGCTCAGCCTCAAATAAGAGCCAATAGTTTTTTTGTTTGTTTTTTAGATAGGTAGCCCAATAGCTGCCAATACTTACCCAAAAAAATAGATCGGCAGCCTAATAGGTTTGTATTTGTTTATAGAACAAATCTTCCAAAACAATCCTCACATCTTCCAATAGATAGGCAACAACCCTCTCTTTTGTTGTCCCCAGTAGCTTCACTTTCTTAACATTTTTTTTAAGTGTAATTAACTAATTGTTTTCTTTCGTTGGTTGAGAACGGAATTGATTAACAATGGTTTAAAATTTTTTTCTTTATGCAACAAATATTATATTACTCTTAGTTTTTTTATGATACTGCCTTGTTCAATGTTCTATATTACTCT
Organism: Camellia lanceoleosa; assembly: GCA_025200525.1. Lineage (NCBI taxonomy): Eukaryota > Viridiplantae > Streptophyta > Magnoliopsida > Ericales > Theaceae > Camellia > Camellia lanceoleosa. The sequence goes on along the minus strand of CM045763.1, from coordinate 168,912,270 downwards.
TAATTTTTTTAACTTTGAAATATGTTAAAACTACCATTTGCAATTCAACGGGGGATGAGATTCTTGCCGATTGTTTGTCTCTCTACCTTGAATGAAACCTTACTTTGAAAATTGATCTAGATTTTGTAATAGATGAATTCGAATATTTAAAGACTCATCGAGTACAACTTAATTAGATTGTTTCTAATCAATAAATTTATATATTAATCTAGATTATATTATTAAATTTTCTTTTTTCTTATGTGGTTATACTTAAAATATATTGTATAATTTTATCTTAATATTAGCCTACCCCATCGACAGATCCTGGGTCCGCCCTTGATTAAGGTTCACAACTTCAGAGAATGTAAAAATAGTTCATGATACGATAAATCAAAAACAAGCCCACAATCCGAGACACAAAAATTAATCATAATGTGGTATGTCAAAATTGGCTTCTTGCATGTCTTCCTGTTGTGGTTGTCCAATTTTCTGTACTGACCACAATGAATACGTTGCACTACCTCACCCTTTAATGGAATTCTTTTCCATTTAGGCCTTCTAAACGGACGCTTCACCTTTGGTAGTGTGATCATGTAATCATTAGGTGTGAACGTCGATTTCTCCGCAGTTGGAATGAGATATATTGTTCCACTGTACAAAGTTTGAAACTCATTAATATAGTAGAACCTCTCAATTGAATCGTACATATTCCTTCCGCTGTTACGAAATGCGACAACAACATTGTAGACACCTCACTTTTGACTGCCCGCGAGACTCGGACGCTCGGTTCGGTGCACTCGATGATGAAAGTCGAATTGTGAATTGGCAGCTATTCAGAATCAATTAGGCATCTGAAATAACCTCATATCTTCAACGTTTACCTTATGGAGACCTGTGAGCCTTATTTTTGGACCTTTTCCTTTCATGAGCTGATGTTGAACCAAAAAAACAGGAGAGGCCATCAAGGCTCGGCCGTGCATTAGTGATGGCCGGCTATGGCTATGAATGGTCGGCCGGCCTTCGATGGCGATAAACACTATTCTGGGCGGGAGGCCGTTAGCGAGCCTTGACTCCTCTTTCTTCCATTGCAAGGCATCATTTGAGCTAACCTAGTTTCCTTACGCCACTACTACACACCATACACAGCCTTGTTTGATCATTCTAAAGCCTTGGTTGATCTTGAGGAATTGTAATTCAAGCTTGAGAGTGCATTGAATTTGAGTTTGAAACTCTAAAAGCAAGCTAGCTTCTTGAAAGGTATAAGCTTGCTTTCTCTTTCCTTGTTATCATTTTTTGTTCTTTACTCCATCATCCTTGCTATTTTGATTGTTTTTGAGTTTGTTTGAGGTGTTGGAGTTGAGTTTGAAGGGTTACCAAAAGGGTAGAAAGTAGAGATGGTCGCGGATTAGTTTTGTGTGGTTTACGGTTTGGTTTTGACCCGCCCGCATCTATGCGGTTTGGGAAAAAGTTAACCAGTTACCGCCCGTAGTGTGGGTTACGGTTTGTGCAGATAGGGTTTGCGGATGTGCAGGCGGTTGTGGGTGGTTTACGGTTTGGACTTTTTTTTATAAAAAATTATTTTTGAGCATTTTTTTCTCCTATCTTGTAAATATTTATTTTAGGTCATTTCTCCTAATTTTCTAACATGCTCAAACGTTAATAATTAATGAATTAAATCTTCAATCTTCATAATTCGTTTGACAAAAACAGATTCAATTGTTCAGAATCTAGACGAATTCCAAATCAAATTCAATTAAACAAAATTGGAATTTTCCAGCAGTGTCCATTGTTCAGGATTGATTATGAATGGGTGATCATCCTCTTCATAAAACTTTAAATGACTTAAAGATGCAGGTTGGACTATGCTTGTTGGAAATTGGCCTAGAGTTTTGCTTAATTTTCTGTAGTATCTTTGAAGACAAAGGAGCAGGCACTTCCTAGACAAAAATGCAGCCACTTCCTAAACAAAAATGTAGCCATCACCAGCAACCTAAAGGAACCAAAAAAAAAAAAAAAATTGGCTTCACATATTCGCATAGGTTTCCTTTAAAAGAATTAAGGCTTTAGATAATTTTAACAATACCAAATATATTACCACTTTCATTTCATGCAACAATAGCAAGAGCAAGCATACTGCATGTAAAAATACAGGATGGTCCAGGTTTTTTTTTTTAAAAAAAAAAAAAAATTATATATTCTAAGTGTAAGTGGGTTGTGGCGGGTGTGGTTCAAACCCGCAATCCGCCCGCAACCCGAAAACTTGTTATATTCCAAACTGCACCCTACCCTATTGTATTTGTGAAACCGCCCATACGTGTGCCGTTCGGATCAAGTAGGGCAGTTTGTGCAGGTTGGATAACCCTATGCCCAACCTTAGTAGAAAGAGCTTGCTCTTTCTACACCTTTATTTCATAACCTAAACTCCTCTCCTTTTTACTCTCTTTCCTTGGTATTCATACTGCTTTTTCAGATTTTTGAAAGGCTAAAGTATGTGGTTTTGAGGTCCAAAAGTGGAGGGATTAGCCACCTCCTCCTTAGGCTTGCTTACTAGCTTTAATTCTCTTTTTTTGCTTATTCTTTTTGAAAAATCTAGAAATTCCCTAGATATTGATTTGTGATTATGTATCAATTTTAAGCAGTATATAACAATCCCAATCAAACAATCAAGACAAATCAACACAACGATTTTACGTGGAAAAACCACAATTGGAGCGCCTCCAATTGTGATAGAAAAAACTATGGGCAAAAGCCACAAAACAATCCACTAAAAAGACAAAGGAATTACACAGGTATACTCTCAATTACCTAGCGAATCCAGGCCTGAATTGAACCAACCCCTATGTGCCTCTTCCAACCCCGTCTTCACCTCGGAATTGTCTTGTCCAACATTGAATCCACAACGCCGATGTTGAATCACGACGATGAATCACTCCAGAATCCACCAAAACTTCAAGCTCGAATTCTCTATAATCCACTAAAGAACAACACTCTTTTTTGTATAGAATAAACAAACAATCCTTTGATGTATACTCTTTAAACCATGAGTTGAATACTCAAACAAACATCAAAGAAAACTAGTAAAATAGCCCCAGATATAAACCCTAATATCCAAGAAGAAGATCTTGAGGCGTTCCCCTAGATTTTGACTGAAATACGTATTTATAGAAATCTGTTCCATGATCTCCGCTTGAGCGCCAGAAAGTCCGCTCGAGCGAACCTACGCTCGAGCGTAGGAAATTCCGCTCGAGCGGGAAAAACCAACTCGTAGTATTTTTGCAGGCGATCAAACTTCTAGAACCAAGGATTCTTCGCTCGAGTGGGGAATGTCCGCTCGAGCGGACAGGCAACTTCGAATGCATTTTTGCATTTTGCTTCGGGAGCGCTGCCCCTCGACCCCGCTTGGACGCTGCTCCCTAGACCCCCGCGAGCTGACCGGGCAGCTTGATCCCTGTCATAGTTAGCGAAGTGGCAATCTTGAAAGAATTAAACACCACAAACTTCTCTGCAAAGCACGATTCGGGTTGGATTCGCATCTAATAAACTCATAGCCTCACTAAAATAAAAGTGTGAAAACAAGTACAACTGAAAGGAGTTTTGTCAAATGAGATTGCCAAGAATAAAAACCTAGCACTTTTTTTGGTTTTTGTAGTGTAATTTCAGCACTGTTTTTAGCCTTTTAGGGGCTGTTTTAGGGTTGCCATGGCCTTTAAAATTGTTCCATGCTTTGGTTAGTTCATGTGTTGTCTCATAAATTGCATTCGTGGTTTATATTGTATTGTTCTAAGCATTACCTTGCTTTATTTCCATGTTAAGAGTCTCACTCTAACTAATCAATCAACCATCTATCATTTGTATTTGAGAATGATTTCAACCGATTGAGGTTGCTCAAAACATGTAAGAATGGCCTACACTTAATGGCTTAATCTCTTAGGGGATTCATTGTCAACGGTGTAGCCTTTCTCTCATGTTTTAGAGAGACCTCTCGTTTGACGTTATTTCTTGTTTAGATGACTCTTAACATCACATTTGGACAAATGGACTAATGAATAACAAGGCCTAATAAAATTGGTTTAAAATTTGGTTCAGCACACTTAAAGAAAATGGCTTGAAAAGCTTGAACTCGGCCAGACGTTATGCCAAGCTTCTTATGTCAAGTGCCATCATGCATCAATTCATGGTGTTTTTGATGTCCTTGAGGTGTTTCAACTTCCCTTCTTTGAGTTCATTTCATGACAAAAAGAGAGGGGTGGTCCATTTGCATTACATTTATTGATTTTGTCCAAAATCATGCCCTAAAGCATCAAGCAATTAATTGCTCATTGATGTCTTTAAGAATGATTCCATTATTTTCTTGAGGCCCTCCTATGATAGAGAAAGGTGGAAGGACAAACAGAGCTTGAAAATGCTCTATCTGCACTGATTTCACCTCAGAGCATAGAAATAGAGTTTGCACCAAATCAATGCACGGCCGACCCTCTATGGGCCCAGTCGACCATCAGTAATGCACGGCCGGCCATTGGTATATGGCTAGCAGTGCAGTTTTGCAGAAACAGAGGCAGTGGCTGAAGGTGAACAGAGGCAGTCTGGGGCAGACAGAGCAGCTTTCAGGCGATGCGCATGAAACCTCCATCCGTCTCCTTTGATATCCATATCAAATATGTTGCTATTTAATTGTTCAATTAGTTGTAGCTAATTAGTCGTGTTGTAATATTTAATTAGCTTAGCCTAATTAATTTATTTTAATTAGCTTAGATAGTTAGTATTCATTTCAAGTGTTATAATAAATTAGTTAATTAGTTTAGCTATTTATTCAAGTTTTGTAATAATTAGCTTAGCTTAGCTTGATTAGCTAGTTAGTTAGCGTTTATTCATTCGGACTCTCCTTCATGAGGGCGTAATGTTGTAATAAGTGTGCGTGCGTGTGTATGTCTTCTAACCCACATCTTTCTCCCTTTTATTTAATCGCTTTCGATGGTTAGATTAGGGACATGTTTCGATTAACATATCGCATGCTTGCATCCATTCATTTGTATTGCATGCACTGTCACGCCCCACTTTTTATTACTCGGATTTCCATTACCAAAGCTATTATAATAAATTTAATTTCAAAGATAGCATACAGAAGCTCATTATATATACAAGGAATATATAAGTAAGAATTCTCTTATTCGGATAAAAATGAATGCAACATGAATACACAATTAAATAAGTTGCCTGTAGGTTTACATCTTTATAGTAAAAGAAAGGGTTTAACCCTTTTACATCAATGGCTTTCCGCTTACACATAAAAGGCCCTGTGGCCAACAAATAAGGAAGATCCGCGACCTTGTAGCACATCTCGATATTCACCTGAAAAAGGATTAGCGACGTGGGATGAACATAAAGTCCAGTAGGGATCTCAACATGATCCTCAACAATAACAACTTACAGATAGCTATGATCATAAATGCTAATCTCATACCATATAAATAATGTGATATTTTATAACCAAAGTATACATACATAATTACTTTTCTCGAAAACGTTCAGTTTATTCAACAACACCAAGGTTCACTTTTACTACCCATTTCCCATTTAAACAATCATTACACAATAATCGTATTTTCCATTTGTGACAAAATAACACATAATATCCATTAATTTCTTTTTGTTTTTCTTCTTTTAAAAGCACGTTCCCCAAATCCGATTTCTTGACATTGTTCATACCCAATATACAACCCAAGTCTGACTCCACACATTCATCACATTCTCTATCTTAAACCCAAAATTTAATGATATACTTTCAATAAAATAATTTATGGTAAGAAACTCCCTCAACCACTCTCTAGCACGTCTGAATATACATGAACACATCTACTCAACATATATGACAATTCAACCTTACAAGATCATAATCATCATAACAAATGACACATATAGTCCAACTGGGACAACAATGATAAATAACCTCTGCTCTAGCTGTCCGAAGCATGGTAAGCCAATGATATATCTTTCCACAATGAAATGCCAATTTACCAGACGCCAACTGGAATATACATGAACACATCTACTCAACATATATGACAATTCAACCTTACAAGATCATAATCATCATAACACATGACACATATAGTCCAACTGGGACAACAATGATAAATAACCTCTGCTCTAGCTGTCCGAAGCATGGTAAGCCAATGATATATCTTTCCACAATGAAATGCCAATTTACCAGACGCCAACTGGAAGGGAATGGTACCTCTGCCAATTCTCCAGGCACTAGCTGGAAGGTAATGGTACCTCTGATTCTCAGCGCGTTACACATTTTTCAACCATCATTTCATACCACATTCATAGATAACACAAGTGTACTATAGACACATAATCATTTCAATATTCACAATGTCATCCTCCACCGATGACCAATGACAAAACCTCTAACAATGTATTAAACACATAATGCCATTAACCAATTCTCATGAAACTTTAGATCCAATTACAACAATAGTAAAATAAAATATATTTGTGATTCAATCTCAAGTTAATTTTTGAAATTTACATAGTGTTGGCGTTTCATTCTTCCATTTCAAAATCAATTACCTTATCCGTCCATAATAATATTCTCCACCATTTGCCTCAACCTATTTATTTCATTTCACAAGAAAAGTATGACCAACTCAATTTCCTTCAATTTAGATAAGGAATTTCAATCATGGCTAACAAAGTTAATATTTACTCAATTTCCATATAAGGGTAGTGTAACCCAAGAATATTCTAATCTCACGATTAAATCCCCTTTTTGACAATTAACAATTTATCAATTCGTTGTATTTAAACATAGTCAACCTAACACAATTTAATGCTCAAATCATGAGACCCAAATTAATCTTAAATCAATTATCAAATCATTAATCACATTTCTTAAATTCATAACATAATTATTCTAAAATTTTAACCCTTTTTTATCTATTAGGCATTATTGCAAAAATTAGGGCTTTAACACTCTCTAATCATGAATATGTTGAATCACACCCCAAGTTAACCCAACATCAACCAATCTCACACAATTTCTATCTCAACGCACAAATCTTAGGTTTTCTAACATGATTTTTGAAAATAAATCCATAACAACATGGTTTTTATGCAATAAAAACCTACCACATGTCTATCTATAATAGAGGTGTTGAAAAAAGATCAAAGAAATCCCCACCTCAAGAGAGAAGAGGAAGAGAAGCTCAAAAATCAACTTCGCCAGAATACGATCTCCATCGGTCAAGACGAAGCCCTCGACATGCTTATCATTTTGATATAAGGAACTAGCACCAAAATCCCAATGGATTCATGGGATCAAAAAGAAACGTAAAACTTTGAGGGTTTGGGTAGAGAGAAATGAGAGAAAAAGATAGCAACATTGTACAGAGAGAGAGTGATATATTCAGATATGGATGAAAAAGGGACAAAAGAGCAACATATAGTTGAATAGCATGAAAAACGAGACAGAAAACCCGTCTAGCCGCACGTGCGGCGCCCTCTCTCACACGTGCGGCTCTCACCCCCACACGTACGGTCTCCCCAAGGCTCGGCGCATCATTCAAACTGCATTGCAATTTCAATATTCTTTGAATACGTGTTTTTATAACATGTTTTCAAATTGAATCATATGCCATATTAGTAGCCGAGCCTATTAAATTGCATATTGCATATGTTGCATTAGGTATCTTGTATAGTTAGGATCATGTATCGTTCTAACTAGTTTCTGTTTTCACTTGGAATACTCAGTGAGTTTTATGCTTTAGTATACTTGCATGAGTGTGATTGCCATATTGCCATGCTTCGCATGCTGGCCATGAGGCTATATGCTTACTTTCTAAACTGCATGAATGCTTGTGGATGAAGGTTTGTTGTTTGAATTGGAACAATTCAACGAATGTGCGTTTTAAGCCCACTTTGTTATGGTAAAATCCTGTTTTAAGCTTACTATGTTTGGTGGCAAATCCACATCTTTAAGCCCATTTGAGGGTAGGAACTTCAAATCATTTTCGAAAACAAACATGAGTCGAATTTGTTCCAAATTAAGCAAACTAGTCTATATTTGCTTGTGCGCATCACATAGTAAGGTTAGATTAATAACCGGAACAAGAACACATAATGTTTACAAAACACCATATCATGATTAGTAGAGGCCGATCTTTGATCGGGCGAGTGGGGGTGCTCATTTCAGGACTTTCTCCTCTCGTACCTAAGTTTCCGAGCCGACGCAACTTTGGTGATGACGGACACGTGGCCTTCAGCATGAGTCTGGGTTTCCTAAATTTTCCCAAAATAAAATATTTAGGTGGCGATTCTGTATCTGGTAAAACAGTCCAATTTTGGCATTATTTGATTTAAAATCGATTTTTAAAAAATGTTTGCCGGATTTGTACTTTTTGGTGATTATCAGTTTCACATTGCACTTGTGAGACTAGATTCAGAACTGCGGGAATCCGAACTATGAGGCCTTTTTTTCAAACCCTTTCCAAAAGACGGGGTGCGGAAAAAGGCGAGTCCACAAACATGTGAACAGTGGAACCCATTCAATAGCCACTGAATAAAACTAGTGAGAAAATCACACACAAGTTTCACACCAAAAAAAAATCAACTTACATAGTCACAAACACATCGTAATAACATCAGCAACAACTAGAGGATACACCTGCAACACCACACTCAAACACATATACAAGCGTAAAAACCCAACAAAACTACCACTACATATAATGTTTACTAACATGCATTCGAATAACATGTCACACATTTTGACATTTATGTATACAATCATAACTACAGTTAAAACGAAAGAGAACCCAACCATTTATTTTTAAGGGATGGTAAATACGACTCAGGTAATTCCCCAGGGCCAGTGTTTGCAAGTAGGCTTATTGAGCATTACCAAATCCTACCTTACCGGCTACTAACCGGAAGGCTTAGGCACCCACATGCGCAAGTTTCTGGTCTTACACCAAGGACACTCAGGCACCCTTAACCAATATCAATCTACACCCCCTATTCAGACTTACCAACGTATTTACCCCAAAACAATTCAAAATGTTCTTGCTTTACAAAACAATTTCCTTTCTCAAGGCAATAGTTTTCAAATTTGCAATTCTAAATCATGATAACCCAATGAAATGGAATGCCAATGCCTCATGTATCAAATGCATTAGAATAATTTCAATTTCAATTCTTCCACACAATCTTCCATTGTGATCAAATTTTCCATACCTTTTCACTAGGTAGTTTCATAATAACCTAAGAGGTGAGTGACAACACCTTATTACATGCATTTCTCACATGTTAATCAACATTTCGATTTTAGTCTTTTCAAGACAAATCAATAAAATACTATAAGTAAACTTCAAAAATTCAAACATTTTTATCCTTCCAAGAAGTTCCTTATAAAATACAAACATGGTAATCCTCCACAAATTATTTACCTTAACACTTTATCAAGCATGGATTTCATAATATCTCAAGATTTTTCCAAAATCCCCAATTTCTATGGTTTTCTAACAAAACTAGACTTTTTCATTTTGAAATGATTCTTTCAAAGAAAATAACATTCTCTGATAACAACATAGATCATGTTGTCAATAGTTTGAAAAGAAAAAGAGTTCTTCTTTCAAATATAACATCTAGAGTTCAAGAAACTCAAATTCATGGCTCAAAACTACAAGATAGGTTTCAAAAACTTGCAAAAATGTGTATATAAGTCAAAGAAAATCCTTACCTCAAGTTTTGAAAAAAAAAGGAGAAGAAACCCCCAAAATCAATGGTGTTGAAACCCGATCTCCACCACACAAAACGCAGCCCTCGAAGAGTTCTCTAACTTTGATAAAAGGACTAGGGTCAAAACTTTAATGGATTTAGAGAACTCAAGGGTTTAATGTAATTTGGTGAGAGTAATTGTTGAGAGAAGGAAGAGAAAAGTGTTTTAAAGAGAGATAGATAAGGAAAAAGTGAGGTGGGTTCTCAACCCAATGAAAGAAAAGGACTAGATTTTCAAACCTAGGGCTTTCCCACACGGCGTCGCATGCTTTCTTCTGCAAGCGCGGCTTGTTTCCTGCACGTGTCTTCGCACGTGCAATTAAAGCAGTAGCCAAACAAGGATGGCATTCCTTTACCGCATGTGCGACCTTGCCTCTTGTACGTGCGGAACCACTTCTGCACGTGCGGTCCCAGCCTCTGTATGTGCGGTTTTGTCTTTCACAAAAAAAAAAGAAAAAAAAAGAGGCAAGATCACAACACTCCGATTCCAACTTTTCGAAATAAGAAAACAATTTACTCTGGAACAAAATAAGGATGAGAATTCGAGAAAGGTTTTAAGAAACGGTGAACCCAAACGGTCGACAAGACCTTAGGTTAATACCTGACACTCCTAACGCTAATAAAAGAAACACAATTAAAAGAAAGCAAGATAGGTTACCTACCCAGGCATCACACCCAGGACCGCAGACAGGTTTTGGGCCACTCACGGGCCACAGGTCATTTTTACACTCCTAAGTAATTGAGGCTCTCTCTTTTCTTTTCCTTTTTGTCCTTATGTTTTGTGTTGTGGTTTTTCTTTTCCTTTTAGGGCAAATTCATACTTTTGCAACTATATTTATCAAACCCACAACACAATGTTGGGAGCTTCTATTTGCACACAATCATTCTTCTTTGTGCACATTATTCTCAATACACACACTTAAAAAATTAATCCTTATTTATTTTTCTCACTCCACACACCTCTTATTCCACATCTACCCTCAAATGTAAATCATGCACACACCCTCTCAGAGAACACACAAACCCCCCCAGACAAACTCGTCTCTCACACACACACACACACACACACACACACACACACTTTACCGTTCGTCTCCCAAAAGCTTCATCCATCCATTGAAGACATCTCATTGAAGCATTGGCATTGAAGAGCATTGAACAAAATCACGTGAATCATTGAAGGAAATCTTCACATTTGGAGAACTTAGGTTAGTTTACTTATATTAATCCTCGTTCCTATTTCATTTGTAATGTAGGGTTTGTTTTTACCATTTTCAGAACGAACGCATAGCCCACCGTAATTGAGCATTATGTTTCTCATTCGGAACTGGTTTTCCGAAAATATCATATTTGTTCGAAAGTAGAAGTCCGAAAATTAACATGTAATTCGACATTAGAATTTCGATTATTTATTTATTTATTTCAACATTCAACTTCCGAAAGTTAGTTATTTTTTCGGTTTTCAACTTTCGAACAATAGAGATATTTTCGATTTTCAATTTCCAAACGGTATATATATATATTCTCTTCTATATATTCTTTTTACAATTGTATGCTCATTAAATATATTATTTTTGCAAATAATATGGATTCTAAACGTCAACAACGTGTCCCACCTACTGCTTTAAATAGAAGATGTCGTGAATTGGATGTTGATTATGAACAGGGACAAGAGCGTGGGCGAGGACAAGGTCGGGGTCGAGGTCGGGGTCGAGGTCATTATCCAGTTCTGGTAGAATATGATATCCCCAATGCTAGTCATAGTTAAAGTCGTAGCCGAAGTCGAAGACAAGTTGAAGGTGATATGCCTGACATTGCCATAGAGGATGCCCCTTTACCCAATTCTCTTACTTTCCAGGAAGAGGACCTTACGCATGCTTTCCCAGGCGGACCGACTGATCCATCAATACTGCAGAGTTTTAATAGTCATGTAGCTACAACTGTTTGGCAGAGGGAGATAAACATTCCTGAGTAGAAGTTAAATTCATTTTTATATGAATTTTTTTATGGTGTTATATGGTAGTTTTTAATGAGATTTTAATTTCTTTTATACGAACGAGGGCCCCTAAAGTGTCATAATCACTCTTCGAAGATCCTTGTATGGGCATGGTGGTCAGTAGACAACAACACCAGATTCAAAGCCATGATTGAGCGGTCTGGGTTGTCACAGTTAGCTTGTTGTACTTATCAGTTCATCAACAAGTTTTTAATCTCCAGTTTTGTTGAGAGATGGCAACTGGAGATGAACACATTTCATATGACAGTTGGTGAGATAACCTTGACCTTGGATGATGTTGACACTATTCTTAGCTTTCCCATTGTAGGCAAATCAGTCAGCGTTGCAGATGTAATGGATTTTTATGGAGTTACACTACTGGTTTTTGGCTTGGGGATTACTGAACGTATAGCACATGACGAGGTTTCTACTACTGGTGGGAATTCAGTCAGACTTGAGTGGTTGCAAAGTCAGTTTGCTGGTGTCACAAATTTAGACCCAAAGGAGGCCATAGGGTGCACTGCTAGAGCTTATTTGTTGTTTCTGTTGGGATGTACGCTCTTCAGTGACAAGAGCAGTACCAGGGTTCCTATTGTTTACCTTGGCTTATTGATGGATTTGGGATCTTGATGTATTCTTCGTACTGGTTATTCTTGATGTATTGTTGCCCTCATATTTTAACTTCTTTCTTGTTCTATATTGGCCACTCCTCTCACAGGCAAGATACATCATAGGTCTTTTTTTTTCCCTCCACCATAGTTTGATGTTTTGATTACAATGACCAAACCATTTGTCTTTCCAACTTCACGTACCCAATTGAGCAATTCATCCTTACTTTTGAACACCTACAAAGTTAAATAAATATTATCAAACATTTACATTTGTTGAACAATTCAAAACACAATCATTATAATTTCGTAGAGTAAACCTGTTCAGTTGTGAATTGAGTAGTGTAATCCAACACACTATCCGAGCGAACTTCACTTCCTTGAGTTGAGACATATTCCTACAAATTTTGTATAATATTACAAATTTGAAATGGCATTATAAAGACAAATTTGCTATTTGAAATTGCAAATTTAGTATGAAATTTATGAATTTGGAATATAAAATGAAAAAAGAAACTTTTACTTCATTCAGAAGTACAATGTCGAAAACAATCCTACTGTTCGAATGTAGTTGTTCGAATTATTTTTAATGTTTCGGAAGTTGTATGTCGAAAATTTGACATTAGTTCGGAAGACAACTTTCAAAAGTAACCAATTATTTCGGTAGTAGACTATCAAATAAACTGATATATTTCGACCCTGGTTTTTCGAAAGACGTTGAAAAAAAAAAATTACGATTTTTACATAGCAAAACTCACATTTCCTTGGCTATGTTTCTCATAAACAGTTATTTGTTTTTGAAAATTTGAATCTTCACAAGGTAAATCTTCCATAACAATGATGAATAAGGATGAAGTTTAGTGTGTAAATTAATGAAAAGCTAAAAATTAAGAATGAGGGTGTTTAACTAATAAATGAAAGCTATCAATGAAAGGTTTGAAATGATGATGATGGAGTGTAGAGGTTTAGCAAACTATGGACTAGCATGCTTCAACTTGCAGTTTGAGATGAGATATGGATGTGCATTGAGAACTTGTATTTAGGGGTTGTTTGGGGTGTCTTAAATAAGTGTACTTTTTGTCTTTTTGGACTAAAAAATTGAGGAAGAAAATATAAATGTTTGGGTTAACTTTTTGACTTTTTATAGAAAAATGTGTAATAAAAAATTATAAAAATTGGTTTGTAAGAGAAAATTAAGATTGGGAGTTGTGCAGCCGTAATTGTTGACTTTTGGTGAATAGTGTTAACTTTTTAACTTTTTGAGTAATTTTTTGACTTTTTAAATTTTTTTAGACATGCCAAACTTGGCCTTATTTGAATTATGGGTGATGCCTATAATAATAATTTTATTTAGAGATAAAATTATACTAAAAATAAGTATCAGGAAGTCTGTGCACAGATAGGAATGAGTGTGGGCAAATAGAAAGCTGTTATTTCTAGGTTTCTTCTTGGTTGCTCTTCCGATCATTCTCCTTTTCTAGGTTTCTTCTTCAGCTTCAAAGGAAAAATTCAGGTTTTTTTTTTGATAAATTTCCAGGTTTGTTTGATTGATTTCAGTATTTGCTGAAGTGATTGGACCTGTTATTCTTCAAATTGAATGAAGGGTTTTCTGTTGCGAAGTCAGGTGAGAGACTTTGAAGGCGAAGCAACAGGGTGGTTTAATTCTGAGGTTCGATGTTCTCTTCTCTTTCGTTCAGTTTCTTTTTACATAATTTGACTTCCTGTTATAGAATGGCTGTTTTATTTTGGGGTTTTCTTTTTTATTTTTTCTCACCGGACAAGGATTTGTGGGTTTTGCTTCAGTTTCACTGAGTTTATGACTTATCTGACAAGCTCTTGCTCGTTTTCCTTGGGGGAAACAACAATTTAGTGTTAATTTGAAAAAAAAAAAAAAAAAAAATGAAATTAGTGGTAAAATTTATGAAATTATTGGGATTTGATAATTTCTTCAACATGCAATGGTATAATTGCTAAGATTTTTTTCCCCAACTTTTGTTCTCTGTATTAATACGAATTCTTTCTTATCTATTTTCTGTGTTATACCTTTTCCTTTGCTTTGCCCTGTGCTTTTGAAAGTGAGCTTACCACCACTTTAGAACTCGTTCAAAGTATTCTTACGCTGTTTGGTTAAGAGATTTGGGAAGAGATTTAGAAATAGAAAGGAAAAGGGATGTGAAATATGAATAAAATAAACTACATTTTAAATTGGACAATAACAAGACCCAAGATACGCTTCCACCGAGTTAAAAAAGTGAGTGATTACATTGTACAAACAAAAACATTGTTTCTATTACTGGCTCCTCTATACCTATATGTATTCAATAGTGCGAAGGTGGATTTGTTACCTTGCATTGCAATATGAGCCATTCCATGTGGCACAAGATATTAGGTAATATTATTAAGAAGGTCGAGTTTTCTGTGCCTCCTGGAATTAGAACTCAGATCTCCCGTTGAGCTTCTTGCAATTGACAAGCACTTGAGTCTCCATGTTCCTGATGTAGTTGTTCTTCATGCTGAACACCATGCCAATTTTGCGGAGTACCTAAAGATACAAGTTGGTGCCTAAAGGCACTGTTGAGGATGAGTTGCCTTGTGTTGGAACTGCTAGAGGGTGGTTTGCTTTCTTTTGTTGAAGTGCCTATTTTCCTGTTTTACTATTCATCTTTTTTTGGGTATTTTCAGTTTGGTTCAGAAATTTTGTTCTGCTAAAAAATCTTGCTCTTTATCTGATGTATAATAATCATTATATATCATTCTTTGATATCTAATCACTTTGTATGAATCCAATTTTTTGAGAGGGAAATAGTTTACTCTATTCTGACTTTTGTTTAGCTTAGTAATTTTATGCAAGAGATGATAGTTTCTTATGTTCTTTGTCTACTCATTAATTGTTGTTGTTGTTGTTGTTTATTTAATTATTTATTTTTATTTTTATTTTTTAGATATAAGACAATCCTTCCTTGTTGTGAGCTTGAAATTCTCTTTTGCACTTCCTATCATGTAGCGAAAAGGCACTTATACAAAATCTGCTATCATCTACTTTTTTTAAACCTCATCACACAACAACTAAGTATTACATTTACTTGCTTTAATTTGCTTTTAATTTTTCCAAATGATCAAACTTTTAAACATTGAGAATGGAAAGAACTTCTCTCTCTTTAGGACTCTTCTAGAATTGACCTAAATTTTTTAACAAAACTTCTTGTTAATTTTTTATATGTTTTAAATGCTTTGATTTGCTTATGTTAAACCTAGAAGTACTTCTTACTTTCTTGAATTTTCAATTCTTAATTTTATCCTTCACCTTTAATTTTCATGCATCATTTTTGTCTTCTATTTTCTGAACCAAAGACTTTTGATTTACCCTCTACAAATATATTCCCAATTTTAGCAACTTCTTCTTATTATGCTTAGTGAAAATTGTAAGCTGCTATCATCACCAAATTGTTCTAACAGGCCAATGAGAGTGCCTTAATATCATAAATTAAGTAGTTAGCGACCAACATCACAATCACAACAAATAAAGCAGCATCTCAACTCTCGTTCGCAACAACACATCTTATGATCAGCTGATGCAACCACCTTAAGGAAATGCATTCCCAAAACCCAGTCTTCCATACTAGAGCATTCCCCTGTTTTGGCAACTCATCACCATCATTTGGAAAACAAATTTACAAGTGAGTTTTTATTCTGTTTTATGGTCTGTTCAGAAGGTTCCTATAGCGGCCTGGGTTTAGACCCGATCCTTCTATACTCTTTTGTATGGATTTTATACCTGTTGGTGTGGTTGAATGGGCCTCATAGAAAATGCTAACCAGAGCTATTTGAACTGTGGTAAGTGTAAGTATATATATAATGCATTGAAATATGTAAAAAATATATAAATATATAAAATATGTAAAAACATTAATAGCTAGCCACCAATAATTTCAACAGTGAAATATAAACCTTTAGTGCTATAGCAATAGCTTATTCTGAAAAACATTATTAGCAACTTCAAATCCAACAATCATGGAACATTACAATTCATACAAAAGAGGATTGAAACCGCAATGATGCACGCATACAAAACTTCGATACAATTGTGGTAGCATCATCAGAAGAGCAAACATTTAGAAGATGAAGACATAAATGTATATTAAATCTCGCTTGTCAACCAGTCTTGTTCGACGACTCTGCTTCAATCCGTCATTTAGAAAGTTCTTCGAGTCTTCGTGGCATTATGTTAGCAAATCAGAACCACAGCAGAGCGCAACTCAAGATGTTTGAGACAGGAAGAATCTAACTTGATGGTATATTCATACGTTTACATTTCTGAATCTTCAACTTCAGAGCTCACCACAAAGCTGGGAAATGCTAAGGTTATGTCCCTGAAAAAAACAGGGAAAAGAAAAGAAAAGAAAAGAAAAGAAAAGAATTTTTTTTAATAAATGAGGTGAGGGGATTCAAATAGGTGATCTGAACTTGAAACAAACATTGACACCCACTTCAAATAAGGGAGAGTCATGTTCTTGATCAGAGATGGATTCTTTGATACAAATTCTTTCCACTCTTCTTGATCAATCCGTCCATCACCGGTTGTATCTACTTCTTTGAATGTCTGTGAGAAAAAGACAGATAAATAAGTATTTGCATCATAAATGATTTCCTGTCAATTGTGGCCCGTTGATTCAGGCCATGAGCCATCTTCAAGAATTCTATCAACTTTGGCCAAATCTAATATTGTCGATTATGGCTTGTCGATTCAAGGCATGAATCATCTTAAAAGAGTAACTACGGCCACATCTAGACTAGTTATTATTATAGTGCATGACACGTGGCCTGATCTTGTTCACCTAGAAGTTAAGAGAAGTTACAAATAGGTGGTTTTAGATGGAAGACATGGAGGATGGGTCAACAACACAAGAATGAAGATGGAAAACATAGAAGTTATTGGTGGTTACTTGGGTGGTGGTTTTTTCCCCTACACTTCATCTATAAATAGCCATCTATGGCTTCATTGTATGGGCCATCAAACACAAATAAAAGATGTTTGATCAATTTCAATCTTTTTCTTTTTTATCTTAGGAGTAGCTTTCAAATAGTTATGAGTAGATTCAATTTCGTTTCTAGGAGCAGGAGTAGTGGTAATGTAATTTATTTCCTCGAAATTGCAATCATAAGGAATTATGATTCTGCTTCAGTAATTGTTGTCTTCAATTCAATAACCAACTCTCTCTCATTTTCTTTACTTTGGCAAATTTGAAAGTCCTTGAATCTTTCAATGCATTGAACCGTCGACACAATTGTCTTATCATTGTTTGATTGGTGAAATTTGTGTTAAGGCTCAGTTGATAGAGGGCTAACAAAATTTTTACTAACAATTAGTAATATCATTATGTAATAAGCATGAAATGGTAGAGGACAGATAGGGAAGGGTAGTGGGTACCTTATCCACAATCATTTCAACATCATCTTCTGAAAGAATTAGATCGGATTCATGTAAAAGTGCCAACACCATCTCCTTCAACTGTGGTAGAACACAAAATTATTAGCATCACATCAAGAAGTGGCGTTTTTAAAAGAAACCCTTATCACCATGAGCAGATGGCCCTTTTTACTCTATATTTGCCTGCCAAATAATCTTTGTAGGTATATAAAATTGATGATCTATGTTACATGGACTTGGGTACGGGTTAGAGGTCGGACTCATCAAATCATAAATTTAAGGATACGCGAATTTGACCAAAAAATAATATATTTTTATATTTTTAATCAAGCATGTGAGATAAAATAGTATTATATGTAACTTGCAGTGTCAAAAAGACATTTCTAGCAATTATACAACAATATGTACATATACTAATAGTTTTATATACAATTATATAAGAAGTGTTTGTTGAAAAGTATTTGACACATATTTCATACCCTTGTCCGAGTGATGGGTGTCCAACACGGGTATTTGATTTATTTTGAAGAGTCCATGTATCATAGCTGATAATAATTCAATTTAAAAACTAAAACCCATAAATGACAACATTAGAAAGTCTTATGAACTAGGTTGCCAACAAAAAACATGTGAAAGTAAATGGAACTAGGAAGATATAAGTGCTGTTTGGTAGAGCTGTGGGAAACTGCTTATAGCTTATGCCTAAATAGCTTATAGCTTATAACTTTCAGCTTAAGCTGATTTTCAGCTTATTCTTAAAGCATCTCCTGCCCCACTCAAAGAATAAGCTGATTTCTGACTTCCAAAAAGCTATAAGCTATAAGCTATAAGCTATAAGTTAAACCAAACACATCAAAATAGCTTAAATTAAGCTGAAAGCTGAAATAAGCTGATTATAAGCTGTGCCAAACAGGCACATAGTGCTATTGAAAGTACTGTTGTCAACTTATGGTATTGAAAGTACTGTTGTCAGCATTAGAAAGTTCAAATGTATGAATACCTGGATCACAATGCAATGTAAAGAAAGGAAATGCAACTAGGAAGACATAGTATGCAATACTTGCCTCTTCTCGCTCAATAAACCCGGTGTTTCTTAGATCATACAATCTAAATGCAACTGCACAGGAGTATCCTTAAATTAGAAGATAGATAGGAGGAAAAAAAAGAGTACCCTATACTTTTGTCACAAAAAGTATAAAAGCTCATCACAAAAAGTACAAATTTGTTGTTCATAACTTCAAGGGTGTACATTATAACTTCACCATTCATAACTTTTACCACAAAAATTAATAATAACTTCCATCACAAAAATTCGTAACTTATTTTACACACATTGTAGCATTTTATTTTATATTTTTTGCAATTTCAAGTTTAATGTACATATAAAAATAAGTATAGGAGTCAATAATATAAGAAATGAACCTTACATGCAATTTTGTCTGCTACAGGTGCATTTGGATGAAAAACACCTAATGAACGAACAAATTCTCCAAACTCAATAACCCCATTGCGTTTCATATCAAACAAATCAAATATCTGCATAAACACAATCGAATCAACATTGCATTTTATATATCTTTAACATATAAGAATTACAAGCATTAAGATGGTCCAAAACAGACCCTGTAAGCAAATAGATTTTTGTTATTTTCGTTCTTGAAAAGCGCGAGCTGCAACTCTTCCTGTTGACAAGATTGCAAAGAAAATATTCAAGTTATATTATCGTGAACTTCCTAAACATCATACAGTGACTAAATATCACCTTGAGTTGATTTAAGTTTTAAACAGCCAACACAGAACATATACCTTGTGAATAAGTCCATCATCGATAACAGATCCACTTAATTTTTTGAATAATTCATATAAGGCCTCAACTTCACTCACAGTAACTGCAAAGATTAAAGAAAATATGTCAGACGGTTAAACTTTGGATAATTTACAACTTAATTTTTTAGATTGTACCAGTCAAGAAGCATACTTAGGGCTAGTTTGGCATAACCTAAATAAGCTAAAAAGTCAAAAAGTCACTATCTTATTTAAGTCACATCATCTTATTTAAATCACATCACTTCTCTAACACATCACATCAAACCCAAGCCAAACCCAACCCAAATCCACCAATAAGTCAAAAAAGTGCACTTTTTTAGGACATCCCAAACCAACCCTTATATTAGAAGAAAGCAAACTACAGTGTACAACCGATTTATAACTTCAATTATATTAAGCAAATGAATACAATCAATTTCTAATATGAAATTAAAGCAAATGGATACAAAATCTTTGATTTTGCAAGATAATATTTGTGACATTAGGTGCATACTCACAGGGTGTTTCAGCCGCAAGAATTGTAGGCTCTTTATACCCAGGTGTCCATTTCGTGTTCTTTGAGCAAAGGCATCCCATTAAAACAGGTGGATATTTTTTTTGAGAATCTGTTAGTTCACGCCAACGAATATACAGTGAAAGGCCAACCTGCCAATGCCAATTTAGAAAACAAAGACTATTTTTTCAGCAAATATAGGATTTCTGCAAAACTGTAATCCAAGTATCAGAACATTCTACAATGTGATATTCTAACTACAAGTCGACAATACAATTACAGATATTCTAACTCAAGCAATGCTAGAGGCCTATGATTTAAATCCCACAATTTACCCACAATGACTAGGCAACGAAATTGAACTTTACATGATTGAATTTGTGACAAATCATAATTTTCGGGGGTCTCATTCTTTTTCCTTCTCCTAGCCCTAAATCAAGCTTCAATAAGCGCAAGTTTGTCATGATAAATGATGAGTGTTCATACTATATAATCCAAATAATTAGCAATTTTAGGGCTACTGCCACAAGAATGTTCCTTGAATTTCAACAGACCATTTCATGTTTGTTTGCAAACACTTCTAATTTTCATGCATTAAAAGTGCACATTCATACATATGTTGAACCCAAATATTGGACCACCTATTCATACACATGTTCTTTACCTAGCTCACTATCTAATATAAATACACCAAGATGATTAGATTAGATCAGCTATATCTTTATTGTCTCTGATAAAAAGTAATACATTAAATTTACAGAAACACATGTAGGTCAATGAACATATGACAATACTATCAAAACGACAAGATTTAACATTCAATGGAATTAATTCTAAGCAAAAATGGAAATAAAGGAAACATATATCAAATTCAGAAGTGACAAGGTTTAGGCCATCTACTGATTTGATTCTTGTGACAGTAGAGGCTATCGCCATTGCTTGGCTTAGATGATAACATACTTTAGTCAAAACAATAAAAATGTGCAGAATAGTTTGTTCTACATATTTATTTGTGCTTTTTGACAAACTAACCAAATTCTTTTAGAAGGATACATTTAAATGAACCCAAAGGTGAAAAAAACTAACCAAAAAAACAAACAAAAACAAATACGCAAATGAAATGTTAAATCCACGTACCCAATTTGGCAGCCTAATGAGGTGGTGAAAGGTCATAATCAACTAAGACCTCATTTTGTTTTCAATTTTGGCTAAATTTTGACAAGGGACCAATAAACTTTCTGTAGGTTCTCAACTATGTTACATGGACTCTACAAAATAAAAATTCCTGTGTTGGACACCCAACACTTAGACAAGGATATGAAATATGTGTTGGATATTTTTCAATGAATACTTTTTATATAATTGTATATATTATTATTATTATAAATACATATTGTTTTATAATTACTATAAGGCCAAGTTTGGGGACTTTGAAATAATTCAAAAAGTCAAAAAGTTACTCAAAAAGTCAAAAAGTTAACACTATTCACCAAAAGTCAACAATTACGGCTGCACAACTCCCAATTCAAATTTTACTCTAAAAACCAATTTTCACAATTTTTTATTACACATTTTTTCATAAAAAGTCAAAAAGTTAACCCAAACATCCATATTTTCAACCTCAATTTTTTAGTCAAAAAAGACAAAAAGTGCACTTATTTAGTCTTCCCAAACAAGGCCTAAATATTATTTTAACACTGTAAATATTTTTTTAACATTACAAGTTACATATGATATCATTTTATCTCACATACTTAATTAAATATATAAAAATATAACAGTTTTTTTTGCTGCTTTTGCATACCCTGTGGTTTGATAGATCTGACCTATTAATGGCCTTTGTTTGGTAGAAAGTGAGAAAGTATTTATACCTTATACCTTAATAAACATAGCTTATAACTATGAACATAGTGATTTCGACTTATAAATTAAGCTTCTCTGCCCCACTCAAAGAATAAGTTGATTTCTGACTTACAAAAAGCTATAAGCTGTAAGTTGTATTGTTAAGCTAAACCAAACACATCAAAATAACTTAAATTAAACTAAAAGCTGAAATAAACTGAAATTAAGCTATACCAAACAGGACCAATATATACTCATACCCGACGTTGATATCCAAATCCATATAATATAAGTAGTCAATTGAAAAGGATAAGAACAAAATAATAAGAGTGGAAATTTCAGAACCGTCCAAATGATAACAATCACATAATAATAATAATTAATTAATCAGTTATTATTAAAAGGATATTGCGTAAGCATATAGGACCATCCCTAATTCACTCCTAAAAAAATATTATATTCAAGGAACTTGCAGTACCACTTGGAGCACTAAAAAACACCATGTAATACTCATAATAATAATAATAATAATAAATATTCATATACAAATCAAATTTCAGTATAAAAACTATAAGATAAGATCCAAATCTATCAAATCTATTAACTTTACAACAACATAAATAAGTACACTAAAATAGGTGTATTTGATTGAAGAATTTAAAAAATAATTTTAAAAAAAAAAATGTGTGAAACGAGATAAAATATAAATATATTTTATTTATATTTATCTTTTTTTATTTATTTATTTTTTATAAATTCTCTAACCAAACACAGTATAAACGAAATCTCAAAACTTTGATAGCAGTGGTTGACGAGTGATTGAGCATATTAAGTGTTTACTCTGTAGGGTGGATCTAACGTGGGCCTGCCTTGCCGTGGTTCTTTGTTGGCAAAAAGAATTCTCAAAACTTTGTACATAACTAACTAAACACCTTTAGGCTTAGTTTGGATCATGGAGTTAGGTAGTGATTTGGAAAGAAAAAAAATGGGCCATGATCCAAACACAGATTGATTAGAAGGACGTGTTGATCTTGACCAGTTACATTGTTATGAGTGCAGGAGGTAAATGGTTAGGCATAATTAGCAATCAATAATCAAACATAATAAAAAATTTCAAATGATTATGTATGAAGTGATTGTGTATGAATTTTCAAAAAGGCTCATAAAAGTTCTTGAATAAGGTCATCATTATCAAATTTACTCGTTCATTGACAGAGAAAGAGAGGGAAAGAAAGAAATGCAGAACCCGCTTTGCTTCGTTTGATTGCAGAGAAAATGGAGTGGAAAAGAAAAACACAGAAGAAAACAAAGTTTTGAGTGCCTTTTTTTTTTTTTTTTGGGTGCTTATTGTGCAAAACAAAGTCAACTGTAATCAATAAACGCATCAGACTGAATAGGTCTTTGAATTCTTGGAACCCAATAATATTTCTTTCGACAGAAAGATAGAAGCTTGAAACCCAATTAATGAACCAATGCAAGTCGCAAAAAACCCCCTTTCACTTATTTTTTTTCTCATAGGTTTTCTCACCAACCAAACAAAAGCTTCATGCGAAATACGAAAAGAGAATCGAAAATCAAATTTAAACCCAGAAATGTTTCAACAAAGTAAGCAAACATTGTTGAGGCATACGAAGAGAAATAGAGAGAGAGAGAGAGAGAGAGAGACTTAGGAGATAAGAACTGACCTTGTTGGGGGGTTGCGTATCCGGGAAAGGTTTGTTATGCTTGACTTTGCTAGATTCCTAGTGCTTTCTATATACAGTATCATTTTTATTTTGGTTGGATCCCACTTGCTTTTACTGAAAATTTAATATTCTTGCTCATGAGAAGTACAGTATTTGGCTTCTATATGTTCTATATTCTTGCTCATTTTTGGTTCTATATTCTATATTCTTGCTCATTTTTATTGCTTTTGGTTCAATTTGCTATCTCTACAGAAATTTTTTTTTTTGGGTCTAGCTCATCAAAACGATGTCGTTTTGACGAGGGATTATTTTAATCATTGGTTTCATTAATGAGACACATGTCGCGCCACAAAGGATCACTTTAGCGGATCACTTCACATTATGACTGTAGGGGATCCGCACACCCTGAGAAGTACAGTATTTGGCTTCTATATATACTGTCAATTTTTATTTTGGTTGGATCCCACTTGCTTTCACCGAAAATTTAATATTCTTGCTCATGTGAAGTACGTTTGGTTTTTTTTTTAAATTTTTTAATTATTTAATTCGGGTTAAAAAGTTTATTTGGATTGATTTTTTTGATTTTTATAAAAAAAAAAGTGAAATAATTATTATTTATATGTGATATTTTATCTTATTAATTTTTTAACCTATTTTATCATTTTATAATTAATTTAGCCAAAAAAATTACCCAACTTTGTGTTGTTTATCCGCTCAGAAAATTTAATTGGAAACAGAGATGTGTGATTGAGATGTGTTTTAAAATTTTGAATTTGTTGGATTTCAGGACATTATTTGGATAATTTAAATTATTTATTTTGTCAATTTTTTATATATATCAATTATAAAAGATTAGGTTAATTTAATATTCATAATCTATTCAATTTATTACGTTTGTTATAAAAAAAAAATATAGATTATCTATTTTTATTTTTATACTCGTCATCTATTTTTTATAGACAAAGGGAATAAATTGAATAAATTACGATTATCAAATTGACCAAATTATTTTTGTGAATGATATACACAAAAAGTTTGACAAATCAACGATTTGAAGTGTCAAAATGGGACCTATGATGGGTCCTGTAAGCCCAAAGATCACTTTTTAATTCATAATCTAAATTGGAAAGGAGAAATATTTATTTTAAAAAAAGCTCCCTGTACAATAATTGAATTTAGATCATGGGTCATGTTACTATATGAGTTATGAATAATGTAGGTTTCGTGAAAGAAATATAATAAAAATGTTAAATTTCAAGAAATAATCTAGTGTGGGAAGCAACAAAACAAGAAAAACGGCTTACCTTAACATAAATATATTTTAATTTTGAAATCTTAATTTACAAATACTATAAACTTGTAGTTTTTTTTTCTTATAGTGCTTTATGATTAATAAATTGTAACTTAGTACATGTGATTTATAACATAAAATAAAACATGACAATTTAATTTAAAGGTGAAAAATCTTCATAATTTTTTTTTTAATAATTTATTTATGATATTTCTTTCATAAACATTAAACAGTAACATTACTAGTTACTATATATACACTTTTTAGGGCACATATCATAGGTAAGTTATAACATTCAGTACCGCTATATCAACTAAATTTGTTTAGCTCGAATTAGCCTGAATGAAACTCTGACCGATAAGAGTTTTTACCAGTTAGAGTCTCATTTGGCCAAATTTAGATTAAACAAATTCGATAGATGAATTATTGTTCTATAACATTTGTGGGAGTTAGTCATAAATAAGAAAAAATAATGAGTCATAATCAAATACCATATAAGGTATAATAAAGGATTTTTACGATTATAACTAAAAGAATAATTACAATATATTATAATTAATATCACAATTAGTCATAAATAATACCATAATGAGTTATAACTAAGTCATTACTAAAACCATAAACATCATAAACAAATATTACAAATGCTATAATTGCAATATATAGTATACTATGGGGATGTATTTTCTGAGTACCAACACGTGGCCGAGGTGACACCGAAGTGTCAGTCGAGGTGCTACGTGTCGTGGTCGTTACGCCGAGGTTATCTTGGAGTTGCCGAGTTTATCTGCGAGAATACAGGAATCCGGGATAAACGGATAAGGGACATGAGTCCTAGAATGAAGAAAGACTACAAGATGGATACAGGTGATACTCTCAGGGGGTCTATCCTTATCTCATGAAGAGTCCAAGGTAAATCCGGAATTGGAGTCCATAGAAGTGAGACTTCTAGTGGGACTGGGATAGAGAAAAACTATAAAAGAATGGCACCCCCGACAGGTCTAAGGTACGCAATTTTAAGTCTTGAGCAGTAATTTAAGCACTTGTTTATCTTTGAGAGATACTGACTTGATCGTCGGAGTGCCCCTGGGTGGAAGAACCACCGCCGGAGCTTTTTTCATTCGAGGATAACGAGGTGCCATCTGTACTGTGTTCTCTGGTGAATCACGAAGAAGGGCAGTGTGATCAGAAAATCACTCACACAATTTGGCGCCGTCTGTGGGAACGAAAGAAGAGTAGATGGCCAGTAACACGCAGAAGGAAAAGATTGGGGACAACACTCCTGTTGGGAGTGGAAGACCCGTCGACCCTAACGTTGAAGGAGGAGACCACAACGAAGAAGCTCGTGATCTGAATCACGCAGAGAAAGGTGTCGGCCAAGATGGCGACACATCAAAGAAAGCGGACCAGGGCAAGTACTATAACGAGGACAACCTCCAGATCTGGAAAGACAGATGTCTGAGGAGGGATGAAGAAGTAAAGGAGATGGCAAACAAGTTGGCAGACCTTCAATCGGTCGTCAACTTCATGATACAAAACAATGTCATACAGTCGCCATACCCGCTACAGGACACACCAATGCCAGCAACAAACGCCCAGAAGAAGGGGCAGAAAGAAATGCCCGAAGCCCCTCAGTACACGGGGAGTGGAAGGCACTCTCACCGACCCTCCAAGGAAGTCGGCCGAGAAGAGTCGAGAAGAGAAGAGTCCCGATGGACATATCGCGAGAAGGAAGCAGACCCCAAAGAACATCGGCATGCTCCGGGGCGGGTATTGTGTTTCGATGCGTCCTGCGGAGAAGGATCGAAAAGGGGCCACCATGAGGCCGAGAGTAGTCTTGAAAAAATTTGAAGTCCAAAGACGGTAGCAGGGAGAAGTAAAGAAGACTTGAGAGATTACCTCAAGAGGAAGCAAGAGAATACCGGAGTCGAAGTAACCTCCCCGGTTAAGCCGAGGACACCATTCTCGATGGAATTGGACAGATTCGTCGCGCCGAAAAGATTCAGTATGCCAAGGTTCCAGATATATGATGGTAAGTCAGACCCTAACTTCCATGTTGGACTATTTTTGAATTCAATGGCATTATACAGTGGGAACGAGCCGTTGCTCTGCAAAGTGTTCCCTTCATCCTTCGGGGAGATTGCGTCAGATTGGTTCCATAAATTACCGAAGGGGAGCGTGAAGACTTGGGAAGGTCTGGCCGAGATGTTTGTGGCCAAGTTCATAACAAACAAATTGCAGCCATTAAGGGTGGATGCATTGATGGCTTTGAAGATCGGCAAAGATGAAAGCCTTAGGGCCTATGCAAAGAGGTACTATGAGGTGTTCAATCGAATACCTAAATACAACCAGGAGGTGGTGGTCGTATCTTTCAAGAACGGCCTGAAGGATGACTGTCCACTGCGGAAGTCTTTGGCAAAAACCCTGCCGAAGAGCATGGAAGAGCTCATGGCGAGAATCGAGAAGTATCTTGTGGAGGAAGATATATCGAGGAACAAGGAGACAAAGGCGAGAAAAAAACCTTCGCCAAGCGAGGCGAGGTAACAATGGACCCAACAAGGAGAGCGAGTTAAGGCTAGCAAGAACGACGGTGTTCAATTCCGGTCCACAAAGTCCTTGATCAAATTCGAATCGACCCTCGTCGAGGCGTCGGCAAGGGCACCAGGAGAATTTATGGGAAGAAACCTTGGTAGGTGTTGTGCTTACCACAATGAGGAGGGGCACCCAACTCAGGGTTGCAGAGCCCTTAAAGCACACTTAGAAGATTTGGTGAGGCAAGGCCATCTGAGAGACCTTGTGGATGAAGCCAAAACAAGGGAAACAGGAGCCTGATTGCCTCAAGCACCATGACCCCACCAAGGCAACAACCTCAGGCAGGCAGACCTCGGGTGGTCAATGTGATCCACTCAAAGGTGAATGAAAACGACATGCGGGGGGAGACACAGAGGGTAAAACACCTGCAGCACGTCAACCAGGTCGGACTAAAACGACCTCGGCCTGAAGAGTTCCAAGGACAGATGATAGCCTTCATAGAAGCCGACCTAGATATGGTTCAGCACCCGCACAATGATGCCCTGGTAGTATCCCTCCAGGTTGGGGAGTGCCAGGTGAAATGCATCCTGATTGATCAAGGCAGCTCCTGCAACATCATGTATGTCAGATGTTACAAGGAGTTAGGCCTTCACCCTGATGACATGGAGCAGTCAAACGGCCCGATGGTCGGCTTCAATGGAACGCCGACATGGCCATTAGGCGCAACAAGCTTGGAGGTACAGGCTGGCGCGAAGAAGATCAAGACAGAATTCATTGTGATTGACACGCCCTCGCCTTACAACATCATCTTGGAGAGGCCGTGGTTGCATGCAATGGGGGCAGTTCCCTCAACACTGCATCAACTGCTACGGTTCCCAACAAAACATGGGATTGAGGAAGTCAGAGGAGATCAGTTGCAAGCAAAAAATTGCTCCATGGCAGCAATGAAATTAACCTGCAGCATTCGGGAACTAGAGGAGGCAGAAGTCGAAGAAGAGGACATGAAGGTCCTAGATGATGTCGGTAAGGAGCCGATCGAGAAAAGTGAAGAAGCATTGAAGAAAATCCCCGTCCAGGAGGGCGATGAGGAACGCTTCTTTCTTCTCGGCATAGGATTAGCCGAAGAAGAAGAAAGGGAGTTGGAAGCCTTTCTAAGGAAAAATATTGAGGTGTTCGCCTGGACACCTTATGAAATGCCTGGCATTGACCCCGAGGTCACATGTCACAGACTCAACGCGTTAATGGTCGGCCAAACACGTAATACAACGGTTAAAAGACCGACGTTGATACGTCGAAGTAGTGGAGGAGGAAGTGGAGGTCGGTCAGGTCAGAGAAGCCAATTACCCCACATGGCTGACAAACATCGTGGTAGTGAAGAAGAAGAATGTCAAGAGGAGGGTCTGCGTAGATTTTACAAACTTGAACAAAGCTTGTCCCAAAGCAGTTTCCTCTACCAAAGATCGACCGGTTGGTGGACGCGACATGAGGACATGGAATGATGTGCTTCTTGGTCGCTCGTAGGGGTTACCACCAGATAGCCAAGAACCCCCCGGATGAAGAGAAGACAGCGATTATCACCCCAAAGGTCTATTATTCTGAGTTATGCTTTTGGGTTGAAAACGCGAGAGCAACTACCAAAGATGGTAACCAAGATGTTCAAACACTTGATTGGCGACAGGTAGAAGTCTACATTGATGACATGGTCGTGAAGACCAAGGAACCAAAGGATCATCTAGTGACCTAAAGAGGTCTTTGACATACTCAAAACATATCGGCTCGACTAAACGTGTCGAAATGCTGGCGTTTGGAGTCGGATTCGATTAAGTTCTTGGGATACTGGTGACTAGAAGGGCATTGAAGCTAGCCCAGATCGGATCAAGGCCATTCGGAATTGCGAGTCCGACATCGGCAAAAGCAGTTCAAATGCTTCTTTGGAAGGCGCATGACCCTAAACAGGTTCATAAGCCGAAGTTCGGACAAATGTAAACCTTTTTTCAATCTGGTGAAAAAGGCCACGGATTTTCTATGGACTGAGGAATGTGAGGCCGCTTTGGCCGACCTAAAGAAATATCTTACCACGGCTCCAGTCCTCTCGATACCTGAACCTGGGGAGGAACTGTTTTTATACTTAGCAGTTTCAAAGCACGCAGTAAGTGCTGTGATAATCCGAGAAGAGCTGGGAGAGCAGAAGACTGTCTACTATATAAGTAAAACCTTGGCCGATGCAGAAACAAGGTATCTACCACTGGAGAAATTAATGCTGGCCTTGGTAATGGCATCAAAGAAGCTGAACCATTACTTTCAGGCTCACAAGATCGTGGTACTAACAGAGCACCCATTGAAATCCTTGTTGCAACAAGGGGATTTGATTAGGAGAATAGCAAGATGGGCCGTAGCTTTAGGCCAATATGACCTAGAGTTCAGGCCGAGAACAGCAATTAAGGGATAAGTCTTGGCCGACTTCGTGGCCGAGTTCTCGCCAGAATACATCAAACATCGGGCTCCGTTGAGCCGAGATGAACGATGTCGAAACAAGGAAGGAGAAGCCCAGCCAAAAGCTAAAGAACCAAGGAAGGAAAAACTCAGACCCTGCAGCATTTACATCGGCGACTCCTTTCAACTTTTTGTTGATGGGAGCTCAAATCGGCAGGGGGCAGGGGGCAGGGGTAGGAGTAGTGTTAATATCCCTCGACGGAGAGATATTGGAGCAGTCCATTCGACTGGGGTTCAAAGCCTCGAACAATGAAAGTAGTCTGAAGCATTGATTCTTTGGTGAAGTTGGCGATTCTGTGAGCGGATGAGGTAATAGTTTTTGTGATTCACAACTTATAGTGAATCAAACTACGGAGAGTTTGCGGCCGAGATGAAAGGATGTCGGCATACGAAAAGAAGTCATCGCCGGACCTTGTTTCAAACTGTTGACTTCTTCAGTTAGCGAGACGATAACAACCACGCGTTGGCCAATTTAGCAAGTTCAATGCAAACCGGAAAGACGAGGACAATAATGATCGATTACCTATCAGGCCCGAGCATAGAGCCACCAAACACAATGCAAGAGGCATTATGTGTGGACATGGGACCAAGTTGGATGGATGCAATTATTGCATTCCTAAAAGAGGGAAAACTGCCAGAAGATCGAAAGGAAGCACACAAGGTCAGATTGGAGTCGGCAAGATTCAGTCTGACAGCAGAAGGACATCTCTACAGACGATCCTTCACTGGACCTCTTTTAAGGTGTGTACATCCTCTTCAGGTCGAAGACTTTTTATATGAAATTCATGAAGGAGTTTGTGGAAGCCACGCATGGGGCAGATCGTTAGCTCACAGGGCCATTACCCAGGGGTATTGGTGGCCCTATATGCAAAAAGATGCAGAAGCCTATTTGAAGAAGTGTGAACAATGCCAGAGGTTTGCACCTTTGATACATCAGCCAGCTGCTGACCTGAACCCGGTTTCCAGCCCTTGGCCATTTGCCCAATGGGGCATGGATCTCGTTGGACAATTGTCCCAAGCAACTGGCTGGAAGTACCTCTTGGTAGCAATGACTACTTCACAAAATGGATAGAAGCAGAGCCTCTTGCCAAAATCCGAGATGTGGATGTGAAGAACTTCATCTGGAAAAACATCATCACCAGATTTGGGATTCCAAGAGCAATAGTTGCCGACAACGGAACACAGTTTGACAGCAAACTCATCAAGAATTTTTGTGTAAAGTTCAAGATAAAGAATTACTTTTCAACACCAAGCTTTCCCCAAAGTAATGGGCAAGCCGAAGCATCCAACAAAGTAATTCTGGATGGGATAAAGAAGAGGCTGCAGGCAGCAAAAGGAAAGTGGGTAGACGAATTGCCTAACGTACTCTGGGCATATCGTACTACGCCGAGAAGATCAACAGGGAAATCCCCCTTTGCTATGGCTTATGGCACAGAAGCAGTCATTCCATTGGAGATCGACATTCCAGGGATCAGAACACAGGGAGTTGAGAACGGGACTAATGATGTGCTCTTAGCTTGAGATCTGGATCTACTAGAAGAAAGAAGAGAGAAAGCTGCAATCCAACTTGCGGCATACCAGCAACAGCTTGCCAAAGCTTACAACAAGAAGGTCAATCCAAGGGATTTTCAAGTCAACGACCTAGTCTTGAGAAAAGTCGTCGGAAGTAAGAAGGATCCCAGAGAGGGCAAGCTTGGCCCAAACTGGGAAGGACCCTACAGAATTGCTTCGGTGTTAGGAAATGGGGCATATCGGCTCGAAGATAATGAAGGCAAAGCATTGCCTAGACCATGAAACACTTGTAATTTAAAGTTTTTCTATCATTAGATGCTTGTTTGATTTTTTGCCGATATGATCAATAAAATCTCAGCAGAATTTTCCAGAACTTATGAAACTATGCACAATGTTGTTTTTTGAATAATAAGAACCCAAGTGGAACTTAGGTTCACATTGGGGGCAGAGAGAAGACAGTAAAGCTTAGCCGAAGTTAAGCTGAGATAAATTCCTTATATTTACTTGTTGAAATTTGTAGCAATTTACAAGTTAAAGTTAAGCTGAGATAAATTCCTTATCTTTACTTGTTGAAATTTGTAGCAATTTACAAGTTAAAGTTAAGCCGAGATAAATTCCTTATCTTTACTTGTTGAAATTTGTAGCAATTTACAAGTTAAAGTTAAGCTGAGATAAATTCCTTATCTTTACTTGTTGAAATTTGTAGCAATTTACAAGATAAAGTTAAGTCGAAATAATTGTTTATCTTCACTTGTTGAAATCTGTAGCAATTTACAAGATGAAGTTAAATTAAGTTTATTGATTCAGTCCCTTATTAAAACTTGAGAAAAGTTTGTCAGTTAAAATTGTATGCTTTATACTTGTTGAAGTTTATGGAAAATTTATAGGTGAAGTCCTAGCCGAGATAAATCTTCAGGTAAACATACCCTAGGTATTTATCCCCGAGGAGATTATACAAAGGAGGAGAGACTTGCAAAATATTCTAAGTATAGAATCATGCAGAAGCAGTCATAAGAATATAAAAATACAAACACTCAGTAGAAGAAAGTTGTATCTAGCATCAGAATGGAAAAAGGCACATCGGCCACATACAAAGCTTACATTGTTCAGAAAACAAAAGTACAAAAGAAAGAAAAAAGAACAAAAAACATTCAAACATCTTTAGCATTAGCAGATGGTTGAACTAAGACCTCGGAGGACTCTGGGGGAACCACCTCGGTATCTTTTTCTCCCACAACCTCTGCATCTTTTTCCACAAGAACCTCGGCTTCTTCTACCGTAACCCTTTCCTTATCTCGCAATCTCAAGTCGATCTCAAAGAAGTGTTTTACTAAGACTTCTTTCAGCCAGAAGGAAGTCGGATGATAGCTGCCCTGGCTCAGCCCCCTTGGACACTTCCTCAGTCTCATCATCTTGGGTTAAGTCCATGACTTGATCACCCTGAGGTAGAGACTTGGTCTCATTAGCATCCTTGGCTTTCCTTACCAGGGCACCAGCATCCTTATCCTCAACCTCGGCTTCAGATTCGGATTCAGTTTCTTCCTCAGCTTGACTTGGAGGAGGAGGAGGAGGAGGAAAGAGAAGAGGAATTGCTTCAACCTTGCGCCAGGGCGAGTCAGCAGGAAGATCAAGCTTCTTCACCAGGGACATCCAACCCAGGGAAAATCCCCTGTTGCATGCCTGCCTAACTTGAAACTTGTAATCTTCAGTAACATCAACCACGCCCTGGGCATAAGATTTTTCATCAGTTTCTTTGATCTCAGCCTCCTTAGTTTGTAGAGCTTGCTGAAGCTCCTTCTCCGCTAAATAGCTTTTTTCGGCTTCCTTCTTTTGCGCCTCAGCAACATTCTTTATAGCCTCGGCAGCTTTAGCTTTTTCTTCGGCCAAGGTTTGGGCCTTGGTAGCAGCCTCGACTTGATCTTCTAACTTTTTTATTTTGGCTTGAAGGCCCTTATTAATCTTCTGAAGAGCAGAAAACTCCATTTTCATCTCGGCCAACTTTTCCCGATTTTCAAATGACTGCATTGAAAAGGAATGGGCGTATTGGACAGCCTGACAGAAAATAGAAGTGTTAGGAAAAGATTCAAAGTATGAAACAAAAGGAAAGGACGAGTACTAAAACTGAAGCACTTACTTGAACTGAGTGTTGGAGCATTAAAGCGTAGTTCTCATACTCACTATTCCCAGCATTTCGCTCCAAATCACCAGGCAAAAGTAGTGCAGTACTGAGAGCCACGCCGACATTTATGTCGTCGGCACTCTCATTCGCCATTATTGGCCTGTCTTCCAAAGTAAATTGGGGGGCCCAAGGGACACTTGGTATCTTGGACTTTGAAGTTTTCGCAGAAGAAGACCTCAACTTTTTCGATTTTTGGGACTCTGAGGGTTGAGTCTCAGTAGACCTTTTGACCGAAATAGAAGCGGTCTTCTTGCTTTCAGCCAACTGGGAGATAGGAACGACATCCTCAGCCTCGGCCTCAGTTGCTTTGTCCTTTGGCTGAGCTTTCTTAGTTCTTTTTGGTTTTGGCGGAGGCACTGTTTGAGCTGGAATGGCATCAACATCAGTTGGTAGGTCGGCCAGGAGGTCTTGGGCGACTGGCCTTAGACGAACCATCTCGGCAGTTTTGACAAGTCGTCGTCGACGTTTTCGTTCAGGAATGGGTACCAAGAATGGTGCCAAGGTAGATGGCAAATCCGCTGGGTCAGACGTTGATCCTTGGTCTGTTTGTGATGCGGACGCAGTCTAGGTTGTGACAGACGGTGGAGAGTGACTTTTCTTCTTTCGTTTGGGGACGTCGGGCAAAACGGACTTGTACGTTGGGATGAAATTTAGCAACAAAGGAGCCTTCTTTTTGGCTACAGGAAGATATAGAAGTTTCTTTAAGTCTTCACTGGGGGCGTAGAATTGGCGAAAATTTTTCGGTAGTTGATGCAGATCTGCAAAAGAAAACTAGCATTAGAAACAGACAAAGTTTTGAGGGCCTAAAAAAGAAACAAGTCATTAACAGTGGGCTCTTACCCTTGCCCTCCTTAACAGTTCGAGGAAGAGGGTATAAATGGACATCTTCGTCTGGGGCAAACTCCCAATTTCCAGTGGCAGTAAGGTAGTCGTCTCCAGCCCCCTTGTTGGAGTCTGGGAGGTCGGCTATAATTTTGAACTCGGTGGACCTCGGTTTGAGGTAATAAACAAAGCCTTTTTCTTTTAAATTCAGGGCGCACATGGTATAACAAAATTGGATATCGGCAATGGTGATCCTAATATTCTCATGCTTAGCCAGGGCTATGATGCCATTAATCACTCTGTAGGAGTTAATGGTGAGTTGCATAGGGTTCAGCTTATAGAAGTGGAGAACCTCACGGAAAAGGACAGTGAATGGCAGCCGAAGTCCACACTCGGTGAAAGCTATTATGGGAAAGGGCATTGAGTTGTCAGTGGGCATAATGGAGTCATCATCCCCGGCAAGTCTCAGATGGACATCGTCGGGAATAGAGAACTCCTGCCTGAAATATTCTAGTTTGGTTGGGGTGTTAACCCTATTTCTCCACATACCCATGATTTTGGTATAAGGGTGCTTGACTTCAGAAACAAGGTACTCTTAAAGGGTTCTTAGTACCTCGGCTTAAACCTAGGTATGTATTGGTAAAATTTGTTTCAATTTTTCCTAAAAATTGAAGGTTCTATAAGCGAATCCCAAACCAAAAAAACTATGAAGACGAAGACCAAAGGCGTAGATCTGGAAAAGACACAATAAAGCAGAAAACAAAAACGAAGTCTCAGATTCAAGAACACAAGGGGTGGAAGACCAAGAACAGGGGTACAACAGTGCAAATGTTCATGACATGTGCAAAACCAAGAAATAAGACGCATTCAGATGAATGATTTGCAAATTAAGTGCTAGAGCAGAACAGTAAAAACAGGAAATTCCAGGAACAATCAAAGACTGGGAAAAGGAGGGTCAGTTGCTTACTAGATAGAATAAGGCCGGAATGAAATTTGCCGAGGATGGACGCCGGTCGAAACAGTACCGAAAGCTTCGCAGGAATGGAGGAATAAAACCAGCTGCAGAGCTTAGAGCAAGAGCAATGGCGGATTTGGGGAGGTTTAGAGAGAGAAAAAGCAAGAGAATCAAAATGTAAAAGTGAAGGAAAAAAGACGAAGGAAGGGTCTTTTGTCAAATATTTGAAATGGCGGCAAAATGCAGTGCAATTATTGCACTGAGCAACGATACGTCAAAGTGACACACGCGAAGCGATTTTCAGCGTAGAATCGCACGAGCCAACGGAAACGAAACA
Source organism: Camellia lanceoleosa (assembly GCA_025200525.1). NCBI lineage: Eukaryota > Viridiplantae > Streptophyta > Magnoliopsida > Ericales > Theaceae > Camellia > Camellia lanceoleosa. The sequence goes on along the minus strand of CM045763.1, from coordinate 168,876,508 downwards.
CGTAAGCGAATTGGTTAAAAAGTGATACATGACAGCTCATGCGCATGGGAGAGTTTATGTGAATTCTTGTTCTTGAAAAGAAGACATATCGGCCTGAAGTGAATGACATCGGCTAGAAAGTTCCTAAGCTGACGTACGAGAAAGAAGTTCAAATATAGGTTCCATCATTTCAGAATGCCGAGGTAATAGAACCTAGGGGGCAGTTGTGGGGATATATTTTCTGAGTACCAACACGTGGTCGAGGTGACACCGAAGTGTCAGCCGAGGTGCCACGTGTCGTGGTCGTTACGCCGAGGTTATCTCGGAGTTGCCAAGGTTATCTGCAAGAATACAGGAATCCGAGATAAACGGATAAGGGACAGGAGTCCTAGAATGAAGAAAGACTACAAGATGGATACAGGTGATACTCTCAGGGGGTCTATCCTTATCTCATGAAGAGTCCAAGGTAAATCCGGAATTGGAGTCCATAGAAGTGAGACTTCTAGTGGGACTGGGATAGAGAAAAACTATAAAAGAAGGGCACCCCCGGCGGGTTTAAGGTACGCAATTTTAAGTCTTGAGCAGTAATTTAAGCACTTGTTTATCTTTGAGAGATACTGACTTGATCATCAGAGTGTCCCTGGGTGGAAGAACTACCGCCGGAGCTTTTTCCTTCTGTGCAGGATAACAGGGTGCCATCTGTTTTGCCTGTGTTCTACAGCTGAATCACTAAGAAGGGCAGTGTGATCAGAAAATCACTCACACATATACACTCTAAAATGAAATGTTTATTGTATTATACATCACATTTCATAATAAATTTTTAATAATTTTTTAGGAATATTTATTCATAAATCCCTTTTCACTTATTTATATTCTACTTAGTTCAAGAAATATTTATAAGAGTAAAATTTACCCATAAAATATTTTAAATATAAAAATTAAGATTTATGCTGTGTTTGGTTGAGGGATTTGAGAAGGGATTTGGAAAGGGAAATGAAAAAGGTAGGTGAAATGTGAATAAAACATGCCTAAATTTCACCTAATTTCACACACCTTTTCCCTTTCCCTTTCCAAATCCCTCCCCAAATCCCCCAACCAAACACAGCATTAATTAATCAAATATCTAAATAATATGAGTTATTAAAAGACAAGAATATGTTAGTGAATTAAATAGGATACAAATATTTGAAAAAAAAAATTCTAATAAATCTCCCTTTTTTTTATAATTCTTATCTTTTGTGGCACCGGTATTTCAAACGAAAATATGGGCTATTACTGGATGGAGCTCCATTGCGTATTAGTGTGCCAGATCATCTGATCCGGTGGGATTCATAAGATCCATTTTAATATTTTATTTTATTTATTTTTTAATTTTATCCTTTTTTTTTTCAAAAAAAAGAAGAAGATAATTACAGAAAATGAAACCAAAATTTGAAGCCTGTAGCAAAATCAACCCTAAGCTTTCAATTTTGTTAATTTAAATTCTAATATTTTAATTTCTTTTCAATATAAATTACTTACCTATTTTCATCAAGTAAAACTAATAAAAAATAATATTTTAATCATTAAATTCAATATAAGTATATATAAAATGTCTAAAATAATATTTTTTTATGAATTTAATGACCAAAATATTTATTTTTCTATTATTTTGCTTAATAAAAATAGGCAAATAATTTTGATTGAAAACAAATCAAAACTATAAAATTTAAATTGACAAAATTGAACACTTAGAGTTTATTTTATTACATAGCTCAAACTCTAGGGTTTTTTTTTTTATATATATATATATAATTTTTTCAAAAAAAAAAAAAAACGATTCGATTATAATTACATAATTTTATTATATAAAAAATAAAAAAATTAAATTACGTTTCTCACTCATTTATTTGAAAACAAAGATAATAAGTTTATAGAAATACACAGCTATCAAATTAATTTAATTAATTATTATTATTATTATTATTATTATTATTATTATTATTATTATTATATGAATGACATATGTACAAGAGTAAAAATAAATAATGGAACATTTATACATAAGTCTCATTTTGTAAATTAGTTTTAGATAAGATTTTTTACTCTTTCAAGTCCCATTATTTTTTAATAGACTTAAGTTACCCTTCCAATAATAGTTATTCATCATTTCTAATTGTTTATAAAAAATTATGGTGATATAACATTTATTTTAATTTTTAAAACTTTAAATCATTGTAATTTTTACAATATACATTTATTTATTTTTTATAAAATTTATATTTTTAGAATTAACGCAACGAAATTTATCAAATAAGATTAATATTAAATACAAAATTATATAAAAATAAAAATATATTTTTTATTATAAATTTACAATTTAAATCATTTTTAATAGCAAGTTTCCTTAACTTTTTGGTCTATTTTTTCAATTTTTCCAAATTTAAAACTGAGAATATTCTGAGTTTAAAATTAAAAAAACTAACTCAATTTTAAAATTAAAAAAAAAAACTTAAGAAATTTATCAAAAATTGAGAATATTCTCAGTTGATACTAGGAAAAACTGAGAAATTTCTCAGTTTTATTGGATAATTTCGCAAATTGAGAAATTGTTAGCTTTGTAGTTAAAAATAAGGAGGCCTTACATGCAAGTCCTAATAAGTAGTCTTATTATCTAATAGGCCCGATGAGAATTAATCACTATGTTTGGTTTGAGTTTTCTAAAAACACTTTTTTAAAAATTCTATTTTCTTATTTTTCGTTATTTATTTTATTTTTATTGAAGTTTTTTAATATTTTAAGCAATTTTTTTAATTTTTAGACACACTTCACATAAATAAACTTAAAAGGTATAATTTTTGTGAAAAAGAATCACTAAATACCAAAAATACAAAAAAAAAACGAAAATTTAGTACATTTTTTTTGGTATTTTTGTGTATTTATTAATTTTTTAAAATATTTTTTCACAAATATTTTACTTTTTAGACACATCTAAATAAGATGCATTTAAAAAAGTAAAAAAAAAATGCTTAAAATTTAAAAAATATTCACTAGAAACAAAAAAACGTGAAAAACAAAAAACAAAATTTTAAAAAAACTTAATTCCAAGAACTCAAATCAAACACACTGAATGGCATTTTTCATCAAACAATATTAAAAAAAAGTTGTCAATTATTAATTTTCGGCGATAATTTAAAAATTATTACAAAAAAGTCACTAATTTTTAATTTTTAGCTACAGTTTGAAAAATTCTTCATAGATAAATGTCACTAATTGTAAGTTTTAGCGACAATTTATAAAAAACGTGACAAAAAAGTCATTAAGTGTCAATTTTTAGTGACGTGCAAAAAATTGTCACAAAAAATTAATTTTAGGCAAAATTTTATTAAGACTTATTTTTAATAGGACTTAATGGGAATTAAGTCTAACTATTAAGACCTATTGAAAAAATAATAATATTTTGTATTTATAAAATTTTATATTTAGTATTGATCTTATTTGATAGATCACATCATGTAGATTTCAAATATATAAATTTTATTAAAACTAAATGCATAAAATAGAAGTTATAAAATTTTGAAATAATAAAACAAAAGTAAAATGTCACCTTCAATAAGAAAAAATATCTCATGGTTTTGAGACATGGTTAGGTGAATATAAAAAAAATTGTAATTGATGGTAAGGGTGAGGTAAGGCTAGGTGATTATTAAAAAATTTGTAATTGTTAGAGAAGGTGAGACTTACAACTTTGTATTGGGCATAAGACATAATGTTTAGTGATTGGTGGATGAACATTGTCATGTAGTATACTTGTAACACCTTATAATTTTTATTAGTAGTTAATGAATTGCCATTTCTTAATTCCTTTCACTTTTTAATAAGGGTAAAATAGTCACATACACATAAATATATTGAAAATAGGATTTTATGAGTTAAAAAAAAAAGAAAAAGGATTTAAGCCTATTTTGGCAGCACGGATAAAAGTTAATTTTTTTACTTTTTGGCTTTTTAGATCATACTATTTTTCTACTTTCTTAACACATTTTTTTCAAAAAAATTCAAAAAATTATTTTTTAATCCATTTTTTAAAAATAAACCAACCTTTTCAACAAGACCTTTAAATAATTAACCTATCAAAAAAAAGATAATGAACCGATACAATATACAAATACAGTTGTAAGTGGCTCGATTCGATCGAGGTTTAGGAAAAATTTAATACCAAACTAAACTTTTTAAAATATGTATATTTTCAGCAATGTTAGTTATTATGAAAAATCTTTCATGAATATAATCATAAAAGTTTTGTAACTCTTGAATTACACTTAGAATAAAGCACCACACACTAATCAAAGTAATCCGAACATTATAAATCTTTCATGATCATTTTCATGAAAATTTTTTCATGATCCCTAACTTTTCTCATATATTTTTTGGGTTTACAAACCGAAACTTATCGCATCTTTACAGTTTGATTTTGATAAAAATTTAAAATGTTTTATAAAAACCTATAAAATTTCACATTTAAAATAAATATAAAAAAATTGTGAAAGTGGCTCCATAAATAAGATATCATTATTTTTTATTACAAAACTTATATTATTAGTCACTTATCTCAAACAATTAAAATATAAAGATATCTTATTATTGTTAGACTAAATTTAATTATTTAGTAATTACACATATGAATTACACATTTAATAGAATTATACTTCCATATCCATGCGAAGTGAGAGGTTTTTGTGGCTTAAACAGTTTCTGCACATTAGATGACTATCGGCCATACTGCCGTAGTCTTCTTGGTACCGATTTCATTGATCCCAACCAGCAGTCTCTTGGTTGTGGCAGAAACTTCTCCCATGAAGGTTGCAAGGGAGGATAGAAAACACCTCCTCATTTAACATTACTACCATGGACACTATGGTGTGGGGTTATGTTCCGTATGCAGATGAATCAATGTCTATGTCTATAGAAGATTGCAAAGACGTCTCGTTGCGAAGTAGCTCAGTACGTGGACAAGTATTGTAGGAAACAAAGTCTTCCACTTAGATATGCCAGAAGAGATATATCGGGAAACACTCCATCCAAGGTTTTCATAACGCTGTGTTTGATTAGAGGATTTGGGAAGAGATTTGTAAAGAGAAAGAAAAAAAAGTGTGTAAAACTAAGTGAAATGTAGGAATATTTTATTCACATTTTACCTATATTTTTCATTTCCCTTTCTAAATCCCTCATCAAATCCTCCAACCAACACAATATAAATGTAGGCATGATGAGAAGTGTGGGACAACTCCTCAGTTTGTGAAGACAACACCACAGCCACCACTAGTTTTGGTCAAGAGCAGAAACACAGTAATGCTAGTACTTCTTGTAACTGTGGGTTTACTTACAAGTTCATGTGTTGTTCTTGTCATCTCTGGGATATACGTTTACCAATTTAGAGTTTTGAAGTACAAAGGTTGTTGCAATATGGAAACTCCTGCGTTACAGAGAAGCTCACCATTCAATTGCTTTCATATAGGGAGCTCAAAAACGAAACCAATGGGTTCAAAGAAGAGCTGAGAAAGGGGTCATTTGGAGTAGTTTACAAAGGCACTTTGTACAAAGGAAAGATATTGATTGCAGTGAAGAGACTTGAGAAGGTTGTGGAAGAAGGTGAAAGAGAGTTTCAGGCAGAGATGCGAGCAATTGGAAGAAGGCAGCATAGAAACTTAGTCCGATTGCTTGGATGCTGTATTGAGGGTTCTAAAAGGCTTTTGGTTTAAGAGTACATGAGCAATGGCTCTCTTGCAGAACTTCTTTTCAAATCTACGAGGTGCCCGGATTGGAAATAGAGAATCAGAATCGCCCTAAATGTTGCAAGAGGGATCCTCTATCTACATGAAGAGTGTGAGACTCCTATAATTCATTGTGATATAAAGCCTCAAAAACATATTGATGGATGAGTTTTGGAATGCAAAAATCTCCGATTTCGGGTTGGCCAAGTTGTTGATGCTTGATCAAACGAGGACCTTTACAGGAGTTAGGGGAACTAGGGGATACTTGGCTCCAGAATGGCAGAGAAACAACCCCATATCGGTCAAGGCTGATGTTTACAGTTATGGGATAGTGTTGTTGGAAATTGTTTGTTGCAGAAGAAATTTGGAAGTTAATGTATCAACACCAGAAGAGGTGGTTCTCTCTAATTGGGTCTATAGGTGCTTTGTTGGGAGGGAGTTGAACAAGCTTATTGTTGCGGGTGATGAAGAAGTTGACATGAAGACACTAGAGAACATGGTTAAAGTGAGACTTTGTTGCATCCAAGATGAAACAACTCTTCGTCCTTCCATGAAAAGTGTAGTTATGAGGCTTGAAGACATTACTGATATATTAATCCCTCCATGTCCAACCACGTACTAACGGATTTCATCTATAGAAGTTCATTAATAATGTACCAGCATCATCTTCTGTTAGAGATCAAGGATTAGCAGTTCTACTGAATAGACCATGTGATTGCAATAATATTTATTTGAAGGATATCTTAGTATATAATTAATTGTTGCTTATATATATAATCTATTAATGAAGTTATGTAATTTTAATAATTTCCTCTCTTAAAGTAAATGTGCAAATAGTTTGCCGGTGTATGTAATGATAAATTTCAATGTTGTTGTTGTAATCAAAATAATAGTTTTTTGTTTGGCTGAATTTTTTTACCATTTTCTTGGTGAAATGGTTGAACAGCTCTTGCTTCTTGCTTGCCTCATCTTTCTATATATATTTTTGTTTGTCAAGAATACTACTGATGCTGCATATTCTTTTATTATACATCTTCCTTTACTAAGTTTATGTGCACAAATATCTTATAACAACACAATCTATTGAGTTAAACAAACAATTAATAATAATAATTAATAAGATAGATTTAGAAATGTTTGAGTTGTGTAGTTACTAATTATGCTCTTTATTGCTTATGTTCCTCTATTAAGTCAAACTATTGTGCATGCTTTAGTTTTCAATCCTGGCTAGAGATATATAATTTTGAGTAGTAATTGATAACTGAATTAACTAAAACGTAAAATTTGTTCTGCACACTGTTTCCGTACATACCCTTAAAGGATGCATATTGTATGCACCGTATGATAGCTATTGTATGCATAACATTTGAGAAATTTATTTACACCTGTCGAAAAAATGGATTTTTGGTAACTTTAATGTGAAATTAAAGTAGGTCCTAACTATTGGTTGATGTGTGGTTAAATGGGTTTAGATTCTTTGTAACAATGTCTTTATACCACAAAAAGAATAACCAAAAATCATTAAGAATTGAATGAGAAATTGTCTCATAAAGTTGGCTTCATAAATGAGGTATTAGGAATTGTGTATAGCTACCAATTTCACATTGATTGTAGAGGAAAGCTTTAACGATTATTTAAACCTCAAGATTTTGATAAGGGCATGAGTCCTTTGGGGTATCCAAATTTTTTGAAAGAAGGGAGTTATGAATGCTTCAAGGATGAGCTTGGGCCAAGATTATGGTCCAAGTTAGTTATGGAAAAATTGTCACATGGGCGCGCACCGCCAACCCGGGCTCGGTCTGGGTCCGTTGGTCGTGGATCTTGGGCTTGAGGCTTCTTGGAATGAATTACGTTTGGATTGTGTCAGATTAGTGGTCCACCAACCTAATCTTTTTGGGCCAGGTCTATTGCAGATATGCATATACACACAGGTGTATAGTGTGTGTAACTCACACATTGAATCCCCATCAATTATGTGTATTACTCCAGTAGTTTTGCGGGAGTAATGGGCATTAGTTGCCAGCTTTCATGGCTGGAAGGTTACTCCTCTCTCCCCCATTGTGCATAAAAGGAGGGCCATCTCTCTTGGGTTCAACACAAAAATTTTGCTCTCTCAGAATATAGTCAAGTCAGTCTTTTCCTATAATATATTCTTCTTGTGTAAGAGAGTGCTACCATTGTTGGTTCGCCAAAGCTATCAGAAGGTGTTTCTGCGTTAGCCGGTCCAAACCATCATATCTTGAGAGACAGAAGTCGACATACCTCCAACACTCACGGTGAGCCGGCAAATCTGTTTTAAGGACATTGTGGTATCACACAAGCTTCGGTTTGTTCTTTCTTTACCATTTTATTGTATTGTGTATTTATGTGGAATATCATTGTAAATTCCAACATATTTTCTGAGTCTGTAATTTAATTCGATTAATCATGAATCTATTTACTTTAGTTAATTACATTAATTTGTACAACAATCTTAAAATAGATTATATATGTTTATCATGGAATTAGATAATTAGATTCATATGTATTTTGTAAGAATTTGTGCTACTGTTTTGCCTCAACAGTCGAACCACCTATATGGTTTAGATTCACGAGCAGTTTTAATCACAATCTCAATTTCTTTGTATAAATAGCCTACTGTTACATGTGTTCTAATTGTCTCTGATTGTGGTTCACTATGTTGTTGTTTGTGCGAATCTTTAATTATAATAATATATATATATGTATTTATTTGCTTGTTTCTTGGTTCTGGAAGATCAGAATTTTGTTTCGGATTGGCATACTAGTGGTTTATTCTTGTAGAACCAAAATTGTTGTCTATTTCATTGGTTTTATAAAAGCGGATTAATATATGCACAGTTTAATTATATTGTTTTGATTTCTCGATCTCTAGCATAATATGTATTGTTATTTGTTCTAGTATAATTTTATTTTATGATTATGTTCATGATTTCCTACAATGTTTTGCATGTCTTTTTATGTTATAATTTTATAATATAATTTGCATGCTCATAAGTGTTTAAATTTATTTTAGTGACATGCTAATCAGTGTCTACTTTTCTAGTATCATATATATGTTTCTTAGATCCTAGATTTGTAGGAAATTTGCGTGTTCTTTGTTTCTTAGTTTTTTTTTTTTTTTTAAGTGTGTTACATGTTTATAATTTTCTAGAATAGTTGCATGGTTTTAATTGCTTATTGCTTCCTAACTTCTAGAATTATTAACATGAGTTATTTACAATGTACTTGTTCTAGAATCAGTTACAAGTGATTTGCTAGGTTTATTTACATATATATTATGAAGTAATTTCATGTAACTCTTGTCTATTAATTTAATTTATTTATTTGGAGTTATAATTTAAATATTTATTGTGAATTAATTTCATTCATAACTCATGACTATTAAATTTTTAATTTAATTCTTAGAGTTATAGGTTTATTGTGTAACTCTTGAGGTTTAATGTTGTAACTCACCTAACATTTTAATTAATTAATTTTTATTATTAAATAGTTTGCTAGATGATTTCAAGTAATTGATTATATTTATAGTTTCTTTGAATTGTTTGGTTTGTATTTTCTTGTGTTTTCTACTAACTTGCTTTACAAGAATACTTTTTTTTTGGTGAATAACTTTACAAGAATACTTACACTATAGCGACCTTGATTTTTCATAAGTCATTATTTATTTATTATTATTATGATTATTATTACTTTATTTTTTTGGCTTTATTAATTGCGTGAATATATGATAATTTAATGTGATATTTAATTAATTTAATGTCATAATTAATTATATATAATTAATTCGTATATTTATTATGGGAGCCGAATATCAATACTTGCAGGGAAGCCGAATAAGTCTGATATAATTAGGATATATATTATATTCGGCTCTATCCTGTACGATCCCAAAGCCGAATGCACTAATCGACCATAGAACCAGCTGAACAGAAAGCCAAATGGGAGTTGGCACACGACAGGAGGGGCTGAATGAGCAATCACGTGATGGACTAAGAGTGGACCCGACCCTAGAGCCCAAAAGCGAATATAAATAGAGGAACATCAACCAAAGAAAGGTATGTGAGAACAAACCCAAAAAAAATTTAAGACTCAAGCAAACAAGAGACCTATACTAACTTGCCTGTCGGAGTGCTAATTCCGACACCCCCGACCAGAGTGTTAATCCTTTTTTCAGGTGGCAATTAGAGCGTCAGGGACGCCCTATACGATCCTAGAGTATTTCCAAACCTACCTCCCCATAATTGGCGCCGTCTATGGGAATACTCAAGCATATGCATGGCGAGCGTCACAAAAGATCCTCAGATAGTCGTTGACGAAACTACACCAAGAGATGACCTCACTCCAAGAAACATGCTGGGACCGGAGAATATCGCCGCGCGACGTGCCTTGAACTTTGATTCAGTAGCTCAGACCTCATCCTCAACTTCAATGCATGAGACAATGCAGACGATTATGGATCAAGCAAAGCAAAATGAATAGTGGTTGGAGAACATGATGGCTGAGAATGAGTGCCAGCGCCAGGATTTGGCCTTGGAGGTGGCAAAATCCCAACAAGTCGCATCCCAAGACCGGGTTCGACCTTTGGAAAAGAAGGATGGTCGCCGACATCGACTTTAGAAACACAATAATGTCAGTGATTCAGACTCACCATCCTTGGACCCCAGAAAGAAAGGGCCCATTGATGTATCCAGCTCATCTGAAGGAAGTCCATATGCACGGCATAACCGAGGGAGAAGCGATGATTCGGATGAGAAAGATAAACATGACCCATTCATGCGACGAATTACAAGGGCTGTGCTACCCAAAAAGTTCAAGGCACCGCCACTCTCTATGGCGGAAAATCAAACCCCACTGATCACATTCGTCATTTCAAGCAAGCGATGATGCTCCATGATGACGATGAAACCCTCATGTGTCGAATATTTCCAAGCAGTCTAGGACCACTGGCCATGAGGTGGTACTATAAACTAGAACCGGCATCGATTAAGAGCTTCCACCAACTCGAAAAGTCATTCAGGGCGAGATTCATCACTAATGAGATCCAGCCGAAGCAAACTGATTCTCTCTGGGCCATGCAAATTAGACCGGAAGAAACTCTTCGTGAATACTCGGCCCGCTATTGGGAGTGCTTTAATCTGGTAGATGATGCTTGCAATGATTCCATAGCCATCACCGCCTTTAAGATGGGATTGGGTCTTGATAGCCCCCTCTGCAGTTCATTAACCAGGCGGCCCCCTAAAACCATCTGGGCGTTAATGAAGAAGGTCGAAGAATACTGCAAAGTGGAAGACGATGCCCTTCAAATCAAAGCCGCATGTAAATCCGTTGAGACGGCCACGTCGGGAATTGTTTAGCCAATTAGCGTCGTGCCATCATGAAGCCCCGAGCGGCAGAGCCGACCTAAACGAGACAAAAGGCGTGACTTGCGCCGATCAAACAACCAATGTTCACATCGAGCTAATAAACAATATCAAGTGGATAGTAGACGCACAAGGCGTTCAGGCAAGAAATACACGGGATTAACAGAGCCGATCAATAAGATTCTATCGAAAGTACAACACCTTCCGTTCTTCAAGTGGCCGCCCAAGATGATGGGACCTCTTGATGCGAGAAAACAGGATAAACAGCGTGAGTATCATAAAGACCACGGTCATAACACCGATAGTTGTTATGCATTAAAAGATCACCTTGAAGAATTAGTGCAAGACGGCCGTCTTAATTAATAGGTCCAAAAGAACAATTCAACAAATACAGTAGCTCTACGGCCGGAGTCACCTCCTCTTGGTGTAATTTATATTATATACAGCTTGCCAGCGACACCCGAGGTTTACACAATCCAGTCGCCGTCTAGCATCCATAGCCCAATGACGCCAGAGAAACGGCCACACGACACCAGAAGGATCAGTTTCGATGACAGTGATTTAGTTGGAGTGACCCACCTCCATATTAATCCCCTTGTCATCGAGCTACGTGTAAACAGATTCACCATCGAGCGTGTTCTTGTTGACCAGGGCAGCACTTCGGAAATAATGTATTACAAAACTTTTGTCAAACTTGGATTTACCGATTCGGACCTGTCTTCGGCTAATTACTTGTTATTCGGCTTCAATGCTAACCCGGAGTATCCTTTAGGCAAAATCATACTACTGTCTGGTAGGCACGGATCAAGAGCGAGAATTTATGGTTGTCAAGTTTCTTTCGCCGTATAATCTCATCATAGGCAGAACTTGGTTACATACGATGCAAGCCGTGCCAAGCACCTACCACCCACTACTTCGTTTTCCGACTGAATATGGTATCGAATAAACTCGCGGCTCTCAGAAATCGATGCAGGCATGCTATTTTCTAGCTACAAAGAGACCAAAGGAACTAGATAGGGAGAGCCTTGGAGACATTGGGAGGATCCCAAGTGAAAAAGCAACCAAAGCCCTGCATCGAGTCGAAATTGACCAAAGTCCTGACAAGTTCTTCATGATCGGCACTTCCTTAGATAAAATCGAAAGACAGGAGTTGGTAGCCTTTTTACTCGACAATATTGATGTATTTGTATGGTCCCCATATGAGATGTTAGGAATGGATCCATCAGTGGCCTAACATCGTTTGAACGTCGATCCGAAATGTAAGCCAATTATTTAGAGAAGTCGGTGGTCTTTGAAGAAGTAAATCGTCGGCTGTCTTTGAAGAAGTAAATCAGCTACTTGACGCCGGGGCGGTTCACGAAGTAACCTATCCTACATGGTTGTCCAATACAGTGGTTGTAAAGACGAAGAATGGCTTTTGGCTTGTCTGTGGTGATTTCACGGACTTGAACAAAGCTTGTCCCAAGGACTGTTTTCCCTTGCCTAGAATACACCAATTCGTAGATGCAACGGCACATCATCAACATATGAGCTTCTTAGATGCCTACAGGGGCTATCATCAAATTGCCATGCATTCGGAGGATCAAGAAAAAACCACATTCCTCACCCTAAGAGGAACCTATTGCTACAAGGTCATGCCTTTTGGGCTGAAGAATGCGGGGGCAACTTATTAAAGACTAGTGACGTCCATGTTCAACGAACAACTTGGCTGTACCATAGAAGTATACATCAACGATATGGTGGTCAAATCTACGGAAAAGCACTCCCATCTAGCCGGTTTGTCAAAGACATTCGGCATTCTTTGAAAGTACAAGATGAAATTGAACGCTTCTAAGTGTGCACTCGGCATCTGATCCGGCAAATTCCTTGGCTACATCATTAACCACCGCGGAATCGAAGCCAATCCGAGGCAAATCACGGCAATTCTAGAGCTTGGATCCCCTCGGTTAGTCAAAGAGGTTCAGAAGCTAATGGGAATGGCCGTCGCGCTCAACAGGTTTATCAGCCGTTCTACTGATCACTGCCGACAATTCTTTCACGCACTTTGGCAACGCAGAGCATTTGATTGGATCCTCGAGTGTTAGGCCGCTTTGGATGGGCTGAAGTTTTATCTCCGATCAATACCACTCTTGGCAACACCTACAGTCGATGATCCGCTCATTTTGTATCAGGCAGTATCCGACGGGGTGGTCAGCGCCGTTCTGTTAAGGGAAGAACTTGGGGAGCAACGACCAGTTTATCATGTGAGCAAAGTTACGGCTAACGCTGAAACATGTTACTTTCCATTAGAAAAGCTTATCATTGCTCTTGTCATGGCTACAAGAAAACTAATGTACTACTTTCAGGGGCATACCATTGGGGTACCAACGGAATATCTCCTTCGGTCAGCGCTCTGGAAAGGCAGTATGATATCCAGTTTCTACCCATAACTTCCATCAAAGGGCAGGTGCTAGCCGACTTTGCAGCTGAATTCACAGGAACCCTCGCCGACTTTAAGTCTGACCAAGTGCAAACTAAGCCCAACTGAAGAATGTATATTGGTGACGTTTGGCAGGTATATTACGAGGGGTCATCCAACCAGCGTGGTAGTGGGGCTGGTGTAGTAATCATGTCCCCCGAAGGGGCAATAATTGAATAGGCCGTCAAATTGGGATTCGACGCATCGAACAATGAGGCCAAATACGAAGCACTATTAACCGACTTGCGAAATGCACCTTACCTCGGTGCGCGGCGTCTACTTGTTTTCTGTGACTCAAAGCTAGTAACCAACCAGTTGAAAGGGAAATATGCAGCCAAAAATGACCGCATAGCAACCTATATGAAAACAGCAAATTCTTTGCTTGCGAAATTTGATCACCACGAACTGAATCAAATAACCTGGGATCAGAACACGCATGCAAACACTTTGGCTTGCTTAGCCTCTGCTATCAACTCAGAAATTAAGCGGATAATCAAAGTAGGGTTCGTCCCTGAGCTGAGCATTGCGTCTTTAGAATTAGTTCAGGTCAACGTTATCGAACCAGGTCCGAGTTGGATGGACCTTATCGCCGCATTCCTATCTTTAAAGCAGCTCCTGATGGATAAGAAAGAAGCACACAAACTGCGAAATAAAGTCCTTCGATACTACTTGGGTCCGCAGGGGAAGCTCTACAAAAAATCTCTCTCCAGGCCGTACTTAGAGTGTGTTCACCCCGAATAAAGTCGAGGAACTTTTGTCTGAAATACATGAAGGCAGTTGTGGAGCCCATTTGGACGAACATTCTCTGGCTCATCGCGCCATATCGCAGGGGTACTATTGGCTGACCATGCGAACTGATGCCGAGTGTTATGTCAAGAAATGTGATCAATGTTAGAAATTTTCCCCCTTAACTCATCTGCCTACTGAGAAGTTAAATTATATCACTAATCCTTGGTCGTTCGCTCAATGGGGGCTTGATATTGTTGGACTATTACCACGGGCCCCAGGCAACAGGCGATTCCTAATTGTTGCGACGGATTATTTCACAAAATGGGTCGAAGTGGAGGCACTAACACATATTCGAGATTCCGATGTTAAGCGTTTTGTATGGAAAAACATCATAACAAGGTTCGGCATACCATGAGCACTTGTTTCTGACAATGGTAACCAATTTGATTGTGGCGTGTATCGAGAATTGTGCAACACTTATGGTATCTGGCCTTATTTTTCCTCGCCGGCTTACCCCCAAAGCAATGGTCAAGCAGAGGCCACCAACAAGGTTATTTTGGATGGCATCAAGAAAAGGCTGGAGAAAGCTAAAGGCAGATGGGTCGAAGAGTTGCCCAGCATGCTATGGGCTCATCGCACTATTCCAAGGCGATCCACTAGGGAAACGTCATTTGCTTTATGCTTCAGAACCCAAGCAATCATCCCCTGGAGATCGGCTTTCCAACCTTGAAATCGAAGGTTTTTGACATGGACCGAAATGACATGATGTTGGCCTTGGACTTGACTCTGATTGAAGAATGCCGAGACCATGTCCTTGCTTCCATGGCACGGTACCAGCAATAGCTCGCTAAGTCGTATAATCAACATGTTCAGCTACGCCGTTATACACCAGAAGAATTGGTCCCCAAGAAAGTGTTTTCCATTGCTAGGAATCCGACTGACGGAAAATTGGGTCCTAATTGGGATGGCTTCTATCAAATTGACTCAATCGCAGGGACAAGGGCATATCGGCTCAAAGACATGGATGGAAGAAGCTTGTCGCGTCCGTGTAATTCCACACACTTGCGCAAGTTTTATCATTAAGTTAACTTGTACGGCATGACAGCTTGTTTTGATTTTACGCCGTGTATATCTTTCTTTTTTCAATACAATGTTCTCTCTTGCCCAGTGAGTTCTGGTTGTGTTGCCCAGGGAATTCTGGCTATGTGACAAAGCCTCCGAATTTAGAGCGTCCTTCATGGAAGTCATGATTAGCCAACACCAAAAGCCTTTGAATTCGGTGCACCCTTCGTAAATGACACGTTTGGGCCGAATAAGCCTCAAAATTTGGAGCACCCTTCGTAGAAGTCACGATTGGCCAACACAAAAAGCCTCCGAATTCGAAGCGCCCTTCGTGAATGACACGTTTGGGCCGATAAGCCTCCAAATTCGGAGCTTCTTTCATGGAAGTCATGATTGGCCAAACAAAAAGCCTATGAATTCAGAGCGCCCTTCGTGAATGACGCGTTTGGGCCCAATAAGCCTTTGAATTCAGAGCGCCCTTCGTGGAAGTCAGGATTGGCCAATATAAAAAGCTTCCGAATTTGGAGCGCCCTTCGTGAATGACACGTTTGGACCGAATAAGCCTTCGAATTCGGAGCGCCCTTCGTGGAAGTCACGATTGGCCAACACAAAACGCCTTCGAATTCGGAGCGCCCTTCGTGAATGACACGTTTGGGTCAAATAATCCTCCGAATTCGGAGCTCCTGTCAAGAATATTGTGATTAAGAAGCGCAAGCGCGATTGACGTAAAGTAGTAGACACAACTTAATCTACAAGCATTGATCGAAATAAACATAAAGACATTTAGAATAATAAGTTTTATTTAATAGATCATGAGTACATGCTTTACATAAAAACGGAACAATATACATCAAAATTATTCGACTCCCTCATCGTCATCAGTTTTCTCGGCATCGAAAGCCTCGAACGGAAAAGTATAACTCTGATACAAGGGTGACGTCGGATCAACGCTCGCTGCCTAGAGCGCCTTGATCCATCCATGCTTAAATCCGCAATTTTCGCATCGACAGACTTCCTCGGCTAGTTTTTCCTTCGTCTTGTCTATTTCAATTTTTCGGCTGTCGTGGAATCCTTTTTCATAGGACTTGGCCTTCGCAGATTCTATTATAAACATACTCGCCGTTTCTCGATCGGCAACCGCGTGATCTAGAATTCAGCTGTTTACTCGCGCCGCGACAATCGGATTCACTTGACTCGCCGAATGAGTCTCAAAGGTGTTAGCTTTCTTGAGCTCATTTTCGACCTTCTTCACGTTGGCTTGGAAGCTCTGAATGCGAGCATCCCTTTGCTCAATCTCTTTTCGCGCGGCACGAAGACGCATGCCGATTTCATATGCGGTATACAAACCCTTTACTGCTCCATGAACGCCCTCCCGAAAAACTTCATAATCTGCCCGGCCGACCATGGACTGCGGAACTTCTGGCGAAAAAATCTGTCGAGCGAACTTGACTGCTACATTTGGGTCGCAGATAATGGAATCCGCTTCCATCATCGGTTTGTTGCCAATGAAAACCGAAAAACTCAACGGGCGTGGTGTCGCACTAGTTTCTCCTCTCGAGCGAGGGGAGTTACCTCGTTGCTGTTTTTCCTTTCTGGGTGACCTACTTCGATGATGTGGGGAATAGCGCTTCTCACGCTCTCTCGACGTCCTACTCTCGCGCGCGTAGGCTCACCACCTCGATTCATCTCTGCGTCCAGTTCCGCTAGTGTTCTACCTTCCCCTCTGCTGTTGAAGAATAGTCTTCTTACTATCTAGAGTCGTCCACACTGCTTTTTTCTTCTCCCAATTTGTTAGATTTAAACGCAACAATGGCACCTCTACGTACACAACCCCCACCCCCCTTTTATTCATTACGGGTGCAGCACTCCCGAGGTGCTCTCATCAATGCTTACTTTCAAGGCCTTGCGCCGATAAGTTCTTGTGCCCCAGCCCTAGCCAAACCTCCTTTTGACAATGGGAGATGATTATGTATGTATTTAGTGATATATAGATCGGCCAATAGGGTGAGGGAGTGTTCCACAAACAAGAAAAAAATGCAAAAATACACCTGTTCTGCCTACTTGTTTGAAATGGTCAAATATTATTTAAGGGGAAATATAACACAAAGCAAAGCTTTAGCAGAGTGGTTAAGGTACTGGGTGTTGAGTTGTTGGTTGGGTGTTCAAACCCTCTTCCAAGCATTCCTTAAATTCATTTTTTGTCAGCAAGCCGCCGCCATATTTCTTGGAAGGGGGTTTAAACATCCAACCTACTACTCAACAGCCACTCTACCAAAGTTTTGCCTTGTGTTATATTTCCTCTCAAATAATATTTGACCATTTCAAACTAGTAGGCAAAGAAGGTGTATTTTTACATTTTTTTTCTTGTTCGTGGGACACTTTCTTACCTCATTGGCCGATCCATATATCACCAAATACATACATAATCATCAAAAAGAGGTTTTGTTTACATCCATAAAGAAGTATCCCATGCAACCAGCTTGAAAATTTATCCCTTTTATCACATTCGTGTCTCCCACCTTCTTTTCAACCTTAACTCTCCCTCATTGCCTATATAGAATGATCAGATTGTAAGAGAGAAGGCGGACCACGAAATTGAAGAGGAAAGAGTGTGAAAAGAGTGAAAAAAGAGAGAAAAGTTAAGTTTTTGAGCTAAAAACACTCATATCTTTCATATACATCCCATACCTTCCATACAAACTAAAATTTCATCTTTCTACACCCAAAACTTCTCTAAAAAATCTAAAATACTTAAATTTCAATAGCTTTGTTCAAGAGGAAGAGTGGGAGTTGGTAAAAGTGAGTAAAAACAAGAGAGATAATCACTTTTCACTGCATACACCTCCAAGCCACAATTTTAGCAAGAATTCCAAGCTTTCAAATTAAGGATTGAGGACATAATTCATACACCTGAGGGTGATCAAAAGGAAGTTTGGAAATCATGAAATTCATCATTTCTTAAAAAAGTGAATTTTCAAGTCATTTCATTTTCTTGCATTATCTATCATATATTTGTTTTCTTTTGTTAGCTTCATATTATTTTTGTATGCTTGCATGTTATATCTTATATTTGTTTTCTTATTTTAGTTTCATATTAGTGTTGTTGTAATCTTGCAAGATCTATCTCGTATTTGTTTTCTTATTTTAATTTCATATTAGCTTTGTCATAATCTTGCATGTTCTACTTTATATTTGCTTTCTTGTTTTAGGTTCATGTTAGTTTTATTGTAATCTTACATGTTCTATCTTATATTTGTTTTCTTGTTTCAGTTTCATGATAATTTTGTTGTAATCTTGCATTTTCTAGTTTATATTTTTCTTGTATTAATCTCATATTAGTTTTGTTGTAATCTTACATGTTCTATCTTATATTTGTTTTCTTGTTTTAGGTTCATGTTAGTTTTGTTGTAAGTTTGCCTTTTTTATTTTATATTTGTTTTCTTGTTTTAATCTAACAAGTAGTGGTTAGTTGAGCCGCCTACATATTTCTTATTTGTTTATTTTCTTAGTTTTGCAATAAGGCAAGCTTTGCTAGGCCTAGTTGGCCGGCTGTTTAGCTTCTGTAATGCCCTCAAAATAATACATATAAGCCCAACATTCATGACATCCATAGACATAAGAGAAGAAAGCATATTTCTGTTTATCAGAGTATTAAGTACAAAAGTATTACATGTTAACAACAAAAGTAAATGCCCTACGGGCTTACAACTTTCCAAGTCAACACTTGGATTCGACAAAAGAAGAGTTCTAACTCTTTATACAAAATAAGCTCTTGGCTTGATTTACATGTAATACAAAAAGATAACAACAAAAGATCTTTCGGCCTCTAAGCCTCCTAAGCTACGTCCTTGTAGGTGGCATACCATCTGTACCTAAAAATGATGTCCCATAAAGGGTGAGCCAAAGCCCAGTAGAGATATACTAAACCAAATATGAGAAATAACTAAAACATTAGCATTTGATAAATGATTAACACTGTAAACCAACTTACAACACTTTCGGTTCCATGACAAATACGTCCATGTTTCATTCCACTTTCCTTATTTATCCAATTTCACTTCATAAACATGGCTCATTATCTAGCCAAATAGTTAAAGGAGACTACAACTTAGATTAAAACACTTCCATTATCCACAATTCAAATGAGACTACAACTCATGTTAAAACATTTCAATACTTCAATTATCTACGTTATGCAAGCGTAATTAGAATTTCGGGACTTTCACCCTGGACACTCCAGCCAACTTAGTTATCAATGGAGTCCATCCCCTATCTCCTCCCAAACAGGTTTGAGAGTACATCCCTTATCTCCTCCCAAACCGTGGAGTACATCCCCTATCTCCTCCTAAACAAAATACATATGCAATGTATTTAAACAGTCTATCATATACAATGATCAATCCAGGTACATATTCAATGTATTATGCCAACCGTCATATTCAATGACATATTCTAGGTGATTAGTTTCAGTTTTTTCTAATCAGCATGCAGTGTCTATAACAATCAAGACTATCCTCCACCGATAGCCCAAAACAGTTATCCCTATACAGATAATAAATTCATTCAACAGGTAAATTATCAACATTTCTATAGGTGAGTAATTAATCAATCTAACCACAACATTCAATTTTATAATTTCCCAATTTCATGATTTGCAACTCAATTTCACATTTCCCCAAATTAATTATTGAAATTAATTATCCAAACATAATTAGGGCATTTTCTCCCATTTTCAAATAACAACCCTAAAGTTCAATTTCATCAATTTAATAACGATAATTCCATTTTCCAAGGTCTCACATACACATGGAGTTTAACACTTGAAAACCCCCTTTTTATAACTTTAAATAAAACCCTAAACTTCCCAAAATTACCATTATCCACCATTTATATAGAATGACTAAAATCTATGTCAAAACTCATAAGAAGGAGTAGGGTATCCCTACCTCAAGTGAAGAGACCAAATGGAGAAGATGAAGAAAACTCAAGATGCTCCAAACCCAATGATTTTCAGAACAAAGCGTAGCCCACACCAAGCTCCACCTTTCTTACAAAGGGATTAGGGTAGGAGACTCCTAGAACATGGAGTATTTGTAGAGAGAAGGTATGTAGAGAGAGAAGGAGTAGTCGGATCTAGGGTTTGAAGATAAAAGGTAATCAAAAAGTGAGAAAGAAGTTGTTGCTACGAACTGATATAATCGAGTCTCGCTCAAGTGAAGGAATGGTTGCTTGAGCGACCAGACACAAAGAAATCTCGCTCGAGCGTAGAAAGCCTCGCTTGAGCCAACAACACGAAGCTTCAAGTCTATAACCCAAAAGCACACTCGAGCGCAAGAATACTCGCTCGAGCGAAGAAACCCAAAACATACAGCTCGCTCGCTCGAGCCAAGAAACACAACCTTCAGGTCCAAAAATAAACGCAGACGCATGCTCGAGCGAAGAAACCCTAGCTCAAGCGAAGTGACTAAAACACAGAGCTTGCTTGAGCGACAAAAGCCTCGCTCGAGCGAAGACACCAAAAATTGGACAGCAACCATTTGTTTCAAAACACACCCAACCTGTTATAAACCTGCCCAACACATCCCAAAACTCAAATACAAAGAATTAAAGGACGGAAATGAAACCTATACAACAACAAACATCTACAGAACCGAGTCTGGAATACAATAACCAATGGAGGGAAAACCGGGATCGCTATAGCTTCTTTTGGAGAAGACGGCATTGTTTTTCGATGTTAACCAACTTCCTATGGTTTCCACGGCATATGAAACTTTTTCTTTTATTTATTTTATTTTGA
This sequence comes from Camellia lanceoleosa, assembly GCA_025200525.1. Taxonomy (NCBI): domain Eukaryota; kingdom Viridiplantae; phylum Streptophyta; class Magnoliopsida; order Ericales; family Theaceae; genus Camellia; species Camellia lanceoleosa. The sequence goes on along the minus strand of CM045763.1, from coordinate 168,855,346 downwards.
GTGTATTGTGAGGGTTTTTTTTTTTTTATTGTTGTAATATTCTCCTCACCCACCCCCTCTAATTTGGTTTGTAATTATTTTTCTTCGAATGTTGTAATAATTTCCCGCTTCGCTCCTTTCTATCCCTTTATTTTACTTGCTTTCTTTATTTATGAATATGCATCATATTTTGTTTTTCGTTATATCCATGCTTTGCATCCAGGTTTCATGCATTTTGATTCGGCTAAGTTTGCATTTGTGGATTTAATCAATTCCTATGTGATTATATGCACTACCTCATGTTCTTAAAATGATTCACATGTCATATCTTAGAAACTGAATCTTTAGTTGCATCTCATGAGTGAATTGTATTAAGATTTTATATATAAGATCACGCATCTTTTACTAACTTTATTTTGTAGCTATTCGCGGGACGTCGGTAAATATGTAAATTTTTATGCTTTAGCATTCCGTTTGTATGTGTTTTTCTTATTATGTTTAAGTATCCTACTATGTGGTTACTTGCTGACTTGATATAACTGTATGAATGCCAGTGGATGGAGTTTGTGTCGCTTAGTTTGTAATAATGTTGATTTTCATGTTTGTAAACTCAATTTATTTGAGTTGTACATCTTCAAAACTCTTTCAAAATACATGAAATCAAATTATTCCAAAATAAATGACATAGTCTATATTTGTATACTTCATATAGTAATTTTTATGATTTATTAAATAATCGAAATATGAACATATAAAGTAAATAAAATTCATATAATGGTTTAGAAAAGGCTGATCTTTTAATTGGGTGAGCATGGATGCTCAATTAATGACCTTTCCCTCTCATACCTAAGGTTTTGAACCGAGACAACTTTTGTTATGATAAACAGTGGCTTTGGCATGAGTCATGGGTTTCATAATTTCCCAAAATATTAGGTGACAACTCTGAAATTTGATGACACAGTCCATTTCTGGCAAAAGGTTTTGCAATAAAATAGATTTTCTAAAAGTTACCAAATCTAGACTCTCATCTATGTTTCATATTGCACTAGTGAGACTAGATCAAAGAGACCGAGGGTCCAAACTGTTTAACGCCCACGGGTACCTCCCAGACATGTTACAATACTGCTGTTGCTGCTTATAAAATATTTATATGAGCTTGTCTTGAAATTTTGTTGTTGTTGGGCTAAAAGATTAGTCATCGCTTTCATTCCCCAATTTCAAAAAAATGGTGTAGTTCCAAATCGAGCACTAACAGTTGGTACTCGTAGGACCTCATGGGCACTTCTCACCTCTGGCAAATTCCTGGAAATAATGTTCTATGATTTAAGCCATATCATTAAAATCTAGTGCAAACTCTAATCATTGAATTTAATTTAAGTACTGACTATTTGTTAATTGTGGAACTTAATAACACAATTTACATTTTTTTTTAGGCAAGCCTTTAAACATATATTCTTCTCCATATATTCTTGAGGGCAAGATCTACTGCTGCAAGCATTGCTGAACCCATCTAGTTCTCTATGAAGACATCGTTTCCAATGTTTCTTTCTCTAATCAATCTATGCTTTCTTGTTTTCTTTTCCATTTTCACAAGATTTTTTGCTTTAATCTTAGTCTTGTTGACTATTTGCTTCTTATTTGACCCCTCCTAAAAAAAAAAAAAAATTGTATTTAGTTTTTTTTTATTGATGATTGGATGATTGTTTTGATATGGTGATTTTGCTTATGACTTTGGTACTTACTATGTGGAATTGATGAGGGTTTATTGCATGTTGTTATGTACAATTAGATACAAGTGATTGTTTAAGTTGTTTGTGGTCTGAACTTTAGTTATTTGTTTTTTAAACCTAGGCAAAGTTTGTATCATTGTCATGTTTTCTCTGAGGATTCCAAATTCTCCCAATCTAGGAAATGAGGAACCCCCATTTTGTCATTTGATTATGAGTTTTGCTTAACTAATTAATCCCAATGATATGCTTAGTATTAATATTAAAATTATTGAGTGTCTCCAAAAATTGGATTCGAGTGAGGACCAATATGGGCTTAAATGGAGCATGATAGTCAAAAAAGGATTGTAGCAACCCAAAATAGTTGAATGCAGCTTTGTAATCCTCGGAAGCTCTTTGCTTTGTAGGCCTTGGCATTAAGCCATTGTGTCAACATTTACAATAGGTCTTAATTGGCAATTAAGTTTTCTTGATATTGTAGGTTAAAAGTTACATTAATTCTTGGCATTTAGGAGAGTTCCTTGCCACTATTTTTTTTCTTCTTATGTTTCCTGTTTTTATTCTTGTAAATGGAAGAATATGTAGTTTGCCTTGATGCCATTCTTGTGTTTTGAATCCCCGGCCTCTAAACTTAGGCAACAAATCAATAAGTTATTGTTTTCCTTGGATAGTATAATCTACAAGAAAACTATTAAATTTTGTCCTCTTACATGGATTTTGTTTGATTTTCTAGGTTGGGATTTTCCCAAGTGCTTGACTTTTACATGCATCAAGAGCTCTAAAGGATCAAAATATCTTCCTTTTTTTTTTTTCTCAACTGCTTGATTTTACTATTTCAAAATGTTGTTAACCTTGTTACAAACTTTGGTACTTGTATTTTTTACTTCGTATATCTGGAACATTTGCTGTTTGTTTGTTTGTTTGTTTTTTTTTTTGGCACAATGATTGTGGACTATCATTTTAAGTTGTTTAATTCTGATTCTCTTGCAAAGTCTAAGTTGTAATATAACCATTGTTTTGTTAGATATTATTTTTTAGGGTTAATTACATCAAGGCCCCCTCAACTATTAGTGAATATTATCCTGTCCTAGCCTCTCATCTATGAACGTTTAGATTTTAACCCAACTATAAAAATCATACAAATAGCTCCTTCTAGAGGGTGAGAAAGTGATGCATTTTTATAGTTGAGGGAGTAAAATATATGGGTTCATACATGGAGGTTATCTAATATTCATTAATAGTTAAGGGGATCTTGGTGTAATTAACCATTTCTTTAATAGAATTTTTTGGATTATAACTTATAAAGTTTTTATTGTTTCTTTGAGAGTTATGAAAAATTTGTAACGCCCCAAAATATAACCATAAATTCAACCTAATTGCAATAAATAACTGCATGAATCAAAGTGTAAAGTTTTTCAATTTCAGAATGTTAATAGTACAAAAGAGTTTAGCATAAATACCCTATAGGCTTACACTTTTCCAAGTCTTTGCTTGGTTACAGCAAAAGTGAGACTAGCTCATACAATTTAAGCCCTAGGCTATACAAAAAGTGAAACGAAACACAAAAGCTCTTGCTTCCCAAATGTCTCTTCAATGCTATTACCTTGGTGGAGGCATGCCATTAATACCTGAAAATGTTTTTCCCAAATAGGGTGAGCCGCAGCCCAGTAGGAATAATCTAACACAATATACGAGATTTAACAAAGATATAAGTGCAATGTGCATATACAATGTCAGGGATCAAACGTTCACATTTTTGTATAGTCATAGAATACCAAGTCCATATTTTATTTCATTTTCTTTCAATTCATTTCAATACATGAGCCAATTTCATTATTTTTCAATAATCTAAATGAGACTACAATTCAATGATTCTATAATCACACCATTAATACACAAACACTTCAATCTGCCATTTTATGGAAATTTCGTCCGCGGGATCGACACCCATGTATAAATTTCGGGACTTTCACCCAGGACATTTCGGCCAACTTAATTATAATGGAGTCCATCCTCTTTCTCCTCCCAAACAATCATACATATACAACATATTTAAACACATAATTATACATGGAATACATCCCCTTTCTCCTCCTAAACAATCATACATATACAATATATTTACAACATGATCATATTCAGTGACAACCAACCAGGGATTAGTTTAATTCACTTAATCTTCATGCAATTTCTACAACAATCATAGTTATCCTCCTCTGATAGCCTAGTACAGTTATTTCTAAACAGATATACAATCTTAAGACATATAATTTATTCAAAGTTTTCTAAAGATGAGACGTATCATCTACTTAATTTCACCATTTATTTTAATACTTGATCAATTTCATGTTTATAATACCAATTTCATTTATTTATACAAAATAACTATCATAATCATTTTAGGGCAAACTTCGTCTCTTCCCAAGTCTCAACCAAGTATCAAAATCAATAATTTTGACACCGTACAACTTCATTTTCAAACCCCACAATCAATTATCTCTCATTTACCAAAGACCCCTCTTTCCATTTTACACCCAAGCCCTAGGTTTGTTCACATCACCCCCAAATCCCATCATTGTTACACAACGACAGATAACTAAGTTGAAAACCATATTAAAGTGTGGAAAAATCCCTATCTCAAGAAGAGAAAACCAAGAAAAGCAAAGTAGAAACCCAACAATGCCGAGACCAAGTTCTAATCGGATCAAAATGAAGCTCTTTAAATGCTCTAAATGTTTCTCAAAGACACTAGAGTAGAGAACCCAAAGGATCTAGGCCAAAATGTAGAGAGAGGGAAAGTTTTAGAGAGAAAGGGTCAAGATCTAGGTTTATGAAAAGTATTAGAGAGAGAGAGAGAAGAATGAAAAAGTGATATAAAATATCATTTTCACGATCTGATATACGCACAGTCCCCTCGAACAGGAGAGTTGACGCTCGAGCGTCAAGCACAAAAAGTTATTATGCTCGAGCACAATAAAGGCCGCTCGACCGCCAAGACATAACGAACGCTCACCGCTCAAGGGCAAGAATTTGCCGCTCGAGCGTAGCAAACACACATCTAGAAGTTTTGCAGACAACAACCACCGCTCGAGCGCAGGAAACGCAACTCGAGCGCCCACCCGTTCGAGCATAGAAAACACTCTCCTAGTAGTTTTGCAGACCTACAAAGTATTGAGAGTTCGCAACGCCTGCTCAAACGCGAGAAATACCGCTCAAGTGGATGAGAAAAGATTGCAAAGCTCGCTCGAGCGCAAGAATGGCCGCTTGAACGAAGGAGCAAAAATCTGGGCAACAAAGGTTTGAAAAAACAAGCAACCAACCTATTCCAAATGCACAACTACGATCCAATAACCAAAATAGAGGGGGACAAGGGAAAACAATATATAAATCATCATTCAAAACCATACAAACCCGAGTTCAGAATATAATAATGACGGATCAAAACTGAAATCGCTATAACCTCTCCCCCTTAAAGAATTTCGGCCCGAAATTACAAATCAAGTTCAAAATCAACATTAGACCATTCATAACAATGTTATTCTCACAAATTCAATACCATGACCCATCCTTCGATCATCCATTCTCATCGACCCAATACACAAGTCCTATATTAAAATGAAATTTATAATTTCCCAAAACATTTACAATGTTTAATTAGAATCCGAGTCTTTCAAAATTTTCACAATATATACAATGTTTCCAAAAGTGATACAACATCCACAATATCCCATATTCTCAAAGCGTATACATTACTTATATTGAATCCATGTTCCCAAGACGCCCATAACATATACAATGTTCTTGTATTTTAAAACATACACAATGCTTTTTCATTTCATTAACATAGTCAAAATCTCAATATATATTGAAATATTAATAAATAAGTCCGAATATTTCTCACGGACTTCCGATTCACGCTCCCAAGTTGCTTCCTCAACTCCGTGATGTTTCCACAATACTTTAACCAAGGGAATTGTCTTACCCCGCAAAACCTGATCTCGAGTATCAAAGACTTTCACTGGTCTCTCCTCATATGAGGCATCCTCATCTACCTCTAAGTTGGTCCAATCCAACATACGCGATGGATCTGGCTTATACTTCCGAAGCATACTAATATAAAACACGTCATAAACTCTAGAAAGTTGTGACGGTAACGCCAAACAATAAACAACCTCCCTAATCCACTCAAGGATCTCAAAATGGCCAATAAACCGAGGGAACAACTTCCCACTCTTCCCAAACCTCATCAAACCCCGTCTAGGCAATATTTTCAAAAAGACATGATCTCACACCTCAAAAGACAAGGGTCTTCTCCTACAATCGGCATAATTTCTCTGGCGGCTCTAAGCCATAACCAATCTTTTATGAATAAGTGCTACCTTCTCTGTCGTTTCCTGCACGAACTCTAGGCCCAACAAAGGTGCATCACCCACCTCGGCCCAACACACCGGAGATCTACACGGTCGGCTATACAAGGCCTCAAATGGTGCCATGCCAATACTCGATTGGAAGCTATTATTGTAGGTAAACTCCACTAAGGGCAAGTGCATCTCCTACGACCCTATAAGATCAAGGACACAGCCTCAAAGCATATTCTCAAGGATCAGAATGGTGCGCTGACCGCGCCTGTGTTCCGAGGGTGATATGTTGTGCTAAAAGTCAATCTAGTGTCCAAGGCACTCTGCAAGCTCTACCACAATCGAGTCAGAAACGTGGATCTCTATTCGTAACAATCGTTAGAGGGACCCGTATAACCTCACTATGTCCTTAATGTAAAGGTCGGCAAGACAGGTCTCGAATCACTCATGCATAGTTATAAAGTGTGCCGACTTGGTCAACTGGTCAACTACTACCCAAATGGCATCACTACCCCTTGAGTCATTGGAAGGCCCACAACAAAATCCATCATGTCATGCTCCCATTTTCATTTGGCTATAGGTAAGAGGTGCAACAAACCTGCTGGCCTTTGATGCTCGGCCACTTCATCGACAAGTAAGGCATTTTGATACAAAGACAGCTACATCTTTCTTCATACCTCTCTATCAAAACTGGCGACTAAGGTCGTGATACATCTTTGTGCCTCCTGGATGCGCCGTAAGACGTGAATGGTGAAACTCTCGGAGTACTTCCTCTCGGCAAGACTCCGGCACAAACAAACGATCACGGTATCTCACACTCTGGTCGGGATATACGGTCAAGCCAATTTCTACCTTCCACTAGAAATCTTCTCTTGAAAGGATTCCACCTCCAAGTCACCCTTCTGCGCTTCCAACACTCAGCTCACAAGTGTAGGTTGTGCAACCACTGAAAATAAGGCTGCAGATTCAACGGACTCGCCTAGACGCAAGTCAAACTCACCAAGAGTACCCAATATCTCCCATTCTTGGATGGCGACACAAGCCACACTGCTAATAGACTTCCTACTCAAGGCATCGACCACTACATTGGCCTTCCCAAGATGATAATGTAATTTAAAGTCATAGTCTTCTATGAACTCCATCCACCTTTTTTGCCTCAAATTCAAGTCTTTCTGAGTAAACAGATACTTCAGACTCTTGTGATCAGAAAATACCTTGAATTTCTCACCATACAGATAGTGCCTCAAAATCGACAAGGCAAATATCACCGCTGCTAACTCTAGATCATAGGTAGGGTAATTCCTCTCATGTGTTTTCAACTGTCGTGAGCCATAGGCTACTATCTTCTCCTCTTGCATCAAGACACAATCCAAACCTTCCCGTGAGGCATCACAATATACCGAATAGCCTAAACCCCACTTTGGAATAATCAAGACTGGAGCAGTAGTAAGTCTAACCTTGAGCTCTTGAAATGACTTTTCACAGGTTTCATTCCACACAAACTTAACTCCATTCAGCGTCAATCTAGTTAACGGTGAAGTTGATCTAGAGAAATCCTTCATAAATCTTTGATAATACCCAGCCAACCCCAAAAAACTACAGATCTCAAAAGCAGTCTTTGGTTATGCCTAATCCTGTACTGCCTCTATCTTAGATGAATTTACAGTCACCCTTTCCTCGGATACCACATGGCCTAAGAACCTAACTTCCCTCAGCTAGAATTCACATTTCCCAAACTTAGCATACAGCTTATGGATTCTAAGCAACTCAAGCACTACTCGTAAATGTTCCTTGTGTTCCTCCTCGGAAGGCGAATAAATCAAGATGTCATCCATAACGACAACCACAAAGCGGTCTAGAAACTCATAAAAGATCTGATTCATCAAATCCATAAACATCGCTAGAGCATTAGTTAGCCCAAAAGGCATCACTAGGAACTCATAATGGCCATATCACTTACGAAATGTTGTCTTCGGGATATCTTCCTCCCTTACCCTCAACTGATGATAACCCGATCTCAGGTCTATCTTAGAGAAACAACAAGACCCCTTTAACTGATCAAACAGGTCATCTATACAAGGAATTGGGTACTTGTTCTTCACAGTTACCCTATTCAACTTCCAGTAATCGATGCAAAGTCGCAACGCTCCATCTTTCTTTTTAGCAAAGAGAGCCAGTGCTCCCCAAGGTGAAGTACTAGAGTGGATGAAACCCTTATCTAATAATTTCTAGAGTTGAATCTTCAACTCACTCAATTCAGCAGGTGCAAATCTATACGGAGCCATAGAGATTGGTGTCGTGCCAGGCACTAAATCAATAGAGAACTCGATCTCTCAGTGAGGCAGTAAACTAGTAAGATCCTCAGGAAAGACATCTGGGTATTCACAAACTACCCTTGGCAACTCAATCTAGACTTCATCACACTCACTACTCATAAAGCTAGCAAGAAGACAACTAAGTTCACTCTATACACGCAGATCATATACCGGTGATAAGACTTTATCCACCCGGTCTCCCAGGAAATAAAAGCAGTCACCGCTCAAGGTACATACAGCAACCCTCTGACGGCAACAATCTATAACAGCTCGGTATGACGATAGCTAGTCCATATCCAAAATAACATCAAAGCTAGACAGGTCAAGCAATACAAATGCAAAAGATAATCGACGACCGGAAACCTCGATGTCACAACCCCGACATCCCTGTTTCAAGATAACATCACCACCAATAGGTGACTCTACACAAATAAGAGATGCTAATTGTGCCAACTCCAACCCCAAAACCGATGCAAATGTAGATGAGATAAAAGAATGTGGTGCACCCATATCAATCAACATATTAACAACTGAATTGCAAAACAAGAAGGTATCTTTCACTACCGAAGGCGCTGGTACAAGATCTGGCGCGGTAACAGCATATGCACGCCCAGTAGGTCTCTGCTCAACCTGCTCACCCTTTAGAGCATAAGTTTGATGCACTGACTGAGCTGAAGAGGCTCCCTGATTGGCCCTTGAGGCCTGTGCTGATTGGGCAGGCTGGTGACTTTGTGTCTGCTTAGAACCAGACGCACTAGATGTGCCACCCAACTATGGGCAAAATATCTTCAAATGCCCTGCTTGCCCACACTGATAACAAGTGGGTGGCTGCCCTCTCCCTAGACTCTAGCCCTAAGAACGAGCCGAAGATGATGCAAACTATTGCTTTCATCTCCTCTGCGGGCAAGTTGGAGACTTGTGGCCCAACTGACCACACTTGTAACAAATAAAATCTCCCTGACCACCCCTCTCAGAACCCAAACTTGGCACTGAAAAGGTGGACCTCGACTGAGCTCCCTCAGATGCCTGGGGGTTAGGACCCCTCTACCTTTTACAGTCCCCCTGACTATCCTGACCCTTCCTGGACCCCCCCATCCTCTCCTCTTCTGCCTGTATAATGGTCTTAAGATGGGCCACCATTTCCACAAGGTACCCATAGTCTCTAATCATGGATCCAGCCACTCTAAACATGAGTTCGGTCCTTAACTCTTCTCGAATTCCAGACAACGGCGCTCCTAAGTCGTCACAAGTTCCGGTGCAAACCTCGACAAACTGGTGAATATGGCCTCAAACTCGGCCACTGGTGTATTCAACTGCACCAGCTTAGAGAACTGGTCTCTTAACTTCTCCCTAATAGTGGGAGGCAAAAATTTGTCCTAGAAGGCATCGACAAAAGCCTCCCAAGTCCTTCCAATGCATTCCCGCGCATACTTCCACCATTGACCCGCGTCTCCCTTCAACTGGAAGGACGCCAAGGTCACTCTCAAACCCCCGTCTTCGACGCCGAGCATCTCAAAAGTCTTCACCATCTGCTCTAGCCATTCATCCGCCTTCAGTGCCTCCTTGGGATCACCCAAAAACTCATCCGGATTCGACCGGAAAAACTCTCTTCAAGAAAGATGGCCCTGCTTCAGCTACCTGGGCCTGGACTTGATTCTTAGCCCTGAGAATGTCCATAGATTCTCGCAAAGCTCCGGCCATTTCACAGGCTAAGGCGCCCATGGCCTATTGACCTACTGGCTCGGCCACATTGGCCTGACCAATCCCTTCTTCCTGTGCTAGAATTTCATCCGGTATAGGCATCTCGTGCCTCCTAGGCTTACCACGCCTACCACCACGACCACGTCCACGTCCTGACATCCTAATAAAAGTAACAAAAGGATTAGCACATTCACAAATGTGCCGAAACTAACTCACTCACGTCCTAATGTGATGGACAATAATAAATCACTCCATATAAGCACGTAATTACATAAACACATACGAATTTTCTTCCTAGATAATGACCGTCCCGCAGCATTACTAGAGTTCCAATTAGAAACAGTAGTGATCAAGTGCTCTTCTAATAAGACTTCCAGAAACCCGTAAACCCAATCAACATCTTAGGAACTAAATCCCATACCAATATAATCATATAAGCATGTTATCACATAACATTACTAGCATACAAACATCTCCGTAAAGCGAGACAAACCTATTGTGGTACTAACCACTTCCCACGTACCCAAAGTATTCAAATCCAATACGCTCTGATACCAAGTTGTAACACCCCAAAATATAACCATAAATTCAACCCAATTGCATATAAATAACTGCATGAATCAGAGTGTAAAGTTCTTCCATTTCAGAATGTTAATAGTACAAAAGAGTTTAGTATAAATAAATGTCCTATAGGCTTACACTTTTCCAAGTCTTGGCTTGGTTACAGCAAAAGTGAGACTAGCTCATACAATCTAAGCCCTTGGCTATACAAAAAGTGAAACAAAACACAGAAGCTCTTGCTTCCCAAAAGTCTCTTCAATGCTATTGCCTTTGTGGAGGCATGCCATCAATACTTGAAAATGTTTTTTCCAAATAGGGTGAGCATTGACCAAAGAAGAATAATCTAACACAATATATGAGATTTAACGAAGATATAAGTGCAATGTGCATATACAATATCAGGGATCAAACGTTCATATTTTTGTATAGTTATAGAATACGAAGTCTATATTTCATTTCATTTTCTTTCAATTCATTTCAATACATGAGCCTATTTCATTATTTTTCAATAACCCAAATGAGACTACAACTCAATGATTCTACAATCACACCATTAACACATAAACACTTCAATTTGCCATTCTACGAAAATTTCGTCCGCGGGATCGGCACCCATGTATAAATTTCGGGACTTTCACCCAAAACATTTTGGCCAACTTAATTATAATGGAGTCCATCCCCTTTCTCCTCCCAAACAATCATACATATACAATATATTTAAATACATAATTATACATGGAGTACATCCTCTTTCTTCTCCCAAACAATTATACATATACAATGTATTTATAACATGATCATATTCAATGATAACTAACCATGGATTAATTTTAATTCACTTAATCCTCATGCAATTTCTACAACAATCATAGCTATTCTCCACCGATAGCCCAGTACAGTTATTTCTAAACAGATATACAATATTAAGACATATAATTTATTCAAGATTTTCCAAAGATGAGACGTATCATCTACTCAATTTCACCATTTATTCCTATACTCGATCAATTTCATGTTTACAACAAAAATTTTAATTATTTATACAAAATAAATACCATAATCATTTTAGGGCAAACTCCATCTCTTCCCAAGTTTCAACCAAGTATCAAAATCAACAATTTCGACAGCACAACTTCATTTTCAAACCCCACAATCAATTATCTCTCATTTACCAAAGACCCCTCCTTCCATTTTACACCCAAACCCTAGGTTTGTTCACATTACCCCCCAAATCCCACCATTGTTACACAACGACAAATAACTAAGTTAAAAACCATATTAAAGTGTGAAAAAATCACTACCTCAAGAAAAGAAGACCAAGCAAAGCAAAGTAGAAACCCCAACAACGCTGAGACCAAGTTCCAATCAGATCAAAATGAACTCTTGGAATGCTCTAACTTCTTCTCAAAGACACTAGAGTAGAGAACCCAAAGGATCTAGGCCAAAATGTAGAGAGAGAGGGTCAAAATCTAGGTTTTTGAAAAGTTTTAGACAGAGAGAAGAATGAAAAAGTGATATAAAATGTCATTTTCGTGATCTGATATATGCACAAATTCAAAGTGGGAGAGTTGACACTCGAGCGTCAGACATAAAAAGTTATTCCGCTCAAGCGCAACAAAGGCCCCTCGAGCGCTAAGACACAACGAATGCTCACCACTCAAGTGCAAGAATTTGCTGTTTGAGTGTATGTACGGGAAAGAAATACACCTTCTCGTATAATCCTGTTGATCAAGTCTTCGTTTCTCAATACGTCGTCGTTCCACCACCTGAAAATACCAACGTGAGCTGGCCGGCGGGTGTGTGCCGGAAACCTCTCCGATGCCTAAGTCAATAAGCAAGACAAGAAGGCAAAAGCTCAATGCATTCAGGGAGCAAAATAGTGTTACCTCTCCAAAGGTGAAATTGGTGAGCTTATATAGGTTACGCGTGGCACAGTCCTGGTAGGACTCTAACTTCTCCATGCGAAGAGTCCTCCCAGGACTCTTATTCCTCCATGTGTAGAGTCCTTCTAGAATTACCTCCTCATGAGAGTCCTTCTAGGATTACTCCTTCGAATCTTCCAACACCCCCTCACCGCATAAGCCAAGTGAGATGGCTTTACTACGTCAACTCCATTGCAACCGAAGTAACCTATAGTCCGGACTGCTCTTACTCCTCTTACCCCGGTTTCATGCACAACCGAGCTAACCATAAGAGAGCTTAACCGACTAGGGTGCGACTCCAACCGGACTACCGCCTAGCATGCAAGAACCGACATGTCTCTCGACCGGTCTACCAACTTCAACCGGACTATCTCGGCACTTGCCGCAAGAATCAAGTACTGTTTGGCACCGAACTACACATACTTCCCCTTTCTTAGTGGGTATCTCCCAATCTTGAACCTAGATCGCCCAACACCTAGCTCGCCCAATTTATGAATATAAATTACCCTCTCAATTGCCCTTAATTCCATCTCGAAGCATGATAGGGATTACTCATGTAACAACCGAGATAGAGTTCTAACATCTCCAACCGAGCTAAAGCCTTTAGCTTTCCTAACCGAGCTAACAACGCTTAGCCTCTCCAAATGAGCTAAAAACACCTTTAGCTTATCCAAATGAACTAAGTCAGGTCGCATCGCGACGTCCGCCAATACGTCTCTTCACTCTTCAGTAACTCAATCGATTGTCCTTCTCATGACACGTGGCAGTTTCAATTGGCCTCCCACATACCAGTAGCGCCCCTCAGATTTCGCAACATTTGAACAAATTCCCGCCTTTTTGCCCTTTACACCAAACAAACTTTTCATTTTCAAATCACACGATTCTCTGTTCATCTCCTCTCTCACCTCTCGAAGTTCCTCCTGCTTCCTACTATCGAGCTCGTGTCTTGCCGCTTTTTTGAAGCTTCCATCTCCTCTTCATCCTCTTCACCGTAAGTAACTCCACTCTACCTCTCTAGTTTTCTGCTTTACTTCAATCTATGTTGTATGTTTTTGCAAAATATTCCGTGTTCTCTACGTTTATATCCATACTTGTTGAAGAACGCCATAAGAACACATTGAATATCCGTTGTCTAATAGAACACCCCTTTCGATCCTTATCCACACCTCGATCGAACTAGAATATCGTTCTCTTTGCCTAGGCAAACCGAAACCGAACTAGAACTTAGAACATACCACAAGAGTTCCCCAAGGCCATCCGATATTCCTTAGTCAAATAAAAATATACTTTGAAGTTTGAAATTTCGCCTCGATCGAAGCTATGCCCTAGGGCTAGGTTACCTTCGAGTTCTAAACCGAACTCAAAGTCGCCCCAAGAGGCATAACCAAGTAAGAAAACTCGCCTCAAAATGAGATAATAGAGCATTACGGAACCGAGATAACGAGCACTTACTAGAAACCGACGAAACACCATAGCAACTCAGAGAGCCAAATAAAACCAATCTTTTTCTTGCTTTGTTTCAGAGCACGGTCCTCAACTGGCTTAATAAATTGTCTTTTCACTTTGCGTACTTAGGTTGCCAGACGCCATCAAGGCCAAACCGAGCCATCGAAAGCACAAACCTTTCAACCAAGTAACTTATTTATAATTTATACAATAAAATGGGGAAATATAGATGTCTTGTAGAAACCCCTGTGGCCTAACCGAATTCAGAAGGACTACCAAATCCCGATGTAAATCTCATACTAGCCGAACCATATAGACCCTTGGGGCAATGAAGGCTTTGTCCCTTTACCATTCAATCCATAGTAGAAACCGACTCAGATTCCTACCCAAATTTCTTATATGTGAGTTTTTAAGACAAACCAGACTATGCCCCACACAACCGTCCACCAATACATACCGAATAATAATGGGTATAGCCGCTTAAACCAACAAACTGCCTCAACCTCGCTTAGCCAAATACTTCACCAATACTCAATAGGCTCAAAAATGAAGGTGCTATTACCTTAGAATACGCCGAGGCCGAGAAAAATAATAAAACACACACCGGATAAGGACTTAAACGATGACGATTTCCTTCCTCTGGGTTTCGAAATTTTGAAGACTTCGGGCCCGGATCCTCGGTCGAAGAATAACCGAAGAAAGGAGAGCCCTAGATTCATACTTCGTTGCATTCCTTAACTTTGTTTATTTCGCTTCTCACCAACCGAACTAACATCGATTCATTTTTTGCAGATTTAGCTTTCTCCATTCCCAAAGACGGCATTCAACCTCAACCTTTATGCCACAGACCGCGAAGTCCGAGAAAGAAGTTGGGCAAAACTCCTTGAGTTTGAGCCAACCTACAGATACTCGTGGCGAAGGCAAGAGTGACCGATTTCTCCTTGAAGACCATCGAACCGGACCCCACTTTGCCGTAATCGCCCTCGTGCACTCACAAATTAACAGAGATGGCGAAGAAAAACAAGATGAGGGCCATGCTCACCGCAACCTCAAGGGCCGTGCCACCATCCCACCACCAAACCATCATAGCTTCCCATCACAACAACCGCCATCCTCACGCCGAGCTAAGCGCCGGACTATCAAACCGAGCAACGCTTGTTGACGAGGCGACCCCATCCTTCCAATCAACCTAACTCAACCTCCAACCGAATCATCTCATCAAGCTGCCGAAAAGCAAATGGGTTTCCACCTCGCCTTCAACAACCGAGACATCGATTTAAGATGACTCGTTGTTGTCGATAAGGATCACCTTCTAGCCCACAACCCGCTAGGGTGTTTGTCCGCCCAAAGACATGGAGCACCACAAGAAGCAAAACACCGAAATAAGGCCATCCGGCCATCTACCAAGTCGATGATTCTCGTAAGGATTGCTTTGTCTTTGATCAATCTAAAATTTTCAAACTCGAAGTTCGGCCTTACAAAGAACCTCTCCTTTGCAGCCATTCAGAAGAACACCATTGCCCATAGGCAAATAATGGAACTCCGCGAAACCACGAGGCACGCAATAAAGGACGCCGGTTGTATGGCCGGGCGCTCAAAACAAAGGTCGGGAACTAGAGGCCGAGGTAGCCCGTCTCGACGATCGGGTTGCCTACCGATAGTGACAAGCAAGGGCCGTGATCAAACAAAAGATAAGTACTGTGGAGATGGCGGCTCTTGAAACCAAGAAAACACCAAATAACAGAGTCGAGAAGAAGATTGAAGGTGCATCCAAAGAGGGATTTAAAGAGGCCGGTCAAGCTACTTCGCAAAGGCGAGGTCGCCAAAGAATTGTTCTTCAAGTGTGGCCGGCGTCGTGGAGAAGCTCGGTTAGGACCAAACCGAGGTCTACAATGCCCCGAGTACTTTTATTCCGGCCATTGAAGGAATATGCCGACGAGATCCAGAGCCAATTTCTTGGTTCATCCGATGAGGAAGATGATGATGAAGAAGAAATCGAGATTCCTGACCCAGATCAAACCGGTGACCAATCAACTCGGTTGGAGGCATCAACCGAGAATGCAGTGTCGGAATTCCCAACCGAGACGGCTCCTGTTGCTGGAACCGGAGTACATGCTGACTCCGAAGCCGGTCTTGAAGCCGAAATAGATGAACTGTTTGATTGATCTTTGTAATTTTTTTTCTTCTGTCCGAACTTTTGTAACCGGGCTACGGCCCCACGGTTGTACTTCGTCTGTTTGTTCAATGAAAAATTATCAACTCTTATTCCGGTTCTCTACTTGCATGCTTGAGTCTGTAGTCAATTTGTTCATGAACTTATTTGTGCAACTGTGATCTCGGTTAGCTGTCTAACTTACTAAATTGAGAGGGTAATTTATATTCATAAATTGGGCCGAGCTAGGTGTTGGGCCGATCTAGGTTCAAGATTGGGAGATACCCACTAAGAAAGGGGAAGTATGTGTAGTTCGGTCGCCAAACGAGTACTTCGGTTGCGGCAAGTGCCGAGATAGTCCGGTTGAAGTTGGTAGACCGGTCGTAGAGACATGTCGGTTCTTGCATGCTAGGCCTAGTCCGGTTGTCGCACCTAGTCCGTTAAGCTCTCTTATGGTTAGCTCGGTTGTGCATGAGAAACCGGTAAGAGGAGTAAGAGCGAAGTCCTGACTATAGGTTACTTTGTTGCAATGGAGTTCGCAGTAGTAAAGCCATCTCACTTGGCTTATGCAAAGGAGGGTGTTGGAAGATTCCGTATGAGTAATCCTAGAAGGACTCTACGCAAGGAGGAGTAATTCTAGAAGGACTCTACACATGGAGGAATAAGAGTCCCGGGAGGACTCTTCGATGGAGAAGTTAGAGTCCTACCAGATCGTGCACGCCAGAACCTATATAAGCTCACCAATTTCACCTTTGGAGAGGTAACACTATTTTGCTCCTAATGCATTGAGCTTTTGCCTTCTTGTCTTGCTTATTGACTTAGGCATCGGAGAGGTTTCAGACACACCCGCCGCCACTCACGTTGGTATTTTCGTGGTGGAACGACGACGATTGAGAAACGTAAGACTTGATCAACAGGATTATACGAGAAGGTGTATTTCTTTCCGCACAATTGGCGCCGCCTCGTGGGAATTAATGCACAAGAACAACCTCTTGATCAAGTTTTTCTTGAACATCAATGGCGAACAACGAAGATTACCTCATTCCGCTGACGGACTAACTCTGTATGAGGGCAAGGCGTGAAGGTTTTCCTTTGGTCCTCCCATGGCGAGCCCGAACCACAAAGGCGTAATTCCGTGAGGGATGCGAGGGACGGAGGAATAGCGTTTCGCCCTTCTCGCCGCAAAGCCCAGAAGACAAAGGCGCAGAGTTGATCCTCACTCGAAGATCGCCAGAGAACAAGACGAATCGATCCGCAAGATGGCAATGACATGGAGTCTCTGAAGCGCCAGATGAAAGGAAAAGAAGTGGCGACAGGAGGGGGCGCAACAACAAGACGCCTCGCCACTCCGAGGGTCGTAGGAATTCTACACCTCTCAACCAGAGGACAAGCCTCAGACAGCGACACGCGATCCAGATCTTCCAGACTCGCTACTCCAGTGTCCGAGAGGACGAAGCCCGAAGGTCATACACGGAGGGAAGTACTTATTGGCCCTCACATACGATCATACAAGATCCAGACAGACGGAATTACCTAGGTCGTCCGACCTAAGGTCCATGTTGGAAGAAAAGGCGCGATGGAAGGAGGACGCCAGACGCCTTGATCCCCACAGGTTCCTCGCTTTGCCGATATTCCTGGACGCATGGAAGCTGCCGAGGTGGAATGCCAAGGCCGACTTGGCATACGAACCAATGGATAAGGCATTTAGGTCAGCAGACCTCACCATTCGTCCCAGAGATTGAGAACGCGCCTTCCGTCAAAGCTTCCTACAACCCAAATTCACGACGATGAAGGAAAGACGGACCTTACACCCACTTAAGCCACTTTCGCCAGTTATGGTCAGATACCGATTTTAATGAGGCGCCGATGTGCATCCTATTCCTTCAAGCCTCCACCTAGGCCTAACTTGGTTTGAGAAGCTTCCAGAGGGCAAAGATAGCCTCGGGCGAATTGGCTAAGGGCTTGTAACACGTTCGTAACAAACACAAAGACCCCTTGGAGATCGATCGCCATTTCCATCGACATGGGTGAGAAGGAGACATTAAGGTCCTATAACAATGATATTGGGAGACCTTCAACCAGATTGGATTGCCCAACCAATCTGCCATCAAAAGACAAGAGAGGCCTCCCCGGGAATGCATCGAGGACTCTATCACCATGACTCGCCACTTACAATGGAGGCCTCGATGGAGAGAGTGCATCAAGACATCGTGGTAGAAGAGGATGGCGCTGTGTTAAGGCAAAATCAGCGATCACACACCGAGAAGAAGACCTCAAAGAAAGGTCAATACTAGGTCGCCAAACCAAAATGCACAGGCGACGCGACAATGATGAAGACCAGACAAGAGATGGTTGAGAGTCCGAATCGCCATAACCACGGTGTTCAAGAAGCCGATCATCAGATACTCAAGTGAGATTCGAGACGAGCCTTTGGTCAAGTGGCTCGCCAAGGTTGGCGAGGCCCGAAGGATTACGATGACAGATCCAGATGCACCTTCCACAAGGAAAAGGGCACCGAATCAAAATCGCACGCACCGAGGCAACATCTGAAGAATTGGTGGCAAAGCAGCCACCTAGATAAATACATAGAAGGAGGCGCACCAGCCCCGTAACCACAACCTCCCCAACGGAATGCCGACGACGCCCGCCACAAGGCACCATCAACGTAATCCATGGAGTCTTTGAACCAGAGCGAGTATGTGAGCTCAGAGGTTCAATCAAAAGGCAGAGCACATGAGAGAGGTGCTAAGTGCCCAACCACCGCCAAAAGGAGGATGGTTACGTAATGTTATGTCTTTTTCGGACAAAGACTTGGACAGAATTTATTGCCCACACAATGATGCCTTGGTCGTCACTCTCCGAGTCAAGGATTTTGACGCTGCGGATTTTGATTGACCAAGGAGCTCGTAAAATCATGTACTACGAAACCTTCAAGCAACTCAAGTTGCAAGATAAAGACTTGGCCCCGCAGATCTCCTCATTGGGTTCAACTCCATGCCAGAGTGGCGGTCGGCAAAATCATCCTCCCAACAGAGCAGTGTGACAAAGCAAGTGGAGTTCGGTGTTAAAGGTTCCGGCCCACTTACAACATCATTTTGGGCAGAACGTGGTCAAGACGCCATGCGCCGGTGGCATCCTCTTACCACCAAGTGATGAGGTTCCCCAATGACACCGGAGTGATAGAAGAAGTATATGGGGACCAGATTATGTCCAAGCAAAGGCTTGCCAGGTAACGAATGGTAGCCGCTAGCCAAAGGATATGTTCATTCGTTGAAGAACCAGAGAGTAATGAACTATTCATGATGTTGGCAAAGAGGCTAATCAAAAGGCGTGGAGGACTTGGTAGAAGTCAAAATAGATGAGAGGAACCCGAAAAGTTCTTCCTACTTGGATCGCCGTTGTCCAAAGATCGAGAGATTGGAAGTCTTGGAATTTCTGACCTCCAACATCGAAGTGTTCGCCTGGACCCCATACGACATGCCAGGCATTGATCCCAACTTTATTTGCCATCAACTCAATGTCCACCCATCCGCCAAAGGCCATTCAACGACGCTACAGATCGGCACTTCACCACGCTGAGATAGTGGCAGAAGAGGTGGGAAACTTGTTAGAAGCAGGAGCAATCAGAGAGGTGCACTACCCCAGGTGGATTTCCAACACGGTTGTGGTGCCGAAAAAGAATGGGAAGTGGCGCGTCTGCGTCGACTATAAACTCACAACAAAGCATGCCCCAAGGATAGCTTCCTTGCCAAGGATAGATCAATTGGTCGACCTAATACCGGTCACAAAGAGTTAAGCTTCCTCGACGATACAGAGGCTACCACCAGATCGCAATGCATGAGCTGCATCAGAGGTCACATCCTTCACCACTCCAAGAGGACTATATCATATAAGGTCATGCCCTTTGGCCTGAAGAACGCAGGGGCGACATTCCAGAGAATGGTCACCAAGATGTTTGAACCATTGTTAGGCAAAACAATGGAGGCTTACATCGATGATATGGTGGTCAAGAGCAAGAGTGAGAGTGACCATCTCAAGGACCTAAGTGAGATGTTCGAGATCCTGAAAAAGCATAAGTTACGCCTCAACGCTGTCAAGTGTGCTTTGAGTAGGATCGTGCAAATTTTAGGCTTCTTGGTGACCAACCATGTATAGAAGCGGATCCTTCTCAAATCAAAGCAATTCAGGAGTTAGAGCGGCCTAACTCAGTGAAAGAAGTGCAGCACCTCACCGGCATGGCGGCAGCACTTAACCGATTCATCAGCCGGTCTTCGGACAGATTGCGCCCATTCTTTCAGTCATTAAAAGCTAAGTTTGAGTGGGACGAAGGATGCGACCAAGCTTTGGCAAGTCGAAGGAGTACATGTCTTCTCCACCATTACTCGTTACCCCCATACCGGAGAAGAACTCTTACTCTATTTGGCGCCTCTCAAAGACGCTAAAGTGCGCAAGGTTGGTTCGAAAGGTATGAATCCAACACTTACCTATCTTCTATGTCAAGAAGACATTGCTAGGAGCCAAACGAGGTACTTGCCTCTAGAGAAGCTAGCATTGGCCTTAATGATGGCATCCAGAAATTGCGCACTACTTTCACGCCCACACAATTGTCGCCCTCATGCCTTTTTCACTAAAAGCTCGCTTGAGAGGGCCAACTTTTCCGGGCGAATTTTGAAGTGGGCCGAGAGTTGGGACAATATGATGTGAAGTTCCAACCTGAACCGCAAAGAAAGGCCCAATCCTTGGCGCATTTCGCCGCAGAAGTTCACTCGAAGCCACCAAGTCTGTCTGACGACCTAATCGACACAACCAAACTAGGGATGGAGTTTGACGGAATAGCGCAACCCCTAGTAATCGCTACTCACCAGGCCCAAAGCAAACCGAGTAAGGAAGGCGAGGAGGAAGCAATTACTACACCAAGTCAAAACTCACCAAAGAATCGGGACTTGAGCCCATCGAAGACAAGGCGATCATTATGGATTCAAGAAGACATTAGCAACCCGAAGACCCCAAGGCATCGACCCCCTCCACTGTTGGAAATTGTTCGTTGGGAGATGTGGAAACTCTTTGTGGATGGCGCCTAATCGACATGGAGCAGACTTGGCATAGTCCTCATCTCTCCGCATTTGGTAGTGGAGCAGCGATCAACCTTGGCTTCCCAAATAAACAACGAAGCGAGTACGGCGCTTCTTGCAGGCTCAAGTCAAGAAAGATACATGAAGGCCATCAATTAATGGTCTCTGACTGCAATTGGTGGTGAATCAAATTTCAGCATTATGAAGCAAAGGATGAAAGAATGGCTAAGTACCAAGACTTAGTCAGACAGAGATCAAGAAGTTTGAAGTCGCTGAATAGAACAGACAAGGTGGAGGAGAATAGTAGAGCATTTAACTTGCGTGCCTCGCCGATGGCGTACACCTCCATCCTCATCCACTATTGGTCGACTATCCGCCTGCATCAAGTATTGAAGACCCGTGTCAAGAGGTATGTTGCGCTGAGTTAGGTCCTTCTTGGATGGATCCCATTATATCGTTCTGAAAGACGACTCTACCGTAAGATAAGAAAGAAGCCAATGAATAAGAGCCAAGTCGCAACGATTTTGGCTCTTCCATCCTTAGCATTATACAAGAAGTCGCCAGACCCTACTTAAAGTGTGTCCACCCCAAAGAAGGTAGAAGCATTCTTGTTCAAATACATGAAGGTGTATCTGCACCATCAAGGAGGAAGGTCATTGGCATACCGAGCTATTTCACAAGGATATTGGTGGCCCTACATGCAAGCGGATTCAGAGAAGTATGTCAAAAATGCGAAAAGTGTCAAGTTTGCGATCAAATTCACCAACCAAAGAAGAGAACTCCTACCTCTCACTAGTCCATGGCCTTTCGCAATGTGGGCTTAGACATAGTGGGACCACTCCCAACAAAGACCAGCAACAGAAGTTCTTTCATGAACAGACTACTTCACAAAATGGGTGGAAGCAAGCCTTAGGCCAATCAAGGAGAAAGATGTGAAGAAGTTTGTCCGCGTAACATCATTATCATGGCATACCAAAAGCAATCGATTTCGCATAACCAAGCACTCGCTTTGATGGCGTAATTTTCGAAGCTTTTGTGAAGAATACAAGATAGAGTTCTACAACTCCACACCGCATATCCCCAAGCAAATGGACAGCAGAGGCGTCCAAACAAGGTAGTCTTGGACGGATTGAAGAAAAGGTTGGAAAAAGCCAAAGGCAAGTGGGCGTAAGAGCTCCCTCATGTTTTATGGGCTTATCGTGACTACGCCACGGCGATCAACAGAGAGAAACACCATTCTCCTAGCATATGGCATGGAAGCCGCCATCCCTTAGAAGTTGGCCTTCCTACCATTCGAGCGAAAATTTTGATCCCGACCTAAATGGCGAGGCTATAGCATTGGAACTTGACCTTCGGAAGAAAGAAGAGAAAAGGCATTGGTTCACATCGCCTCCTATCGCTAGAAGAGTTGTCCGTAAAATACAACAAAACAAAGACATCCAAGGCGCTCAAGATTGGCGATTGGTGCTACGCAAAGTGATGGGCAACACATTGGTCCTGAGGGATGGCAAGTTAGGACCTAATCGAAGGGCCTTACAAAGTGGTCGGATTAGGTGCAAAGGGCATACCACTTGGAAGATAAGGACGGCAAAGCAATTCCTAGGCCTTGGAACACGCCAATCTCAAGTTATTTTATTTTTAGCCTTTTTCTTTTTTGAACATATAATCTTCTACTTTCTCAATAAAACAAGTCGATTCTTTTTCAAAGATATTTGTTTTCCATAGAAAGTAGTTTTAGCAAGTTAGTAGCATTGTAAACATAGTTGGCCTAATAACCAACTATTAACCTCCTAGGCCCGTGATAAGGATCCAAAGGCAGGACGCTTGGTCGAATAACCAAACACTATTTTAAGTTGGTCGAAAACCAACTTAGAGGTTGGTCGATTAAACCAACACTTAGCCAAAGTATGGGAATGGCTATATAAAGGTTATGGATTAAACCAACTCCTTGTACTCTTCAAAGTAAGTGTATATGGTCAAGAGTGGTTGGTCGATTAAACCAACTTTGTACTCTTCAAATTACAAGTTATATCGGTCAAGAGTGGTTGGTCGATTAAACCAACTCTTTGTACTCTTCACCAAGTAAGTTATATCTCAAGAGTGGTTGGTCGGATTAAACCAACTCTTTGTACTCTTCACCGAAGTAAGTTATATTGGTCAAGAGTGGTTATCGATTAAACCAACTCTTTGTACTCTTCACCAAGTAAGTTATATCGGTCAAGAGTGGTTATCGATTAAACCAACTCTTTGTACTCTTCACCAAGTAAGTTATATCGGTCAAGAGTGGTTATCGGATTAAACCAACTCTTTGGACTCTTCAAATTAAGTAATTTATATCTATCAAGAGTGGTTGGTCGATTAAACCAACTCTTTGTACTCTTCACCAAGTAAGTTATATCTCAAGAGTGGTTATCGATTAAACTATCTTTGTACTCTTCACCAAGTAAGTTATATCGGTGAAGAGTGGTTGGTCGATTAAACCAACTCTTGAACTCTTCAAATTAAGTAATTTATATCTACCAAGAGTGGTTGGCTAGTAAGTTAGACAACTAACCGAGATCACAGCTTGCACAAATAAGTTCATGAACAAATTGACTACAGACTCAAGCATGCAAGTAGAGAACCTAATAAGAGTTGATAATTTTCATTGAACAAACAGACGAATACAACCGTGGGGTCAGAGTCTTGCTACAAAAGTTCGACAGAAGAAAAAAATTACAAAGATCAATCAAATACCATCTATTTCGCTTCAAGACCGGCCGAGTCAAGATGTACTTGCTCAAAGAACAGAGCCGCCTCGGTTGGGAATTCGACATCGCATTCTCGCTGATGCCTCCAACCGAGTTGATTGGTCACCGGTTTGATCTGGGTCACCGAATCTCGCTTGTTTCTTCTTCATCATCATCTTCCTCATCGATGAACCAAGAAATTGGCTCGATCTCGCCGGCATATTTCTTCAATGGGTTTAATAAAGTACTCGGCATTGTAGACCTCGGTTTGGTCCACAACCGAAGCTTCTCCACAAGACTTCGCCACCACACTTGAAGAACAATTCTTTGGCACCAAGACCGCAGAGAGTAGCCACCGCCTCTTTAAATCCTCTCTTGATGCACCTTCAATCTTCTTCTCCAAATTGTTATTTCGTGTTTTTCTTGGTTTCAAGAGCCGCCATCTCCCACAGTACTTATCTTTTGTTTCGTCACGGCATTGCTTGTCACTATCACCGAGGCAACCAGTCCGGTCAGACGGGCAACCTCGGCCTCTAGTTCGGCCGACCTTTGTTTTGAGAGCGCTAGCTCGGCCGCCCTGGCTTCGGCGTCCTTTATTGCGTGCCTCGTGGTTTTGCGGAGTTCCATTATTTGCCTATGGGCAATGGTGTTCTTCTGAATGGCCTGCAAAAGGAGGGTTCTTTGTAAGGCCGAACTCAGAGTTTGAAAATTTTAGATTGATCAAAGACAAAGCGATCGCTACCGTAATCATCGACTTGGTAGATGACCGGATGGCCTTCACGGTGTTCACCGCCATCGGTGGTGCTCCATGTCTTTGGGCGCACAAACACCCCTAGCCAAAGTTGTGGGCTAGAAGGTGATCCTTATCAGCAACAACAGAGTCATCTTCGTCGATGTCTCGCTTGTTGAAGACGGCGGTGGAGCCCATTTGCTTTTTCGCCAGACTTGATGAGATGATTCCGGTTGGAGGTTGAGTTCGGGGTTCGGTGGAAGGATGGGGTCCGGCCACAACCAAGCGTTGCTTTCGGTTTCGTAGTCCGGCGCCGCTTAGCTCGGGCGTGAGGATGACGGTTGTTGTGATGGGAGAGCTATGATGGTTTCGGCGTTTCGATGGTGGCACTTCGCCCTTGAGGTTGCGGTGAGCATGGCCTCATCTTGTTTTTCTTCGCCATCTCTGCTCGGGCCGTGAGTGGCACGAGGACGATTTCCGCAAAGTGGGGTCCGGCTCGATGGTCTTCAAGGAGGAAATCGGTCACTCTTGCCTTTCGCCGAGTATTCAGAGGTTGGCTCAAACTCAAGGAGTTTTGCCCAACTTCTTTCTCGGACTCGCAAGGCTTGGCGCAAAAGGTTGAGGTTCGAACCGCATCGGGAATGGAGGAAAGCTAAATGCAAAAATGAATCTGTTAGTTCGGTTGGAGAAGGAAGCCGAAATAAACAAAGTTAAGGAATGCAACCGAAGTATGAATACCGGCCTCCTTTCTTCCGATTTATTCTTCGACAGGATCCGCCCGAAGTCTTCAAAATTTCGAAACCCAGAGGAAGTCGCCATCGCTTAAGTCCTTATCCGTGTGTGTTTTATTATTTTTTCTACGCCAGCGTATTCTAAGGTAATAGCACCACCTTCATTTTTGAGCCTATTGAGTATTGGTGAAGTATTTCGCTAAGCCGAGGTTGAGGCCGTTTGTTGGTTTAAAGCGGCTATACCCATTATTATTCGGTATGTATTGGTGGACATTGTGTGGGCATAGTCTGTTTGTCTTAAAACTCACATATAAGGGGCCGGATCGAATCGAGTCCGGTTTCTACTATGGATTGAATGGTAAGGACAAAGCCTTCATTGCCCCAAGGGTCTATGTCCGTTGGCTAGTATGAGATTTACATCGGGATTTGGTAGTCCTTCCCGAATTCGGTTAGGCCACCCGGGTTTCTACAAGACATCTATATTTCCCCATTTTATTGTATAAATTATAAATAAGTTACTTGGTTGAAAGGTTTGTGCTCGAGTTCTACCGAGCGCAGTGGCGGCTCGGCAACCTAAGTCCGCAGAAGTGAAAAGACAAGTCATTAAGCATGATTGAGGACCGTGCTACAGAAACAAAGCAAGAAAAAGATTGGTTTTATTTCGGCTCTACAGGCTGCTATGGTGTTTACGTCGGTTTCTAGTAAGTGCTCGTTATCTCGGTTCACAGAATGCTCTATTATCTCTGTTTCAGAGCGTGTTTTCTTACTTGGTTATGCCTCTGGGGCGCTTTTGAGTTCGGTTTAGAACTCGTAAAGTCGCCTAGCCCCTAGGGCATAGCTCGGACGAGGGCAGGAATTTCAAACTTCAAAGTATATTTTTATTTCGCTAAGGAATATCGATGGCCTTGGGGAACCATTGTGGTATGTTCTAAGTTCTAGTTCGGTTTCGGTTTGCAAAGAGAACAAGTGATTCTAGTTCTACGAGGTGTGGATAAGGATCGAAAGGGTGTTCTATTAGACAACCAAGATATTCAATGTGTTCTTATGGCGTTCTTCAACAAGTATGGATATAAACGAGAGAACACGGAATATTTTGCAAAAACATACAACATAGATTGAAGTAGAAACAAAAAAACTAGAGAGGTAGAGTGGAGTTACTTACGGTGAAGAGGATGAAGAGGAGATGGAAGCTTCAAAAAGCGGCAAGAAAGAAGAGAGTAGGGAAGGAGGAAGAGAGGAGAGAGAGAGAGAGGAGAGATGAACAGAGAATCGTGTGATTTGAAAATGAAAAGTTTGTTTGGTGTAAAGGGCAAAAAGCGGGGACTGTTCAAATGTTGCACGAGGATGCGCTTACTGTGGGAGGCCAATTGAAGCCTGCCACGTGTCATGAGAAGGACAATCGATTCAGCCAAGAGTGAAGAGACGACACGGACGCGGCGCAAGACGGCACAATTAGCTCGGCTGGATAAGCTAAAGGTGTTTTTTAGCTCGGCTGGAGAGGCTAAGCAGTTGTTAGCTCGGTTAGGAAAGCTAAAAGGCTTTAGCTCGGTTGGAGATGTTAGAACTCTATCTCGGTTGTTACATGAGTAATCCCTATCATGCTTCGCAGATGGAATTAAGGGGCAATTGAGAGGGTAATTTATATTCATAAATTGGGCCGAGCTAGGTGTTGGGCCGATCTAGGTTCAAGATTGGGAGATACCCACTAAGAAAGGGGAAGTATGTGTAGTTCGGTCGCCAAACGAGTACTTCGGTTGCGGCAAGTGCCGAGATAGTCCGGTTGAAGTTGGTAGACCGGTCGTAGAGACATGTCGGTTCTTGCATGCTAGGCCGGTAGTCCGGTTGGGTCGCACCCTAGTCCGGTTAAGCTCTCTTATGGTTAGCTTCGGTTGTGCATGAGAAACCGTAAGAGGAGTAAGAGCGAAGTCCGGACTATAGGTTACTTCGTTGCAATGGAGTTCGTAGTAAAGCCATCTCACTTGGCTTATGCAGGAGGGGTGTTGGAAGATTCGAATGAGTAATCCTAGAAGGACTCTACGCAAGGAGGAGTAATTCTAGAAGGACTCTACACATGGAGGAATAAGAGTCCCGGGAGGACTCTTCGATGGAGAAGTTAGAGTCCTACCAGATCGTACACGCCAGAACCTATATAAGCTCACCAATTTCACCTTTGGAGAGGTAACACTATTTTGCTCCCCGAATGCATTGAGCTTTTGCCTTCTTGTCTTGCTTATTGACTTAGGCATCGAGAGGTTTCCAGACACACCACCGCCAGCCACGTTGGTATTTTCAGGTGGTGGAACGACGACGTATTGAGAAACGAAGACTTGATCAACAGGATTATACGAGAAGGTGTATTTCTTTCCCGTACAGTGTAGAAAACACACATCTAGAAGTTTTGCAGACAACAACCAATGCTCAAGCGTAAGAAAGACCGCTCGAGTGCCCACTCGCTCTAGCGTAGGAAATGCCGCTCGAGCATAGAAAACACTCTCCTAGTAGTTTTACAGACCTGCAAAGTACTGAGAGTTCGCAAAGCCCACTCAAGCGCGAGAAGTGCCGCTTGAGTAGAGGAGCAAAGGTTGCCAAGCCCGCTCGAGCGCAAAAATGGCCACTCGAGCAGAGGAGCAAAAATCTGGGTAACAAAGGTTTAGAAAAACAAGCAACCAACCTGATCTAAATACACAACTACGATCCATTAACCAAAATAGAGGGGGACAAGGGAAAACAAGATATGAATCACGATTCAAAACCATACAAACCCGAGTCCAAAATATAACAAGTGATGGATCAAAACCGGAATCACTATATAATTTCTTGAAAAATTTGCCGAACCCTAACCTTTCTTCTTTCCGCAATTCTTTAACATTTAAAATAACATTCAGTAGCTTGAACTTCTCATATTTATTTTTGTTATCTATTCACTGCACATCTTATATTGGCTTTGTTTTTATTGTTATTATGTTTTATGATTGGCAGGGACCAAGCGGATTAAAGGCCATGGGAAGTAGCATGGAGAGCGATTCAGAATGACAGTCAAGGATGGATGGGGCTTTCCTTTGGATTCTTATTTCTCTTCTTTTTTCTTTTTTTCCTCTGATTTGAGTGGGGGGTTGGGTGTTTTGGTTCACTTCCTTTTTATCTTTTGGCTTTGTATACAAAATAGTAATTTTTTAGTTGAGAATTGTGAATTCAATTTTTGGATATGTTATTTTGTGGGTAATGTTAAAACATCATTTGTGGATATGTTATTTTGTGGGTAATGATGATTAGATATTAAATTGAATGAGAAAGTGAATTAATGCTGCATTTACTATTTGAATTGGAGTCATTAATTTATATTAATGCTATTCAGTTTTATTACAGGTATTTTTTTAGTTCAATCACATAAAATTAGCCCAATTTAAAAAAAAAAAAAATGGATATCATGGTGTTTCTTAAAACGCCATCTAAACCTTAAATCTAACGGTCAGATTTAAAAAAAGAAGATATGATGGCATTGAAAAAACGTCGCTAAATATCATAATGACGTCATAGTACTGTTAGGGTATGACATTTGGCGGCGTTTAGCGTTTTTAAAAACGCTGCTATACTAATATAACGACGTTTTTTAAACGCCATAAATCTATAGTAACGGCCGTGTTGTTGGCGTATGGTACCAAACGTCACAAAAAGAATTAGCAACGTTTTTAGTACCTATAGCAGCGTTTTTTAAACGCTGCTAAAAGTGGATTTTCCAGTAGAAAAATGAACCAGTGGGTTATAGTACTAAGCTTAAGAATGAAGTTTTTGTGCTTCTTCGCTGACTTAACATGTATAAGTCCTAAACAATTTGCTTCCTGATATTCTTTCTCAATCTCCACCTTTGAAATTGCTTACTCATGTTGACAACATTGTCAAAGAAGAGTTAGAGATGGAATATCAACATCTTTTGGATAAATATCACGATCAAGTTGCTTTTAATGCAAATCAGAGTAGTGCATCGTCCTAACTTTGTAAAACTGTTATTACTGTTTATATATATAGATCTTTTGTTCTTCTTCCCTATTTTATTTTTTTTTTTCCTTCTAATTTTTGTTAATGTGATTAGAATGGGTTTCCTATGTTTTACTAGCTGATTTTGTGCACAATAATTATCATGTGTTGATCTAATGATATAAATATAGATACTTGACTTATCCTTTTAGTGGGCTTTTAAAATGGAGATCAGATTGTGGCTTTATTTTCCGATGATGCTGTGTTGCAAGATATATTGTGAGTTCTTTCTCTCTAAAATTTTAGATTTCAAAAACTTATCTACTCATTTGACAATGTGTTGCAATTTTTACGTCTAACTGTTCAGAATTAATTAATTAAATTGCCAAATTGCATGATTCACTAGAGCTTTATTATTTTCATAAGCCTTACCTTAATCTGGGAATATCTTACTATGCAAATGTGGCAGTGTTGAGGATATATGGCAGTGTTGAACTTTATTATTTCTTATTGTCATGATTTTTTGCCAGCAAAAAGATAATAATACAATTTACAGAACAAATGTAAAAAGAATGCTTTTATTAAGCATTCAATCCACAAGCAGCAAAACATGATTGGTCAGGAGCAATTGGCAAACAACATAACATTACAAGAAAACAAAGTGCACTCCATCCTAAAATTAAATCTCAATCTTAACATTCTTCAAACTGATAAATTTGAAAGTTGCAACATCATCTAGCAACAAACTCTTCAATCAAGCAAACCTTTCCCGTTAGCAAGTCATTCCACTTGAACATCAACTTCAACTGGAAACAGTTTGGAGCCTTCAAATATTACTGAAAAAGTCACACCCTCATCCACTGATGACCCAATTGCACCACCTGATACAAAGAATGCTTGGTCT
Source organism: Camellia lanceoleosa (assembly GCA_025200525.1). Classification (NCBI taxonomy): domain Eukaryota; kingdom Viridiplantae; phylum Streptophyta; class Magnoliopsida; order Ericales; family Theaceae; genus Camellia; species Camellia lanceoleosa. The sequence goes on along the minus strand of CM045763.1, from coordinate 168,825,044 downwards.
ACTTTTACCACCACTTGTTTTTGCTTACACTTCATCCCTTTTTGCATACTCTCCATCTCTTTTTAAGGATCTACCTATCTTTTTGTCTGTACATATCCTATGGAGTCAATCCATCACCAAACATATTTAAACTTATGGATTGTAAAAAAATGCGAACTGTGTAAATATTTTAACTGACTGCTTATGTATTAAATCTTTTAGAAAATTTGTGATGTTTCTATGTGGCAAGTTCTTAATTTTCTGCAAAAAATATATTGAATTTTAGGCTATTTGAGGCTATTTGTTGGTGACAAGATGATTACCATGGATGAGTTTGTCAATCGATTCATAAAATGGCTTGATGACGCAAAGTGTTCAATGGATAAAGAATACCACTCGGTAAAATCATTGAAAGATTTATATCAGGTAATTTGATCTATATGAATTCTACACGTGGACACGTGGTTTTGTTCGTATTCAATTATGATTCATTAGCGGCTTTCAAATTCTATCTTGTTTCAATTTTCACAATTTTGCGACATTGGATTCAAAAGAAAAAAGAGGAACTTGAATGTAGAACCAACTAATATTGGAGATTTTAGTACATATTCAAAGCTTGGCAATAGGGAGCATGTTAGCAGAAGATGGTACACCAGATACACAAAACATTAAAAGGTTAGCCCTTTTATTTTCATTTTCTCCCTTTTATTTATTTATTTTCAAAAACACCAGATACACAAACCATCAAAAGATTAGCCCTTTTATTTTTCGTTTTCTTCGTTTTTTCTTTTCTTTTCTTTTTTTGGGAAAACAAAACAAGAAAAAGTTCAAAGCAAGTTAGCATCATTTTCTGTTTTAATTTTCTGGAAAACACGTCCTCATCTATACTATTCTGTGCTTTCATTTTCTGTAAAACACTTTCTAATCTTTATTATTCTTGATCAATGCTATAGGGTAGCACATGGAAAAAAAATTATCTGATTTTTATGACTCAATCAATAGTTGATTTCCCTCAAAGGCTTACAACCTAATTTGTAGTAAATGTTACAAGGTGACCAAGCCACAATACACATCCCAAATCAAGCTAAAATTACCAAATTCACTTCCCACAAAAATCGCGATTCAAAATGGGTTATTTACACCTCAAAGGTAAGCATTCAAAATTTTTCAAAAAATAGAAAATTTATTAATTTGGAGGCCTAAGGGATGGGATTCACCCAAAATTCAACAAAGATCACTCCTAAGCAATGAGTTGTACTGGTTGGGCTGCTTCTGATTAAAAAAAAAAAAAATTGGGTTATGCAGAAAAAATAAGAAGAGACAGACATGTTGCTAGACAATAGAAATGTTGATACATCTCCATGAGCATGGATAAAGGCTATAGTGCTTTTGGTGATATGAATTGCTTTTGGTGCTTCTGGTGCTTGATTGTATTGAACTTTGACCTTTCTGCAACTGGGGACTTCAAATTGAACGTTCCACTCTTCATTCCTTCCTCAACTTTTTCTCTCTAATCAATGAGCTCAGAGAAATCATCGATTATGCTAGCACACATTATCTGAAAGTGATAGCTGGTAAGCTATGCTAAAAATATGCTATGCTAACTACGTTGATCGACATCTATCTTTATACCATTGCAAGTTACAATCTTTCATGCAAGTACAATCTTTCAGATCTTTTGCTTTTAGTGAAACATAGCACATTATCTTTAGGATAAACAATACTATGCATTGATTAGAACTTGTTCCACTCTAACAAGTAAGAAACAATATTAGGTTGCTTGAACCATGGGTATAGGCGCTATTGTGCAAAGCACTAGTATATATATATACTATAAGAATCAGTTGAGTTTTATGGATGGGTTGTATTTTGATTTCCCATTTTGTCCTTTGGGTGTGTTTTTTTCTTTCTTCCTTTCTTTTTTTTTTGGGTTTTGAAGGGTATTGTGGTAAATTTATGCTTACCTTGAGTTTCTTTCCAGCCACTTTTTTTTTTGTTTTTGTTTTTGTTTTTGTCATTTTGTGCTTTTCTCTTGCTTCACTATATTTCTTCTCCTTTTTCTTTTTTTTTTTAATCCCATTTTTCCATTTTGTTTTTTTGTTTTATTTTATTATTTATTAATATTTATCTTTAGAAAAGTTGTGGTACACACGTCCCTACGAAAAAAAGTTTAGGAGGAATATCAAAAAAGTAGGAAGTTAAAAAATAATTTCAAATTTATAAAAGTACAAGTGATTTATGCATTAAATTTGTGCACATTATACTCCATGAGTTTGTAATTATTTTTCTTACTTCTCATTTTTTTGATATTTTTCAAAAAAATTAAGTTTCAAATTTTTTATAGTATTAATTTTTGTGGAAATAAATATAAATTATTTTGGTTATATCATGAAAGTCTTGCTTATGAATCATTACGATTATATTAAGAACCATTGTGTTTGTGTCATAAATATTTAAAAATAATGAATGCTTGTGATTAAAAAAATAAAATAAAAAAAAATCATTATGATTTTATTTAAAACTATAAATAATATATTTTTTCAATGATATTTTAAATCAAAGATAAAAAAACATGAAAATTAAAAAATTCAAAGATAGTTTTTAAAAATTAAACCAAACAGATTGATCATATCATTTGATTTTAAGTATTTCATTTGAAAAAAAAAAAATAGATGGAGGTGAAGTATTACAATTTTTAGTTCAAGGTATAAAATGATACAAGGTAATTGTTCAACGGAATAAAGTGCACTTCACCCCATAATTTATGTTGCATTATTTTTCCTTGTGTATACCTGCATCCATGAAATATTAATAAAATTTAAAATCTATGTACAATCCATTATATTAATGGATGTAGAAGAAGTATTAGATATTTTAATAATAGCATATTATGTGATATTTTCTATATAGTATCCTCGATCAATACAAAATAGTGAACTTTATTTATTTCTCTAATATTAAAACAAAACTTCTCAACTGATAGCTCATCATGTTTTCACTAGAGACACATAAATTGATAGATAAACTGAAAACCTGTAGTCAGTTTAATTTAATATGAAAACTATTAGTGGGTTATCCTCTAGGCGAATATGACAACTCCCTACCTAATGCCTGTATGGATAGACATGCTACTGATTACATTTAGTATCATAATTAAGTACGAAAATATGTAAATATATATATATATATATATTTAAGGGAGTTTTTAGTTTAAAGTCATTTATATTAAGATTTTATAAGATAAAAAATATGTAATATTTTTATAATAGTTAGAATCATTCAACATTTACCTAAATAAATTTCGACACAGAGAAATTTCAATTCATCAAAAAAAAAAAAAAAAATTCTGTGATAAGCTAAAATTTCTCTAATAATATTAGTGAGGGATCTTAATTAAAAAGGAAAAACATATTGGACCTCTCCTACTACCGAAAGTTAGAGAGATAAATGTTTCACTAATTTCTCTTATATTTAACTCTAAATAGTTAAAATCATTAATTTAAAACAATATTACGATTTTCATTTGGAATGTGTTATAAAATATGATAATTTTCACTATTGTTTACTTACATTTGTTTTTTATAAACAAAAGTTCTAAAATAAATTTTAGAAGAGTGGTGCAATTAGTACCTTATGAATTATTTTAGACCCTCCATTTCTTTGGACCCTTACTTATAAATTTTGAAACCCTTAAAATTTATTTTCTCCCCCAAATAATACCAAAATTATCCTTAAACATTCCACCCATTAAATGCACACCCCCCACACCTTCACACCCAAAAAAAAAAAAAAAAAAAAAAAAAAAACCTCCCTTTCAAAAAACCCCCAGCAAAACCCACTAAAAAGAAAAAGAGTCTCATCTTTTTTAAAACCCACGAAGAAAAAAAAGAAGAAGAAGAAGCAGACTGTCTATGTTTATATAAGTTACAATATGGTATTGTCTTTTGACTAACTACTACAGAGAAAAAAAATAGAGAGAGATCTTTATTTTTTGTTTTTAATCTTGTTTGGGCCATCTGATATGTTGACTTGTTGATCAATTACTCTTGTTTACCACGGTATAGCCTTTTGATGTGCTCTCGTTTCTACCATAACATATCCTCCCTTTCTTCTCTCTATCTCTGTCTTGGGACTATGGTGGCGTGGGTGGGTGTGGGTGTGGGTGTGTGGTGAGAATTGAGGGAGAGCCATAAACAAAACAGAGTTGTTGTGTATCTAAAAATGACGAGTTTTCTTCATGTTCGGACCTGCATTTCTGAACAAATAAGCTATGTTTGGGAATGTGTTCATGAACAAACAAGTAATATTTGGGCTTGTATCCCCAAACTTGAAAAAATAAAATTTCTGCAAATGTTAAAAATTTTAACTGTTGACTCGCCATCATCCTGAAATAAATAACAATACAAATTAAATTCAAAATGTGATCAGTAAAGTAGGTCCGAACATATAAATAATGTTCGGTTACCTATTTCTGAACAAATAAACAATGTTCGGGCATGTGTTCCCGAATTTTAGTCATATATTCAGGAGTTCAGTCTCGAAAAAATGACGAATAAATTTTATTATTTTTGCCATTTTTTTTTAAAAGAAACTTACCCTTACAAGGTCAATCTCCTCTGAGTTAAGAACAATATCAAAGTTATGAATCACCTCTAAGCTTTTATTGTTATATTCCTCTCGTCTTATGGAGTGTTACTCATTGTCATTGTCGGAGAAATGTAGATAATCAAATAATTGTCATCGTTACCGTCGAAATATTGCTGCCAAAAGGTTTTCAAGGTTTTGAGGGTGGGTAGGTTTTGAATGTGAGATTTAGGGAAGATAGATGGGTGGTGATGGAGGTGGTGCTCTCATAAACCCTAATTCATGATGTAGTAGGGGTGTAGATTTAATTGTGAGATGGAGTGTCCCAAAATTAATGATATCCTTTGCAGTAATTTTATTTGAGGTTATTATTATAATTAAAAAAAAAAGCTAAAAATTGGAGGGTCAAAAATAATTTATGAGATGTTAATAGCAGCACTCATTTTAGAAACATAAAAATTGATATACAATGATTATTAAAAGACTGCATTAATTACCTAATATTTATATTATTTATAGAATATTATTGACAATACTGGTAGCACTTATATAAAGAATTTTTTTAAAAACTAAAATTGATAAAATCGTGTATAAGATCAACTGCCTCACAATTTTTATATATGAATTAGTTATAATACTTACTCCGCTCACACAAACACAAAAATAAATAAATAAATAAATAAATAAAAGAAAAAAAAAAGAAGATAACATATTACCAAAGTTGAATGTAAAAAAATTTAATTATTAATATTTCATAAAAAACAAAAAACAAGTTTGAAATTAAAATATATAAAAAAATTTCATTTAAATTTTGGTGTCTAAAAAGTTAAGCTATTTATAAAAGAGAGAACACTAGTGATCAACTTAAATAATTTAATTAATTATTTTTTATTATAACATTCGACTCTTGACTTGCACGGGCTTTTTTGGTAACTAGCATAATATATAAATTAGAGAGCAGTGAGCCGGGGTTGATAAGGTGGTGAACGCATTTTGTTTGTTTCCTTCCAAGTCTTTGGGGATTCTATTTATACCTAAAAAAAAAAATTATTAAATATTCTGAATTTTTAAGTACATTCTGTTAATTATTTAAAATTTTATTTCACCCTCATTAAATCTTATTATTTTTTTCAAATTCCCTCAAGGTCAACTCAAATAATAAATAATAAATAAACTAAAAAAATTAAATTATTTCAAAAAAATTTCAATACAAAAAATAATTCTCAAATACAGAGGAAAAAAAAAATTTTACATAAGTATTATAAAATTTTTTAATACAAAAAAAAAAAAAAAATTACATTATAAATTATCACAATAATGCTCATGGAAAGATAAAAACCAAACTTATAAACACATAAACATCAGATACTAACAAGAAAGAATAGTTCTCAAATAATATATTATTTAAATGACAAAATAAGAACAACTCCAATAATATGTTATTGTTAATTTAACTACTAGGCCTTTTAATTTTTGTCAAAAAACGATATAGAAATAATTGCTGGTGCTCTACAAAAATTGTGAAATCCCTTTATATGAATACTTATTACCTCATTTTTTATAGGTTGCTTCAAAAAATTATTTTGATTATTACTCTTATCTATTATTTAATTTTGTTCAAACTTTCTTTTAAGATTTAAGGTTTTAAAATAATTAAAAACAATGATGTTGATGATGATGATGATGATGATAAGTTTTGGTAGAGTGGATTGGAGTTTTAGAGGGAGTATAAAGGAGAAGAAGAATTAATTTTGATATCTTGAAAGAAGATACAGAGATTTAAATAAAAATAACTGATTATGGTGTACTATGGAGAAAAAAATTATTTTAGGATTTAATATGTGCTGTCCTTATTAATAAATTCATATTAAAATATAATAGAAATTAAAATTTATGAATTCAAAGTGAGACATATTCTAAATTCAAATAGTTGTAGCAAACTCGTAGAAATATGTGAAAATTGCAGAATAGTTGAGAAGGTTGTAAATAATGATGGAAATTGGTGGAGTAATATAGAGGGTTGGAGAAGGTTGGAGAAGGTTGGAGCTCTTGTATTATACTATTACTAGATATTTACTAGTCTTTAATTAATTTTTTTAACTACCAAGTAACTCTAATTAATCTAGGGTATATTAGTAAATTCAACCTCAAATCCTTCTTGCCTATAAATAGAACACACACTTCCTTTTTTATTTTATGATTTAGATTTTCCAGTAGCCTCAGACAGGGCGAGGGGTAGATTTTGAGCTAGAGAGGAAGAGGAAGAGAAGGGAAGAGATAGAGAGAGTATAACACTTGAATATTTTGAGCAATTAAGGTAAAACCACACTCTTCTTGCTTTCTTCATCTCATTTTCCATGCTCTCTTCTGCCATATGCTAGATCAAGCATGTCTTAGGTTTATTGAATGATATTAAGGGTATAACAAGTGTTGCGTGGCTTAGTGATAGATTGGGTGCATGCTAAAACCTTGCTTTGTTTCAATTTTGTGTACTGTCTCCACTGTTAGGGATTTTATTTAAATATCAAATCTTACTGAAATTAAAATCTGTTCTCAGGGATGTTATTTGATGTATGTAGTGCAATACCCTAAATAAATTCTTAAAGATTTTGGCAGAAAACAACTTTAGAACAGTCCACTTCGCAGATTTTTAATAAATTCCAGAAATCCCCTAGAGTTTATTTTTATGTCAAAAGTTAGATTTCGGTGTTATCTTTCATTTAAAATTTATTTGAGCAAAAATAGTCGAGTAGATTGGGAGGAAACGAAATTTTGCCAAAAGGCAACAAATCCGGACAGGTTTTGGAACATAGCTTGTAGATTAATTTCTGCTTGTTCTTTGCAAATTCTACAAATTGGGACTGAAAATAGACATGTTTTATGTTTGTGTGGAATTTCAGCACCTAAAGTGACCCGGAAGTATTTTAACCAACTCATTCTTTTGCCTCTGCAGTTCTGAAAAGTACTGGAAGTTGTGTGTTATTTGTTCCTAAGTATTTCAAGGCATGCCTAATATTGTTTTCTTGCCTTACCATGTTTGTATCTATGATTGTCACGTGATATATTTCCTCTTTTATATTTGTCTCATGCTCATTTATATTATTGAATGTGATTAGCTCGCTTATCAAAATATCTAATAAACGGGAAATGTAAAAGGGTTGGGAATGGGTGACATTAACATTAGTGTTTTGGAATGACTTATGTAATATACATATGAATGAGATGAATTGTGATGGAATTAATACCAAATGAGTTAAGTTTTGCACAAACAGTCTAAGTGAACCCCTAGGATGGAGCAGGTGTCTTCGGACTCTATACGGTAGTTTCAGGGTGTAACGTTCTTTTTGTTTGGAAGGAAAACATTTTCAAATGGAAAACATTTTTTACAAAAAATTTTTTTAAAAAATGTTTTCTGGAGAAAACATCTTTCTATGTTTGGTGGTGGTGGTGAAACGAAGGTAAAGGTGGAGGTGGTGGGGCAGTGGCGGCGGTGATAGTTGCGGTGATAGTTACGGTGATAGTGGCAATGGCTTTAGTGATGGTGGTGTGGTGGTGGAGATGAGAATGACGGTGGTAGTGGCGTGATATTCGTAAGATTTTAGTTCAGAAAACGTTTTTAAAAGTGGAAAACATTTTCCGCTTATGTAGGTTTATTTTCTGTTGATTATGAAAAATGTTTTCTGTTAACTTTCGTTTTCCATTATACCAAACACTAGAAAATATAAAAATATATTTTTCAGAAAATGTTTTCTGCCCAAACAAACGGAATGTAAATGAGCCCTCAATATGGTGTGTGCAAGATGTAAACGAGCCCTAGGCACATCTTTGGGTGTTGGTGAGCCCGTTTCTTTGGCTGCTTCTTTTGAGGTCCTCGGTTGGCGCTACCTGATAAATAACCGTTGTAGGCATTTTTGGTAAGGTTTGCAAAGCAACAAAAGAGGGAGTACCAAATAACCCAAATCCAATCCTTGTAGTTGGGAGGAAGAATCTCTTTGGGGAATTCTAGATGTCTTATTAACTACTAACTTGTCGAACCATATTGTGTTGTTATCATGTATCCATGCTTCCAAATTGTTCATACTTGTTTGATTGATTGTTTGTGTGGAATGGGGAAAGTTGGGGCGTGTGTGTTTCTGCTGGGCTTCGCAGCTCATGACTTCTTTTCGTTGCCCTGGCATCGAATGCTAGGTTTTGAAGAATTCATTGGCAAAGAAGATTTTATGGGGGAGCTTGGAGAGCCGCTGCGGTGGTGGACTGCAGTTGGACTTTCAACCTCACATTGAAGTTTGATTTAAATATTTATTTATTTTTGCTTGGAATATGAAAATCTGTAAAATTAAGGCAACATTATTTATATATATTAAACTCTAATGTATAATTATTTATTTTTTTGAAAGCGTAACCTTGGTATAACCCGATATTTCTTTGTTATTATATTTCCTAATGTTCCCAATTTTGGGGCATCACATAACCACTTTATCTCCCTATGATGGGAAGATAAGCGAATCAGGAAATACAGTACTAATAGAGTCAATTCTCTATACTACCTACCAACATAGCAGTACCTAGAATGATTCCTTGGGAAATATTTTGAATTTCCAAAATCTTGGGTCATTCAGAATGCTATAGTCCAGTACCACTAGTAGTTAACCAGGATTTAGACCAAATAGTACGAACAAATGAAAGAGATGTGGTTCTCAATTTTAGGAACACCACAGCCAGACTACCTAGGTGTTCATCCTTTAGAAGTTTTGCTCCAACACGTTACAATGTAGAACATCCTGCCTCATCTAGGCAATCTGTATCAGATCCCTTGGATCCAGTTTTACAAGGGGTTAAAATATCAGAAAATCAAATACCTCATGGTGTATATAATAGGAGGCCAGAAAATGGTAGGGAAATTCCTATGGCCAGTGACATGAACTTCAATTTGTAATGGATTTTACACCCAACAGTGAATAACGTAAATCCATTTACTAGGAATTTCAGAATTTTAAATACGAAGAATTTAGAAAATGGTATTTTATTTATTATTTCAAAGAACAAATGGAGTTTTTTTTTTTTTTAAATTAATTTTCCTATGATCCACAAAATATTTTGTATAAAGAAGATTTTCTTCATTCCTGAAAATCTTATCACGGCAAAACTATCTATGAATGGAACATAGATAATAAATCTGAATATCAAATATTTGAGCCTATCAGTATTATCATTTTGTTTACAAACTGGGTTATACATAAGCATTTGGTGTACGGTCTCAAATATTTGATATTCAGATTTACCATCCATGTTCCATTCATAGATAATTTTGTTGTGATAAAGATTTCAGGGAATGAAGAAAATCTTCTTCATACAGAATATCTTGTGGAGTGGGCCTTTGATAATAATATCTACTTGGCCTTGCAAATGCACTTCTGTCGTTTTTTGTTTCGAACAATCAATTTTATTGATTGAATCTTGCATATCCTGAAAACTATGTTGTATAATAAATATTTGAGTTGGATTTAATTCATTTATGTCTGATTCGGACATCGTTTGGGATAAGACATTTGTATTGGATGATGAATTTATATTTATGTTTTTGATTTTATTGACAATGGTTTCCATAAATTTCTCATTTGGTTTAAGAGATTTTAATTTAAAATCTTTAATTTCTAAAGAGGGTTTTAGGTTTGTAGCTTGTACTGAGCCCTCTGTTCTTAAAACATAAGATGAGATTGTGGTTTTATTGAATATACTATGGATAGATTCTTCAATCCTTGTAAGCTGTTGTCCTACTATTTGAAAATGTAAATTAGTGTGGCTATTCTATTTAATAACAGAATTCAAATTAGAGACTTTTACTGATTCTTGATGTGTTATTGGTTTGACATAAGCAGTTATGGTTAATGGATCTGAAGAAGAGGATGTAGTACTAGGTGTTAGCAATAAACGTTCAGTTAGAGGATGGATAGATTGAATAGATTTTCCAACCAAAGTATTCCATGATTTATAATAATTATCAAGAGTATTTAATTGTTTTTCAGATAAAATCTCCATAATGGTAGCATATTCATAAAACATTCTATAAAAGGTATTATCTTTTGATTTTTGGTCAAATCATAGTAAAATTGATTTTTAAAAAACTCCATTTGTTCTTTGGAATAATAATTAAAATACCATTTTCTACATTATTGGCATTTAGGATTCTAAAATTCCTAGTTAATAGATTATGTAATTCTCTATTGGGTGTAAAATCATACGTCATATACAAAATTGGACTAAAGCATACATTATATGTCATTAGAGTTAAAGAGTTACATGGAAATTGGCTCAATTTCATAAAAATAAGGAAAATAAAAGGTCACAATGTCATGAAATTTGACCCTATAAGCCTTCTGTCCTTTTCCAGTCGCTCTGCAATTCTATCCATCTTAACATGATAGGACTGAAAGGTTCGAAGCTTCAACAACAAGTCACGAGCTTTCTCCTCAAACACTTTATGCTCCTTTTCTCTAAACTCGTTGTACTCTTGAAGAGATCGAGGGTCAATAAAGTCTGGCAGAGATTGAAGAATAAATTCATCAAACTCATCAAGGATCTTTTGTGCCTCATGCTTTATAGAAAGGGAAGTGTTATGGAATTCCTCTAGAGATTGATTCTCAGCATCGACAATAGAATGCCAATTTAAGAGAGAGAGAAGATAGCGCAAAAACACTTCAACTTCAGGCAAGACAGAAGAATGCAGTGCGTGGCTCCTAGTAAGTATGTCGCAGGCCTAGAGAAAATTCTTATAAGGGATTTCTTCACAAAGAACCCCAAAAGGGAGTTGGCTAAAAGCAGCCAGAAGAATTTTGGCCTTATGAGCTTCATATCCAGAAGCTGGGGAAGGAGGATTATAACCAACTATTACACGGTTCTCAACAGCTAATCAAAGCTCAGAAAGCCATTGAGGACAATAAGGTAGAGAGGGGAAAGTTGGGTTAGCTTGAAAGTCCATAGCGTATTGCTTATCATTACATATTTAAGCCACTCTGAAGGTCTGAGACCAACTTCTTTAGCCAAAAGACTAGGGCTTCGCAACCATATGCCAATAGTACAAAAAGAGATATTCAAGTCTACGATTGTCTAGTCGAGGTCTATAAGGGTACACCATCCAACTTCGACAAGCTTTAGGAAGAGGAGGAGAGTAGTAATGATGAACGCCTGGGTGGACTTGTGGCGGCCATGTGACCCAACCACTAATCGTTCTAGGTGGGGAAGAAAGAGCAGGTGCATCCCAACCTAAAATAGGAGGTTTAAGGATTTTATGAGGGGGATCAAGGGCATAATAGGCCATGGTTTGCGAGTCCTTTGGAAAAGGAACAGAGGGGGATGTTTCTCCCAAGAGAAAGGATTTGAGGAAAGAGTCTAAATCCTTGGAGACAGGATATGCATAAGCAATAGTTGATTTAGCACTAGTGAATTTGACATAATCTTCAATGGCATCATCGTATATTTGATCAATCCCATCATGACCAAGACCAACCATATCTTCAAAACTTTAGAACACAAATGGTGTAAGAAAAAAATGATAGTTGAAGACTAATGGTTCTTATTCGCCAATATTAGTCATTCTTAAATACAGAAACCTTCGAGTGCAAGTTGAAAGATCATGGTGAGAGAGAACATTGATGTTGGTGGCTACATTTAAGGAGGTGGAGATTGTGAAGGAAACAAAGCTTCAGAAGTTAGAACCACTAGTGTAACCCATAATGCTTACACTAGTGCGGGGGGTAATGTTGGCGCCATAATTAAATCATTCAGTTAAAAGGTGACACATGGCAAGCAAGGGTAAATATTCAAGCGTGCAAGCCATTAAAAAATCTCACCTTTGAAGAAACTCACATGAACTATAGATGTGAGTTCTAGTAGCTAAAAAGCAGTTATTCAACACGTGACGAGCACAAGGGAAGGAAGTTACCAAAATGGCAGTTGTCAACGGTTATGCACGCACAAAGAGAAGAAGTGCCCTAAGAAGTAGTTACAAGAGAGGAGATCATGGAGTTTAATTGCTTCGAAGGCCAAGAGAAGGTTATAAATAGATGAAAGCAAAGATGAAAAAAAGCCCCCGAACAAATCCAGACTCAACGTCTTTGTCATTTCATTTATCTTTAAATTTCAGCACTGCACTTACTTTTCATAGGAGCATATTAAAGTAACTATTGTATTTCCAGAATTCAACCTTCGAAGTTGCGCTTATTAAAGGTAACACTTTGTAATTGTATTATTCAATTAATCAATTACATTTTTTGTCTAGTCTCCCCATCCCATTCTATTTCGAATTCAAGTTATATTGCATTGGTTGTTACTAAAACACAACCAATAAAGTCCTCTTCATTGAGGCTAAAAAAACCCAATCACAATGGCCTGATAAGTAAATTGACTTATAAATTCTGCAAGGACTTTTTAGATTCTTACTGGCACGCTACAATTACATTTCTATCATTCGAAGTGTCAAAATAGCCAATACTTCGGAAGTCTATGTCTAAATATTTAACTTTTATTTAGAAGTGCATATCCGAATAACACAAATGGTTTGTAGTAAGACCTTTTGTAAGAGTGATTCTACTCACACCACTACTTTACTTCTTTACACCTTCCATATGAGATTTTTTTCCCCCTTTTAATTTTACCTATGTGTGAAATTACCTTTAAGGACAAAAGACTAAAATTAAATATATTTTATTATCTCCTTACACCCATTGCTCTTCAATCCCTAGTGCTCTTTTTTCCTTCTTAGTTTTTCTTCTCTACTACACGTCTTTTTTCAAAAAGTGAGAATCATAGTGTTTTGATCATAGAAGAAAACAATGGATGAAGAAACGGTGGTGAAGAACCATAAAAAAGGTGAAATTGTGAGTTTTTTTTATTTGTTTGGTAGGTTTTCATTTTGTTTTTTGAGAGAGTTCTTCGACTTTTGTTTGGTGTGTCAAAATCGAACAAAATAAAATAGTTCGGAATCACATTGCCAAACAAAAAATATATGTTCGGTAACCAACTGTCGAATAAAAGATACATTTGCTCTAACCCAAGGCCGAATGTTTTTAATTTGTTCGATTACTCATTACTATGCATTTCCAGTTTCATTTTTTTTATATATATATTTTATTTTTTTCCTTGGAAGGATCATGCTTCTATTCATTGCAGCAATGCAAGTACTGCATTATTAGTGGACTACAATCACGAATTCATTACATATACAAATATGATTTATTATTATTTTTAATTTGTATTGAGTTTTATAATAACTCTGGCGTATAAATGTATTTATTAACTTTAGATTTGTAGTAGTCGAGAAGCATTAATTAAATGGGCTTCTGATGTTCGGAAAAAGACTGGATTTGTCATTGTCATAAAGATATCAGATGCGGGAGGTAATTGCAGAAAACCAAGACTTACACTTCCTTGTGAGAGAATGGAGATAATAGGAAGATCAAAGGGGAACTATTGAGGTTGATAGGTTCAAAAAAGTGCGGATGCCTATTTTTATTAACGGGGAAAAATTACCTACAAATGTTGAGTAAATGTTGCATGTCTTATGCAGAGTACACAATCATCCGGTTGCTAAACATCTTGAAAGGCACTCATTTGCTGGTAGATTATCTAAGGAGGAAACATCCTTGCTAGTTGACATGTCAAAGAGTATGGTGCAACCAAAAGAGATGTTGATTACACTGAAACGAAAGGATACCTTTAATGCGACAACAATGAAGATAATCTAGAACGCACATCATTGACATCGAGTAGTATAGAGGGCTGGAAGATCACAAATGCAAAAATATTGAGGCAATTGTCGTTTCATAATTATGTTGAGTGGCATCGATGTGATGATAGAGAGATGGTGACTGACTTGTTCTGGGGACACCCGGTTAGTTTGGAGTTATGTGCATTTCTACATGTGTTGATTATGGATTGCATATACAAGACCAATAGGTATCGACTCCCCCTCTTAGAGATTGTTGGGGTAACATCAACAGACTTAACATTTGTTAGGTTTTTATTGTTGGCAATTCCGTTTGACAAAACTCCTTTCAGTTGTATTTATTTTCGCACTTTTATTTTAGTGAGACTATGAGTTTATTAGATGCGAATCCAACCCGAATCGAGCCATGCAGAGAAGTTTGTGATATTAATGCTTTCAAGATTGCCACTTCGCTGATTATTACGGGGGTCGAGCTGCCCAATTAGCTCGCGGCCGAAGCAAAATGCAAAATTGCATTCAAAATTGCATGTCCGTCATTGCTCGCTCGAGCTAAGGTTTTCTCGCTCGAGCCAAGGAATGCTCGCTCGAGCGAAGAATTGCCCACACAAAAACCCGAAGAAGTGATTGGTCGCCGAGCCAAGGATCCGCCGCCGAGCCAAGGCACTAATAGAAATCATGAAAAATACACTCTCGCCGAGCCAAAGAAAGCTTCGCTCGAGCGAGCCTCAAAATCCGAATTTCTCAAGGAGTTTGTTTTCTTCCCAATCTAGGATTACTTTTGGTTCTCTATAAATACTTGGTTTTCTCCCAAAACTAAGTGATTCATTGAATTCCTCCAGATCTTCTTTTTGGTTCTTAAAGGTTTATATCTGGGGATATTTTTATTTTTTTCTTTGATGTTTTATTGAGTATTCAACTCATGATTTAAAAAGAGTACATCAAAGGTTTGTTTGTTATACACAAAAGAGAGAGTTGTTCTTCAGTTGTGAATTCTGAAGAATTTGAGCCTGAAGCTTTGGTGGAATCCGGAGTGGCTCATCAGAAAGACAATTCCGTGCTGAAGATGGAGTTAGAAAAGACACATAGAGGTTGGTTCAATTAGGCGTTGTTGATTCGCTAGATAATTGAGAGTATACCTGTGTAATTCCTTTAATTCTTCTTAGTGGATTGTCTTGTGGCAGTTGCCCGTGGTTTTTTTATCACAGTTGGAGGTGTCCAATTGTGGTTTTTCCACGTAAAAATCGTTGTGTCTCTTTGTCTTGATTGTTTGATTGGGATTTTTATATTCTGCTTAAAATTGATACATAATCACAAATCAACATCTAGGGGGGTTTCTAGATTTTTCAGCATTTTTAGTTGCTTTTGCTTATCTTGGTCAAGAGCAAAATGACAACTATACATGGGTTTTAGGCATATTGCGAACTGTTATGGAGAAGACTGCTTTACCAAAAGTCATTCTTACAGATAGAGAGTTGGCTTTGATGAAAGCCATCTTAAATGTTCTACCGATGGCCACTAATCTTTTATGTAGATGGCATATTAGTAATAATGTTCCGACCAAGTGCAAGAAGGTTGTTGAGACAAAAGAGAAATGGGATAAATTCGTACGTAGTTGGAGTGTTTTGGTATTGGCCAGAATAGAAACAGAATTCAATCAACAATTTTCCAATCTCAAGACCGAATTTAGTACGTATCTCAAAGTTATTAAGTATGTTACTACCAATTGGTAAGAGCCATACAAGGAAAAATTTGTTGTGGCTTGGACAAACAGTACTATGCACTTCAGAAATAGCACTATAAATAGATAAATTATGCTCATTACATATATGAATTGCGATAATCTTTTTTTTTTTATATTAAATACCAAAAATATACATGTAGGGCGGAGAGTTCTCATGATAAATTGAAAAGGCAACTTGGATCAAGTCAGGGCAGTTTTGAGACATCTTGGACCAAAATACACAACTTGTTAGAGTTGCAGCATGTAAACATTAAAGCCTCATTTCAACGGAGTTTGATTATTGTCCAATACAACTACACACCTACTGAGTTCACTAAGTTACGTAGTTTTATTTCAAATTATTGTTTGGACAAAATCTTGGTAGAGTCAAAGAGATCGAATAGTGTGGGAATAGATGTTGTTGCATGTGGCTACATTTTGCGACATACACATGGGTTGCCATGTGCACATGAGATAGCTGAGTATTTTCAACAAGGTCGACCGATTCCCCTCTCGTGCGTAAATCCTCATTGGAGGAAGTTAGATATATTTCCAGTTTCAAAAAGTGCCTTTGTGGAGTTGGATTGCAAAACACAGGCCAATTTTATTGTCGAGAAATTCCAAGAGATTGATGAGATGCAACAAGTGATCCTTCTGAAGAAGTTAAGAGAGTTAATTAGTCCAGATAGTACATTTTTTGGGGAACCTAAACTAAAGACTGACACGTGAGCTAAGGGCCAAGGTCGCGGCTGTGGTCGATTCAAAATCGATACATCTACTGAACGCGAGCCATCTGCATTTGAGTTTGTACTATCTGGGCAAGATAGTCATTCACTGGGTGTTACCGTCTCAAGTGCACCATTGTAAGGAAGTGCAACGAAAGAAGGCAATAAATAAATAAATAAATAAAATTGTATGAAATTACATAAAACTTATAACTATGTACAAAATATATTTTAATAGTTCATAAAATTTTAACTATTTCATATATCTATTGGTCTATATTTGTGATGTAGGTTTATATGACACAGCCAACAAATTGTATCTCTTACTTCGAAGAATTTCCGGAGAAGTTGAGACCATATATCCATCATATAAAAGATGTACAAGCAGATGGCAATTGTGGTTTTAGGGCAATAGCTGGATTGATTGGTTTAGGTGAAGATGATTGGCAACAAGTTAGGCGAGACTTATTGACTGAGCTGCATTCGAATGCAGTGCATTACGTGCAACTATTTGGTTCACGTGAAAGGGTTGATGACCTTACCTCTATTTTATCCTACTAACCTAGCCCGGATTTAATCAATGGATGACTATGCCCGACATGGGACATTTGATAGCATCATACTACCGAGTCGTTCTTTATCATTTATCCATGCAACAGTGCTTGACGTTTCTACCACTTAGATCAGTACCGATTACAACACTTGATCGAAGAGATATCTGCATAGGATTTGTAAATGGAAACCATTTCGTGCAGGTATAAACTACCGAGCCTACTTAGATCATTACCATGCCTTAATTTGTAATTCTACTTGTTGATGTCTTTGTTATAGGTTTATTTGCAACCTGGTCATCCAGTACCTCCGATAGCAAGTAATTGGATTCGTTTTCATCATCCGTGTGCTAATGGATGGGAGAAAGCATATACTACCCGTATTCACCAATTTCGTACGCTTGTCAACCCTAATGTAGTAACTACTAAAACTATCGACATAGATGGATTGTGATAACATGTTTGATTGATGGATGCAAACAATGATAGATTTTATTGATGCTTTTATGGATGTTCGTACACTTGATGTTTTTATGAATACTTTTATGGATACTTTTTATGTATGCTTTTATGGATGCATGTTTGATTTTATAGATGCTTTTTAGGGATGCTTGAAGGAAAAAGTAAATATTTAAACGTATAGCAATAGGTGGCTGGACAAATTTATTTTAGTTTGGCAACATGACACTGGAATAATCTAATTTGTATAGCAATGTATCACCAAACAGGCACTTTACAAGTGGACTCCAATAAATTTCTTGTTAAGTAAAGTAAAATCATCCAATTGAACAACATATTGTTGGGCAAAATTTTGTTTATCTAGTAACAAGGCACTGGAGTAATTTAAATTCATTAGCATTGTGTTACCGAATAGGCCCAACACAAATTAAAAAGTCATTGTTTGAAGGAAAGTGAATCTGTAAATATATGGCAACATATGGCTAGACAAATCTATTTTTTTGGGCAAAATAACACTGGCATAATTTGAATAGCTTAGTAATGTATTATCGAACAGGCACATCACAAGTGAGCTCCAATTAATTTCTTGTTAAGTAAAATAAAATCATCCAATCGAATGGCAACATATTACTGGAAAAAAAAAATTAGTTTGTCCGGTAACACAGAACTGGAATAATTCAAATTCATTAGCATTGTATTACCGAATAGGCCCAGCACAAGTTAAAAAATCATTGTTTGAAGGAAAGTGAATTTGTAAATGTATAGCAACAGATCCAATTAATTTCTTGTTAAGTAAAGTAAAATCATCCAATCGAACGGCAACATATTACTGGGAAAAAATTAGTTTGTCTGGTAACATGGCACTGGAGTAATTCAAATTCATTATCATTGTATTACTGAATAGGCCCAACACAAATTAAAAAATCATTGTTTGAAGGAAAGTGAATCTATAAATGTATAGCAACATATGGCTAGACAAATCTATTTTTTTGGGCAAAATAACACTGGAGTAATGTAAATTGTTTAGCAATGTATCACTGAACAGGTACTTCACAAGTGGGCTCCAATTAATTTCTTATTAAGTAAAGTAAAATCATCCAATCAAACAACAACATATTGCTGGAAAAAAAATTAGTTTGTCTAGTAATACGGCATTGGAGTAATTCAAATTCATTAGCATTGTATTACCAAATAGGTCCAACACAAATTAAAAAAATCATTGGTTGAAAGAAAGTGAATCTATAAATGTATAACAACAGATGGCTGAACAAATCTATTTTTTTGACAACATTACACCGAATTTAAATTGTTTAGCAATGTATCAATGAACAGGCTGTTTCCAAATTTAAAAAATGAAATTTCTTTTTAACGGTAACATATGGTTGGGCAAAGTGATTTGATCCGACAACATGGCACCGAAGTCGTCCAAATTTGTTAACAATATACCACTGAACTGGCCCATAACACTAAAGAAAACAATATTACTTCCACAAAATGGCACCATATCACTCCAAAATACTTTAATATCATTACAATGCATTGGCAATAATAACAAATCCATATCACAAAATGATTTTTCATAAAAATCATAATATAAATATTTGATACAAAATAGATATGAAATTGTTTAAAATTCATACAAAAAATGACACTTGATTACTTGTCTAACCAAACATCTAGTTTACCATTCGTCTAATACATCCACAAAACTATGCCATCAGAAAAAAGTAGATCCCAAACTTTGTACGGTCTAGACATTCACAAAAACTACGCCATTAAAAAAAAAAAAAGTAGATCTCAAACTCTGTATAGTCCACATGTTCACAAAACTATGTCATAAATAAAAAAAAAAAGGTGGAAATCCTCATGTATGGTCCATCCTACGATGTTTACGATGGTAAACTTGATGGTTGGTAGGTGTTGATGTAGATCCCAAACTCTGTCTATCAAGAACTTACAGCATCCTACCAATGGTTTCATACAACATGTCAGAATGCAAGACACACTCATTGTGACTGAACCTATGGATTACAGCACCAACACTGAAAGCAGCATCATTACACTGAAAAAATTGATGAAAATCATAGTTAGTGTTTGATTGATGGTGTAACACTTAAAAAGTGAAGTAAGTAAATTCATAATTCGCTTACCCACTCGGGATCCATGTTAACATCATTCTCAGGACGTTGAACACGTGGATCAAACTGAGAATGATGTATAGGATTCTAAACAACCCGGTGAGAAACATGAGCATACCATTGACGGTATCCTCAAGACACATTCAGATGGGCTCTGGTACAAGCACCTCCAAGCATTAATAGACAACACATGATTATCCCATTGCGCCCATATCGTGTCATGGTATTGATACATGATCCTATACTGTCCTGGTTTACTGCCTCATGTAGCTCAAACAGGAGATAATGGAGTTGGTGGAATAGTTTGGACCCTACCGAACTATTGTAAAACCCTATTGGGGTGATAGGGTTCAACAATATCAAAGCATTTCAAACATCCAGTATAATATGCAATGTCATGAAGTGGATGGTGTGTCCTACATAAACGATATAGATCCCACTCAATCTACAAATAAGAAATGCATAAATCCTAAACGAAAATGCTCATAAATCCACATTTGTAATAGCTTCAAGTAACCAACAATCTGCTTAACAAGCAAGTCCTAATTGTCGATACAGGAATGCTAAAGTTGTAGCACCCCATGCATATGAGTTAACAGCATTAATGTTAGTCAACATGTAAAGGTAAGAAACGGGTATTTGAGTCCTACTCTTGTCAACGAAGAGGGTACAACCTAATAAATATAGCAAGTAAGCTTTGGTTGTGTACTGTAGTATCATCTGTATCTTTAACTTCATGAAATCTAATTCTCAACCACTTCAGCTTCACAGATTGATTACAAGATTGAACTAATTACATGAAGGCATCATTCACTGGCACTACCAAATTAGAACTCACTAGTTCAACAGTCTCATATCTTGTTAACTTAGGGCATGACAAAGCTCTACCAGTGACTGGAATGACAAGTATGGTCCGCACATCATCCAACGTGATAGTCATCTCACCAATTGGCATGTGAAATGTATTTTTCTATGGATGCCACCTTTCCATGAAGGCAAATATTGCCACTTTACTTCCATGTCGATATGTGCGATCGACAAGGACACTAAGCCCAGGCTACTCAACCAAATGTCTCCACCTAACCGACTGTAGGTGACATCCATGGCTACTCAACAAGCTTTTGATAACGATTCAAACATTTAAGATGTCCCCCTTAATGAATTTTACATAAAACATATAAATAGTTGAAACATATAGTACATACGATTAGTTTATTGTTGAGAAATTCAAAAAAAACATTTTTCTTCCAAACTGCAGTAGCAACATGGTTTCGAAAGCTAATTAGCAATGAAGGATCCTCTGGAGCACCCAGAACTGGTTCTATGTCATCATCCTCCACGCCAACATTGTCCTCCATGAGGTCAGCCTCTACACCAACATCATTATTGACATCGTCATCCTCTACACCTAACATCGCTGCTCACATAGTCATTATTCACAACATGGTCATCCTCCTCCATGATATTTACCTCCAATGCTTCAGGTTCTGTTTGCCTAGCACGTTTTCTATTGGATGTCGTTGGTCTCTTACATGAGGCACCACTAACTATTTCTGTGTAAAAAAAAATAAAAAATAAATTAAATCTATAGTGTCAATATGGATAGATAACATGCAATTTTTATTTTTATTTTTTAAAAAGGAAATTACACTTTGTACCCTTATATTTTGCACCAAATCGTACTTTGGTTCGTACACATGAAATCGTGACAGTCAACCCCCTGCACTTTTGGTCAAATCTCACTTTGGTCTCTACACATAAAATCGTGACAGTTAATCCCATGCACTTCTGGTCAAGTGTCAATTTGCCCATTCTGTTACTCTATTATTCAAGTTTTTAATGAAATCCAATCATGTAATAAACATGTGACTACGAAATGAGAGTAAGATAGGAAAATCATTCTCATTTCCCACTAATATATACTTTGTCCCACGTAATAAGCATATGAGAGATATATAAGACATTATATGTGTGTGTGTGTGTTCATATGCTGAAAATTAGAACGGAGAGGTAAGAAAGTACAGCTTTTGAAATAATAAATTGAAGACTTTGTCATTGTAGAAAACAAAGTTTTATTATTCCAATTTTTGCAAAACCCTAGTTTATCTCCTTAATCATTCACAATTTACGTTATGTTTTAGTTGAATACAATCAAAATTTGATGTAAATTTTAGGATGAAATGTGTATAGATGGGAAATTTGGGTGATTTTCCTCTTTTGCCATCATTTTATAGTCACATGCTTGTCACATTACTGATTTCTATTGAAGACTTATATGATAGAGTAACAAAAGGAAGACGTTGACACTTGGCTAGAAGTATAGGGAGTTGATTGTCATGATTTCATAAGTGCAAGGAGTTAACTGTCACGATTTTGTGTGTAAGGATCAAAGTGGGATTTGACCAAAACTATAGGGGGCTGACTCACGATTTTATGTGTAAGGACCAAAGTGAGATTTGGTGCAAAATACAGGGGTGCAAAGTGTAATTTACCCAAAAGAAATTTGAATGTGCAAATGTATAGAAAAGGGAAAAAAATTCTAATTATAGGTATGCACTCGCTTCTCGCCAAAATGTTAAGTCATTATTCATTAGACCATTAGAAGTATACAAAAACAAGACAGTAAATATATTAGATTTAGATACATATAACATGTGTGCATAGCTAGATGAGATTTGTGGTTGAAGAGCATACTATGATAGTGAAGATTTAATACATAGTTAAATTCACCCAAAAAAATACTTGATGATAGTGAAGATTTAAAACGTAGTGTAATCAAAATGTATGGCTTTAAAATAAGCCTATTCTGGCACCCTCCAATAGATAGACAATAAACATGAAGACATCAAACTGAAAGTCTATAGTTGCAGCAGCATTTTAGGTTAAATAATGTATATGGAATGAAAAGGAGCATAATTTCATAAACAGAGTAGCAAAAACAGAGACATAATTCTTATGAACAATGTTATATTTTTGCATGTTGTGGAGATTCAACAATTAGTACTACAAATGAAGGACTTGGTGATTGGATATGAGATTGAAAATTCAAAAATTAAAGAAAAAATTATTCTCAGTTTGAACACATGCAACTTGTTTTACAATTCCTTTGCTCAGCCCTACAAACACGAATGAATAATGAACAATTAACAAATGATCAATAGTGCTTATTATAAATAAAATAACAAAAACCAAAAAAACGAAAGGAAAAATGTTGAAGTTTGATCAATCTCTTTTTCTAATTGTCATTATACTGGAAGTCCTTGACTACCACTACATGTAGGTGCCGAATTGCTTTGTTTTTGGATATCTATACTTTTTAGTTCAAAATTTTAACATAAAGCGAAATGACAAAAATAAGACTATAAATAAGGTACGTGCTTGAAGAAAACACTAAATTTGGT
This sequence comes from Camellia lanceoleosa, assembly GCA_025200525.1. Taxonomy (NCBI): domain Eukaryota; kingdom Viridiplantae; phylum Streptophyta; class Magnoliopsida; order Ericales; family Theaceae; genus Camellia; species Camellia lanceoleosa. The sequence goes on along the minus strand of CM045763.1, from coordinate 168,801,763 downwards.
TTTAGTGCCTTTGGCTTTCTAGATTCCTTGGCTACACTGAATCCTTTTTATGTGTTCAATTTGGTTTTAGTTCTCATTCTTTTCTGTGGTGCTTATTGATTTGTGGAAGGAAGCTTTAGCGGCTTTACTCCATGGAATTGTCATTTGCCCATATGGCAGAATTTTATGGAATCTTGTAGATGAGAAATAAACATAATATGTACTATAGTAATTTAGGAATTCTCTATATCAATGCTATAAAACATGTGTCATATGAAAACTTTTTAGTCATTAAGGAATTTATTCAAGACCTCTTGTAACGACTATAAATAAAGCAACTAGTGAAACAACTTGAGCTTTAAGATGAAATATCAAAACTCAAACACAAGCCACAAGATGAAATGTCAGACCTCAAAACTATAAAGATGCTACTTTAAACTTCAGTAATTTCAACACCCTAATTCCTTCAAATCAAGTAGTCTCTTTAGTATGCAAATAGTATGGGCTCCCAAAACCACTTAAGATCACCTATGACTACAAAAACCTAAATAATTTGAGAAAATGTTTACATGATTAACAACTTTGAATGATCTGCATTGCAGTCACACCAAGCAAGTTCATAATGACTATCTTAACTTCAAAGAGAAAGTCGTGGTGAGTAGTTGAACTCATTGATACAAGACAGTTTTTATAAACTTGGGCAAAATCAACACCAAGTTCAGCTTCTGCAGATGTAGAAGTAACTTCTAACATCTATGTTGCTGGGTTGAAATTAGCAATTCTCTATATCAATGCTACAAACATGTCTCATATGAAAACTTTTTAAATGAGCTTTTTGTCATAAATAAAATAATATAAACCAAAAAACGCAAGGAAAATTATGTTTTTACAACAATATATTCAATGAAAAAGTTAAGGTAGAACAAAATGAGGCATAAAAGTAAATGGATGAATTGCCCAAATCTTCATCTTCCTCTTGACTCAACAAATGGCCTTCTCTAAACCCCCCTGTCGAGTCCAATTCCAAGAGTTCGAATCAGGCTAAGGATGGAGCTCAGAGTTGGTATTTTGATGGGAAGAGTGGGGCTGGGACTAGTGCGATTGAGAGGATTGTGCTTCGATTGAAAAATTTTATATACAAAACAGAGGACCACTAGTTTATATACAACATAGGATTGTGCTAGGTAAAAAATGATGATATAGATAACTTAGATACAGATATATGCTTGTCAATAAAGAGGGAGAAAGAAGGGATTTTTCACTTACCTTTGGCAAATGAGAAGAATGAGTTCAATCATCTACGCCAATAGCACAAACCACAACACCATCTAAACCCCTCTGCAGACACCCCATTTTGACTAACCTTAAGACTTCAGGCACTTGCAAGCCTCCTGATGATGAAATGGTAGATTCCTTCATCCTTAGAATGTTTAAGGGATGTTTGGAGTTGCTATGTAAATCCATTTTGGTCAAAAACTGACTTTTTGCGAAAATAATCTTTTACTCCTGAACCCATTTTTAGCCAAAAAATAAACCTTTTAACCCCGAGAAAGAGAGATAAGCCCCGATTATTCTTTGATCAAACGTATTTTTCAAAATTAGTGACCAATTTTATCAAAAACATTGATCAGAAAATAATTTGGACTTACTTAGGCCACAAGCAAGCCAAGAACATGGAATACATGCAGGAATGACAAGTATACCATGCAAAGGACTGCGCACCTTATCTGTGCACAATCGTTGCATGTGCGCACAAGAATGGTGCGTGTGCACATCCAAGTGAGGCAAAACCAGGTATGGAAACTCAATCGTGGTGCATTTTTTGTGGGAGGTGGAGGGAGAAAGCGATGGAACCCTAGGGTTCCAAAACCTTTCTCCTTGCCTATAAATAAATTCCTTCCCCCTCCCTTTCAAGGGGTTAAGAAAGCTTGAGCTTTTAGAGAGTTTTAAGAGCCAAACACTCCCCTCCTCCTTTCCCTTAGCCTTAGCCACAAAATTCATCCACTCACAGGAGCTCTGAACTTCTAAAAATCATCCTAAGGTGTAAAGAATCCAAACTACATCAAAAACCTAAGCTTGAGGGAGGCTTGCAAACAAGAAATTTGACTTTTCTTACTATTTCTTGGTGTGTTCTTCGGTTTAATCAAACTAGCAGGTAAAACTCCTTTACCTTTTTGTGTTTCAGTACTTTCTTGCTTTATTGTTCAACGCTTATCCATGCTAGGTTGTTACTTCATCATTCCATCATGTAGTTCCATTATTTCATTAACTTTCTCGCCTCTTTCTATGCATGTTTCTTTTATGCCATCAGAACAACATGTGTTTAGTTCTTATTTAGTCATATAATAATCATGCATGGCCCGGTTTGATTATCATGTAGTTTAGTTTATATTTATGCTTTTTTATTTATTAGTTGTATCTTTCTGCATATTCATCATTATTAGCCTCAAACCGGGCCTAGGACCATCATTGTGTGTATTAGCTGCATATTTGGACATATTGACTTTATGCATGCATGTAAAAAGCTGAAAGTGGGCGACTAGGAAAGTCCTCTTTTCCTCCTTGACATATGCTTGTTTATTGCATTGTTTTTCAATTATGCAAGTTAATTGTTTTTCTATGCAAAACTGTGTGTTTTGTATGATTTTATGAATATTGTTTATTTTAGATTAAGTTTATGGCCACATTATGTTAAGAATCTTTTATATATATATATGAAAATTCATTATCTTACAAGGAACGTGACTTTATTGTTTAAATCTAAAATAGACCGTATTTATTTACTTCAAAACACACAGTCTAGGTTAGTTAAAGGTTTTAGGTCAAAAAATGAATTTATATGAATAATTAATTACTAAAATCATAAAATAGAAAGTGAGTAGAGGTCATGCTTCCGTGTAAATGGCCTTCCCCTTTTGTACTTAAGCTCCCAAACCTGAAATTTTCTTGATTATGATGGATTAGGCCTTAACTTAGTTTTCATCAGTAAAGGTTTCTTAATTCCTCCTTAAAAATTAAGTGATGAGTCATTGTTGGTCAAAGCAAGTCGGTGTGGGAAGCAATGCCTTAGACTCAAAAAAGGCATAGCGCCCACAATTGGTGACTTTGTTGGGGATTTAAGTTAGTTTGACTTGAAAATTTCTATTTTATGAAATTAGTGGTTAATTGTTAATTGCATTACATCATTTGAGACTAAGAAAAACCTGCTTTATTGCATAATATCTCTAACACTATTTATGGGCTATGTTATGTCAATAAGGCAAGCATCAAATTATGCTATTCGTATTGTTTGATCATTCCCTTCTAGAATGAGAGGTATATTGATAGCAATAACTGATGTACTCTTTCATGACCAAACCTACCTTTTGCATATAGAAAGCATTAGCACCTTCTAAACTATGACATGATGGGGCGTTTCTAGGATTGTATTGTTGCCTTTTTGTATAATTTACTGAATCCTAGATCTCATTTCTAAAGTAGGACATGGCAACCCTACCCTCTAATAGGCATGAATGCAAATTAGGTACTTATGTGATATTCTGGAAATGATTTGATTCTGAAGATCAACAATCAGAAAAGTAGTGATTTCGTTCCAAAAATCTGGTGAGTTTGATATGATAGTGATTTGATTCTGGGGCAATCTGAGTTATTATGAGCAGTGATTCAATTCCAAAATTTTGGGGGGGTCATATTAGGCAGTGATTTGATTTGATTTTGATTATGTCAATCAATGGTAAATTAGGGTAGTTTCCCAATTTAAAGGATTTGAGTGTGAATTTGAATGCTTACCTTAGTGATCGATTGAGAATGATTGCCTTTCCAAAATTTAAATCTCCATGAAAACATGTGATCAAAGGATACCTTCTAAAAAAAACTTTCCAACTTAAGTAGAGTCTTGGAGATTATGGAAGGTGTTTGATTTGATGAGAATCTTTAAGATATTGACTTTGGAGGGAATTTCAAAATTTATGAAAAAATGGTAGATAAGGAAGTGGTGACTAAATCTTCCATTTTGAATAAAATTCCAATTTCCCTAAAAGATATTTGATTAGAAGACAAATGTTTGATTAGATACTTGGAATAAAAACCAAAACTCTTTGGGAGGAAAGAATTTTGAAAAAAAAAAATCGAGTAGAATTTTGAAAATTATGGAAAGTTTTTTATTAGACGAAAATCTTTAAGTTATTGACTTTGGAGAAAATTTTGATTTTATGGAAAAGTGTTAGATAAGCAAGTAATGAACAAATCAAGTCTTTCACTTTGAAATGAAATTTTGAATTTCTTTAGAAGAGATTTCACCAGAAGATAACGGTTTGATTGATTTTTTGGGATAAAATCTGAAATTCCTTGGAACATTTTTAAAATAAAATTTGAGTAGAGTTAAAAAAATTATGAAAAGTTCTATTCATCAAGTAAAAATCTTTGGGCTACTAACTTTGAAGGAACCTTAATTTTATGGAAAAATATTAAACAAAGAAGTGACGACGAAATCTTCCATTTTGAATAAAATACTGATTCCTAAGATATTTGGCTAAAGGATGATTGTTTGATTGATTCTTTGAAATAAAATCCAAACTTCTCAAAACTTTTGAAAAAAAAAAATATAAAAGAAAGAAAAACTTTGAAATTTAAATTTAAAAAAAAAAGGACTTTATTTTGAAAAAAAAAATGGAAGTGGTAATTTGTTCATATGCTTTTAAAATGAAATTAGGGCACTTTTTGATAAAACAATAAATAACGGAAAGGCAATTGTTTAGGTTGATCACACTGGTAGGAATTCTTAAAATTTCTCAAAATGTCCTTGATTAGGCAACTATCACCTAATTAATAATGATGATGATTTTGAGATCCTATGGTAAGAATCGAACAGAGTCAAATTGGGTTCACGATTGCCACTCCCAAAAAGGTAATTTCCGAGTCAATTCATTGCTTCTCGTACTTGAGCAAGCTCTACCAGTCTCATCAGCTATTGGCCATATCTCAGCAGAACAAACTAGGAGATCTATGTTGCTACAAAAAATGTCCTTGGATGGTGAAAGTCAAACTGACACCTCAATGATTGACAATTGCTTAGTTCAAATAGAGGAGGTAACCTAAATAGAAGAAGGCATATGGTGGGAAGACGAAGACCTTCACCTAACTTACACTAATGAAACATGGGGGAGTATTAAGTCGGATGACACTTAGTATGTGGAGGAAGTGGATCATCTCACACATAGTGGATGACATTTCAAACCCGCATTCCTTGAGCAAGGTGAAATTTCAGAAGCGTGGGGAAAGGAAATGAATATGAAGAAGATTGTGTGCTTTAACAACTGAAAAAGATTCAGGTAGATATCTCCATTTGGGGTCTTCTTATGGCTTCTCATGAACATTGCTAGGCCATGTTGACTGCACTAAATAAGATCAAATTGTCCAGAACACCACCACTTCGTAATAGTTCGTATGCTGTTTCGCTCCTATAAAGAAGAATCCGATCATCACTTTCTAACAAAGATATGTCGCCTGAAGGAGCAACTCACAACAAGCCCCTTTGGTGGTGCTAGTTGACAATGGATCTACCATAAATGTCTGCTCGGCCAGGACAACATATGCTCCAGGGTTAAGGCCCAAAGATTACACTGCAACCACACAAGCTATCAAAACTTATAACAACACCCAGTGGGAAGTTTTGGGAACGGTGAAACTAAGGATCGAGCTTGGGCCGGATGAACATGATGTGGAATTCCATGTCATGGACATTCCAGCCACATTCAAGATTCTATTAGGAAGACCATGGATGCACCGACTCCAAGCCGTGCCCTCGATTGTTCACCAAAGAATTGAGTATGTTAAAGGGGATTATGTGGTTACTTTGGATAGTGATACTTCAGACGCCGCTCCCCAACGTGACCACTCCTCTACTTGAGATCCACCATAAAGATAAGGATGTTTTCCTTTCAGGCGTCACCTTGACAGAAGCTCGGATAGTACAATCTATCATGGCGCTTGAGAAAGATCGATATGTTGGTACACCTTCTATTCTAAGGATGAACAAATAAGGATACCTTCTTGGTTTTGGTATAGGAAAGAATGATAAACAAGGAATTATAAAGGTGCCAGAAGTCAACAATCATTTGTTCACCTTTGGGTTGGGGTACCAACCGACAAAAGAAGATTTGATAGCAAAGGCGATTGAAGCACAAGACAAGGCAAGGGCAAAAAGAGAAGGCAGAAAGTACGAGCTCAAGTACAAACCCATCCAAAGAACCCTCAACGGGCGTTTTGTTAAAGGAGGAGAAGATTTCCCACTTTGTGGGTTTCCAGAACCTCAGATTGATCATAAAACAAGGAAAAGATATTCGGGATTTGAAATCTTCTTTGACCATGAGCTCACAGATAGTGATAAAGAATTCATAGACCTAGATATAAACATTGGGCATGATAGATACAACAGTTCAAGCGAGGAAAGTGAAACTTGACTGGGGCTAATATTGAAACTAGCTTGAGTACTGAGACTGGTTATGTTGACTTGGAGAATTTCTATTCCGTGATGATGATGGAGAATGGAGTTTTGAAGAAAGATGTCACCAAATACATAGTGGATGCAATGGAGGGTCAAGCACAAAACTGGTCCATTGAAAAGTGTACCATTTATAGGTCTAACAGCGAGTCTAGTAGTAAGTCAAGTGAGTCAAAATTTGACATGTTGGATTTCAAAGTGTCCAATGACCTGGAAGTTATAAGTCCATGGGTAGAGGTTGAGTCTAAATTTTTTATTTATTTTGAGTTTGAGTCAGATGTAAGTTCCCTTGCTTCAATTTTTGAAATAATGGATGATTCTCGAAAATTTCGCAAAGGTTATTAATTAACAACATTGACCAATTTTAAAGATAAAATGAAAAAGATTTCAAGGAAGAAAGTCCTCAAGGCATAAAAGACTTAATTGAATTGGAAGAGGAGAGACGCGCTAAGCCTATCATGGACGAAATAATTTCAATAAACTTAGGCGATGAGGAAAATCCTCACATCGTCCAGATTGGATCCACGCTGTCGTCAAAGGAACACAAGCGCTTGATCACTCTTTCAAAAGAATTTAAAGATGTTTTTGCATAGTACTATCAAAACATGCCTAGAATTGATCCTGAGATTACATAACATAAAATCCCCCTAGACCTTGAGGCTAAACCTGTGAAACAGAAGTTAAGAAGAATTCACCCAAATTGGGCCCTTAAGATTAAAGAAGAAGTGACGAAACAAATCACTACTGAATTTTTAATAGTATCGGAATATCCAACATGGCAAGCCAACATAGTTCCAATCGCGAAGAAAGATAGCAGAATCAGAGTCTGCGTTGACTTTAGGGATTTGAATAAAGTCAGCCCAAAAGACGATTTCCCACTACCACACATTGATGAGTGTTAGTAGACTTCATAGCGAGGCATGCACTTCTGTCATTTATGGATGGATTTTCAGGGTACAATCAGATCATGATGGCACCAGAAGACGGGGAAAAGATAGCTTTCACTACTCTATGGGAATGTATTGCCATAGGGTCATGTCATTTGGACTCAAAAATGTCGGAGCTACCTACTAGAGAGCCACTACTACACTATTGCATGACATGATTCACAAAGTGGTAGAAGAATATGTGGATGATATGATCGTCAAGTCTAAGGGAAGAAAGGGTCACTGCACGGAGAAATTCTTCGAAAGGATCCGTAAGTATAGACTAAGGTTGATTTCGCAAAAGTGCACATTCAGGGTAACGGCTGGGAAAATGTTGGGGTTCTTAATCACACAAAGGGATATAAAAGTGGATCCTTATAAAGGCTCGGGTAAGACCCGACCCTTTCATGTTCCTGGATTTGAGATCCGATACTATTTATCATTGTCTATACTCCTTATCTTGTTGTTATTTAGGTTTGTATGTTTGGAGTGGTTGGTTGTGTCTCGAATAGGTTAGGAGTTAGTTTTTCAAAAGAATTAATGTATGTTTCTTTTCTTGTTCGCTCGAGCGGTGGTTTGGTTGCTCAAGCGGTCTTTGATTTCTTCCAGTATTTTTGCAGGTCTACAAAACTACTGGGAGTAGGGTGATCTTTGCTCGAGTGGCCTTTTGCAGTCTGTAAAACTTCTAGAAGGGGGTTATTGTGCGCTCAAGCCATGTTTTGGTCACTTAAGTGGTGTCACTTTCTTATGTCTGACGCTCGAGTGATGGTTTGATCACTTGAGCGGTCTATGCGTATATCAATACGGGAAAAAGAAACTTTCAGTCACTTTTTAATCTCTCTCTCCCTAAAACACTCCTAAACCTAATTTTTTCACTCTCTCTCTCGCTAGTTATTGTTTAAAAACCTCAAATATACCCAAATCCGTTGATCTCACCGCCTTAGTGCTTTGGAGAAAAGTGTAGAGCTCGTAAAGGTAAACGTTTCAATTGGTGAAGTTTTCATTTTTGACTCCATCTAAAGTTGGGTCTTGCTTTCTTCTTCTTCTTCTTCTACTTTTGAGGTATGGACTTCTTCAACCTCATTGTGTGATTCTTAGCTTTGTTATATGTTCATTGTAAAGTTTTGTGATTTGGGAGTTGGGAGTTTGGTTTAGGGTTTGATTTTTATTTTTATTTTGAAATGCAAAAGAGGGGTTTTCAAAGAAGTTCTTCAGAAATGCTATGAGGATAAGTATATTGTTGAGTTGTGTTAAAATATGGAAAATTTCTCCTTTAAATGTGTTTTTGAAAAGTAAACAATGTTTTATTGGAAATCATTAGTGTTTGACCTATGGATGAAAGGGAAAGAAATTGAGTTTTGAAAAGATAAAATGAATGTACCTGTTGATGATGAGAGTGGAGTTGGATAAATATTATTACTCCTATTTTAAAATTTAAGAAATTATAGTTGTTGTTGAAAATTTATCTTTTGTAGAGAGATATATATTTTGGGCTATCAATGGAGGATATTTTTGATTGTTGTAGAAATTGCACGAGGACTGGGTTAAATGAAAACCATTACATGCATTTTGCAATGAACATTATTTCATATCCTTATATTGAAAATGTATTGTTTTTAAGAAAAATGGGTGAATACCTTAGTGAATCTGATTAGGGGGTGTGGTTGTGGTATTACTATGTTGCCTGGTGTGTCTTTGGTAAAAGTCCAGAAACCCGCAAGGTTAGGTGTCGATCCTTCCGATTATGTAATGCCCTAGCAATGAACCTCCATGATCTCGTCCATCTGAGCATTCCCAATATACAATCAACAACGAGAACGAGACAAAATAATAATGAAATAACATCAACAACATTCCTTCCCTTTTGAACTATTTCCAAGCCTTACAACATTGTCTCATTACATTCATAAATAAAATAAAATAGTTCAACAAGTAAGGAATGATACAATCAAATCAGTTATAGGTTAACTTTCCCTGAACATTTGTTCCTTTTTACACCAAAATACAAATCAACATATAGTCACCAAACGCCTTTAGGCATACACATAACGTGACCTCAAACAAAAGTTTTCACATCCCAAAAGTTTTCTTCTCAAAACAATCACTTAGGAGGGACTTCGTCTTCTTTTCCGGAAATTTGGTTAGATTGGGGTGAGCAAAAGCTCAGTAGGTAATGCATTTAACAGGTTATAACATCAATTGAAAAACACACGATCATGCAATGTAACCACTTGGTAAACTTTATTATGTATCCATATAAACACCTTTATGCATGAGTATGAAATGAGTAATGTTAAGGTTAATTTAGCATTTCTTGATTTTAGACGAGGCGGTAAATATACTATGACAATCCAAGTAAGAGCCGAAATTCAAAATACATACATAGATATAGATTTTGTATACTGAAAATAGTCTCACATTTGCCGACCCCAAAAATGGCGGGCTCGTGGACACCCAAAAACATTTTCCCACATTTGTTTGACGATATGCACAGACAGGGCAATTGGACACCTTGACTCCCCGCGCAGGTGCCAAATACAATACATAACTTAAATTAACCTGGCTCACTACCCAGACTCATAGACTATTTACCCCCTTTCAACTTTCCACTGTTTACACCATTATTGTATCATAAAAGAAATTTAATAATGCATATGATGCACGAATTTGTAAATTCTCATTTTCCCCCCACAATGATTCCAATTCACAACAATTCAGTATTTTACTCTTCAATAATAAGGATTACTCATTCAACAATCATCACTAACACAAGATGTATATTGAAAACATTTCAAATCATACATTTTAGCCTCAAAGTTAAGCAAATTCCTTCAATTTGATGTTTTTTAAGTCAATTTAGCAAAACCCTTTTTTATTGAACAATTTCCAAAACTAGGGTTTTATATAAAATTTAGGGAATTCCTCCCTTTCATGAAATTGAAGCTAATGTTCATTACAAACAACAATAATCATCAATAATAAACACAATCCTCCCATAATCATGAAACATTGCTCACTTTTGTCCAATCCCTTCACTAACACAAAACAATCTCTATATATATATATATATTCACCTACATATATATGCATATATATGATGAGTATCTAATGAAATTACCACATATGAGTTTCAAAGTAAAGCTATAACAAGTTAAAGACACCCTTACCTCAAGAGTGGAAGCCAGAGACAATAATTCCACCCGACACTTCGATAAAGTATGAAACAATCGATAGATATTTAGGACTTGACTTGCTCTTCAATTTCTTGAAAGATTTGGAGTGAATCTCGGTTAAAAGTTAGAGGAATTTAGTGTTTCTAGGCTAGGGTTTTCAAAAAATACGGATTGAGAGAGAGAGGATATGTAAAAGTGGAAAGAAAATGAGTAAGGATCGACTTTTTAAGTCAGCTGCCCTGACAGACCGCACGAGCGAACTTTTCTTCGCTTGAGCGACTAACAAAATTTCAAAGAGACCATTCGAGCGGTAAACGCGAGGTCCCAAAAGTTTTGCTGGGCTACAGTGAAAATACCGAGAGCATGAAATCTGCGCTCGAGCGACCACTTCATCGCTTGAGCAATCTTTCCTGCAAAATGACAAACTACTGAGAGCTACGAATCTTTGCTCGAGCGACCAAATGATCGCTCAAGCGGTCCGCCAAAAACAACTGTCACAAATTAGTACCAGTAAAATGACTTTGGTAGTGCTTGTATAGCCTACTGACAAACACATACCTTGAGATTCCCAGCATTATGTATCCACTGCCCTACTTTCTTATGTAAAAAGTATTTTTTTTTATGAATTGATATATAATTATGGCATTGAATTGTTTTGAAAGGCATAGTGTAACGTTTTGACAAATAACATGCACACCAGGAAAGTAGCTTGGGAGGACCCTGAGCCAACAACTTCTTTTTGTTCTTTTGTGTAAATATTTATTGTACAAACCCTGACTTTATATGTATTGAGTTTAACTCATTTTGGTGTACCCAAGTATCAACTTGGAAAGATATAGCCATTAAAGCATAAACTTATTCATATTTTCTTTTGTTTCATGTGATTACCACATGTCATATGCTATAGATTCAGGATCTAGGATTTATAAATATATACATGCATATGTCATCTTTTGTACGGTAAAGAGGAGCAATGAAAGGTCAATATTGTATAAACTTTTGATTTTCCATTGAATATTATGAGGTGGTTTGTAGTTATTATTTTGGAGCATTACAATCCTTCCAAGATCAAAGCTATCTTGGAAATGCCTCCACCAATGACTGAGAAGGAGGTGAGAAGCTTTTTAGGAGGTGCAATTCATAAGTCGATTCATTGCAAAGTTGACATCAACATGTGAACCACTGTTTAAGCTTCTGAAGAAGGGAACCAAGTTCCATTAGGATGAAAGATGTCAATTCGCCTTCGAGCAAATCAAGCATTACCTACAAACCCATCAGTATTATCACCACCAGAGCCTGGAAAACCCTTGATTCTGTATTTATCAATGACGGATTCAACCATGGGATGTATGCTGGCACAACAGTCGGAGGCAAAAGCAGAAAAGGCCATTTATTACCTCAGCAAGATGATGTTGAACTATGAAGCCTAGTATACACCATTCAAATTTAGTACACCCTGTGGGCCACTAGAAAGTTACGGAGTTACTTGCTTGCCCACTCAATGTGTTGGTTTTAAGACCAAATCCCATCAAACATCTCTTCGAGAAACCGGCACTAACTAGTAGGTAGTTGTTACTTCTGGCTGAGTCTGACTTGAAGCACATCACCAAGAAGTTAGTAAAAGGCAAAGCAGTTGTAGAATTCTTGGCTGATCAGCCGATTAGTGGAGAGGATACCTCAGAGTTTTTGTTCTCAGATGAAGAGATCATGCAAGTGATGGAAGAAAGCTGGAAGTTGTACTTCGAAGGCTTTAAACCAAATTGGCTATGGGATAAGAGTCCTCCTTATTGCCCCTTGATAAGTCTCATGTCCAGCCTTCAAGCTATGTTTGCACTTTCAAACAATCGTCTAATATGAGGCATGCATTGATTAGAGGTTGCCCTCGAACTAGGGGCAAGGCGGTTAGATGTTGTCGGTGATTCAAACTTGGTAGTTTCACAAGCTAGAGGACATTGGAAAGTCAAGGAAGAAAATACGAAAGTATATCACCATACTCTAGATTGTCTGTTGCCAAGGTTTGAGAAAGTCACGTTCACCCACATGGTCAGAGAGAACAATCAATTCGCTAATGCTTTGGCTACTTTAGCTTCTATGGTAGATGTCCTGGAAGGAATCAAAATGAGACCAATCATCATAGAGCAAAGATATGTGCCAGCATACGAAGTGATCGCTGCCATAGAAGAAGTCTGAGATGGACACCCTTGGCATTACGACATTTGGAACTTCATAGAAAAAGGGGAAATATCCGCAAGGAGCAACAGAGAAAGACAAAAGGGCCATTCGATGCTTAACAACCCAATAAATCTTGTTGGGGGAAAGTCATACAAGAGGGGAATGCAAAGCAAAGGAAAAAGATCACAGAATCAATACATGGAGGAAAATGCAGAGCACATATGAATGGAGTTATGCTGGTAAGGAAGATCCTAAGACAAGGGTACTACTGATCTACCATGAAGAGTGATTGCATATAGTTCGTCAGAAGGTGCCACAAATGCCAAGCTCATGTAAACCTCATGAATGTACCACCCTCACATTTGCATAACCTGACCTTACCTTGGCCTTTCTCTACATGGGGAATTGATGTAATTGGTGCAGTCATGCCAAAGAGATCAAATAGGCATGAGTACATACTGATGGCCATTGACTATTTTTCCCATAGAACCTATTAGATAATAAGTCCACTTATTAGGACCTACACGTAAGTACCCTATATCTTTTTCGGTCCTCAAAACCTTGCATGTGGCCAAATTCATCCAAAATAACATCATCTATAGATATGGTGTGCCAAACAAAATAGTGTTAGATCATGGCTCTCACTTCAAAGGAGAAGTGGCAGACTTGCTCGAAAATTATGGTGTAACTTTCCATAATTCATCACCATATCAACCATAAACCAATTGAGTTGTTAAGGCCGCCAATAAAAACGTAAAAACCATTCTGCGAAAAACAATCAATAGATACAAAGATTGGCCAGGCAAGTTGCCATTCGTGTTACGGGGATATCGAACATCAATCAGAACTTCGACTGGAGCAACTCCCTATTCTTTAGTCTATGGGATGGAGGCTATCCTACCCATTGAAATTGAGATCCCTTCGCCATGCATATTGGCGGAATGTCAAATTGAGTAGGCTGAATGGCAAAAAAGTAGGTTCGAGGAGGTAATACTTTTTTATGAGAGAAGGCTACAAGCCTTATACCATGTCCAAGATTACCAATGAAGAATTGCTCGGGCATTTAACAAAAAGGTGAAAGCCAAGAACTTGAAAGAAGGGGATTTAGTACTCAAAGAGAACCGAGCTCTGGTGCATGACTCAAGAGGAAAGTTCAAACCAAATTGGACGGGGTCGTATATCATCAAAAAGATCATGACTGAAGAAGCAATTATTCTAATGAATCTGGATGCGATAGAGTTCACATAGCCTGTCAACCTAGACAAGTTAAAGAAATTCTATCATTGAGAAAGCTCATTAAGTCGAAAACCCTAAAAGGGCGACCTAAGCAAAATTTAGAGCACACAAAAAATAATAATAATAAAAAGAAAACTCGCAAGATTGAAAACTCAAAAAAACAATCTTGTAAACTGCAAAAGGAATATCTCATCCAGCTCTAATTTCTTATCAATACCAGTCATCAACATCAAGTACCGGGTTTTCAAGCATTAGGGGATTTTTAGTCATACAACTCATAGAATCGATAGTGGAAACTGTCTTATTAGTGAGCTAGTGAAATTATCATTTAGATCACTTTTTACAAGGGTGAGTATTCGTGTTCCTTTCTACAAACATTTTTCAGAACAAAAGAAACGACCCTTATTGTACTATTTTATTAATAACAATTTCAAACATGACAAATCTAAGCAAGGCAAACTAAATCGCATTCAAAGAAAGTTTTGAAACATCAAAAATGTAAGTGGGAGTAAAGTTATGAACTAGGGGCACTTCGGGTTAAGTTAGAGTCGTTCAGTTTTTGTTTCTCATATGCTCTCGTGTCTTCATTTGATTCCATGCTCTAATCCTCAAAGTAGTACCCGAAGAATCTACTTGCGAAATTGTTGCAGATCAAGGGGCTTCCACTGGTTATGTCTCCATAGGTCCAAGAGACCGTCCACCCATGCCAATCTTCAATAAAACCCAACCATAGTACAAGATTGCCGAGTAAAGAAACAAAAGAATAGAGGTGTGAGATGAGAGAAAAAAGTGAGCTGGGGTGTGCTAAAAACAGAAAAGAAAGATAAAAGAATAAAGAGGTGAAAAGTAAGAAACCAAGTAAGATGGGCGATATTAATGAACTCCCCTACCAGCACAAATCTCATCCAAACCCATTCAAGTCTCTACTAATCCAACAGAGCTTTCCCCCTTTCTTAACCTACCTGGCCGCATCAACTAAGATGGGGTTGACTACTCCACTACTCGACATCACTAAAGGATTGGGCAAGTAAGTAGATATATGGAATAGTTCGCTGAAAGATGATTCAGCTAACATGCAAATGTATCAAGCATGGCAATTTGTTCACCTCATGGCAGGGCACACACGTTTCAAAGAGCAATAAGGGCATTCTGATATCATTATTAAAATCAATTTTAGGTGGTTAGGATGTTTGTAAAGTGTCCTTTTTGAGTTATAATTTTCTTTTATGCTCCTGTTGAAATCTTGTATAAAGAGTCGTTGTCAGATTTAGTAAACGAGTACAATTAGAAGATCTATTTCTTGAGCTATGGAAAAGTCCTTCCCTTAGGCATTTTACGCAATGGTATCTAAAAAAAAAAAAAGGAGGGAAGCCAAAGAAACATTTTCTAGGTCAATACGAGATGAATCCTCAAGACATTCAAAGGCATCAAAAAGGGAAGGTGCACCCAAACCAGTCATAGTAGAAAAAGGCTCATCTTCATCATCATTATCACTACTCTTTACCATTGTTGATTGAATCCACTGCATAAGAAATCATTGGGACCTAAAAAAAAAGAAGAAAAGGCCCTAGAATCAAGAAACACTGCCAAATCTGGATAAGATCCCAACACTGAGGCATGAAAACTTCGAGACTCCAATCATCTAGTAGAAGTCTTGAAAGCAGTTGTTGCATCATAAGCTATTATACTCACTCTTTCGAAACATGAATGGAACCGGCATGCACAAATGGCTTCTATCAAGTCCTCTGGAAAATATGGGATTCAAGTCCTCCTTCGAAATATTGGGTAAGTTGGTTGTCTGATATGCTAGAATGGACCTGATACAATTGACTGGTATCGAGGCATGCAGCCTTTCATTACACGTACTAAAAACCCAAAGGATCGAAGGAGGATTCATGAGAGACTAACATGAACTTTTGGATAAAAAGTTGTATAGGCAAGGCACTTCAGTCATACCAACTGGTTGATTGGCATGGGAAATTAGGACCTTCTTGATCACTCCGACTTATGCACCCTTTGGACATCCTCAAGACGAAAGTATATTCTAAAACTCAAACTCAGGCATTGGTACGCCTTTTTAGGCGCGTCATTTTGTTGGGAATTTACTCATGGCATCACATTACACAATATTGGCACACAAATCATTTGGCATGGCAAAAAAATATATTTCTCAAAATGACGTTTGGCATTACGGCACACTTGGCAAATCTCGACACCCATCTAGTAAATTTTGGCAAAAACTTGGCATATGGTAAATCTTGGTAAACACTTAGCACCACTTGGTAAACCTGAGCATATGGTAAATTTTGGCAAACACTGGTAAATTTTGACAAACAGTTGGCGCCATTTAATATATTTTGGCAAAACATTTTGCACCACTTAGTACATCTTGACAAATTTGGAACCACTTGGCACTTAATAAACCCCACACCTTGCCGATGCGAGCGTGGAATGGCACCTAATAAAGTCCACATCTTGCCGATACGAGCGTGGATTGGCATCTATTAAACCCATGACTCGTCGATATGAGCATGGGATGGCACCTAATAAACTCCACATCTTGCCAATGCGAGCGTGGATTGGCATCTATTAAACCCATGACTCGTCGATACGAGCATGGGATGGCACCACTTGGCATTTATAAAAATCCCCATGACTCATCGATACAAGCATGGAATGGCATCACTTGGCATCTATTAAAACCCATGACTCGTCGATACGAGCATCAAATGGCACCACTTGGTATCTACTAAACCCCATAACTCGTCGATACAAGCATGAGATAACACCACTTGGCATTTATTAAATCTCCATGACTCATCGATACAAGCATGGGATGACACCACTTGGCATTATTAAACCCCATGACTTGTTGATACGAGCATGGGATGGCACCACTTGGCATTTAAAACCTCCATGACTCGTCTATACAAGCATGGGATGGCACCACTTGGCATTTAATACCTCCATGACTCATTGATACAAGCATGGAACAGCACCACTTGGCCTTTAATAAACCTATGACTAGTCAATACGAGCATAGAATGGCATACATTGGTATCATAATGGCATCACTTTAACCACACTGCAGTGTGTATTATTTGGAATAGCTCTCCTTGGAAAAATGTGCAGAATTGGCACAACCTGGAAAATAATGGAATGGAACTTGGCATAGGTACGGCAAGTATCACCCGCTCTCCTCTTCTTAGAATGCATGCTGGGATGATTGCTTGAGTGCTTGTTGCACACACTCACTCACGTATAAATTGTTGCACAACCGCCCCCGAACTACACTGATTTGATTCCTTGCATCAAGGATACATAGGCAACCTACGAGTTTGATCGCTTGCATGAATGTATGGCATTGCCTTAAGCCTTAGGGTCATGTCAACTGGGATGATCTCGGATCTTTAATATTCGCTTCTCATCACTACATGATTGTTTGAACTCTGTCAAAGAGAGATAACTGTAGATTTCTCATTTTGACTGACCCTAAGATTTCAGGCCCTTGCATGCCTTCCGATGATGAAATGGGAAATTAGTTCATCTTTAGAATGTTTAAGGATGTTTGGCAAAAATCGACTTTCTACGAAAATGACCATTTTCCCCCTGAACCCATTTTTAGCCAAGAAAACAAACTTTTTAACCCCAAGAAAAAGAGCTAAGCCCGATTGCGCTTTGATCAAACATATTTTCCAAAATTAGTGACCGATTTTATCAAAAACATTAATCAAAAGACAATTCGGACTTACATGGGCCACAAACAAGCCAAGAACATGGTATGCTTACGGGATGACACGTACCATGGCAAAGGATGTGTGCGCCTTATTTGTGCATGCGCATAATCGCTATGCTGTGCTCACATCCAAGCGCGGCGAAGTCAGGCATGGAAACTCAATCTTACTGCATTTTTGTGGAGGTGGAGACAGCAATGGAACCCTAGAAAGGGTTCCAACCTTCCTCTTGCCTATAAATAAAGCCTTTCCTTTCAAGGGGTTAAAAATCTTGAGCTTTAGAGAGTTTAAAGAGCCAAACACTCCTCCTCTCCCTTAGTCTTAGCCACTTAAATTCCTCCACCACATCAACTCTGAACTTCTAAAAATCATCCTAAGGTGTGAAAGGTATGAAGAACCCGAAACTACTTTAGAAATCTAAGCTTGAGGGTGGCTTGCAAGCAAAAAACTTGACTTTTCTTGTTATTTCTTGGTGTGTTCTTCAGTTTAATCAAACCAACAGGTAAAACTCCTTTACCTTTCTGTATTTTAGTACTGTTGCTTTATTTTTCAACACTTATCCATGCTAGGTTGTTACTTCATCATTCCATTATGTAGTTCCTTTATTTCATTAACTTTCTCGCCTCTTTCTATGCATGTTTCTTCTATGTCATTAGAACATGTTTTAGGTCTTATTTAGCCATATAATAATCATGCACGACCTAGTTTGATTATCATGTAATATAGTTTATATTTATGCTTTTTTATTTGTTAGTTGTATCCTTGTGCATATTCATCATTAGTTGCCTCAAACCGGACCTAGAACCATCATTGTGTGTATTAGCTGCATACTTGACCATATTTACTTTATACATGCATGTAAAACGTTAAAAGTGGACGACCCGGTAAGTCCTCTTTTTCTCCTTGACATATGTTTGTTTCTTGCATTGTTTTCAATTATGCAAGTTAATTGTTTTTCTATGCAAAATTGTGTGTTTTGTACGTTTTTATGAATATTGTTTATTTTAGATTAAGTTTATAGCCACGTTATGTTAAGAATCTTTTATATATATATATATATATGAAAAATCATTATTTTACAAGGAACGTGGCTTTATGCTTTAAATCTAAAATAGATCGTATTTATTTTATTCAAAACGCGTAGTCTAGGTTAGTTAAAGGTTTTAGGACTAAAAATGAATTTATGTGAATAATTAACCACTAAAATCATAAAATAAAATTGAGTAGATGCCAATCTTCGACGGCAAAAAGGGTGCTTCCATGTAAATAGCATTTCCTTTTGGTACCTAAGCTCTCGAACCCGAAATTTTCTTGATTATGACGGATTAGACCTTAACTTAATTTTCATCATTAAAGGTTTTTTAGTTCCCCCTTAAAAATTAAGTGACGATTCTTTGTTGGTCAAAGCAAATCAGTGTGGGAAGCAATGCCTTAAACTCAAAAAAGGCACAACGCCCACACCCTCCACGCCGGTGTTGTCCAATCATCTTCCCTGCCCGTCTTTCTCTTTTCCCTTCCTTTCCCTGCAAAGCCAATCAACATAAAGAGACGAGTGAAAGGGTTTTGAAAAGTTTTTATTTTAGGGTTAGTTTTGATAGTATAATGGGTGTAATAAGAACCACATTTTTTGGTTAGTGGTGTAATGAGATGGAGGGTGCAAGAAGATAAACTAGTGGTGCAAGTAAAATTTCCCCTTTTGTAACGTGCAAATAGAATTTCCCCATAAAGAATTGCATAAAAGACTAGGTAAAAATTACAATATTGTACCATTTGGGATTGCTCATCAAATTTGAGAGGAACACACCTTTCTGGTCAGTTTCTGTTTGGTTTGGCATGAGAGCTTCTTCAATCTGTTCACTACAAGGGTCTGGTGGCTGCTCATTCTCATCATGATTCAACCCACATTACTACAACTCTCATTGCAGCAGTGGGCAGAAATTTTTGTCACCAAATTTGTAAGCAATTTCATCCATAATGGCATAACTAATAAAAAATAATAATAAACTCAATTTGATGGACACTAAATCAGTGCAAATAAACATTTCCTGACAAATAAAGTATTATTAATAAAAAAAATAGATACTACAATCAAGCTCTAAACATTTGTTCTTGCAGTACAAATAATCACAATAATCTTTCAATAGAGAAACACACAGATCATTTTAAATAGGCAACTTAGCTAGAAAAACTTCAGAACATTAAAAATAAATATAAACACACTTCAGCACATCAAAATTCAATAAAGAAAACACACCTTAATCAATGTTTTTTGAAGTGGAGTGGTCTTGTCATAGAAATGGTGTTCAAAATTTAGCAAAATGGGTTTAGCGAGCGTCTTTATGAGTGTTCATACCATCAGGTCAAGATGTTCAAAAGAATTTTTATATAACAATTAACTATCCAAAATATATAGGCATGTATATATATATTTTCCAAGGTGTTCAAGCAAATACCCTAAACTCTATGTGGCCCCTGCCCCTATTAATGTCAATAACTAAACTAACAACAACAACAATGATAATGTGAGAATTCTTAAGACGAGAACACAAATCCCTTACGGTGATTAACATTAGGAGTTCATCGTCTCACTTGTCATTGACTTCGACATTTGTCTGTGAATCAGAGGGATCGATGTATCTCCAAAAGAAACCCAAACTGCTACCCATGATATTCATGAGGACAGCAGACATGGCAGGGGGTAACGCAACCATTGGCGAGGCAAAATGGGAGGTTGCTAAAACCACACCTAATGATGAATTTTGCATGCCAACCTGCAAGGAATTTAAGTAGTGTGTTACTATAATTTATTTTGCTACATTTAAGTAGGAATTTAACGCAACCAATCTGTTAGCATGTTAAATATTGAAGCTAATTGGATTTTGTTATAATTTTTGGATAGGGATCAAACCTGCTTGAAGACAAGTTTCTAAAGCTTGATAACAAATAAACATTCAAGCTGTTTTTAGTACCTCAATTGATATTGCTCGTCGTTGTGGCTCTCTAAACCCAGAAATAGCTGCTGATATATACCTGTAAATAAAGATCCATGATATTGTATTACTAATCAATCAATTAATCAACAAAAATAAAAAGTTTCACTTTTCAGCATGGTAAAAAAGTATTGGATTACAAAGGCAGAGAGAAATGGATGCTGCATTGTCTTCATCAATTAATCCGGAGAGGACGTGTTACACCAAAGCATCTTGGGGAAACTAGGGACTGTTTTCAAGAATTCAGGTATTAAATGAGGTTGTCACAACAGAATCCTAGATTGCAATGTCGGATGGGTTCACAAGATTGGATCGTATAATTGGATCATAAGATCCTACGGAAAAAAAAACAATGTATAATAATTTATATATGAATAAACATCAATGAAGCACCGACACTTGAAAATAAGTGCCGTATTTGTGTTGGACACATGAACAGTTCGGGGACATGCGGACATGGCGGGGACACTTCAGGGACACACTAGGGACATGCCAAGTATTTTTTTTTCCCATTTTATTTAGTGTTTTTTATGAATATTGAATGTTTATTATTTTTTTCTTAGGTTCAAATACGTAATACATCCATAAAAAAGATATAGACTACAAGTGTTAATTTAAAAGTGATTTTTTTTAATTAAAAAAAATAGAATTAGAGTTGATTTTTGTTAATATTGATTGTTTGTGGATGTAATACTAATCTAAATAGCAAATAAAAATATATGAAAACATATTTTATTGCCTTGTCCCCGCCGTATCCGTATCTCCATTTTTTTGAAATTGCCGTGTCCCCCGTCCGCATCCGTATCCATGTTCGTGTCCATTAGATAAACATTTTCTTAAAGTAAACACAGAATAAACCTAAATTTGATAGCAAAAGCTTTGCATTTCATTAAAAATATAAAAATAAATAAAAAGAGGTGAAGAAGAAGAGTTTTGTAACAAAGCATTTTGCAAAGACAAACCAAAAATAGTAAATAGAGTTGGTTTGGAAATTTATTGAAAACTCAAACGCGAGAAAGAAATAAAAGAAAAGGAAAGGTTTATATACACAATGAAAATAAAAATGAGAATGATTTACTATGGAGAGAGAGAGAGAGAGAGAGAGAGAGAAGCACAGTTGGAGAGTAGACTAGATTAAGGAGAGATGAAGATACTCAAATTGTAGTGATGTTATTTCGGCTCTCTAATTTTTCTGAATTACAGTCTATTGCTCTAGTTTGTTTTTCGTGGCTTATTTGATTCAATGTGACTTATTTTGTTTCGTTGAACTGCGTAAATTTGGTATTTAGGCCAAAAACACAAAAAATAACCAAAAAATAAGCCATGTACAAAGAAAAACAAGGCTTAAAAATTGGATCCTAAGAAGCATACACTTCTATGGAGGAGGCGTGTCATGTTGAACACCCGCATTGGACACAACACTCTATGAACACTCATAAAAATATGTCTGACACTTCTTCAAATTGTCTTAATTAAAAATTTTAATTCATAATATCGAACACTTTACAATCACTCCTTGGATACTTTAGCAACACTTCTTGAATGCTCCAAATATGACTTATGTAATGAATCAGTTCATAGTAACATTGTTCTGCAATCTTCATAACACAACTTGAGCACTCTAAACTAAATATGTTTTGAAACATTTATCAAATGAATCCATCATATGTATTTCAATATTATACAATTGTTTTCAATTTTTTAGAATGTGTTTTTTTTTTTTTTCATTACCTATAAATAAATAATTCATATATTTGACATATAATAAATTATAAAATAAATATTTTACATGTATCCCAAGCGTATCGTGTCTTGCATAGCATTTTTTGAAAATAGTCATGTCAGCATGTGTGTAAAGTGTTGCGTGTCTGTGCTACATGTGTGCCAAATGTTATGAAAACCGGACTAGTCTGGCCGGTCGGATCAGTTAACCCATCAACCGGTACATGTTTCAGTCCGGATGAACTACCATACCTGTTCAGAGGAGAAAACTGGCCTATTTTTGAAAACCCATCCAGAACCGCGGTCAAACCGGTTACCCGCTCCAACTGGAAGCGGGTTGACGAAACAAGCCGCCTCTTCAGAAATTCAAGAAAAGTAGATGCCAAGAATCGAACCTACAACCAACCATCACAGATGTAGGGCAACAACCACTACACCATGTCACCAACTTGTGATTGTTAACTAAACTTTATGATTTAATACATATTTTTTTTTTTTGGTCAAAACACCATGTATAATTATTATTTGTACAAACAATTTATATAAAAGCAATTTAAATAATATATTTATATAAGTATATAATGCATCTTAAATTTAAATATATGCATTATAAAAGTGATCTCACATTAACATATCTTAATATTTTTTTTATTATTTATGTATAATTTTTAATATATTTATAAGGTATTTATAAGGGAGCTTTTTCCATAAATCCATCTTTAATTACTTATGTTCCATTCAACCCATGTTCTTTTTTATTATTCCATTAGGTCCTATTTGAGATAAGAAGACCAAAATACCCTTTTCATCTACTTATGTTCTATTTAGTTCATATTATTTTCTTATGTTTCAATAAGTCCTATGGGTGACATAATTACCAAAATACCCTTAATGTATCTACTTATGTTCTATTTAGTTCATATTATTTTTTTATGTTTTAATAAGTCCTATGGGTGACATAATTACCAAAATACCCCTAATGTGAATGTTCACACCGTCAATGTAAATGTTCATATCATCAATGTGTAGGGCCCCGGCCCATGTACAATGTGAATATTCACATTGACGTGTTAACATTCACATTGATATGAGTGTAAAATTAGCCCGCAACCCGGGACGAGCCCGGTCCGGCCCATGACGAGCTCGGTCCGGCCCATGACAATGTGAATATTCACATTGACATATTAACATTCACATTGATAAGATCAGAAATTGGCTCGAGGTCTGGGGGCCTGGCGGCTGCTGGTGACAATGTGAATATTCACATTGACATATTAACATTCACATTGATAGGAGTATAAAATTAGCCCGCTGGAGGCCCGGCCCGGCCCGCCCGGCCAGGATAATGTGAATATTCACATTGACATGTTAACATTCACATTAATAAGAGTGTAAAATTGACTCAAGGCCCCATATGGCCAGGCAGCCCGGCTGCTCACGTGACAATGTTAATATTCACATTGACATATTAATATTCACATTGATAGGAGTGTAAAATTAGCTCACAGCCCGTGGGAGGCCCGAACCCCACCTGCTGCCCGGGGCGGGGCGGGCCCGGCCCCGGCCCGTGACAATGTGAATATTCACATTGACATATTAACATTCACATTGATTGGAGTGTAAAATTGGCCCGCGGCCCGAAGACAACAGCCTCGGGTTGGGCCGGTGGGCCTGGGCCTAGGCTCGAGCTTAGGCCGGGCTTGGGCAGGCCTGGCCATTTTTTTTTTAATTCTTTTTAATTTTTTCTACCAAAATTTTTTTATTTTCCATAAAAAAAGACATTGTGCCTCGTGGGCCCTGACCGAGCCTTGAATGGGCCTGCCGATGGGCCGGGCCGCTTCAAAGTGATGGCCTAGGCCCCAGCCTAGGGTCTCGACATGCTCGCCCCGACCCAAACGAGCCCGCCGCCACGGGTGAGCTTCGAAAGTTCACGTCACGGCCAATTCTACATTCCTATCAATGTGCATGTTAACATGTCAATGTGAATATTCACATTGTCAATCTGTTCTACTGCCTACCTCGAGCCGAGAGCGAGCCGGCAATGGACAAATTTTACACCCTATCAATGTTAATGTTAGCACATGTCAATGTGAATATTCACATTGTCACTTGCCGTCGGTCAAGCCGTCAAGCTTCGTCCACCCACTCCGCAGGCCAATTTTATGCTCTTATCAATGTGAATGTTAACATGTTAATGTAAATATTCACATTGTCAACGGGCCGGGCCGGGCCTGCCGGCGGGCTTTTGGCCGCCCATGAGCCACGAGCCAATTTTATACTCTTATCAATGTGAATGTTAACATGTCAATGTGAATATTCACATTGTCAACAGGCCAGGCCGGGCCGGGCCCGCCCTGGGCCGCCCACGGGCCGTGGGAGGGTTTCGGGCGGCCACAGGGCGTGGGCTAATTTTATACTCTTATCAATGTGAATATTCACATTGTCAATAGGCCGGGCCAGGCCCGCCCCGGGTTGCCCACGGGTCATGGGCGGGTTTCGGGTAGCCACGGGGCGCGGGCTAATTTTATACTCTTATCAATGTGAATATTAACATGTCAATGTGAATATTCACATTTTCAACGGAATCGAGCTACCACGGGTCGTGGGCGGGTTTCGGGCAACCACGGGGCACGGGCTAATTTTACACTCCTATTAATATGAATGTTAACATGTCAATGTGAATATTCACATTGTCAACGGGCCGGGCCGCGAGCAGGCTTTTGGCCCTCCACGGGACGCTGACCAATTTTATACTCTTATCAATGTAAATGTTAACATGTCAATGTGAATATTCACATTGTCAACGGGCCGGGCCCGCCCCAGGCCGCGGGCGGGCTTTTGGCCGCCCATGGGCCGCGGACCAATTTTATACTCTTATCAATGTGAATGTTAACATGTCAACGTGAATATTCACATTGTCAACGGCCCGGACCGGACCCGCGCCCGGGCCGCCCATGGACTGCGGGCGGGTTTCACGCCGCCACAGGACGCGGGCCAATTTTACACTTCTATTAATGTGAATGTTAACATGTCAATGTGAATATTCACATTGTCAACGGGTTGGGCCCACCCCAGCTCGCTGACGGGTGTCGAGCTGTCCACGAGCCAATTTTACATTCCTACCAATGTCAATTTTAAAATATGAATGTTCACATCATAAATTGCTAACCGTTCAAAAAATATTTATAAGGGTATCAAAATTAAATATAAGGGCATAAGTGTCCAAGAAAATAATGTAAATCAAGAAAAATGACTATGGAATAAAACTATACATACATGGGACTAAATGGGTTAAAAAATTTCTTCATGAACTTCTTGGGCTAAAACACTTCTAAATAGGATTTATCAATAATTTTCCCTATTTATAATGTCATGGTTCAATTCCAATTGACCCCACAGTTGAACCAATGACCCTTGATCCGGTTCCTTTTTCTGTTTGCTTAACGGTCCGAGGTTTAAAACATTGGTAGACAAGTTCATAGTTTGATAAGCTAAGAATTGGTAAAAGTAGCCAGGAGAAGCCTTTTGTGCTCCTGAACAAGAATAAGTTCCACTATTCAAAAGAAATGCTCCTTGCTATTTCATACTTGCAATATAATAATCACACCTTATGTTTTTTTCTTGTGAGGCAGGACGACTACACCGGGCAAAGAAACATTCAGGCCACATTAAAGGTTCTAGTTTGGTTCACTTCTAGAGAAAGTTTTTAGCATTTTTTGATGTTTGGAATGACAAAAAATGAAAATCAACAAAAAATATTTTTCATGATTAGAAACAAGCTTAGTTGGATAGAAAATGTTCCACGCTTTTGAAACGTGGAAATTTTCATACTAAAATTTTACCAATACCACCAAACTACCACTGCCGCTGCCACCACCTCCACCAACACCACCACTAGAACCACTAGTACATTAGTTTCAAGATCACACCTAGACATAGGAAAATCTTTTACATGGAAAACATTTTCTAGAAAACATTTTCCATAAAAAAATGTTTTCCACCAAGACAAATAGAGCATAGGGCTAGACTAAACTGAATGGAAGAAACATAGGGAAGAATGGCCATGTTTGGTAGGATTTATTTCTAACTTATTTCAGCTTTTAGCTTAATTTAAGCTATTTTGATGTGTTTGGTTTAGCTTAACAATATAGCTTATAGCTTTTTATAAGTCAAAAATCAACTTATTCTTTAAGTGGGGGAGGAGAAGCTTAATTTATAAGTCAAATCAGCTTATGTTCACAGCTATAAGCTGTTAGGCTATAAGTTATAATCACTTTTCCACAGTTCTGCCAAACGGGGCCAATGTATTGGAAAATAATAGGTTTCTGGCAACTTTAATAAGAAATTAAAGTGGAACTCAACTGCCGGTTGAAGTGGGTTCAAGTGGGGTTGTATTCTCTTCAGTGAGAAGATTACAATATAAAAATAATGAGCCGAAACCATTGAGTTGTGAATGAGAAATTGTCTCATAAAGTGGGCATCAATAGAAGTTGGAGTTGGAGTTGGAGTTGGGTTTGGACTTGGACTTGGGCTTAGACTTGGACTTGAGCTTGGACTGAGCGGTGTCGTGTTGAGCTTAACTTGTGCATGTATTTGAGATTGGGCTTGGATCAAATTGTGACCCAACATCTATATCCGTTTTGCAACCCATCTATTTGAATTATTCAAATATTATTATATACATTTAATTGTATATATTAAGCACATGGGAAGTTTAGACTATTGTAACTCTCATCTTTTGATGATGGAGTTGATGATCATATTAGTGGCCATGAGTTTTTCACTTTTGTAACTCTAGCTCTAATGGCTAGAGTTGATGGCCTTGGTTAATGGCATTTGATGGCCCTCGTGATGATAGCCTTCATGGCTAGGGACTCCCCTACTTGTATAAATAGAGGCATTTCAACTTAGTAGGATGTTTTTAGAGAGGTTTTTTAAGATGGAAAATGGTGGTATTTGAGATGAAGTTAGAGATGTTTCTTACATTGAAGGAAAAATTCAAAGGAATTTTTCTTTGTTAGCCACTTCTTTGGTTCTTGTTAATGAGAGAGTGTTGTCATTGTCAAGTTCGCCGAAACTATTCAGAAGGTGCTTCTGCATTAACTAATTTCGATCATCGTATCCTAAGAAATAGACAACAGCATTCCTCCAACACCATTGGCGATGCAGCAAATTTGTTTTAAGGAAACTGTGTATACCACAGGCCTCAATTTACATCCCTTATCTTTTGTTCTTCAAACTTTTAGATTTAATCTATTTCTTCTATATTATTTTTGTATGTCCATGTGAAACTATCTTGTGATATGTTTTAATGTTGTAATCTATTTTCAATCTTGTGTTTTCTTTAAGAATTAAAAATAAGATTGTTTTATCTTCACTATTTATTTTATATAATTTAGTTTTCTATTATTGGGAAAAATACCAACAGAATGTTCTTTGGCGAAAGGGTTAATGATTATGAACACAAAGAAGGGAACAACAAAATGATGTATTGAAATGCAAAATACCTAGATAAGGAAACCATATTAACATAGTTAACATAAGGTCAAAATATAATGTTCTTGAACACAACAAAAGGGGCTAAAGCTTAATCCTAGTAAATTATCACACCTGAGACTCCAAAATTAAACCTCAACATACCTCAAGCTAAATTTCAGTGCTAAAACCCAAACAAACCCCATTCAAATATCAATTTCAGTTCAAGTTGAGGTAGGTTACAATCATGTGTGTCACACAAATTCATAATTCACACCTATTATACAATAGAATGCAAAAATATATATACATATGTATAATAATAAATTCCTCTGGCTACCATGAAATCCAACAAATAATATAATGCAGAAAAGGAAAAAATAAATAAACAGCCAAAAGATGGGAAGGGCAGTGAACCTTATAATCATTACAAACAGAAATTATGATATTGAGGCACAAAGACGGCAATTTAATATCAAAATAGCTAAAGACGACAAAGGGGGCAACTCTTACCCAACAAAGAATCCTGCAGCATGCAATAACAGCACCGAAAGTATTATAACCCCAAGTTCACCAGATAGAATCGCTCGAGCACGAAGAAGAGGAGATGCTTCAGGTGACAAGGATGCAACAACCGTTGAAGATTTCAGACGAACAACATTTTCTGAGAATACACTGACAAATAACCAGAAGATAACCAAATTAATAAGAGCCAGAGGGAGAGTCCTGGAAAGCACCATCTTAACAAGAATGAATCGGATGTATAAAACCAAAACCTGCATGCAAGCAGTGAAGCAGCTAGAACAGCAAGTAGTGGCCCAAAAGGTGTCACCAATTTCACGGCTGCAGGAAATGTTCTCTGCATATAAGAACCTAGTAGAATCGGAGCAACAACCACCTAGACAGGAAACAAAGACGACCAAAATTTCCCTAAATGAATAAATGGAATCAAATTAGGAACGTGAAAGGTTCAATCTAATTTACAGTCACCTGCATGGTGCTGATGGAAAGTTTAACAGCATCCACATGAACATAAGCTCCAGCCAGAATTTTGGTCAAAAGAGGAGTAAGAATCACTGCTCCAAGTGTGGTGCAAGCCGTCATAACAATAGATAATGTAACATCCCCTTGAGCAATTAAGGTCACCTGCAACACTAATTCACATAAATAGGAATGAACCGGAAGTTTGCACAATTGTTGCTGATTGTGTTTGAGTATTCGTATTAGTAATAAATTGTTTTAAGGTTCCATGTGAACTTGAATGTAAATTCCTTGTGCATCTCTTTATATTGAAATTCCATAATTTAGATTCATGTTCAGTTTCACTGGGCTATTAGAAGCATATAACAAAAACATTTCTTATATTTGAATTTAGGTCAATACCTACCCAGCCCTCCTAGCATTTGGACCATTACAAGATAAGCTTTTGTTTTGTTTTTTTTTTTTTTTTTTTTTTTTTCCTCTTTTACATGTGCTCCCCATCTTAGACAATGATGAGAATAAGCATAAAGGGCATAAGAAATCAACATAAGGATTTAGATCCAAGTCATTTCAAAACTTCAACTTGTTCAGAAATCTTCAGAAAAAATATTCTTTGAAAATAAAATTGAAGGCTTTCTGTACAACTGTTAAAATAAATAAGACGAAATGCTGACAACAGTGATATGCAACAATTTCTTGTTCACCACAAAATAAGAAGGAAAAGAAAAACTTCCATCAAAAATAGATGTACTGTGATGAGTTTACTGTTTTACATCAAACATGAGCCCTAAGGACTCGTTTGGGTTAGGCTATTTTAGCCTAGGAAAAATCGGCTTATTTTTGTCTTATTATTATGGGTTTTTTTTTTTTTCTTTCAAATTCGATAGAAATGTTTTTATTTTTATTTTTAGGGACTTCTAGTCATAGGGAACCTGAAAATTAAAAAAGGTTCAATCAAATTTGAAAAAAGTCCTAATAAGATTGTAAGCTGATTTTTGCCCCAAAAATTGTCTAAGGCCTCGTTTGTCAACTATATATTTTAGCTAAAAAGCCAAAAAGTCACTATAAGTTGTCACATTACTCTCTCTATTTTTCTACACATCTTTTCATAAAAGTTAGAAAGTTACTAAAATAGCCTATTCCCAAACAAGACCTTATTTTCATCTTATTTGAACTTTTTTAAAATTTGATTGATTTTTTTTTTTCTTCTTAATTTTTAGGTTCCTTGGGACTAGAGGGCACTAAAAATAAAAAGTAAAAAATTGATCAAATTTGAAAAAAGTCTAGACAACCCAATAATTAGCATAACTTGGTTTGATTGCAGGCCATAACCTTGGTTGTCAATTATGCAACTTCAGGAAAGGTGCTAACTAAAATTGGGGATTCTTCAGCTCAGGTATTAAATAAGTTTAGACTCGCAATATATTAATTTTCCTAAAATGAGGCCTTATGTGATTCCTTGTTGCAAATGCATTTCCATCAAGTTGGAGAATCATGATTGCTACTATTCTTTAAGTATTTCCATTTTATGGATATTTTGTCACATAGGGAGAGTTCTGATCAGTATCCAAGCTAACTCAATGTCAAGTCCCTTTTCCGAAGATACATTTTGTATAGAATACAGCCTCAAATGACCTCCTGTTTTCTACATCTCTATTAAATATGATGTTTATCTCCCAACCCTAAGTAGGATAACCGCAAATAGTTGGGATAAGGCTACATTGTGTTCAGTTGACTTGAGTTTATTGTGCAACCTTGTTCCTATGGTTCTAACTTCTAACGACTCCTAAACTTCTTGAAGCAACTGATGAACAACCCAATAATGAAGGATTCAAATTTTGTCCCAACTAAGAAGTGTGGACACGTGAGAGACATACACAAAATATATACTTATATATATTTATTATATGGCATATAAGGATTAATAATTTTATAAGTTCATATATATGAATATTTAATTCACATATATACTATTATATAAAGTGCACAGGTCAGTATATGAATATTTAATTCACATATATATACTACTACATAAAGTGTATAGTTCAGTCAGTGTGAACACTCTGTGTCACACTTCTTTGGTTTTCCAAATATTTCCAAACAATTGATAAGTTTTAAGACTATCATGTGAAAAACAAACTGATTTAGATATTTAAAACTCTACAAACATGGACGGTTTCTATTTTTACAAAACCTTTGACCAGTTTGCAACTGGGTTGAACGGTCTGTACCAGAACTTTGACGGGTTGACCGGTTGAACCAACCGGTCCAATCCGGTTATTAAAACATTGCTCCAAGTGCAGTGGCAAAAGCATAAATTTTGTTCAGAGGGGGCCTAATGTGTAATAAAAATTGACTATAAAATTTATTTTCACATTCTTACAAACATTTTGCACATATGTTGTACTAAAATATTCATTTTTATAAGTAAACAAATTAAACATCATTCTTAAATTTGCAAATAAAATTTTCATTCAATAGACATTTATAAAACAATACAAAAATAGGATTATAAATTTCTTTTTACAGTTTATACAAAATATAAGATCAAAAAATAGTAACATATAAGTACATTTCACATTAATTATAATCACATTGGGTTGTAACTAACACTAATTAAAGCCATAATTGAAGGTCATTTTGGTCATAATCAAAACCACCACAATTAGTCATATCGAAGGACAATTCCATGTAACACCACTTTGAAACATAATCAACTATTAGAATGAGATGTACCTAATTCTGATTTTATAGTTTTTTAGCCCCATCACTATAACGGCCTATAATCAAACATCACAATAATTCATAACTAACATTAATTTAAACAATAAATTATATATGATATATATTATTATGTATTATAGCATGATCGTAACTCAATGCTTTAAACAAATTGACAAAGTTGAGACTTGGGTGGAGGGGCCAAGTCTTTACAACTTATAAATCTAATAACAAATCTACATATATTAGTTGAGGTTTTACAGATGGATGCAGGGGGCATGGTCCCCCCTAGCCTGCATCCGCCATTGTCCAAGTGTGTGTAGTGTATTCAAGTCTAATTTTTGTTAAATAGTAGAACTTATTTGGACATGTGTCAATTAGTGTTTGGAGGTGTCTGATGAGTGTCGTGTTGGTGTCCGACATGGTGTTCGACATGACACAACATGACACCTTATTAGAAGTGTTGTGCTTCCTAGGCTCCTAAATTTTCACAAGATTACCCAAGTTGATTTCACTTCTGCATTAATTGAAGGTAAATCTGACGTGAACTATTTATGTAAATGAAACACCCATTAACAATACTACTCTTAAGAAAGGTCGAAGGCTCACTAACAGTACCCTTTAAAAGAAGCTGAAGGCCCTCTTACAAAACTGTAAAAATAAAAAAATAAACAAACTAGATAGAAAGAAAAATCAAACATGTCATGGAATGCTTTAACAGATAAGAAGTTCACTAGCCAATGATGTAACAATTCTACAGATATTGTGGTAGATTTTTCTGTAAAAGGGCCAAGATGAGATTGCATTTTTTAAATTTGAAGCAATTGTTCATAACTACATTGTCTCTATGTCCCAAGTCTTTGAGCTTTAAATGATTTATTTCACCTAGAACTACAGATATAATTCTGGATAATCAACATTCTTAAAATATTTACAATCAAGATCTTTGGACTAACAGTCGCAATCTTTTGATAAAATATACAAGTATTTCAATTTTAATGATTATGAGGCTACCTACTGGAGACTTGGCAGTGATGCAATTCACCCATAAAAAAGTAGAGAATCTTCTTTACATTATATGTATAAATTTTAATAAAATCAAATTTTAGTCATACTAAATCATAGGCGGATGAAGAAACTGAAAAAGTGAAAACTAAAAAGCAAAACAATTGAAAACTAAAAAACAAAACAATTGAATAGGAAACAAAGAACACTTTTTTTTTTTTTTTTTTGGGTTAAGTAGAATACAAAGAACACTTGAAATAACTGGCAAGTGTAAGCAGGTTTCCCGAAATTTGGATCAAGTATTCAATAAATTATCTAGTGAAAGAGATAGATCAGGATAGGACAAGAATTGCTCTTACCACATTGGACGCAGTACCTCCAGGGCAACAAGCAAGCAATATTAAACCAACTGAGACAGCAGGTGAAAGCCCCAAGGCTTTGCTAATGATGAATCCAAAAGTTGGCATAATTGTAAACTGGGCAACGATCCAAAAAGTATCTGTTCACAGTAAAAACAAGGAAATTGTGAACTAGGCAAACCTGAATATTGAATCCCATACCTATCTTTGTCAAACACTTCATTTGTCTGCAGGAAAACCCAAAAAGAATTCTTCACTGAAAACATTTAAACCCTATGTTGAATAGTTGAATTCCAACTCCAAGTTTGTTGCTACTTTTTTCCCTAAGTTTGTTGCTGAGGGCAAAAGCAGGAAAGGGTTTGGCAAATGCATTTGTAGAAGTGGCTACCAAAACATTATGCCACTTATAAAATAATTCAAAATTTCCCATTTATACCACTTTAAAAAAAAATGTCATTTATATTATTTTCTTGAAATTCAAATTGGATAGTGTCAAAGACCACAGAAATGTATTCGGACAGTGACTAAACTGCAGAAACACTCTTCCAAATTCTATCACCATTGCAGTTAACAAATCCTATAGGCTCCATAGTCTGACTAACTGAGCAATTCTTTGACATTTTCTTATATGAACACAGAAAGAAATCCAAATCACAATACAACACAATTCACAAATGACACAAACATCAAGTTTTGACTTTCAACCGTTGTTATCAAATCACAAATCGAATCATGAATAGTTTTGCTAACATAGTGAATCGTGAATTGCATTGAATCGTGAATTATAAGACTCATGTTATTTATATACTATACAATTTTATATATATATATATACATAAACAGGAAAGAAAAATACACACACACTATTTAAAATAAAGTAAATATCAATATAAAGATAATTCAATTATATATGTATTACATGTAAAACCATGTGTATCAATTAATTACTTCTTTTTTTTTTTTTTTTTGGAAGAATCGAAAACCATGCATTATGTAAACAAACAAACAAAAAAAAAAAAATCAGAGTTAAATCGCAGTGAATCAAAGTAATTGCAATGAATCACCTATTTGAATTGTATTGGGTGAAATGAATCATGTGAATCCATAATTTAAATTTTATAGTTCTAAACTCCATCCTGGCCCATTGGCCAGAAACATTGCACTTCAGTAAGATATCAAGATTCAAATTTCCTCATCTGATTCTTAATCCCCACATATTATTTGGATTTCTCTCCCACTTTGGGAGTTCTTTGTATTAATTATATTGCACTAGTTTTTTTTACCCGTGCATGTTTAATACTTAATTTTATATGATTTCGTTTTTTCTTCTTTTTTCTTTTTTTTTTAATTGTACAACACAACCTAAAAGGTGGTGTTGTTCAAAATAAATGTGGCTCGTATAAATCGTTAGGATTGCTACACAATTTTTCATTAGAACTCAATGGTTTTGTTGAGCTAACTATGGTACAAAATGTTATGATGAACATATTTGTGAATTATATTTTATTTATCATCTCATATATCATTATTGCATTGGATGAATAATAGGTCTCACCATCATATCTATTACTATAATCAATATAATAGTGATACATTACATGATAATCTAGATGTGGTACACAAATGTGATAATCATATAATTATTAAATTTTTTTATGTTTTTTCCTTTTTCTCTCCACCTTCAATGCATGGTAGACAAACACCCATTTCTGTTATTTTTAACTCCAACGAAGCTCTAATTCATGTCCTCTTTCTCCCTAAACTCTCTTCTATGTCTCTCTTCTCACATTTTAGGAGGAGGCACTCTCTTGTTAGTGATGTTAATGATACTCTAGTGTATTACCACTATCCTTACTGATATTATTCTTACATTTGCTAGAGCAAAACATAATTTTTTTTTTTTCTCTTTTAAATTTATGTACATTTTTTGGACTTCTTTTCTTTATACTTTTGAATTGGTCTTACTACTTGTTTCATGGGTTTGTTTCCACCAGAGGGTTTTTTTTTTTTTTTTTTTTTTTTGGATGACCAGGTATCCAGATCCAAACTAGCTTACATGCACCTTGACTAATCCCAGAATCCAAGCAAAGCACTCCCTCCACATGGATCAAACAAATCTCGGGCAAAGCCTGCGAACATGGCCCCAAGGAAATAAAAATACACTAGCAAAAAATAATAGTGGCTGAAAAATGAACAAAGCAATATTTGAGGGAAGAGATGGTCTTGAAAAAAGATGCAAAATACCCAACACATCATGCACTAGATGAGGAATTGATTTGCTCGTGACTAACCTGTTAATGGCTATGGCAGCAGTGTAGAGGAAGTCAGGCATTGAAAAATAAATTAACAAAAATGTGAAAAGATGCTAATAGATGGGGAATAGCTTATAGAAGAAAGGGAAAGGGCAATAATATCTATTTAACATATATTTTCTTCATCCTCCTACTCTCACACATTTAATTTTGTATTGCAATCAAAACAATGAATAAATGCTCAGTCAAAACTGTGAATAAATGCAAAAGTGAAGAGTCACAACATATGATTGGTTAGTATTTTTAAATGGGTTTAGATTCTCTCAAGTTGACCATCTCAACTTGAGAGAGCATTTAAGCTCAGTGGGTCCATTTTGGGGTCAAACTTGGTGATCTAAACCGTTCACTTTTTAGGCCTCGTTGAGTAGAATATTCATGCAAAATAGTCAAATATTGATAGTTATATGTTTAAATCACATTTGTATTGCAAAAAAATATATGACTATTTTTGAAATTATAATTGTTGTCCATTTTTCTAAAACAAATGTGATTTAAGCATATAGCTACCGATGTCCAATCATCTTATTTTTTGCATGGAAATTCTACTCATTGGGTCCCAAAAGGTGAAATGTTCAGATCACTAAGTTCAACTTCAAAATGGGCCCACCAAGTTCAAATGCTCTGTCAAGTTGGATGGCCAACTTGAGATAATCCTTTTTAAACAAAAATGAAAATGAAGAGACACCAAAGATAAGAAAAAAAAGGGTCAAAACTTTCAATTTGTAAGAGACACATGGCAAACCATAGATAGGCACATGTTATATCCACAACTTTACTTGTATAACATTATATATAATATGATATGATTTGTATTTATAATTTGATTAACAAGATTAAGTAAATAATTCCTTCTTGTTTGCATACAATGGATATAGAAATATATAATTTTAGTATTTGCTTGTTTGCCATTATTAGTAGTAGGAATTAAAATAACCGCCAATTTCGTAACATAAAGGTTTTCGCTAACTTGAGAGAGCTTTTGGACTTAGTATGCCATTTTGAGACCGATTTCCGCGATCCGAACGGTTCATTTTTTAGGATTTGGTTGAGTAGAATATATATGTAAAAAAGAAAGATAATTAGACATCGATAGCTATATATTTAAATTATATTTGTTTTAAAAAAATAGCTGACAAATATAATTTCATAAATAACAATCCATTTTTATAATACAAATTTGATTCAAACATATAACTATCGATATCAAATCATCTTAATTTTTTGCATGAAAATTTTACTCAACACATCCTAAAATTGAATGGTTCAGATCACTGAAATCGATGCCAAAATGGCCTACCAAGCCCAATCATTCTCTCAAATTCACATGACCAACTTAAGAGAAATCAACCCCTTAAATAAAATGTCCACAGAAATCTAATAATGCAACCAAATACTGGAATAATCCAATACTATTGGTAATTTCCCAGACTGAGACATTCGGACAACTTTATTCCCACTCTAGGGTGGGTTTTTATTTTTTTTACCATTTCACCGTACAAATCCATTAACAATGCCGTTTTCTGGAAAAACGGCTTTTCAAAAGCCATGTTCTATAATTAAAATAATAATAAAAATTGAACATAGAAAATTGGCTTTTCAAAAGCTGGTTTTAATTAAGTTTAAATTAATTCTGAGTTAATTAAAAACAATTTTTGTTAAACCGTTTTTACACTAAATTTTTTTTAATTTATATTTTCAACATAAATATTTCTTACCAAAAATATTTTGAATACAAAAAAGGGCTTTAGAAAAGCCGTTTTATAAAACAACTTTAGAAAAACCGTTTTCACCAACAAAAAAAAAAAAAATCATTTGATTTGGGTTTTAAGTGATCTACCCAGGTTTTATTTTGCTCCAACACCCCAACACTCCAACACTAAACACTTCCACTAAGCAAAAAACGAAGAAGAGAGAAGAAGACAAAGACGCAACGAATGCGAAGAAGACAAATGCCACTATCAAAACGAAGACCATCGCCAAGAAGACCAACAAATATCATCGCACCTCTCCCTCTCATCGTCCATATTGAGGTTTGTTTTGCAAATGTTAGGGTTTTAATTTTTGATTTGGGATTTTCAATTTCAAAATTAGTGATTTTTGAAATTAGGGTTTTAATTTTGATTGTATAAGAATAGGTAAGAATTTTCTTATCGCTGATGTGAAGGCCAGACGAAGGCCAGTGCATTTGAAATATTGTTTACCAGGACTAACACATTTTTGTTTCATGAGTGAACACAATTTTGTTGGCTATATCTATATGCACAATTTTTTTCTACCGATCCATTAAAGCACCATGGAGACCCCATTTTCAATTTTATTATTTTTTTTATTATATATACGTATATTTTATTTAAAAAAATCAAAAATCTCCCACTTAGTCTTTTAGTTTATCAAAGATGTACAAATTCAAAACACGTTTTGGTGTCATTTTTTCAAACTAATAATTTTACAATATATTTTTTTATCATATTTTGTATTTCATTTTAAATGGTTGTTATCATTTTATTGATTTAATGAGTTCTACCACACAAGTATGTTATCATATTGTGCGGCACGGATAGAGAAATTACAATGAAATTTAGTTATACTGACTTTCCAATTTTGTATATTAAAAGCAAAACTGTATTAAAATTTAGTTTTAAATCAATTTTAAATGATTTTCAAAATTTAAAATAGAATCAAATTTCATTTTGATTATAATAAAGTTAAAAAGTGAAATTAAATTTCTTGTGTTCATATTTTGTTAAGGTAGAATAAAAAAAAATTTCATGAAGAAACTTATTGAATAATCTTACACTTTTAACTCTTGTATTTTGACTCAAATTGAACAATTTGGCCTATGCAATCCAGTTACAATTTAGCCATTCCGTCCACATGTTCGCTAATTTTTTCTATGTGTACACTTTAAGAGATTGACAAATGTTTCAAAAATTGTTAACTTTAACCTCCAAGTTTTCTTATAGTAATATTTATGATTTATTGTATAAAATTTCCCCCAATATAACAAAGCAGATGACAAAGCAATGGAGTGAGTAGCGAGCAATGTGCAACATTTTCCTGAATTTTGAAATATATGGCCTTGTTTAGTTCGTTTTTGATAAACAAATTTTGGAGAAATTTTTTTAAAATTTTGTTTGGTTTAGTGATTTTAAAAAAAAAAAAATTCCAAAATCACTCTCCCTCCTACACATCAATCAATCACTTTTTCTCTTTCCTCTGTCCTTCTCAATCACTTTTTTTCTCACACACATCTACTCAACTACAACAAAATATCAAATCATTCCAAACTCTCATATTCCAAAACTATTTCCAAAATATATAACCAAACAAACCAAAAAAATTTCTAAACTCTTTCCCCAAAATTTTTTTTGAAAATTTATCTCTCAAAACCAAGCCAAACACACCCATATTTTTTGAATTTGTACATCTTTTATAAACTAAAAGACTAAGAGAGAGATTTCCATTTTTTTAATAAAATATACGTATATATAATAAAAATAATAATAAAATTGAAAATAGGGGCTCCATGGTGCCTCAATGGATCGGTAGAAAAAAATTGTGCGCATAGATATAGCCAACAAAATTGTGTTCACTCATGAAACAAAAACACAAAAAACAAAAACGTGCGAGGCGTGGTAAACAACATTTCAAATGCACTGGCCTTCGTCTAGCCTTCACATCAGCAATAAGAAAATTCGTACCTATTCTTCCACAATCAAAATCAAAGCCCTAATTTCAAAAATCACTAATTTTGAAATTGAAAATCCCAAATCAAAAATTAAAACCCTAATTTCTGCAAAACAAACCTCAATATGAACAATGAGAGAGAGAGGTGCAATGATGTTTGCTGGTCTTCTTGGCGGTGGTCTTCGTTTTCACGGTGTCATTCGTCTTCTTCGCGTCTTGCTCTTCTTCTCTCTTCTTTGTTTTTTGCTAAGTGAAAGTGTTTAGTGTTGGAGCAAAATAAAACCTGGGTAGATCACTTAAAACCCAAATCAAATTGTGGGGGGGGGGGGGGGGGGGGAACAATTTTTCTATAGCCGTTTTATAAATCGAAAACACGGTTTTACAAAAATCATTTTTAATTAACTCAGAATTAATTTAAACTTAAAACCGGCTTTTCAGGCTATGTTTGGGATGTGGGTCTTGGGCTAAAATAGTCACAAACAAAATAAATTTTTTAGTCCAATAAGACAAAACATCATATTTAAACCATAATCATTTCATTTTTTTCTACCTCAAAAGTCAAAAAGCCTATTTTTTTTTATCCCAAAGCTAAAATAGTCAATTTTCTGTATTCAATTTTAATTATAGAACATGGCTTTTGGGGGAAAAAAAAAAGTTGTCCGACTGCCTCAGTCTGGGAAATTAGCCCAATACTGTGCTATAATCCACCCAATCAAATAGGTCATGCTATTTGTAATTCCTTGAGTTTCAATGTAATATGATATAATTCCTTGAGTTTCAATGTAATATGATACATTAAAAAATAAAAAATAAAAAATAAAAATTGCAAGGGACTATGTGTAAAGTAAACTCACAGAAAGAGGCCTTTGCAAGAACAAACTGAAAAACTCACTGAGCTCCAAGGACAGACCCATTGCCAACATTATGAACCCAAGTGCCAAGCTATACGAAGTTGGCCCTCTCTTCACAAACCATGAAAAGGTGGATGGTCTCAAGCAAGCAACAACCCCTCCAACGGTCACGTAAAGTGGGTACAGGCTTGCTGCAGTGGACAACATGTTTTCCCATCTGGGCTTTGATGTAGCAACAGGTGGGTGATCGAAATTTTTGTGGGCAGATCTGACTGTGGGGAGGTTCGAGAGCTTCGGTGGTGTAGAAATGGTGGTGGGTTTGATCGGTCTGAATAGGGAAATTGTTTGGAGAGATTGTGGGTATCGAGTGAAGGGCGTGAGGGAAATAGAGAGTGACATTTGTAAAGACTGATGGGGTGACTTGTTGACCAAAAAGACTCATGTGACTTCAGTTCAGAGTTTCTGCACTTCGATGTGAGTACTACTAGCACAAGATCATGCGTTGGGTTTTGCGCAAAGTTGTTTATTTTTGTTTTACCAGTAATATTATAAATTCAGAATTAATTGTTCATAAATGATCAAGAATAATTATTTTGTGATTTAAATTTATTTTATACATAAATTTAATTTCAATCACACAACTCTCACGTTCATGATACATTCAAGATTTGTAAAATGGGATTCATAGCATTTTTTTTAATTTATTTTTCATAAATTTTTTTGAAAAAATAAAATCTCATTTGATAAAAATAAGGGGTTGTTTGATAACAATTTAAAAAAATATATTTATTATTTTTTTATTTTATTTGAATCATATCACCTCTCTATTATATTATATGTCTTTTAGTTAAAAATAAAAATAAAAAAATTTATTAAAATAGCCGATTATCAAACATCTACTAAACATTAAAAAAATATTTTTAAACTTTTAAAAAATATTTTTAACCTCTCAAAAGATAAAATTATATGTATTTTTAGATTTTTTAATCTATGTAGGTGTTTGGAAAGTGGGTTTTTATGTAGATTTTTTTAGTCGTAGGATATTATAGAAATTTTTTTTGTGTTTAGAAAGATAGTTGAGTTTTTTTGTGGTTGGATATGATGTTTGTGAAAGAAAAAGTGAAATGATTATAAGGTTCGATGTGATATTTTATTTGGATATGTTTTTTTTTATTTTGCAAAAAGTTTGTTTTTTTTGAAAAAAAAAAAAAACCCAACTCCCAAACTTCCCAAACACCACCACCATATCCGTTTTTAATTTTTTTAGAATTTTTTTCTAAAACTCAAACCAAGTAAAGAAACCTTTGGATAGCGTTTGGTTTAATTTTGAAATAATGATTCCAATCAAAAAAATTCAAAACTCATAACCAAATACTCAATTTAGGGGTTGTTTGGGATGTTTTAAATAATTACACTTTTTGACTTTTTATGAAATATGAATTGAGTTTGAAGTGGTGTGGTAGAGAAGTGATGTGACTTAAATAAGATTATATTACTTAAATAGAATAGTGACTTTTTGACTTTTTAAAACATGTCAAAACCTAGCCTTAAAATCATTTTCAAAAACTGTTCAAAATTTAAAACTCTTTTCAAAATTTTATTTTTAAAACAAAAAAATAAAAATACTAAATTTTATTTTGTTATTTAAAATTATTTTTTATTTTTTATTTTTTATTGTTTTGAAAAAATATTTTTTATTTTTGAAGAAAAATATTTTTTATCTTTTTTTTTTTGGAATTTTTCTATTTTTTTAAGTATTTGGCCAAATAATTTTTTATAATTTTGATATATATGGGCAATCCATATTTTTAAAAAATTAAAAAATAAATAAAAAATATTCAAAAAATATTTAAAAATAAAATAAAATATTTAAAATACAAAAAATATTTAAAATAAAAATTACATTTTTAAACAAAAAAATTGAAATTTCTTAAATTTTAAATATTTAAAATATTGTTAAAAAATACATAACACAAATGTAGTAAATACAACACACATTAAAATAAATAATTAAATATTTACAATAAAAAATATTTATCCTAAAAAAATAAAATTAAGAAAGCTTTTAAATATTTTAAAAAAATAAACTTGAAAAAATTTAAAATATAACTCAAAATTCAAAAACTCAAAACTCAAAATATAACTCAAAACTCTTCTTAAAATTATTTTCAAAATTCATAATTAAACAAATTTTTCATTTTCAAAACTAATTTCAAAAATTTAAAACTCAAAATATAACTTAAAACTCAAATTATGATTTTAAAACTAAGCCAAACTAATGTTTTTAGGGTCATAGATTTGATTTAATTTGATTTGATTTTTTTTTTTGTTTTTTAAATTAGTCATTTCGGCAACAGCTCATATAAGTAATAAAATGAATCTTTTAGATTTGGACAAACCTACTCAATGTTATGAATGTAGGTTCAACTTTTTATTTGTGTGCAAATTTGCGACTAATCACTACATATTAAAAGCCTTTGCTGTAGCACAGGAGGAAGATTTCGTTTGACAATTGACTTTTTTTAGTTAAAAAATTTAAGAAGTCATTTAAAAAAATTAAAAAGTCAACAACTTATATTAAAAAGTCAAATATTCTTTTCTCTCAGTTTTTTATACATCTTTTCATAAAAAGTTAAAAAATTATCCCAAACATACTAGTTTTTTTTATCTCATATTTTAGTCAAATAACTAAAAAATTACTAAATTAGTCTGTTCCCAAACGAGACCTAACTTTTGAAACTTAAGTTTCATTAGGATCTAGCCCCAGATTATCTGTGACTATAAAAAAAATGAAAAACACAAAATTCATACAAATTTCTATTGGTTGTTGAAATGGGTTGAGGTTGCTATAAACCTTTTAAACTTTTACAAACTGTGATTGTAGTTAAATGAATATACATATATATATATATATATAAAATTAAAATTGCAATCATGTAAACAATATGTGTAAACAACGTCATTTACTAAGCACTATGCTTTCAAATGCCAAACAGTAGTCATGCACTATGTTTTAAAACTAAATAA
The DNA here is from genome assembly GCA_025200525.1 of Camellia lanceoleosa. Classification (NCBI taxonomy): domain Eukaryota; kingdom Viridiplantae; phylum Streptophyta; class Magnoliopsida; order Ericales; family Theaceae; genus Camellia; species Camellia lanceoleosa. The sequence goes on along the minus strand of CM045763.1, from coordinate 168,758,911 downwards.
CCCAGGGGGTGTGGTGGAGTGGAAGGGACTCCTCCTCCCTTAACCAAGTGTCGGGGGTTCGATTCCCACCTTGGGCATGGAGCAGCCTTAAATCCCTGGGCCAGCTGTCCCACCCTTCGAGGTGCCTACAAACCAGCGAAGGGATTAGTCTCCGCGGTCGGCGGGGGATACCCTGGGGAGACCTAAAAAAAAAAAAAAAAAAAAAAAAAAAACTAAATTACGGATTAGTGGTTTAATTGTTAAGTCATGTGGAATTAAACCATAAAATCATAAGAAAAATGCTTGGGAGCACTAATTAGTGCTCCCACTAATTAGGTGACTATGGGTCCCGCTACTAATGATGTGATGTTTTGGTCTTGGAGTTGTATTTTATTTTTTTTTTACTTTTTTAATGCATTAGTGCTATTAGTGGTGGTGTTTTTAGTGGGATGAATCATTGTTGAAATCATAATTATATTATCAGAAATGATACAGACCCCCACAAACACCCCAACCCCACGGCCCGCACGCACACTGTGTCAGAGAGATAGGAAAAACAAAAAACAAAAACACACATGACCAATCACAATCATTTGGGAGTCCTGGAGGTCTCCCAAAGTAGGGGTCCAAGTATTTTCCTTATATTATATATGTATAATATTTAAGATTATAAAAATATATACTTATATGTGTATATGCAAAAAATGAAAAAAAAATGAAAATTTCTCAACCATTTCTCATTTTTTTTTATTTTTTTCATTTTTTTTTTATAAATAGGATAATAAAAAAAAAATTTGAAAGCAAAAGAACGAAACAATCAAACATTTCTCAGTTTGATGGAAGAAACTAAACTATATGCACTAACATGGAATCTATTTTTTCAATTATTATTTTTATTTTTCGGCATAAGCTAAAATTTTACATATTTTTGAAACTCATTAACCTTTTGAGTTTGACTGAAATTTAACTCAATAAATTTATATGCAGTATAAAATTATATTAAAAAAATGAAACTATTCACGTTTAACCTATGATCAATTCAATTAAAACCCATTTAAAATTGAATCAAAAAATAAAAGGTAAATTACAAATACGCCCTTAAGGTTTATTTAAAGTATAGATTGTCTTCTGTGATTTAAAAAATTACAAATATTCCCTTGTCAAAAAAAATTTATTTAGTAGAATTAACTACAAAAATAAAATTCCTAACTACGCTCCTATACAATAATAAAATTATTAAAAACTGTTAATTGACTTGATTTATTATTAATAATAATAATAATAAAAGGTCATTTGTTATAAAATTAGAAATCTCAGGGGAGGGGATGAAATGTAATTTCTAGAATTATGGGGCACAATTTATATTTTATACAAATCTTAAAGGGTGTATTTGTAATTTATCCAAAAATAAAACAAGTTAAGTTTAAACATATTTTTTTTAATTTATTAAATTTTCAAATCAAATTTAAATAATTTATTATTTTACTTGTTTAAAGGCTTACATCAGGAGGATTGAATTCGGGGGCATTTCCCTAAATAAGCCAAAATAATAAGGGAATTCCCAAACTAAGCCTAATTTTGAAAGAATTCCCAAAATAAGATAACTCGCAGTTTACAATCGCGAGTTCAACACTTTTCCACCCCTGTCCCGCGAAGCCAGCCAAATTTGAAACTCGCTGTTACGAAAAGCGATTTTGATTAAGAACTCGCGCTTACAAAACGCGAGTTTAATTAAATTTTTTTCCCCTTTGAACTCGCTTTTTACAAACACGATTTCATCCCAAAAATATTTTCTGATGAACTCGCTGTTTGAACCCACGAGTTCATCAAAAAATAGATTTCTTCTGAACTCGCTGTTCATAACCACGAGTTTATGAAAAATTATGAACTCGCTATTTGTAACCACGATTTTAGGGAAATTTTTTTTTCTTTAAGTGAAATCGTGGTTCACAACCACGATTTTAGAACTCATATTTAACCCCCCCAGCCCCGTGTTTTGCATTCACGCTTTCTCCTCTCTCCCTCTGCTATCTCTCTCTCGCTCTTTACTCCTCTCACTCTGTTCTCTCTCTCTCGAGCTACCTGCTCTCTCTCTCTGTGGAGCTCCCTGCTCTCTCTCTCTCTCTCTCTCTCTCGAGCTCCCTCTGATTCAGTACTGTCTCTTTGTCGTTGGTATGCCTTTTATCATCTACTTTACTGTGAATAAATTAGGATTAGAGTTTATATTTGTGAATATATTTGTGTTTGTGAAAATGTGAATAAATTAGGGTTAGGGTTCATGAATATGGGGTTAGGGTTAGGGTTCGGGTTCATGAATGTGGGGTTAGGGTTAGGGTTTATATTTGTGAATAAATTAGTGTTAGGGTTCATGAATGTGGGGTTAGGGTTAGGGTTAGGGTTAGGGTTTATATTCGTGAATAAAATGTTGTGAAATCAGAAATAATAAATTAGGGTTACGGTTTATATTTGTGAAATTTTAAGTATAGATAATTTGTTGAATGTGAATGTTGAATGTGTTGAATTTTAATTATAGATAATTTGTTGAATTTGTTTAGTTATAGATAATTTGTTCTGTTGAATGTGAAATATTTTGCTATAGATAATTTGTTGTTGAATTTGTTGAATGTGTTTAATTATAGAGGGTGATGGTTTTCTATTGAATGTGAAATCAGAAATGAGGGTTTTGGTTTTGAATTAGGATTTTGAATTGATGAATGTGAAATCATTTTTCAATTAACGGTTTTAAATTGTGAAATCAGAAATGAGGGTTATGGTTTCAGAAATTAGGGGTTAAGAAATTTATGATAAGTTAAATTTTTTAAATAATGTTATATAATTTTTTTTAGGAACAAATAATTTTTACGTAATGAATAGATAATTATCTATAATAATAATAATAATTACATAAGAAAGAGAAACGTTAATTTGGCTGTAAAAATTATTATTAATTAGGTGATGTGGAGTAGTAATAACTTAAAATTAATAAAGTAACAAAAATAATTTTGTTCTAACTTTCAATTTTTTAAGTAAGAATAAGAAATTGAAAAGTAAGAAACAAAATTTGTGATAAGAAATTGCTATGGAAGTTTTCTCATCATTTTGGCCAGGAACAAAAATATATATATATATTTTTTTTTTGGAGATAGAGATATGGCAAAATAGAAAAGTCAGATAATTGAATTTTATGTCGGTGTTGGCCTGCTTTCGTTTTCTTATTAAATTTTTTTAAAGAGTGATTGTGATTGTTAATATTTTCTATGGGTGACCCTTTAAGTAGTACACTAAAATTTTATTAACAAATTAAAAATCTAACTACTTAGAATGTTGACCCAAAAATGAAAAATAAAAAATAAAAAATAAAAGAAAACTTTAAAATATGCCATTGATGCCACATGCCCCTACGATAAGAAAAATTGGTTTGACTAAATTTATGCACTAAATTCAAATGTAATCGTGGTTAAATATAAAAAGTATAGTTTACTTGAATTTCTTGCCCCATTTACGGTTGAATTTCATTTTCGAGTTTTTCCTCCTTAAATTTCATGACATTCCCTTTTATAAATTTGATATAAATACATGACTTTTTAGAAGTGATCTACAAAAAATTGATATAAACATTAGAGGTCGAATAATTTGATCCACAAAAAATTAGAAGTCAAAACATTACGTTTTACCTCTTTGCCAAAAGAGGCCTTTCAAGTCGTAATGGAAAATGCTATTATGAAAACATTTGATATAAAAAATAAAAAAAAATAAAAAAAAACAAATTTGTTTAGGAATTATGTTTGAAAAAATTAAAATATTTGATTTATAAAATGAGTCATTCTCGATAATTTTTACCCACTTGAATTATCCAATTGACTTATTCTCTATGCGCCTGCATTATGTTTATTCAATTAAGTTATAACTTTTTATGATAGTCGGATGTCTGAATCAGTTTACGTATTTATCAACTAATCTTACAATCCACACCAAACGTCCATTCCACGTAGATCCGACAAATCTCAATTAATGAAATATACTGAGAGTTCAACTTGAGATCTGAAAGGAGCATACCTAATTTCTAACACATAATGAGAGCTCTTTAATATTAATGAAACTTAAGTTTGACTCGCTTCAGGTCGATAATTATTTTGTTATGTTATTTCCCTAAGTTCTTTCCTACGTTATTTCGGATGAGGTTATTTCCCTAAGTTAGGGAATAATGTCATAGGAAATAACCTATCAAATAACTTTGTTATTAAGGTCCCTATTGGCAGAGGGAATAATGTTAATAAAAGTAACTTCTCTTTAATTGTCCATAAATCTCACTAATTTGACCATCAGTTATAAAAAATTATGTGAACAATGTTTGAAATTAAAATTAAGTACAAGTCATACAAAATTAGTCGAGTTATTTGAACTCAATGAAAAAAATAATAATTTCATAGAAAAAGTTACACTATGATTTAAGATTTTTGTATGACTTGTCCAGTTTTGTCCAATCGCACTGAATAAATACAATACTTCATACAAATTATAGCATAAAATTATATGAACAGAAAAATAAAAGAAGAATCTTCGTAATGTCTTCATATTCAAAATTATTGATATATATCTGTCTAGGTTACAAATCACGCTTTTAAGGAAATTTTATTTATACAAAAATTTTAAAGTAATTATTTTTTTAAAGTAAATCTGATTAAGAAAATTTGATTTATACATAACCATGCTGTGGTTAAATAATTTTGTCTATCTTCAGAAAACGTGGTTGCAAACCACGGTTTTACTGTTGACTCGTGGATAATAATCACTTCTAAGCAAAATGTAAAAATTCAACAAAGAATTCAAAATCAGCACTCATTCTTGTTTGTCACAGACACTCACAAACACTCTGTCACGCCCCAAATCCGCCCCTAAAAATTTGGGCATGACCCATTCGAAATGGACACCAAACCTGATAAATATTATCTATGGGGCCTGAACGGAAGCATTTAATATCATATAATAGTATAAAATAATATCCATTGAGCTATCACTATTATGCGGGATCACGCATGAACATAATGCAGATAAATAAGCAATGACGTGTATCTGGAGATAGCTAATTATATATACATATACAGACCCAGCCCTTAAGATCGGGCGTATAACGAAAACATGGGAAGATGTACAGATTATATACACATCAAACTTCATAGACATTTAGGGTACAAATTGATAACTTAGTAAAACTCCATAACATGAGCGGTCATCTTCTAAGGGTTTAGATACTCGAGGATTGACAAGCGGGTGACGGAAGCCACAGGCTAAGGTGACCTCCGGGTTGCGTGCCTCTGACGAGACATAAAACAAAGTGAGTCAAGCTCGATGAATAATAGCACATAACAATTCAATGCTCAACATGACTTATAATACATATCATGCCAAAGCGCAACAAAATAGATTAATAGGACGAGAATACATAAGCGGAATAAATAAATAGGATAGTATAATCCCACATTCACGTGAATCTTGTTACACTACGGTTATGCGCAAATTATCACAGGTTAGATTCTGAACCGACATAATCGTCTCGTACATGTATCAAAACATTATTAATACTTCTTGACAAGACGAGAATAATTTACCTCACACCGGTAGTTGTAGGTCCATATAGCTATCTTGTAAACAACAGAATGTGAGTATTCGACATCAATCATAAATAAAGCATACTACTTAATATTGCTCTTAGATTTCCCATGATTTACTATAATAGGAACAACAATTATTTACAAGAAGTATATGTATCATTCTAGTACTATTCTTGGAAACAGAACCAATTCACAATTTAATGCACATTACATAATGATGTTAGACTGTATTGTTCATCTTATAGGCTCCGAACAACCTTGTCGGTTCACAATTTCACAAGTTGGCCCTTGCCCGAGAGTCACACATTCACATATCGGCCTTTAGCCTCATAGTCACATTTCACATATCGGCTTTACGCCACATTAGTTCACAAATTCATACTTTCCTTGGTACATTTCAGAAGTTCATAAGTTCGCACATATGACGAGTATGACTTCACAACCTTTATGATATTCCCATAATTTCATAATGATTCGTTTATCAACAATCTGGATCATTTCCATTCACAAACTCATAATGATTCATTATATCGTATCACCATCAGTTTAACAGCAAAGTTTGTAACATCAAGACATAACGTCAATAATGATAAAATTAAGGATTCATTGAGATACTATTACTCACAGCGTTTAGATGCTTGGTCCACTCATGTAGCTGACCCTACACAATTTATCATAGCACAACACTATTCAAATTCCAATATTATTCATACAACATGATCCAACAAAGTCAGCATCACTTGGTTCCTCAACACTACTTGTAACTTAACATAATTCAAAATAAATCCTTGAATCCTATTTCCACATTTTAAAATCAAGTTCATGTCATCTATATCATTAATAGATTATTTCCTCAATTTTCCCCTTCGCGTTACAGTATGAATTATAATGTTTATAACATGGTTCATTCGCAATTTCAAAGCATCATTTTCAAATATTCTCAAATTCCAATTAAACTTGAACACATGTAATTCAACACCCTAATTTCATTATTCTATTTCCAATTTGGCCCAATTCATGGGTTATCAACATCACTCAACTTAGGGTTTCAAGAAACAATGAGGATTGTCAACAACAATTCCAATTTCTTAAATCACCACTTTCTATTCCACTATTCCCAATAATCATACATTTAGGATTTCCAATTCACCACTTTAACTCATCAATTAACTCCCAACACCTTCAAACCCCAAAACCCCAATTCTTATACTATACACTACATGCTCCAAATATGGAAAATTCGCATAATACAATGAAATACCACAAATCTAACTCTTAAGGTAAGTATTGAAGAGATTTAGAACCTTTACCTCAAGAACCAAGCAAGAAAACTAAGCTTTGAGAAGAATCCTTCACAATCACGAATTCCAATCGGTTGAAAATATAGATCTTCAAGCCTTCTCCATCTTTGATGTAAGAACCATGGTAGATTGTTGGTAAAATGGATGAAATCAAAGGTTTTAGAGTTAGGGTTTCGAACTTAGGAAGAGAGGGAGGAAGAGGAAAAAGAAAAATATCTGAAATGATCCAAAATCCCGTTTTTAACGCTGCTGTCCCGTAATTCCCGCTCGAGCGGACTGATTCCCGCTCGAGCGGACCTGCCCTCAGCACAGATTTCGAAACTTCAAATAGGTGTAACTCTCCCATCCGGACTCCGTTTTAGGTCGTTCTTGTGCTCAAATTGAAGCCCCGGAAATAAGCTTTCCAATGGTTCTAACCTCACATCCATATTCAAAATGGGGAAAAAGAAAAGGGTAAATGAGTGACGGTTGGTCGTAAACGAATTATTCCAATTAAAGTTTTTAGTCCCATCTTACTTTACCATCATCTTATCATCTCAATTAATATCCCAAAATAAGGTAAGGACATGTCAAATACACTAAGAAGAACATCAAAAATGAGTCCACATGCTTCAGAATCAAACTTACCCAGGCGACCCGCTCGAGCGCCCAACCTTGCGCTCCGGCGCGCAGACCAACAAAGTCGCCCGCCCGAGCGTAAACTCCCCCGCTCGAGCGGAGAACCACAACTCCCAGAATCTCAGGCCGTCTGAAAAATTGCTGGAAACCCCAAAAGTCCGCTCGAGCGGCCACTCCTCCGCTCGAGCGGAGGAAAGGATTTCTGGGTCGTTACATCCTTCCCTCCTTACAAAAATTTCGTCCTCGAAATTTGAGAAAACCAAATAGAAAATAGGTCAAACATATACAGAAACACACCCTGTAACGTTCCAAAACTAGATCCACACTATTACTCACATAGAGGCTCCTACTCAACTTCAAGATAGGTCGATCAAAAGCTCAACATACCTTAAACTTTAAAATCTATACACCCTTTTCACTTTCTCATTTATTTCTTTTCTTTTCAATCCTTATTTCCTTCGCGTAAGAAGACTTGGATATATATATAGATGGTCATACCTAAAACATATGGGATACAATCCAATCGTTTAAGCATTCCAAAATGGAAATCTCGTAAACATACTTAAGATTACATAAGAATTATGCTGGTCACAGATACATAATCAATTTCAGATAATTAACCCTTTAAGGTTTCAAATTTCTTATTCAATTATGCGAAATGAGTTCCCACAGCATGCATTAAGTTCACTCGTAATGAAAGTACCCTCCGCAAAGTCTCTAACTAAGTCAGCCCATCTGTAATAGTTCCATACATAATTTTATTTAGAGAGTACATATTCAAACTTATCTTCTAATATAGTTTACTCGGTGGTCCCTGACCACTACGTAGTTCCCAAGTAACTTAATTACATGGTTAGACTTAAATCCGATTATGCATCATTGGATCAGATTTCAGAACTTACCAAATAAGGTTCTGCCTAAGAGGTACCACAACTTCCATTTACGAAAATATACTAAGATCATAGCATTACATAGGTTTTAAATCACATTCTCTACTTCTTGACGAAATCTGAATGGTGGGAAGAAAATCCCCATTATAGACACCTGATCATGCCGTCATATTGAATTCAACATCATACTTGACTAATCATTCATAATCGTAAGGTATAACATTTTCCTTTACTAGCGCTTTTCTCGTTATAACACAAATTCATTTGGTTCCCCTTTCCCTATTCAAACAATTCTTCTGTTTCTCACTGGAAGAGACAACGTCACTCACATGGTTTCGTCTTTACAACTTATAAGTATAGTGGATCAACAAACGTCGGCGAGAAAAAGACCAATCATTTGGCCCGATTAGTTAACAAACATAGAGCTTCGATTATTCTTCGTTCGTAAATTCTACCAGGTTCGTTCATAGGATCATAAATCAGTAACCCTAAAGTTACACCCTTCCAGATTCTATAGTGTCAAAAACATATGTAATAGTATAACAAAGGAGTAATTTGATTTCATAACATCAAAATTCTTAATTCTTAAATAAACGAAATTCGTAGTAGAATAATTCAATGTGGTAGCCAATCAATTTGTAGTTAGCAAAAGGGAATATTCTCAAGTCCATTTGTTTTCATCGAAATCCTCAATATCAAGCAGAATAGTTCACATCACAACCTCCATATAGGTGATAGCAGAAAATTTTGCAATATCTAACATTAACATAGTTACACATAAACATTTCACAGAATGTTTCCTTAATCTTAAGTCACTTAATATACGAAGACAAGATTTTAACTCTTGCGATGGGTTATCTACTTCTTGATCATTTAGGTTGACTTCAAGTAGTCAACAAATTGCCATTTTTTTTTTACCACCCTCATATATCACAAATCACATTTCACAACCAAATCCCAATTACATGTAACTTTGAACTCATTCGACACGATCAATCCACATCATGTTATGACATAGCATAAACTGAACAAATAAATAGAAGCATATTCGTACATATTCTTAGTTATACTTGAATCAGAAACAAAAATCAGAACTTATACTTGATCATAATCCACCCGTACAAGACCGTCGGTGGCAAGAGATATCTTGTAACATACTTATACCACGGTATTTTTACCCCCGGACAAGGGCCCTTAATACTTTTACATACATTGATCATCATTCCTTAATTCTTAACATAACGTATCAGAAAATGAAACAGTGCTTGTCATATCATGTCATTATCGTGCACTTAACAGAATAGAATAAATCACTTCTTACATGGGTCCAACTATTATCCAAAACACAACTTATCAAAATACATATCACAATACCTTTTTAAATCATAGGTCCAAACAATACCATAACAAGAAAGGCATCACTATATCATAACTAAATCTTTCATACTTAGTGTTTAAGCGATTTTTGACAAGCGAAAGATTAGGATATATGCTCATAATCATATTCATATTTAAATTTTGCATAAGATCATATATGGCTAACTATCGGATCGGTAGGTCAGAAGACCACAAAGGTAGGTCCGAAGACCACAACAGGTGGGTCAATGACCACAACAGTAGGTCCAAAGACCACAATGTGAGTCCAAGACCACAACAGTAGGTCCGGTGACCTGTGGGTGGGTCCGAAGACCTGTGGTGGGTCGAAGACCACAGCAGTAGGTCCAATGACCACAGGTGGGTCCGAAGACCTGGCAGTGGGTCCAATGACCTGTGGTGGGTCAAGACCACAGGTGGTCCAATGACCACAAAATTGATACCAATAGCCACGGTATTGTTACCCCAGGCCGGGCGAGGGCCATAAATTAAGGGTGCCACGATTACTTATACCATTTTAACAGTTGGCATGTTGGCCCATTATCATATTGGCCTTCGGCCAGATAGCCTTTCGCAGATATATCGAAATATCTGAAGTGTGTATGGATTCAAGAGGTGGCTCGTCACAGTTCTAGAGGTGGCTCCCACTAAAGTGTAGCACTTAGTTAAAAAGACACTTTGCTCCATACCGAAGTCAATAAGTCTCATCATGTCATATCATAAACAAAAGCGAGTATCATAGCGGAACAACCATAATGTCATCAAAATAGGCTTTTCAAAAATCAATCATTTCGAATAATAGACATGAGAGGAATAATAGACACGGATCATAATCGTTAACGTAACCAAATGACTCTTAGCGAGGCAATCAGGCTGTTCATAAGCACTGAGGAGGTCAGGCATGGAGCCTAAGTCTTTTCTAGACATCCTCTGACTCAATGGATCCGTGTGTGAGATAGCAACTCGTGCTCGATACCACATCACGCCCCAAATCCGCCTAAAAATTTGGGCATGACCCATTCGAAATGGACACCAAACGATAAATATTATCTATGGGGCTGAGCGGAAGCATTTAATATCATATAATAGTATAAAATAATATCCATTGAGCTATCACTATTATGCGGGATCACGCAGTAACATAATGCGGATAAATAAGCAATGACGTGTATCGGAGATAGCTAATTATATATACATATCTGAGACCAACCCTTAAGATCGGGCGTATAACGAAAACATGGGAAGATGTACAGATTACATACACATCAAACTTCATAGACATTTAGGGTACAAATTGATAACTTAGTAAAACTCCATAACATGAGCGGTCATCTTCTAAGGGTTTAGATACTCAGGGATTGACAACTGGGTGACGGAAGCCACAGGCTAAGGCTGACCTCCAGGTTGCGTGCCTACAGCGACAGACATAAAACAAAGTGAGTCAAGCTCAGTGAATAATAGCACATAACAATTCAATGCTCAACATGACTTATAATACATATCATGCCAAACTGCAACAAAATAGATTAATAGGACAGAATACATAAACTGAATAAATAAATAGGATAGTATAATCCCACATTCACGTGAATCTTGTTACACTACGGTGTACGCAAATTATCACAGGGTTCGTTACGAACCGACATAATCGTCTCGTACATGTATCAAAACATTATTAATACTTCTTGATAAGGACAGAATAATTTACCTCACACCAGCCGTTGTAGGTCCATATAGCTATCTTGTAAACAACAGAATGTGAGTATTCGACATCAATCATAAATAAAGCATACTACTTAATATTGCTCTTAGATTTCCCATGATTTACTATAATAGGAACAACAATTATTTACAAGAAGTATATGAATCATTCTAGTACTATTCTTGGAAACAGAACCAATTCACAATTTAATGCACATTACATAATGATGTTAGACTGTATTGTTCATCTTATAGGCTCCGAACAACCTTGTCGGTTCACAATTTCACAAGTTGGCCCTTGGCCTGAGGAGTCACACATTCACATATCGGCCTTTAGCCTCATAGTCACATTTCACATATCGGCTTTACGCCACATTAGTTCACAAATTCATACTTTCCTTGGTACATTTCAGAAGTTCACAAGTTCGCACATATGACGAGTATGACTTCACAACCTTTCTGATATTCCCATAATTTCATAATGATTCGTTTATCAACAATCTGGATCATTTCCATTCACAAACTCATAATGATTCATTATATCGTATCACCATCAGTTTAACAGCAAAGTTTGTAACATCAAAACATAACGTCAATAATGATAAAATTAAGGATTCATTGAGATACTATTACTCACAGCGTTTAGATGCTTGGTCCACTCCTGTAGCTGACCCTACACAATTTATCATAGCACAACACTATTCAAATTCCAATATTATTCATACAACATGATCCAACAAAGTCAGCATCACTTGGTTCCTCAACACTACTTGTAACTTAACATAATTCAAAATAAATCCTTGAATCCTATTTCCACATTTTAAAATCAAGTTCATGTCATCTATATCATTAATAGATTATTTCCTCAATTTTCCCCTTCGCGTTACAGTATGAATTATAATGTTTATAACATGGTTCATTCGCAATTTCAAAGCATCATTTTCAAATATTCTCAAATTCCAATTAAACTTGAACACATGTAATTCAACACCCTAATTTCATTATTCTATTTCCAATTTGGCCCAATTCATGGGTTATCAACATCACTCAACTTAGGGTTTCAAGAAACAATGAGGATTGTCAACAACAATTCCAATTTCTTAAATCACCACTTTCTATTCCACTATTCCCAATAATCATACATTTAGGATTTCCAATTCACCACTTTAACTCATCAATTAACTCCCAACACCTTCAAACCCCAAAACCCCCAATTCTTATACTATACACTACATGCTCCAAATATGGAAAATTCGCACTTAATACAATGAAATACCACAAATCTAACTCTTAAGGTAAGTATTGAAGAGATTTAGAACCTTTACCTCAAGAACCAAGCAAGAAAACTAAGCTTTGAGAAGAATCCTTCACAATCGAATTCCAATCGGTTGAAAATATAGATCTTCAAGCCTTCTCCATCTTTGATGTAAGAACCATGGTAGATTGTTGGTAAAATGGATGAAATCAAAGGTTTTAGAGTTAGGGTTTCGAACTTAGGAAGAGAGGGAGGAAGAGGAAAAAGAAAAATATCTGAAATGATCCAAAATCCCGTTTTTAACGCTGCTGTCCCGTAATTCCCGCTCGAGCGGACTGATTCCCGCTCGAGCGGACCCTTCTCAACCTGATTTGAAACTTCAAATAGGTGTAACTCTCCCATCCGGACTCGTTTTAGGTCGTTCTTGTGCTCAAATTGAAGCCCCGAAATAAGCTTTCCAATGGTTCTAACCTCACATCCATATTCAAAATGGGGAAAAAGAAAAGGGTAAATGAGTGACGGTTGGTCGTAGCGAATTATTCCAATTAAAGTTTTTAGTCCCATCTTACTTTACCATCATCTTATCATCTCAATTAATATCCCAAAATAAGGTAAGGACATGTCAAATACACTAAGAAGAACATCAAAAATGAGTCCACATGCTTCAGAATCAAACTTACCCAGGCGACCCGCTCGAGCGCCCAACCTTGCGCTCGCAGACAGACCAACAAAGTCGCTCGGCGTAAACTCCCGCTCGGCGGAGAACCACAACTCGAGAATCTCGGGCCGTGAAAATTGCTGAAAACCCCAAAAGTCCGCTCGAGCGCCCACTCCTCCGCTCGAGCGGAGGAAAGGATTTCTGGGTCGTTACACACTCTCTCTATCCCTCTCTCTGACACACACACCCACAACACTTACACTCACATCAAACATATAGGTTTTTTAATATACATAAATTTTATTTTGTAAAATTCATACCAATATTTTATTATTATATATATATATAATAATTGATAAAAAAAATTAATAATCAACTATATAAAATGATTATTTTTTTACTTTAATTCTTAAAATGTAAATTTTTTTTAGGTAAATTACACTGATACCCCTGAGGTTTATTTGAAAAAAAAAAATTCATTAGAAAAAAATAAAAATAATTTGAAAAATAAATAATTTAAAAAGATAAATTAAATTTAAAAAAAATTAATTGTTCTAAATTTTATAAAATAAAATTTATATAAATTAAAATTATATATATATGTTTCATGTGAGTGCAAGTGTTGTTGGTGTGTGTGTCGAGCTGAGATAGAGAGTGAGTGTCGATGTCTGTCACAAATAAGAGGAGTCTTTGGTTTTGAATTTTGTTCAAAATGTGTTTTGAAAAGGTTTTTACATATTTTACTTACAAGCGTGGTCACGAATATGCATAAATCAAATTTCTTTATGTATAAATCAAGTTTACCAACACTTTATAATTTATATAAGGTCAGCACCTAGGGTCATTTCCCAAAATAAGTCAAAATACTAACTCAATTCCCAAACTAAGCCTAGTTTTGTAAGAATTTCCAAAATAAGCTAACTTCGTGGTTCAAAACCACGATTTCAACATTTCGGCTCACGTCACGTGGAATTTGGAAAATTTTAAAATCATGGTTACAAAATGCGATTTTGATTAAGAAATCGCGGTTACAAAACGCGCATTTAATTAAAAAAAATTTATTATGAACTCGCTGTTCTGAACCACGATTTTAGCCAAAAAAAAATTTCTTCTAAACTCGTTGTTATAAACGACGATTTTAGTCCCAAAAAATTTTGTTACGAAATTCTTTATTATAAACCACGATTTTAGCTGAAGTGGTAGTGCAATGGTGATGCCGAGGTAGTTGTTTGAAAATTGAGTTTTTTGAAAATTGAGAAGGAGTTGGCGTGGTTTGAACCCACGCCTCTGCCTGGGCATCACCATTGCACTTCTACTTGAGCTACCAACAACATAAGTGATGTTCTGATCACATTTTAATATATATGTTTTGAGTACACAAGTCCTTTTTTTTGGGATAAAATCGTGGTTTATAACAGCGAGTTCAGAAGAAAATTTTTTTGGCTAAAATCGTGGATATATGCATACCTGATGAGAAGTATCGACCATACATATGATACACTTATCTAGGTGTCAAGTGTCTGATATGGTTACTTGATTTGTTTTCAAGATTCCATGTAACACAGACATTTTTGATAAATTTTAAATTACAACTTCAAAAGTAAAATAACAAGTCCTTATAAAATTAAGATGTTCATCACACAAATAAAATTATATTTATTTAATGATTACAAATGTTGTTACTTTCTAATTTATACAAAATTAATCCAAAATTAATAAAGCTGTTTTTTGACCTAAAATTTAGCTGAATTACATTTAATGTGCACAAGAGCATGATCTTAATCATAATAAGTAATGTAAAAAGCATAGCATAAGAGGATGATGTTAATTTTTTCATAAGTTGTAAGATGTTTTTCTTAAAAAGCTAAAAAATCTAAACCATTATCATTATTTTAACTCATATCTTAATTAAAAAATCAATAATGAATGTTGGATTACAATTGATGATTACTTAAATAAAGTTTTTGCGTCACAAGTAATTGTAATTGAATGAGTATAATTTCATATAATTCTTTTACAAGTACAAGGAGATATAAGTATATTGTTTCTATTTTAATGTTTTTGTCTTAATTGAAGCAAGTATATGGAGGCTGTTCCAATTATTTTCTCTTGGGGAAACATAATTAGGGATCTGATGAAGGCGTAGCATATAATCTTTGAGAAAGGGATATGTCGGTGCAAATTGGCACCACGCTTAGCAATTTGGAGGAGATGTTTACGTCAAAGGTGGCAAGTTATGGGAAAGTGTCCGATTGACCTTCAAATGTAGATATCCTTATCGCGATGGCAAACACACAAACAAATACAAGATATTACCGATCAATGGCGATGAGGCGTTGAACAAGTATTAAGTATCGGTGAGAGTTTTCAAGCACCAAATTGTTTGGAAGTCTACATTGATAAAGAGATTGTACACAATATCGAACATGACACATATGGATTCTCGTCCGTTCACTACATTCTTGATGCATAGGATTGACACAACGTTTAGGTCTCCTATGTATGAATCGGATCAATGTTATCCACTGGGCTACACACAGATCATTTCAGGGCCATGGTGTAGAATCAAGTTCACGTGGTGGATATGGTTATGAATTTGACAGTAACACACAAGATGTGTCCACATGCAGCCATCATACCACTCCGGTTGAAGTTGCTAGTAATATGGCTGAAACAGTGAACGAGGTGCAGTTTGCTGACAGTGACATGTACGGTGCTGATGTCGCCCTAAACGATGATGACAAAGAAATATGTGATGAAGAAAATTTATTAGGCGGATCAGATGATGATGATGATGATGATGATGAAGAATATGATGTCCAGGCTCCCGTTGAACCTGAAAATGTCCCCATTCCACCTAGAGTTGAAATCCCTTTCTATGACAACATTCACATGGGTGGTGATTTTGACATTAGTACCCGTGATGTCGTTCCGTGCTTAGGATCACGAGTGTTGAAAATCGAGTTGGACAGAGGAATGGTTTTTGTTGATAAGAAGCAACTTCTATATCTTTGTGAAATTGTACCATGCAACAAATAATCGAGAGTATAAGGTCGTAACCTCCAAGCGAGACCTTTGGGTGTCTCGCTTGCAAGCACATTGCAGTTGGTGGTTGTGTGCATCTCTTAGTAGGAAACATGGTCTTTTGAAATAAAGCGATACGGGGTCCTCACCATTGTTTATACCCACGAATGAACAGGGACCACACTAATATTAGCTCCAGTTACATTGCTTCTCATATTTTGGGACAAGTTGCGGTTAGTATAAAAAATAAATGTTTACATATACATACATATTTGTTTGTTTATAGTGTTCACATCTAGATAATCCAACTCATATTTGATTGTCGTATGCAGAATGAACCTGATATGCCAATTAAGAATGTCATCGAAGATATAAAAAAGACCATGAACTATAGTATATCATATAAGAAGGCGTGGCATGCAAGGGCAAAGGCAATTAAAATGGTATTCGGTGATTGGGATGAATCATACAGGCAATTGCCTAAATTCATGCATGCATTACAGACATCTAATCCTGGCACCATCGTGACATGGAAGCATAGATATACTGGGCATGCAACCATTATACCCGTCTTCCACTTTGTTTTCTGGTCTTTCAAACCCGTCATCGATGGCTTTAGATATTGTAGGCCTGTTATAACTATAGATGGTACATTCTTATACGGTAAATACACTGGTGTGTTGCTTGTAGCAACGATTGTCACTGCCAATGGCAAAATATTACCGCTTGCATTCGCTGTTGTCGACAGGGAGAGTTTGGAGTCTTGGTCGTTCTTCATTCAAAATATCAAGGAACATATTGTCATGGACCGACAAGGAGTTACTTTGATATCTGATCGAGCTGAGAGTATTTTAGCTGCTGTGAGGATATCATCGCTACAATTTGTTGGATATCATCGGCACTGCCATTGACATGTTTGCAGTAACTTTAACACACACTTCAAAAATAAGGAGCTCAAACAACTTCTGTGGAAAGCAGGGAGTGCTGATCAACGACGAAAGTGTAATGGTTACTTACATCAGATACAGGCTATTAACCAAGAAGCCATTGATTGGGTCCACAAGATGAATCCTGAGGACTGGGCCCTTGCATATGACGGTGGATATCGCTGGGGGGTATTGACCAGTAATGATGCAGAGTGCTTCAACAGCGTCTTGAAAGGTGCAAGGAACTTACCTATTTCAGCTATGGTTGAATTCACATTTCGACGACTCGTCAAATATTTTGACGAGATGGGAGCCCAAGCTAAAACAGATGTACGCAATGACTTCCAATACCCTAGAGAGATGCAAAGAACTATGGAGGAGGGTATCGCAAGGGGAAATACTTTCAAGTTGATATCGTATGACAGGTTAGTTTGTAATGTGAAAAAATTGTTATTATTATGTTGTTCAGTTAATTACATCTAAAAACATGAACTTGATTAGTTTGTTTCAATATTATCTTATAGGCCCTGCCGTGTATTTGAGGTGCAAACATCTTTTCGCCGTGGACAAGGTCGCAATAGACAAATTGTACGGATGAATCAACCCACGTGCAGTTGTGGGAAATATGAGATAAGACACTATCCATGTTCTCATATGCTCGCTGTAATGTCTGAATGCGGTGACAATCCATTCCAGTATGTTGATCCAGTATACAGGCTTCCTGTATACATGAGAGTTTGGGAAACTAAATTCAACCCAATACCGCATGAAGATTATTGGGATGATCCGCAGTGGACCTTAATGCCTAATGACCTTCGTCTGCGAGAAGTAAAACGAGGTCGTACATCTATGGCTCGGATTCCGAATGAGATGGATATATCAGACAGGCGTTTGACAGCTCGTTGCAGTGAGTGCCACCAAACAGGTCATGACAGGCGAACATGTCCGGCGCGACTTGGTCGATGAAGACTATGTAATACTTACATGTTGTAATATATCATTTTGAAATTCTTCATTTGTAATAGAACATTTAATTATGTATTTTAAAATTCTTTATTTGTAAACGGGGTCGTACATTTGAAGTGTGTATTACAAAATGTGTACTTGAGTCAAAAATGTGTAATGCAAAATTGAAAATGTGTACAATTTATTCAAACTTTTATAATTTATTGAAAATGTGTACTAGTTTTTCACGGAGTACTTGATTCGAAATGTGTATTACAATATTCACTGTCTACTAATCACGTAGTTTTTCTACCATTTCAAAATTTCATATTTTTGAATAAATTAAATATCCAATGCTGCAATCATTGTTCACATTTTATAATTTTTTTCAAATTTACAAATTTAAAAAAAATTAACCTATTATAAATTAAAATTTTAAAAATTGGAATGTTGCGGTCATTGTTCACAATTACAAAATTTTATATGTATTTTGCAAAATTTATAATTTATTCAAACTTTTAGCATTACAAAATAAAAATTTCAGTTTTGTCAAATATGCCATAAATGTAATCATTAATTTCAAATTGCTTCCGTGTAAGTGGCACATAAATTTGTCTTTTTCTCGAACCCATAACATTTACTTCATTGTATTTTACATTGTTCAGTACAAAATCAATAATTACAGTTTTCTCTGTTATTATGTTATGATTAAATGAGCTTTTGATATGGATGATCTAATATTTCAGTTGTACAGGCTTCATGGCACATGTACCTGAGGAGGTTCCACTGTTGAGACAGGCACATCGGGCTGACAGTATGTGGGACCGTCCGGTATGCAATAACGTTTGTTGCACTTTACGGCTACAATTAAAATACATTGCATTTTGTTGTATATTTCGGGATAATGTTATTATTTGAACTGGTAATTCTGTTGTGCAGGATGAGGCACGCACCGTGTTGACATGCCGTCGGGCAGATTCTGGATTGTGGGAGCATCCGTTGGACCATAGAGTCTTGCAGTATCTATTACGCGCGGGATTCTATGGTGTGTATCATATCGGGCACATTCGACTGGACTACGCACTCATCACTGCTCTCGTTGAGAGGTGGCGCATAGAGACTCATACATTCCATTTCCCGATCGGGGAGGCCACGGTTACGTTGCAGGACGTATCCGTCCTATATGGTCCTCGGATTGATGGCGGCGATTCTTGAGTTTACTCTTCTCTCACGACGGCGATGGATAGCCCTATGTCTGAGCTATTAGGAGTAGCACCTACACCGCAGATTCTGACCGGGTAGAGTGAGGTGAGGTGGTGGCGAACACTTTGCTCATCTTCCGATCATGCTCAGATGAGTTGATGCAGCATACCCGAGCATATATTACGTGGCTTATTGGGGTACTTCTCTCGATAAGTCCGCAGAACACGCTTAAGCGATGTACTTGCCATTCTTGAGAGACATTGAGGAGATTGGGCGACAATTTGGGGTAGCCTTGGCTCGCATGGTTGTATAGGATGCTATCTCGGCTTTCGGTGGGTGCGATGGAGATTGGAGGACCACTTGTGTTGCTCTGAGTTAGTAACAATTTTATTACATGTCAATTCATATTTATAGCCATATATCGATTATTATAATTGTGTTCAAACTATTGCGATTTGGGCATGGGAGAGATTGATTCACATTGCCCGTCTAAGCGGCAAACCGGTTGGTCTGGTGAGCTTCCTATGGGTGAGGGACATGCGATTGCCCACCGGACATGACGTGGTGGTGGAGGGTTGACATGGGCTACGAGGTCGTCTCGACCCACGTAGTGGTAGTTTATAGAGACCAGCTGGACCGGATGATCGAGGGCGAGCTATGAACTTTTTTGATTGCGTTTTAGTTGTCTGCTTCATTGTATATGTTTTCAGTTCACGAGCAAAATTTAAATTATTTGTCGTCATTGTAGTTTATCTCGCAACCTTCTTTTGGGGTCCTCGTCGCCCCGACCACCGCCGACCGGGTCGAGATATGGATGGCGAGAGTGCCACTTATTTGTTTTGGCGTGGTTGAGTGGCATCTCCCCATCGTGTCTCCGACAGTTTGGTCGGTGCGATCCGTCTTGGATCGGTTCGACAACGAGTGGCGATTGCGTCAACGATAAGCGTGTGGCCTTGTTGGCGTCTGTTTTATATCGCGATATATCTGATTGTGGGATGCCCGCGGAGACGATATTATCTGGTGACTACGATGAGGTGATCCTCTTGAGCCCTTACATGTTGTGGTTTCGGCGACATACACACCTACTAGTCGAGAATCCGAGCCACGTGTCTGAGTCTGGATATCAGGGAGTTGGCCCTTATCTTAAGGCATTGGTGAGTATCATATTATGTGTCAGATAATTATTAAAAGCATACTTGATTTACTTTTAGTGAACGTAGGCTAATATCGTCTGAATGTTTGTTCATTTGGAGCTGGGAGGTCGTTTCACTTGGTGAGGCGCCCATTTGAGGCGTGATGCATAGCATGCCTTGGAGGCCGTTCACGAGATCCGGAGTTATTGTACCGGCATTCTAAGCTTGCCCATCGGGAGATCGTTTGCATTTCGCCACTACGGTGTACACACTTGGCCATGCTCCAGATACATCGCCGGCCCACGTCGCCTTCCACTTCTACCGCCACATCAGCTCCTTCGACACTGCCTTCGACCCCACCACATACTACCCCATGTATATCTACAGATTCCCTCGACGTACTTCTTACGCAGTATATTGGCATACCTTATGAGGCTGACCCTGATTGGACACCGCCCCGATACATGCATGACGTTGTTACCCCACCCACTCAGTTACCACCACGAACCGATTCGACCGCGACCATGAGTACACATGATGCGATTCTCCGATATCTCCCACGTTGACGCTGAGGGCCATATTGAGCCCCCCCCAGAGCGCGCAGGAGAGGCCGAGGTTTTGTGCGTGGCGGACGTCGCGGCAAAAGGTCGAGTGCGGCAGAGGCGAGGTCGAGCTCGGTGCAGCGAATCGTCTGATTGCACCAGATGATGGAGTTTCACACCACTAAAGATTCGATCTTCCGCCACGCCCAAAGATCAAGCGACATGCAATAGAGGAGTCACGATCCACAGCTCCACAGAGGCAGATATTGAGAGTCTACCGCAAGAAACCGAGGAGGAGGTCCACTCGGGGTTGTGGGGCTGAGGCGAGTTAGGGCATTAGCGGGTGTGATGTGGAGTGTATAGTTTATTTTATTTATAGTTTTTGTTATAGTTTTTGTATATCAAATTTATGCAGATGATGTAAATGTGTCATACTTATTTCTTGAAAAATATAATTTCACAATTTTTATTCTTACTTGTTTTGATGATTTCCATAAAAATGAAAGCAGCAGGAAAAAAATGATAAGAATTGATAGGATTTTATGATTAAATGAGATTGGAGGACCACTTGTGTTGCTGAGTTTGTAAAAATATTATACAACAAAAATCGGAAAAAAATGTGAACATTGCATAATGGATAGTTGTGGGGAGCAATATGAACAAAAGGAAACAAAATAAATATCTAAACAAACACAAGTATTTCAACTATCAATCGATATGAACTCATACCTTGTTCATTAAGTATCATTATTATATTCCACATCAATAATGCATGAAATCATGAAAGTCTAGTTCAAGTAGCGTTCTTCAAAATAACAATAACGAAGAGAAAGAAAAGGTAGAATTACAATAAATATTAAAACAATTGAAATATCTCCCTTCATTGATAAGTCGTGGATAAGCATTACAAATTGCATGCATTGCAGAAATGGTTTGGGCGTTCATCCAAACAATTTCATTCATTATCATCATCATCTGACATCTCAATATTAGATTCATACATAACATCCATGCTCCAGGCGTAGTACTGGTGTGCATCATCCATTAACCCATCTTGGGCACGCTCACTTGCAGTCTTCATTAGTCAGGTCCTTTGCAAACGTTGGGTCATGCGATTAACCTCATCGCGGATACGATGCAATGCCCTTTGCAACAAGTGTGGAGTGTCAGTTGGCATACGCATAGCTAACCGGCGAGAAATTTAATATTAACTTCACGACATAGCTCAACGAGAACGTTTGCTCGTGTTTTGCGAAATTCCCACTCGGCTCTCATGGTATTGGCGGTGTACGTGAGTATGATTTGGATTCATTGGGTATTCAAATTCATCTCCATCTGCAACCCAATAGCGACCCATTGCTAAATATAGATCAACCAGTATATCTCATGATGATATCGCTCGAAATAATTTGTAAAACTTTTGTTATGGTATGATCACGATATTTATACCATATATACACATGGTAGGTATGTATGAAATTATTGTAATCAATTATGCAGTGAGTTGTCACGTCAACTTTTATGACTGAACAACTATGCATCAACTTGATAGGAGTTGTCACTTGACTTTTATGAATTGCATAATTTATTGTTATTCCAAAACAAAAAGTGAAAACATAAAAAAATAATAAAATAAAAACCAAGCTAATCAACCAACTAAGCGTCAAGTAGTCAAATTTCTACTTTTGAAATTTTTTAAAAAATAAATGTGAAATTACAATTTCAAAATCTTTAAAATATTTTTAAATTCTTTGAAATATTTATTCAGAAATTTGTTTTACTTTTTAGGTGAATTGACATATTTATTAATTTATTATTATTTTGTTATGACACCCCCTCAAAATTTTAATAGATTGCATAATTCACAAGGGCACAGTAGGTATGGTACGATAATAAATTGTAGCTCGGTGCGGTGATACGTCCAACATTTGTCAGTGATGCTCACCAATTACTTGAACCGGTGTAATAATTTGGATGCTTTGTATTTTCCTCAGATGCATTTGACTTTGTGCAGCGATGCATGTGACTTTGTGCAGTGATGCAGTGATGCATGTCGCTTTATGCAGTGATGCAGTAATGCATGTGACTTTCTGACTTTGCCATGCTTATATAGTTTGTCACTTTTTTCCTCACATTACGTGATGTATGTGACTTTCTGCAGCACAAGTAAATGCTTTATTTTTTTTATCACATTGCAGAATATACAAAAAGAAGCAAAAAATGCAAACAGGAGAAAATAGGATGACTGTGAAATTCTTTAAGTGAAAATAAAACAAAATATAGGTTGTTTATGAAGAATATTAGTTTAAAACAAAGAAAATTTAAGGATTTAATTTCATTTATAATTTTTTGAAAATACCAATTTGTACTGAAATCGTCAATTCCAAGTCACTACTTACTGTATTAAAAAAGTAAGCATGAAAAAATAGTTTCATGGGGTGATGTGACAACTCACTGCTCCAATATGAAGGGATTGCAGTGTCATCCTCTGTCCTACAATGATGACTTTATCTGACAACCACGTCCGTGACTACATCACAGGTACACAAAGTCACGGGTACTCAAGATTGTATGAAATGAAAAGCTAAAAAATAATATCACGGGTATCACTTCTTCCATAGTGCCCCAGCATGCATTATCGTCACTAGATCATCTCTAGTTAACCTTCAGTATGATGTCTATAAATAGCGACAATCCCAGTATGATGTTTGTTCAAGTCATAACAATAGTAATATATCTACAATTACTATTATTATTTGTTTGTTTATTTTAGGAACAATGTCTTCAAGAGGTGCGGAAGTTCACGCCAACAAAGAAATCGAAAGTGTGGTGCTACCTCCATTTAGTTATGACTACAAGAGCGAAAAGTACTCGAGTCAGAAGGATTATTATCTTTGGTATCCGAGCGAATGGGCGTTCGAGAATGGAGCAAGAAGGATTGTTTAATGATCTCGTAACTTTGGGGCACCGGTACCTCATCGTCGTTCATTAACCATGGCTAGACGAAATGTCATTGACTATGAAAAGCGATTAGTAGAATTAAGAAGGAGAACAACGAGAATGTTGATGCGAAGATGTCGACATTTCATGCTTGACTAGCCACGAAATGGCGAGAAGCAAGCAGAGATTTGAAAGTGATTGAGCGAAATAATGTCTTAAACAATGAAAAATATCTCTCGACTACTACATGTCGGATGAGGAATGAGAAATCAAACACCTTTATCTTTCATATATATTTGTATGTTTATGCAGGTGTAAGACAATGTTGTTGTTCATCTAAGGTACGGATGTATTTGAAGTATTTGTTTAATGAACCTGAAGTTTATGAAATAATTACATTTATAACAGCACATTTATTAGTTCATGACTTTCTTTATTGAATTGCAATGAGTTAATGAATGTTCTGGATTAACAAATGGATGAATGTATATTGAATTATGTGAATACTTAAAACACATAAAACAGAACAGGTAGCTCGGTGAAAAGCTTCCATTAACTGGGGCTCGTGAAATAGGGATCCTGTACGTGAAGAATTTCAATCTCCATCGGATTAATGTATGTTGAATTAATAGGGATCCTGGATTAATGAATGGATTAATGTATGTTGAATTATGTGAATACTTAAAAAAAACACATAAAACAGAATAGGTAGCTCAGTGAAGAGCTTCCCTTAACTGGGGCTGGTGAAATAGGGATCAATTTACAAAGAATTTCAATCTCCATTAGGAAAGAAGAAAGAGTCACCTTCCAATTCCTGGAAGTCCAGTAAAAATGATGACTCTGGTAATGAATGAGGGGTTGACAGAAAACTAAACTCGGTGAAACGAACTACCGCCTTCAATAACACATAAAACAGAACAGGTAGCTCGGTGAAAAGCTTCCCTTAACTGCACCTCGTCAAATAGGGATCCTCTACGTAAAGAATTTCAAACTCCATCAGGAAAGAAGAAAGAGTCGCCTTCCAATTCTTGTAAGTCGGTACAAATGATGACTCGGTAAGGAATGGGGGTTGACAAAAACTAAACTTCGGGCTGGACAAACAAGCTCAAACCCAAGTGGTTGGTCGGTTGGGGACTAAGTTTAAAACCCAATTGGTTTTACTTGATTTGGTTGGGATGAATCACTATTTACAATTAATTATACCCAAGCAGTTGTTTTACGCACCTTTTAAAGAAATTGGCGATTCTCTTAGTATAGAAACTAGAATTGTAACGATTCTAATAATGATTTGTTATTTTTGGATTTATACCCAAAAGAACAACACTTACGAAATTCTTGTGTAACACCGGTTTTCCAAATTTTAATGCACAGGTTTTACGGATGATTTGAATGCACCATGATATTCACAAACATTGGTGGCCAAGTACTCCTACCTAACCCACGTTTCACTCACAAGGTGCACCATTATTTTTCAAACATTGAGTAGTCAAATCGTGGAGACTTGTCGATATATGCAGATGGATTGTGAAGTCATGCGACACAGTGCCGCGAGCTTTGGTTTTCTCAATATTTTGCTCGATTATTTGATACACAATGACAACTCATCTCTTAATGATATATGTGGGATTCTCAATTCAAAAAGTCACATAGCAGCAGTGAATTCAGCGATTTACCTTCTGATGAGCATGCCCTTATTTTGTGGGTATATGCGAGATGGATTGTCAAGTCATGTGAATTGGTGCCTGAACTTTGGTTTTCTCGATTTTTTGCTCGATTTTTTATTACGGTGATAACTCATCTCTACTTGATATATATGGGATTCTCAATTTGAGAAAGTCACATAGCAGCAGTGAATTCAGCGATTTACCTTCTGATGAGCATGCCCTTATTTTGTGGGTATATCTGAGATGGATTGTCAAGTCATGTGACTTGGTGCACAGACTTTGGTTTTCTCAATTTTTTGCTCGACTTTTTATTACAATGACAACTCATTTCTTATTAATGTATGTGGGATTCTCAATTGAGAAAGTCACATAGCATGATGAATTCAGCGATTGACCTTCTGATGAGCATGCCCTTATTTTGTCGATATGCGAGATGGATTGTCAAGTCATGTGACTTGGTGCCTGACTTTGGTTTTCTCAAATTTTTGCTCGACTTTTTATTACAATGACAACTCATTTCTTATTAATATATGCGATTCTCAATTGAGAAAGTCACATAGCAGTGAATTCAGCGATTTACCTTCTGATGAGCATGCCCTTATTTTGTCGGTATATGCAGATGGATTGTCAAGTCATGTGACTTCGTGCACAATATTTCCTTTTTTCTGGTTTTTCATTCTACTGACAACTCATACCTTGTTCGTTTATGTGGGATGTCATGCGGGCCATATTTCTAAAGTGTTCATAACCAACTATATAGCGACTATAGGTGAAGACACAACCTTACAACTCATTTAGCCCTCTGAAATTATCATTCATTGTTTTAAAAAATTAGCATGGCTACATGGTTCATGGGAGGAGTAGGAATCGCAGAGGTGGTAGGAACTTGCAAAGGGTGGCAGTTCACGGCGAGGAGGAAGGGGAAGTGGCGATCTTGAAGATGAAACACCATTTGCTTAGTTAGATGCCTCTTGTGCTTATCATGATAGGTTTGGGAAGCGACATTTTGTCATGCCCAAGTACTATCGAGATCCATGTGGTTTGGTGGAGGAACCATCGGATAATCAAGCAGGATATGGTTTAGCAAGCGCTAGACTTGAAGTGGCCCGCACTATTTATAGGCGAGTCCAAATGAAAAAAGATTATGTCGGAAAATCGATTGAAGGTGCCAAAGCACGTTACTGTTGAGATCAAAAGGAAGATCTGATAATGTTGATCGACTATGTGAAAGACTACAATGTGAGATTTCTCAAATGAACCGTAGGTTAGCAGCGATATCTTGACTATACATAGTTAAGAAGGATGCGGAAGAACAAAAGCAGAACCAAATGATCTTTGCTATCAAGGGTATCATGGAGGATCCTCGGCTTGTCTCGATGTTGAGCTTCGGATTATTCGGACTCTGAGCCACCTACCGATTTAAGCCTTGAATTAGGAGTTAATGTCTACACTTGAATATTAGGTCATGCATTAATATGTAATGTACGTGTTAGAGTAAGTGTTTCCGTAATGAGTTGGTCAGTTATGCAGCTAATATTTGTCTGTCTACTGTTATGTTTATCTATGTATTATGTGTTCGTTCATGGTGTCCACAATGTATTGTTGTTCGAGACTTATGTTTGTACTACTTATGTATTTTTGTGGGAGACTTATGTGTGTTTTTCCTCAAGGTTTTATGAATTACATTATCGACTTCTAACCCAAAACAAGGACAACGAAAAAAAATATTATTTAAATGAAAGCGGCTTTAGTAAAGCCAAAACCAATTCTGAATAACACATTCTAACCCAAAAGCGAAGAGAAGAAAAAAATAAAAAATAACAAAGTTTACATGAAAATGGCTTTAGTAAAGCGAGAAGAAATTTATGAATTACATTATCGACTTCTAACCCAAAACAAAGACAACGAGAAAAAAATATATATTATTTACATGAAAAGACTTTAGTAAAGCCAAAATAAAATTCGAATAACACATTCTAACCCAAAACAAAGACAAGAAAAAATAAAAAAGAAAAACTTTACATGAAAATGGCTTTAGTAAAGTGAAAAAAATTTATGAACTACATTATCACCTTCTAACCCAAAATAAAGACAAAAGAAAAAATATATATATTTAAATGAAAGCGGATTTTTAAAGCCCAAACAAATTCTTGAATAACACCTTCTAGCATAAAACAAAGAAATAATAATTATAAAAAAATTGACATCAAAACGGCTTAACTAAAGCTAAAAAAATTTATGAATTACATTATTACCTTCTAACCCAAAACAAACACAAGAAAAAACAAAATAAATTTACTTTAGTCAAACAAAATAAAAAAATGCTGAATTACACATTCTAACCCAAAATAAAGACAAAAGGAAAGGAAAAAAAAATTAATATGAGAATGGTTTTAGTAAAAGAATTTTAACCAAAAAAATGATTTTGAAATATATTATCACCAAAACAATGACAACATAAACAAAAGAACGAAATTTTTTTCTTTAAAGTTCAGTAAAATTGAAATTAAAAAAAAAATTACGCTAAAAGCGCGGTTCATAAAAAAATTTGGCAAAAAACCGTGGTTCTAAAGAGTGAAGGTAGAAGAAAAAAAAAATTTCATAAAACGTGGGTTTTGATGAACTCGTGGTTACAAAGAGCGAGTTCATCATAATTTTTTTTTTGATAAACTCGTGCTTACAAACAGCGAGTTCAGAACAAAAATCATTTCTGCTAAACTCGTGTTTTCAAAAAGCGAGTTCATCAGAATTTTTTTTTTTGATAAACTCGTGCTTACAAACAGCGAGTTCAGAACAAAAATCATTTCTGCTAAACTCGTGCTTTCAAAAAGCGAGTTCAAAGGGAAGAAAAATTTAATTAAACTCGCGTTTCGTAAGCGCGAGTTCTTAATCAAACTCGCTTTTAAATGGCCGAGTTTCACATTTACTGACTTGTGCGGGGGTGGAAAAGTGTTGAACTCGCGATTGTGAACCACGAGTTAGCTTATTTTGGGAAATCTTTCAAAACTAGACTTAGTTTGGGAATTCCCTTATTATTTTGGCTTATTTAGGGAAATGCCCCTTGAATTCGAGTTGTAGAAGAATTATGTTGAGGGAGAAATGCTTATTTGTTATAAAATTAGAAATGCTTAGGTACAATGTCATAAAAGACAAAAGTAAAACTCTGCTCAATATTAATTAATTTTATAATAGATAGTAAAACTCGATCAAGCAATTTTTATTGTAAAAGCCATCAAAGAATGAATTGACAAGATGAGGCACATGGAGTTGAGAAGACCATTACTCACTCCTGTTATCAGCCTTCTAGACTTGGAGTTTGAGAGATAGTTTAAAACTTGGAGGGAAAACCATGCTAAATATATTTATAACTCTAGGTGGATACATTTATAATTCTAGTAGTCTGTTTGGGAAGATGGTTTGTGGCTATTTTAGCCACAAAAGGCAAAATTGGCTATTTTTGCCACAACAAACAAAATATCACATCCAACCTTACACTCTTCTCTCACAAAAAAAATCAAAAAAGCTAAAAAGTCAAAAAGTCCTTCTCAAACCAAGCTTTTTAGCCCAGGCTAAAATAGCCAAAAAAGCCAACCCACTTCCCAAACCAACCCTAGGTGTGTTAATCAGTGGCCGCTCAATAATTTTTTGAAAAATAGATTTCTCAAGCAATTTTATCCATAATGGCATAACTAATAAACAAATAAATAATAAACCCAATTTGATGTATACTAAAGCCCCATTTGCAACATAATTGGGATTAATTTAGTCAACTAAAAGACAAAATAGATTAAAAAGTTATTAAAACTAAATGTAACATTCAGAATATAATTATTTCACTTTTTTTTTTCACAAAACTACAAAAATGCCAAAAGTTCATTTCAAACAACACTTTTTTAGCCAATCTCAAATAGTCAAAAAACCAAAATGCCAAGTTAAAAAAGTTCTTCCAAACGAAACTTAAATACGCACAAATAAACATTTTTTGAACAAGTGAAAAAAATAGAATGACTGGTCTCCAGTTGAAATTTTAATTGGATTAGATAGTTGAGATTGCTGACCAATAAGAGTTATTTAACAGAAGACTCTAACTAATAAGAATCATTAAATAGAAGACTCTAACTAGTAAGAGTCTTTAAAAAAATTCAATTGGACCATATTTTCATAAACTCTTACCGGTAAGAGTCTTCCGTTTAATGACTCTTACCAGTCAAATACCTCAACTATCTGGTCCAATTCAATTTTTAACTAGAGACAAGCCAAATTCGTAAAAAAAAATATTAGGAAAAACTATTAAAAAATCCTACAATTTAACCCTTGTAACAAAATAAATTCTGATTTTTAGTTTTGTTAATTTAAATTCTAATCTTTTGATTTTTTTCAATCTAAATCATTCGCCTATTTTCGTTCAGTAAAATTGATGGAAGAAGTAAATTTTAACTATTAAACTCAATATGGATGTACATAAAATGTCTAAAATATCATTTTTTGTTAAGTTTAATGACTAAATTATCATTTTTTATCAGTTTTATCGAATGAAAATAGACAGTTTAAAATTAAAAACTCATTATTTATTTTATTACAAGAGTTAAACCCTAATATTTTTTCTGTAATTTTGTCAAAGTATTAATTAAAAAAAATAGATACTACAATAAAGCTCCAAATATTTGTCGCTGCAGTATGAATACTCACAATTATCTCTTAATAGAGAAACACAAAGATCAACAAGCAGTTTAAACAAACAATTTAAATTTTTTAAACACTTCAACACATTCAAAATTAATAAAGAAACACAACCCTTAAATTAAACAAGTAGTTTTTGGAGTAGAGTGGAGATGTTATAGAAATGGTGTTCAAATTTTTGGTAAATTGGGTTTAGAGCCTTTATTTATTTATTTATTTTGAACAGCCAAAAAAAGCATTTTATCAATGACGATTACGGTTACACAAGTGACATACATCAATAAAATCTGAGAAAGGGGAGCAAAGAGCATCATAACCAAACTCTTCAATCCCAAATAAGTTGGGAGGCTTTTCCCAAAATAAGCCTTTTCTGTATTTTATTTCCCAAACTACGCCAACTTCTGACGTATTTCCCAAACTAAGCTAAAGCGCCATTCCGATTCGCGCTTTTCCTGTTAGGAGGTCAAAAGTTGATGAATAGTAAAATCGCTATTACAAATAGCGATTTTAATTAATAAAACGTTGTTGCGAATAGCGCTTCTAATGTTAATTTGTTTTACAAATAAAACGCTATTATGAACAGTGCTTTCAACATAATTTTTTTTCCCGGATAAAACGCTATTACTAATAGTGCTTTTAACGTAATTTTTTTCTTGAATAAGCGCTATTTCTAATAGCGAGTTCACTTAAATGAAAACGCTTTTTCAATCAGCATTTTTAACAGCCCCTATATATATACGAAGCCCCCCCTCATTTGCATACGTTTTTGACACTTAGGTTTTTCGGATCTTGCTCGACTCAAACAGACTCCATCTCTCACTCTCCTCCATCTCTCACTCACTCGAAGCTCACCTCGCTCTCGCTCTCTGCTCTCTGCTCTCACTCTCTGCTCTCTGCTCTCACTCTCTGTCTCTGCTCTCTCTCTGTCTCTCCGTGGTATGACATTAACCCTAATTTTATGTATTTATTTTTTGTGTTTGTGAAAATGTGAATGTGTTGTATTTTTCTATCAATGTTAGGGTTTTACATGTGAATTATTAAATGTGTTAGGGTTCTAATGTGTTAGGGTTTTATCATTGTGGTTATGAAATTAGGGTTTGGAATTTTTTGAAATCAGAAATGAGGGTTTGGAAATCAGAAATGTGAATGCTTTTGAATTTGTGAAATTTTTTATGCTTTTGAATTTTTGGATGTTGCTTGTGAATTGAATATGGTTATGAATTTTTATGCTTTATCAGTGTGGTTGTGGTTATGAAATTAGGGTTCTAATGATAACTGTTGTTCGATATCAGATTGTTCACACATCCTTTTAGGATGACATTTTAGGGTTCACATTATTAAGGGTTGTAATGCTTTTTGAATTTTTATGCTTTTGAATCATAAATCAGGTTTGGAATTTTTTAAATTTTTTGTATTTTTTAAATAAATCATAAATATGAGAATTGAGAATTGAAATTTGGAATGATGAAATTCGTAAATCATAAATTCATATAATTGATAATTGTTAATGTCATATTATGAAATTCATATAATTGAGAATTGAGAATTGAGAATTGAGAATTGAAATTACGAAATGTTTATATTTTGAAATTTGAAATCAGAAATTGGAATTTTGAATTTTGAATAAACCAACCTACATTTGTTGAATTGGAAATTGTTTTTTTTTGCTTGTTAAGAGGAATTAAAAAGAAATTAGGGTTTGAAATTAGCGTTTTAAAAGTAATTTTTTTTAATTAAGAATTGCGATTAAAAAATCCAAAATTCATATAATTGATAATTGTTAATATCATATTATGAAATTCATGTAATTGAGAATTGTTGAATTCAAATTATGAAATGTCTATATTTTGAAATTTGAAATCAGAAAATGAAATTTTGAAATTATGCTTGTGAGTTTTTTTTTTTTTGCTTGTTAAGAGGAATTAAAAGGAAATTAGGGTTTCAAATTAGGGTTTTAGAAGTAATTTTGTTTAATTAAGAATAAAATTAGAAAAAATTGAAATTCATATAATTCGTAATTGTTAATGTCATATTACGAAATTCATGTAATTGAGAATTTTTGAATTCAAATTATGAAATGTCTATATTTTGAAATTTGAAATCAGAAAATGGAATTTTGAAATTATGCTTGTGAGTTTTTTTTTTTTTTTTTGCTTGTTAAGAGGAATAAAAAGGAAATTAGGGTTTCAAATTAGGGTTTTAGAAGTAATTTTGTTTAATTAAGAATAAAATTAGAAAAAATTGAAATTCATATAATTAAGTAATTGTTAATGTCATATTACGAAATTCATGTAATTGAAATTGTTGAATTGAATTATGAAATGTCTATATTTTGAAATTTGAAATCAGAAGTTGGAATTTTGAAATTATGCTTGTGAATCAAAATGTCTATATTTTTTTACTCAAATTATGGTTCATAAATTATTAATGTCTAATTTCTACAAAATGTAATTATTAAACAAAAAAATATTTAATTTTGAATGTATTTTATTAAAAAAATATTTAATTTTCTCTCAATGAAAAGATCATGTTCTGTCAAATAGAAGATCATGTTCTCTGAAATATTTAATTTTGACTCTATTTTATTCAAAAGAAATATTTTTATTGGTTTCTCAAAATATTTAGTTTTGACTCTATTTGATTTAAATAAAAAAAATTTGGTTTAATTTCGTTTGGTTTATTTCACTATATTTGGGGTCAGGCACCCAAAATATGATTGAAAAATTTAATGAGCTGAATTTGTAATACATATAATAGCATTCTAGTACAAATTAAAATTTCCTCAGAAAACTGAAGAAAATTTGAAAAAGTTTTTGAAATGGGTATTGAGCAAGTGACTTATCGCCATTTCCACTTTGTGATTGTCCACCACCATTGAAAAGGAAAATCTAAACATTATGTTTTAATAATTTTTATTTATATTTGTATAATTAGAAGTCATTATTAGACTAGTTACCATATGCATGAAAAGAGTCTTAAATTATTTAATTAATAGTCCATAGCAATTTCGTACATAAGAAGGAAAAAAATAAATTTGGCACTTTGATGGGTTGTGGGACTGGGGGCAGGTTAGGGCATTAGCGGTTGCGATATGGACTATATAGATTTTTTTTTTTTTTTTTGTATGTGTCGAACTTGTACAGCTGATGTAAGTGTCAATACTTATTTACTCGCAATTATAATTTCACAATTTTTTATTCTTATTTATATTGGTGAATCACACTAATCTCTTTCACATCTCTACCCCTCTCTCATTATCCGTAGTCTGTGCATTATTTATAGTAATTTACAATTTTTCCTCAAATTTACAAATTGAGACAACCATTTATAAAATTGAAGTTTAAATAAATTTGATACAACCATTTATGTTTATTTTTAGGAAAACATAAATTACAAACGCGTTTGGTTTGAACAAAACGTGTAAAGAACCTATTAAAAATATGTTTGTTCAAGGCTAAAAATAATTGAAATATCTCCCTTCATTGATAAGTCATGGATAAGCATTACAAATTGCATGCATTACAAAAATGCCCTGGGCGTTCATCCAAACAATTTCATTCATTATCATCATCATCTGACATCTCAATATCAGATTCATACATAACATCCATGCTCGAGCGTAATCTTGGTGTGCATCATCCATTAACCCATCTTCGGCACGCTCATTTGCGGTCTTCATTAGTCCGGACCTTTGCAAACGTTGGGTCATGCGATTAACCTCGTCGCGGATACGATGCAATGCCCTTTGCAACAACTGTGGAGTGTCAGTTGGCATACGCATGGCTAACCGGCGAGACAATTTAATATTAACTTCACGGCATAGCTCAACGAGAACGTTTGCTCGAGTTTTGCGAAATTCCACTCGGCTCTCATGGTATTGGCGGTGTACGTGAGTAATGATTTGGATTCATTGGGTATTCAAATTCATCTCCATCGCAACCCAATAGCGACCCATTCTTTGAATGTAGATCAACCACCATATATGTCATGATGATATCGCTAGAAATAATTTGGCGTAAAACTTTTGTTGTGGTATGCTCGATATTTATACCATATATACACATGGTAGTTGTATGTATCCAATTATTGTAAACAACTATGACAACTATGCATTAGAGTTGTCCGTCAACTGATGACTGAACAACTATGCATCAACTTGATAGGAGTTTTCACTTCAACTTTTATGAATTGCATAATTTATTGTCATTTGAAAACAAAAAGTAAAAAATTGTGAAACAATATTTCAACAAATTAATAAATACATGAGCAGTTGTTTTTTAAATTTGTCAACCATTGTATATGTCATGAAAAATATTTTAATGGTTGTTTTAATAAATAAATTAATTAATAAAATTTGTGAACAATTGACAAATATAAGCGAACCACTGAATTTTGACTACAATATTGCATTGAAATATACTTACAATTTGAAGTACTAAAATGTTTTAATTGATTATAATATTTTGTCTGAACCAATATATGAGCATTTCCTGTTCGATCACATGCATGCCACTGACCTTATCCAGTGCATTCGGCTGTCAGAACTCCACTTTTGTCAAGTCATGAGCGAATCAAAGGCACATAGGATCGGCTATTGTGCGCATGAATTGATGATACTGTGACTTTGTGCATAATTCCAATGGGCATAGTAGGTAGGAGGTTAGTGACTTTGTGCAGCGATGCAAGGATGCATCTGACTTTGTGCGATGTCTGATGATGCGTGTGACTTTGTGCATCAACGCACTGCATGTGACTTTGTGCGATAATGCAATGATGCATGTCACTTTATCTTGATGATCGATAATGCATGTGACTTCGACTTTGCCATGCTTGTATCGTTGTGACTTTTTCCTCACATTACGTGATGCATGTGACTTCTGCGATGCAACTTACATGCTTTATTTTTCCTCATATTTGAATTCATCTAAGTCACATTATTACATTTGTGAAAAGAAGCGAAAAATGCTATTATGTTGGTAAAAAACATTATGGACGGTTATGTAATGACAATGAAAATCGGATGGTATGTGAAGTTCATTAGCGAAAATAAGATAAAATATAGGCACCAAAGTTCCAATCGTGTTTACCTAGCAGGTGACCATTTTATTATGTTGGTGAGAAAAACAATGATAGTTTATGAACAATATTACTTTAATAAAAAGAAAATTAAAGCCGTTTTTTCATTTTTTGATTTCATTTATAATTTCTCGAAAACACCTATATGTACTGAAATCGTCAATTCCAAGTGACTACTTATTGTATTACAAAAGTAAGCATGACAAAATAGTTTCATGTGGCGATGTGACAACTCACTGCATTTTGTTTTATTTGACAACGCACTGCTCGAATATGAAGGGATTGCATTGTGATTCTGTGGCCTACAATTATGATTTTATCTGACAACCACGTCTGTGACTACATCACAGGTACACAAAGTCACGGGTACTCAAAATTATATGAAATGAATAACATCAAATAATATCACGTGTATCACTTATTTCATAGTGCCCTAGCACCACTATGATGTCTATAAATACCCAGATGATGTTTGTTGAAGTCATAACAATAGTAATATATATACAATTACTATTATTATTAATTTTTTATTTTATTAACAATGTCTTCAAGAGGTGCGGGAAGTTCACTTGGCAAAGAAATCGAAAGTGTGGTGCTACCTCCATTTACCTATGACTACAAGAGCGAAAAGTACTCGAGTCCAAAGGATTATTATCTTTGGTATCCAAAGCGAGAATGGGCGTTGAGTAATGAGCAAGAAGGATTGTATAATGATCTCACGTAACTTTGGGGCACCGGTACCTCATCGTTGTTCATTGACCATGGCTAGACGAAATGTGAGTGACTATGAAAAGCGATTAGCGAAATTTAAGAAGGAGAACAACGAATGTTGATGCGGAGATGTCGACATTTCATGCTTGACTAGCCTGAAATGGCGAAGCAAGCAACGAGATTTGACAATGGTTGAAACAATGCCTTAAGCAGTGACAAATACCACACTGACTACTACATGTCAGATGAGGAATAAGAAATCAAACACCGTTATCTTTCATATGTTCGTTACTGGAGTGTAAGACAATGTTGTTGTTCGTCTAACGTACAGATGTATTTCAAGTGTTTTTGTTATGAACTTGAAGTTTATGAAATAACTACATTTATAACTACACATTTATGAGTTCATGACTTTCTTTATTGAATTGCAATTAGTTAATGAATGTTCTGGATTAATGAATGGATTAATGTATGTTCAATTATGTGAATACTTAAAACACATAAAATAGATCAGGTAACTCGGAGAAAAGGTTCCCTTAACTGGGAATTCTTTGAAATAGGGATGAATTTACAGCAGTTCAATCTCCATCGGAAAGAAGAAAGAGTCACCTTCCAAATCTTGAAAGTCCAGTAAAAATTATGACTCAGGTAATGAATGAGGGGTTGACAGAAAACTAAACTCGGTGAAACGAACTACCGCCTTCAATAGCACATAAAACATAACAGGTAGGTCGGTGAACGCTTAATTTTTTTATTACAATGACACCTCAAAATATTTATTGATATATGTGGGATTCTCAATTGATGGTCACATAGCAGTGAATTCAGCGATTTACCTTCTGATCGGCATGCCTTTATGTTGTCCTTACATGCAGATGGATTGTCAAGTCACGTGACTTGGTGCACAGGCTTTGGTTTTCTCGATTTTTTGCTCGATTTTTTTATTACAATGACACCTCAAAATATTTATTGATATATGTGGGATTCTCAATTCAGGCAGTCACATGGCAACAGTGAATTCACTGATTTACCTTACAGTCAGCATGCCTTTATGTTGTCCTTACATGTAGATGGATTGTCAAGTCATGTGACTTGGTGCACAGGCTTTGGTTTATCAATTTTTTGTTCGATTTTTTTTATTACAATGACATCTCAAAATATTTATTGATATATGTGGGATACTCAATTCAGGCAGTCACATGGCAACAGTGAATTCACTGATTTACCTTACAGACAACATGCCCTTATTTTGTTCGTATATGTAGATGGATTGTGAAGTCATGTGACTTGGTGCACATGCTTTGATTTACCTTACAGTCAGCATGCCTTTATTTTGTCCATATATACAGATGGATTGTCAAGTCACGTGACTTTGTACACAATATTTGCTTTTCTCTATTTTTTCAATCTACTGACAACTCATACCTTGTTCATATATGTGGGACTGTCATGCAGAGGCATCTTTCTAAAGCCGTTCATAACCAACTATATAAACGAGTAAAGGTGAAAACACAACCTTACAACTCATTTAAGCCCTCTGAAATTATCATTTATTGCTTTAAAAATTAGCATGGCTACATGGTTCATAGGAGGGAGTGGGAGTCGCAGAGGTGGTAGGAACTTGCAAAGGGGTGAAAGTTCACGACGAGGAGGGGGAAGGGGAAGTGGTGATGCTGAAGATGAAACACCATTTCCTTTGTTAGATGCCTCTTGTGCTTATCATGATAGGTCATGCCCAAGTACTATCGAGATCCATGTGGTTTGGTGGAGGAGCCATCAGATAATCAAACAGGATATGGTTTAGGAAACGCTAGACTTAAGTGGCCGCACTATTTATAGGCGAGTGCAAATGGAAAGATTATGTTAGGAAAGGCGGTGAAGGTGCCAAAAGCACGTTACTGTTGAGATCAAAAGAAGATCTGAAAATGTTTATCGACTATGTCAAAGACTACAACGTGAGATTTCTCAAATGGGCCGTAGGTTGGCCCGCGATATCGACTACTCATAGTTAAGAAGGATGCCCGGAAGAGCGAAGCGAACCGGATGTTGCGGCTATCAAGGGTATCATGGAGGATCTTGAACTTGTCTCTGACGAGCTTCGGATTGTTCGGACTCGAGCCACTGCCGATTTAAGCGAATTAGGTGTTAATGTCTACACTTGACAATATAACAACTTGCATTAATATTTAATATACGTGTTAGAGTAAGTATAACTGTTATGTTATGTTATGTTTATGTTTAAGTCTATGTTTATGTATTGTGTACATCAAATGTTACTATTAATATGCAATATTAGGTCATGAATCAGGTGTTTGTCTGTCTAACTGTTATGTTTATGTATTGTGTGTTCAATTCAGGGTGTCGAGGATGTATGTAATGTGTGTTCAGTTCATGGTGTCCAGAATGTATTTTTGTGGGAGAATTATGTCTATACTACCTATGTGGCGAAAACTATATGATTGCAACTTGATTATGTTGTTTTCATGCCTATATGAGTATTTAGTAAAATCTTGACTTGTATATTATGTATTAAGTATTATTACAAAAATGTTGACAAAATTTATTTTAGGAGCTCTTCTTTGTGGCCTTCGTCTTCTTGGCCTACTCATGGTGGTCTTCACGTCTCACCATTAAATGCGTTGCTCGTCGAAATACCGCATGGGTGTGCTTCGGACTGTAGAGCATGCATATCACATTCTAACCCATAACAAAGACGAAACAAAAAATTAAATTTTCTAAATGAAAACGGGTACAAAACGGTTTTACTAAACTGGTTTACTAAACTGGTTTTCTGATTTACATTCTCATCTTCTAATCCAAAACTAAGACAAAAGAATAAATATATATGTATGTTTAAATGAAAACGGCTTTCGTAAAGCCAAAATAATTTTCTAAATAACACCTTCTAACCCAAAATAAAGACAAAAGAAAAAAAAAATTTACATGAAAATAACTTTAGTAAAGCCAAAAAAAAATTATTAATTAAATTATCACCTTCTAACCCAAAACAAACACTTGTTAAAAAAAAAAAAAAAAATCTACATGAAAACAACTTCAGTAAAGACGGAAAAAAATTTTGAATTACACTTTTTAAATCAAAACAAAGACAAAAGAAAAAATAAAAAAATTAACATGACAACGGCTTCAGTAAAGCCAAATAAATGAACATGATTGGCTTAATAATATCTAAATGAATATGATTTTAAAATTATATATATGAAAAATAGTATGTAAAATTAATATATGAAAAGAGGTTTTTTTCATATTATGTAAAATTTATGAATTACACATTCTAAACCAAAACAAAAACAAAAGAAAAAAAAAACATATTTTAACATGACAATGGCTTTAGTAAAGCCAATTTCAATTTTATACAGTGTAAATATGTTTTTTAAAATATGTTTTATGTTTTTTTCTTTTGTTTTATATTGAAAATAGCGTTTTATTCCAAAAAAGTTTATGTTAAAAGCGCTATTCGTAATAGCGTTTTATTCGCAAAAAAAATTCTGTTAAAAGCGCTATTTGTAATAGCGTTTAATTCGGAAAAAAAAATTATGTTGAAAGCGCTGTTCATAATAGCGTTTTATTTGTAAAACAAATTAACATTAGAAGCGCTATTCACAACAGCGTTTTATTAATTAAAATCGCTATTTGTAATAGCGATTTTACCATTCATCAACTTTTGACCTCCTAACAGGAAAAGCGCGAATCGGAATGACGCTTTAGCTTAGTTTGGAAAATACGTCAGAAGTTGGCCTAGTTTAAGAAATAAAATACAGAAAGGGCTTATTTTGGGAAAAGCCTCATAAGTTGGTACCGAGAAGCCAATAGTTGGTGAGTGCCCAACCAAACAAGAAAAGATGAGAAGAAAAGAGCAAACCCCAAAACCAAAATCTGAACTGCCTCATAACAGAGTGCAAAACTCTTCCCACAACTCAGTGCACTACTCTGCCTCCAATGCAAGGGTTTAGAGTATTCACACCAACAAACTAAGGGTGTTCAAACCAATAACTCAAGAATGTTAAAATTAATAAAAAATAATTAAATACCAATTAACCATCCAAAGAATATATATATACATGTAATATTTTTCTTCAGGCAATTTTATGTGGTGCCGCCACCCTATCAATGCTAATAACTAAAATAACAACAATAATTTTCAAGAATTTGTAAGAGGAGAAAACAGACCCTTATGCTGATTAACATTGAAGAGGGGTTCATCGTCACTTGTCATAGACTTTAGGAGTAGTCTGCGAATCAGAGGGATCAACATATCTCCAAAAGAAACCCAAACTGCTACCCATAATATTCATGAGCACAGCAGACAAGGCCGGGGGTAATGCGACCATTGGCGAGGTGAAATGGGAGGTTGCTAAAACCACACCTAATGATGAATTTTGCATGCCAACCTGCAAGGAAGTACAAGTATTAAGCAAGGAGTATAGTGCTCTGTTTGGATTTTTTTTTTTTTTTTTTTCCTGGAAAATACCAAAAAAATTGTTTCATTTTCTATTTTTAGGAAACAAAATTGGGTTGTTTGCGATCTAAAAACAGTTTTCGGAACAACTTGACAAACACTTCTTTTTTTTTCTTTTTTCTTTTTTTTGGTATTTTCTAGAGGAATAATAATATGAAAAAAACAAAAACAAAAACAAAAACAAAAAAACGAGTTGCCAACCAAAAAGAGTGACTCATTTATTTCACTACAGTTAAAACCTATCAGTAAGCACCTTCTTAAACATTGAAGTTAATTGGATTTTGTTATAAATTTTGGCCAGGGATTAAACTCATTTAAAAAGAAGTTTTTAAAGCTTGATACCGAATAAGCATTCAAGCTCTTTAGTACCTCAATTGATATTGCTCGTCGTTGTGGCTCTCTAAACCCAGAAATAGCTGCCGATATATACCTGTAAATAAATACCCATCATATTATACGTAAGTGTCAATCAATCAATCAACAAAAATAAAAAGTTTCACACTTCAGCATTGACAAGAAAGAATTGGATTACAAAGCTGTCAAAGAAACGGACAGCATTCTGCTGCATTGTCTTCGTCAAAGTCGTTAAGCACGAAGGAGAGACGAATACAACAGAAAGACTGAACAGCTGGAGCATAATCTGGAGAGCCCATGTTATACCAAAGTATAGTCGGGAAACTGAGGCTTGTTTTCAAGAATTTAGGTTTTAAATAAGGTTGTCATCCTACACTGCATTGTTGGAGGGGTTCACACGATTGGATCGTACACGCAGATCAAGGATCATAAGATCCTACTAAAAAAGAAACAATGTATAATAATTTATATATGAATAATCAAAGTAGACACAAAATAAGGGCTAGTTTGGCATAATCTAAATAAGTCAAAAAGTCAAAAAGTCACTATCTTATTTAAGTCACATCATTTTATTTAAATCACATCACCTCTCTAACACATCACATCAAACCCAACCCAAACCCACTAATAAGTCAAAAAGTACACTTTTTTAGGACATCCCAAACCAACCCTAAATCTAAATTACAATAAAAAGAAATGAAAACATTGTGCAAAATATAATGATTGATCATTACACAATAATGTTGGAAATTGGGTCAAGTTTGGAACCCATACTTGATCGGGTCGCCCATGGTGGCATGACCCAAGACCCACAAGGAGAGACCCAGTCAAAGTGGACTTGAATTAACTTATCTTGGGAATAAGTGTGATTAACCCACTATTTGAGGAGATAGAGTTGTGGGTGACTACAACTCTCCCACATAATATAGGCATTAT
Source organism: Camellia lanceoleosa (assembly GCA_025200525.1). NCBI lineage: Eukaryota > Viridiplantae > Streptophyta > Magnoliopsida > Ericales > Theaceae > Camellia > Camellia lanceoleosa. The sequence continues at coordinate 168,716,912 of CM045763.1, read as the reverse complement.
ATTTGAGATAATAAGAATTTAACCGTATGGGTAATCAGTATTTTTTTTTGTTTCTCCTAGACTCTCCCCCCTTCTTTCTCTCTCTATAGAAAGACAGAATAGCCTTTGGTATTGTGAATAGTGTAGGCAGTTCTCTAGTAGTTCTACTCCATTGTTGAGAATTATTCGAAAACATCAATGGAGATACGTGATTCACACACATAATCCATGGATTCAATTTGTGCGTAAAAAATATGCCCAAATCTGTTTACTTTCGCTGTGTATTATTATTTCTTATTTTTTCTACATTGGTATCAGAGCCATTATTGGGTGTTTTCGTGTTATTTGTGCATGAATATATGTATCATAAAAATTGATGTTTTTCGAACTATCCCTGATCGTCCTAAATTTCATATATGTCGTAGTCCATATTATTTAGATCATAACTACAAAGTTTTGCAAAAATCAGACGGTCGGATTTTGAGAAAAAATAGATATTTATATTTGATTTTTGTAATTTTGACTGCATGTTGTTTTTACATGTTTTGTTTTCATATTGTGAAAATTATATATTTGAAATCCTTGTTTTGAGACTTTCGAAACGGTATATTATGGGCCTGATTCCGGCTTACAGTTGAGGAGAAAACTCAAACCCTAATTTTAGGTGAGAGTTGAAGCAAACGGAGAAAAATACGAAATTGCTGATGTAAGCATTGTGGCTGCACCAGGCGCTGGGGCGCATCAGGCGTGTACACATGTGCGAGCCACACGCTGAGCCGAGCTGCGAAAGGCGCTGACTGCCTGCAGCTGTTAAGGCTCTGTTTGTTTGTTTTTTTATTCAAAACTAAGTATTGCTTCTATATTATTCGTTATAATTCTGATTGAAGCATGGCTTATACTGTTGGACTCGTAATTAATTTTTCTACAAGTTGTTAAAGTTTCAAAATTTTATGAAAAATAAAATATTTTTCATTTATGAATAATTCAATATTTTTACGTTAAATTGTTCTTGGGAGAGCATGACTTGGATTATGGACTTGAAATTTTTACAGTAGACTACTGCTATGTAATCTCATTTACTGGTATGATTTTTGTATTTTTTCAGCTTTTGTAATATTTATTTCTGATTTTCTATGTAATTATTAATTACTTGTAATTCTAGAAAATTTCAAAAAATTTACAGAAATTATAGAAATATATTATGGCATTAATTTAAATACTGTATACACCATGTTAAGTTCTTTTAAATGTTTAGAACTTGTAGTATGTTATTATTTTAAATAGCATGATTTATTTATATTTGTGAATTTTAATTTCATGATTAAATTAATCTAGCATGTTTTCTTTTATGAATTATATTAAGATGTTATTATGTGGAGTTAAATATTTTATTATACTTTAGACATGCCATAGTTAGTGGGAGGTTGTTCGATTGAGAGAAATCTTTGTAGATTAACTTCCGAAAATCAATATTTTGAGCATGAATTAAATTAAATTTTGATTAATTATCACTTGTAGCGCAAGAGATGATTACGAGCATAGAGAATTTTCGATCTTGCGGCTTGTGTAATATTGTCACTATTTAATTTGAATTTTTGCGGCAAAATTATATTGTGATATGCTAATCAAATTAATCCCAATGCGCATTTTTTTTCCTCAGATGGACTTAGCTTATAGAAGTTAATTTGGTTGACTTAGACTTAGTGGAGATGTTCAAATGTGAACAATGAAATCCTATTTTTTAGATGAGCATAAAGTCTTTGAGACTTTAGGTCAGACCTTAATTAAGCCAAAGTAAGGAAATATGACTCGAAGTCGCCGTGATTTTGTTGCCTTGTTTGGTGCAATAAAAACTTATATGTACGCTATGATTAGCGGCATGCTAAGTAACGTAAATTGGCGAGTTTGGAGCTGCGAAAGCCCTCAATAGATCTAGATATGATCCTGACTATTGAGCTGTGCGGATTGACTTTGTAATTTGATTTGTAATAATGTTGCATTATTGGATGAAGCAACATTCAAAAGTCACATCATCCAAGAATTGCAAGCTTAAATGAATTTGTCATTAAATGTAAGACGTATAGCCAGTATGAGCAGTGTTTTGCTCTCTACCCAATTGATGGGAGTGGATAGAGCAAAATTTCACGCACTAATACTGTGGGTTAAAGTATCACTTGAAGTTGAAAGATTAGCGCTTAGAAGCTGCAAAATCTATTAACACTGTGAGAAGATTAGTGCCTAGTGGCTGCAAAATCTATTAGTACTGCTAACTTGTCTAAGTCTGGACACTTACTATTTCCACACTTGAGTGTGGGACATGAGGAGGTGTTTTTTTGTATGATTCCTTAGCCAGGCCAACGCTTTTGAATGGCGCTTACCACTAAGCGCAAAAGTTGAAGCATAATAATGAAAAGGTCAGGGCCGACAAGGTTATTATGACTTTAAGAATTTGACACATTGCTCGTGAAAACATTGTGTTGAATTAGACTCTTTAGCCTAATTCGCACTTAAGTTGCTTCAGGAGCTGTCATAGATTGATAACTTATTCTCTCCTTGTGGATGGTTTTATTAATTGCAACTAATTATGAAGCGAGAAATAGAGATGGCAAGAGGAGTATCGTTATGTTTCAACTAGATGCAGTAAAGTGTATGGAGAATAAAATTGACTTGAAGGTGCAGGGGATTAACACTTACTGGTTAAATTTGCGACTTAGGCGTGCTTGATATCTCCATGACATCCTTTATGATCTAGCGAACATTAGTTAGTCATGAGTCATTACCTAGTTGGGCCTAAACTTTTACACTTGTCTTTGAGAACTCACACATTAGGATGATTGGAATGAGTTTATGACATTGGTCATAAACTGATGGCTTCTTGTACTTAATCATGTTAATGAGAAGATGACATGGATGGTTTGAGTAGGCCCTCTTAGGTCCACTCGCTTGTGGCATATTGCTCTCATGTGAATGTGTAACTTTGTTTGCAATGGTTGCACACAAGTAGAAAAGCCGTAGAAGAGCATTTGTATTGGCGCATTTAGTCCACTATGATATTTGTGACTGGATAGGTGCAAAGGTATGATAACTAGTCCCAATCTCGACACATTTATAGATTACGATACGCATCTTAGTCAAGACTATTTGATCTCCCATAAATTAAAAGTTTTGAGATAATTTTTGACATTGCACATATGAGATCAAAATCAATTAGATAAGAGCTTTTGTACTTTTAGTTTTGACTGACGTGGCGAGTATCTATTGGAGTTGTTTTTTAGAAAGTTCTGTGAAGAGAAAAGGATGCTTAAAAAATTGATTATTCCTAGTACTCAGCAATACAATGGTGTAGTAGAGATAAGGAATTAAGTATTGTTTATGTTAGGTGGATGATGGCACAATATGTTTCCCAATTGGGGATTGCACTTTAGTTTGTTGCCTATGTCCCTAACTTAAGTGCCCTCCATATTGGATTTACACTCCATTCGAGTAATGGGTTAGTGGAGAGCAATTTTATTTTACTTCTCATAAGGTTGCGAAATTAAGATCTAGAGTTCTATAGCGCATTATTGTATGATGTCTTATAAACGCTTAAGGTTATGTGGCACATTATTGTATGCTGTCATGTAAACCTTTCGAGTCATGTGTTTATAAGTGAGCAGCTTTGTGGGAGTGTAACTAAGTCACATAAAGTTTTCTTAGTAAAGGTGACGTGAATAGAGTTTTGGAACTCTATAAGATTGAGAATTCTAAGTGTGGCGCTTTATGTAGCCTAGTTGAGAATGGAAAGAAATTTCTAATATCCTAGGGACAGTGGAAGTGACGTGCCTACTAGTGGATTACTTTATTAGATAAGAATACTCTACATTCTTAGTTGCGTGGTAGCGAATGTGAAAATTTTCCACCTCATCACTGGGTGATTGAGAGGGAAACATTCGTGATTGCTCCGCAAGATGATAAAGAGTCTAGGATAATGCCAAAGGCTCTCTAGTCTCCTATTTTTAGAAATATTGCGCATTTTAAGACAAAGTCTTTGAGGATTAACCATTTCTACGATTTGGTTAACCTTCCGCTATGACGCGAAACTATTCTAAAGTTATGCGTGATTTGGATAGTCATTTTTTGAGGCATAAGGCTCGCTAGATTCTGAAAAATCATACCATAGAGGAAGGTGTAGACCATGAAAAGACTTCCTAAGGAGTGAGATTACTTCGACTTAGGCTATGATTGACATGAGTTCGGAACTTCATTTTGTGGACATTGTCACCCAACTTCTCATTGGAGAGCTGGATAAGTAGATCTGTAGGGATTTACCTTCTGCTTTATAGCGAAAAGTTAGGAGCGCAAAAGGATTGCTAGTTTCAATAAATCTTTTACGGCCTAAAATAGTTATCCAAATACTGGTTCTTAGATTTCATCAAGCCATAATGGGCCAACGATGATCGATGAAGACCACTAAGACATGATTAATGGTCCAAAAGAAATTTTTCCTTAGTAATTATAAGCTAGGAATTTATAAGGGTGTCGCCACCTAGGGTTGGCAGGCCTCTGCTTTAGACATGATGGACATGGGTGATGTAATTTATATGCTCGGATCTATGATCCTTAGGGATTGTTCAAGGAGAATTCTCAGTTTGTCTTTGATGACTTACATAAGGAACATCCTAAAATGAATCTAGATGCGAAATTGCAAACCCATTGACTTACCTATCGGTAAAGGCTAGAGCCTCAGCTATTGAGTAAATCCTTAGATTGTCTCTGGGAGAAACAGATAACCTATATTCCTTGATCTTTTGTTGTGGGAGCCTGAAGTATGCTATGTGGGTGTATTCGGTATGATGAGTGTTATCTTTTGTAAATGATCAACTGAATAGTTTAGACATTAACTTTACTCATTAGATAGTGAATAGGATGCTCTACTAATAGTGTATAAATTTGCCCCCTATCAGATTCAATGCGCTAGTTGGGCGCATCTTGAATGAACGCAAATTAATCACCAAAATATCTTTAGAGAGGTAATTGCGCAAGAGGTAGCGATCTTGAACCACTTCATATGAGGCGTACATGGTGGATTCCGTTGTATATGCTTATCGCAAGAGATGCTGATAAGGCTTATGTTTGGAATCTAGAATTGCGCAAACTGTGGTTGTGTTTTTCCGATCGATCACTTATTTTTGTGAGATTATGGGATATTGGTGCTATTATGGTTTGTGTCATAATGAATAGCAAATGATGATGTCAGCAGGCAAGATTGGCTCACTCACACGAGCAATCGCCCTTGGCGCTTGGAAGCGATCAAGAATGAGACTAGTGGTTTATTTTATTTGGAGCCAAAAGAAGCTTAAATTATCCACTATGTATGTCGCCTTGGTTGCAACCAAGATGAGGTCGTGTTAAAGACCAAACATGGAAGTTAGTACCCACTTTCCATGTTGTGCCTGTTATGATTAGCCAGATGCAAGATCTCATTTGGTGCCTGAAAGGCGAGCAAATAGAGAATTTGACTTAGGCGCTAGAAAGCGACTAGACTAAGATCTGTACAGTGTATGAAATATGACTTCACTCTTTGGAAGAGTTACCCCACCGTAGCATGTATTCATACTACATGTGCTTGGCGACCAAGTAATAAGGTGAGAGAATGGATTCTTGTTTTCTCACCGTGTGAGTCTTATGTGTCATTATTGATATGACTTACTTATGTACCCTTTTGTGACCTTTGACTATGTCATAAGGTAAGGGGTTGATGTTCTGCTACTTTGGTATGTTGCCTGCGGCCTTGTATGATTCGACCTTAAGAGACATCACTAGAAAAGTGGTCAATCCTAAACTAAATGGCACGAGGGTGAAGGGAAGATCATCTAATATTACACCACTGTTGTATATTCACTGCCGGCAACTCACATCGCCCTGTATGAGAGGCAGATTGAGTATAAATATATTGCAAGAATTGAGAGGGTTAAACAAGCTCTTTTGAAAGATTAGAGATGTTTTTTGGACCGGTGTAATTAGATGGGTCTGGAGTATATGAGATACTATTTTTATTTTTGGGTTGATGTCTCTATGCTGGCTCTTTTTGAGTTTCTAATGTAGAGCTCCCACATGCTGGTGTTCTCAACGGTCACACGATCCATTGGCTAGTATAATCGTGTTTGATGGATAGATTGAGATAAAGGAAGCATGGTGTCATGCAGTGCATGTTCAAGTGAGAGATGTTGGAAATTGGGTCGGGTTTAGAACCCATACCTGATTGGGTCGCCCATGGTGGCATGACCCGAGACTTACAAGGAGAGACCCAGTCATAATGGACTTGGATTAACTTATCTTGGGGATAAGTATGATTAACCCACTATCCCATCTCTTGTGGAGATAGAATTGTGGGTGGCTATAACTCTCCCACATAATAGACGTATTATATTTGGGAGAATAAGAATTTAACCGTATGGGTAATCAATATCTTTTTTTTAGTTCTCCTAGACTCTCTCTTCTTCTTTCTCTCTCCATAGAAACACATAATAGCCTTTGTACTATGAATAGTGTGGGTAGTTCTCTAGTAGTTCTACTCCACTGCTGGGAACTATTCAAAGACATCAATGGAGACACGTGATTCACTCACATGATCTATGGATTCAATTTGAGCGTAAAAGGTATGTCCGAATCCATTTATTTCCACTGTGTATTATTATTTCTTATTTTTCCTACAAGAAGGTTTGATAGCAAAAGCTTAGCATTTGATGAAAAAAAGAAAGAAGACAAAGGTGGGGAAGAAGAGTTTTGTAACAAAGTGTTTTGCACTTCGATGTAGTAGTACATTACAAAAGGGAAAAACAAAAAAATTGTAAATGGAGCTGGTCTGGAAATTGATTGAAAACCAAAAGACAGAAATAAAAGAAAATGAGAGGTTTATATATCTACTATGCAACGAAAATAAAAATGACCGAATGATTTACTATGTAATGAGAGATAGAGAGACGATGATGATGAAGACGAAGCATAGTTGGAGAGCGGAGTAGGTTAGGGAGAGATGAAGATGCTTGAATTGTAGTGACATTTTTTCGCCTCTCTAGTTTTCCAAAATTGTGGTCTATTGCTCTACTCTGTTTTTCTTAGCTTATTTGATTCAATATGGCTTGTTTTTGTTTCATTTGGACAGCGTAAAATTGGTATTTAGGTCAAAAACATCAAGAATAACAAAAAAAGAAGCCATTTACAAAGCAAACCAAAGGCTTAAACATTGGATTGGTAGGATCAGACCTAGATCGAGATTCCACAATCCAACAAGATACAACTATTAGGATCGATAGATCCTACCTACAAGGGATATTCTATTCAATCTGGATTGATTTTACCCAAATGGATTGTAAGATCCAGATTGCGATTTTAACAACCATTCATAAATTGAAGATTTAATTCTACTCCAGAGAAGCTGGTGTGCTTTCTGAAGAGGTTGCAATACATTTTGGTCTTTTTTCAGATTATAAATTAGATACTGGCCTATTTAGAGGAGCAGGAGTATGTAGTGAAGATATTGAAATGTAAATTTGGAAAGACGTGTGTACTTTGGGAGGCCAAATGCATGTCCTTCACAAAATGGTACGCATTTTAAGACAAATCCAAAATTCATATTGGTTGGAGGCCTTGAACACTAAACTTTGAGACCATATGCCAAATCTGAGTAACAGCAGACAACTTGAGTTCGATATGAGCTAAGAATTGGTAAAAGTAGCCAGGAGAAGCCTGTGCTCCGAAAAAGCTCCAACGACTATAAATGGACAAAAAATGTACCAACATTCAAAGCAGATGGTCCTTACTATTTCATACTCCAATTGGACCATATTAACTGAAATTATAAACTTTAGGAACATAAACAGATGAAATTCTTAGTTAGGGATTAAATAGAAAAAGTTGACAATAGCTTAGGAGATGAAAGTGAAAGTAACTCATAATAATAATAATAATAATAACAACAACAACAATATAAAGATTTCCAAATAAAGAAAATAGTATAATGCAGTAAAGGGAAAGAAATAAACAGCCAAAAGAATGAGAGGGCAATGAACCCTGTAATCATTACAAACAGAAATTTTGACATTAAGGCACAAAGCAGGCATTTTGATTTCAAAATAGCAAAAGATGACAAAGGGGGAAACTCTTACCCAATAAAGAATCCTGCAAAGTGCAATAAAAGCACAGAAAGTATTATAACCCCAAGTTCACCAGATAGAATTGCGCGAGCACGAAGAAGAGGTGACGCTTCAGACGATACTGATGCAACAACCACTGAAGATTTCAAACGAACAACATTTTCTGAGAATACACTGACAAATAACCCAAAGATAACTAAATTAATAAGAGAGGAAGAAGGAGAATCCTCGAAAGCACCATCTTAACAACAAATTATTCAGATGTATAAAACCAAAACCTGCATGCAAGAAGTGATGAAGTCAGAACAGCAAGTAGTGGCCCAAAAGGTGTCACAACTTTCACGGCTGCGGGAAATGTGCTCTGCATATAAGAACCTAGCAGAATCGGAGCGACAACCACCTAGACAAGAAGCAAAGACAACCAAGATTTCCCTAAATGAATATTTGGATTTGAACTAGGAATGCGAAGAGCAATATAAATTCACATTCACCTGCATGGTGCTGATGGAAAGTTTAACAGCATCCACAGGAACGTAAGTTCCAGCCAGAATCTTGGTCAGAAGAGGAGTAAGAATTACTGCTCCAAGCGTGGTGCAAACCGTCATTACAATTGATAATGGAACATCCCCTTGAGCAATTAAGGTCACCTGTAACACTAATTCACAGAAATAGAAATGAATGGGAAGTTTGCAAAATTGTTGCTCATTGTATTTGAGTATTCGTATAATCATATTAGTATTGAATGGTTTCAAGGTTCCATGTGAACTTGAATATGAATTCCTCGTCCATCTTTTATATTAAATTTCCCTAATTCAGATTGATGTCCATTTTCACAGGATTATTAGAAGCAGAAAACAAAAACCTTACTTATATGCATATTTAAGTGTATATACCCCGTCCAAACCTTGTAACCATCTGATGGAACCATTACAATATAATATCGTTAGTTTTGTTTTTTTGTGTTTTTTTTTTTTTTTTTTTAACATGTGCTCCCCATCATAGACATTGATGATAGAGAGCGATAGATCATAAAGGGTATACCAAACAAACACAAGGACTTAGATCCAACTGTCATGTTATTCTCAAAACTTCAAATTGCTCAGAATCTTCAGACAAAAAGGATTCTTTGATAATAAATTTAAAGGCTTTAGTACAACTGTCCATGAAGCGAAGTCTCAAATTGTCTGGGTACAAAAGTAATGTGCAATGTATAAGTATGAGGGGACCCTCACCTCAACAATTAGCTTTTGGGGTTGAGTTCTACCCAAGACCATGTAACATGGTATCAAAGCCATAGTACCCAAGGATGGGCAGGGTGCACGGCCTTGGCCTGCACGCAGCAGGCGCTGCCAAATGAGCACGTTGCACATGAGGGAATCAATAACTAGACACCCATTCTTGGTACTCTGGCTGTGATACAATGTTACACGGTTTTAGATTCACTAATGAATCATAAATATCACAATTATTTTTTCACCACAAACTAAAAAGGCGGAGAAAAACTATTCTAAAAAGTAGCTGTAATGCAACGAGTTTACTCTGTCAAAGAATTAATTTGCAGACACCAGGACACACAAAAGAAAAACAGCTATAAACTAACAGGTATCTTCAATCTTGATTTCCAATGGAAACAGGGTCAGATAGTTTTGGAAGCTTCTTATCATTATAAACATAATTTATCTCAAAATCAAAGGTTAGTCAGGCTATTTTGGGAAGATGGTTAAAAGCCATTTTCCAGCTTTTAACCCATTTTGGGTCATACCATTTCTTACATTTTTTACACTTTTTTTTTTAAAAAAAAAAAAAATCAAAAAACCAACTTTTAACCATCTTCCCAAAACAATCATCCAAGAAACCTAAGAAAGTCAAAAAGTTGTAACCCAGACAGGTCTGGAAGGTAGTAGGTTGACAACCTTACCACACTTTTTTGCAGGAAGGCCGTTTCCTGTGACTCAAACTCACACCACAATGTTCAGGTGGGTGATGAAGAAAAAAAAAAAAACTTAATGTATAGAAAACAAAGAACGCCTTTCTTTTTGGCTAAGTAGAAAACAAAGAACACTAAAAAAATATAATTGGCAAGTGTAGGCATGTTTCCCAAAATCTGGACATTTCACAATGTAAAGCTAATCCTTTGTGTATTCAATAAAAAGTTAGTGGAATAGATAGATCAAGATAGGACAAAAATTCTCTCACCACGTTGGATGCTGTACCTCCAGGGCAACAAGCAAGCAATATCAAACCAACTGAGACAGCAGGTGGAAGCCCCAAGGTTTTGCTAATGATCCATCCAAAAGAAGGCATAATTGTATACTGAGCAACACATCCAAAAAGTATCTGCTCATACCCAAAAACAAGGAAATTGTGAACTAGGGAAACCTGAATATTGAAGCCCACACTTCTATTTGTCAAACACTTATTACTCCACAGGAAAACCAATAAAAATTCTTCACTCCAAACATTTTAAAACCCTATGTTGAATAGTTGAACTCAACTTTGCTGCTATTTATTTATTTTTCCTTCCCAAAGTTCGTTTATTACTAGTAATTGTTATGAAGGAAAAAGCAAGAAAGGGTTTGTTATATGCATGTGTACATTGTAGAAGTAGCTACCATATTATGCCACTTGAGAATAATTCAAAATTTCCCATTTATGCCACTAAAAAAATAAAAATTAAAAAATCCCATTTATGTTATTTTCTTGAAATTCAAATTGGATAGTGTGAAAGACCACAGGAAACATAGTTGGACAGTGAATAAACTGCAAACACACTATTCCAAATTCTATCACCATTGCAATTAACAAGTCCTATAGGCTCCACGGTTCAACAGCAACTCTTTGCTGACTAACGACTCATTTGGAAATTAGTTAGTTTTTTAATTTTTTATAAAAAAAAAAATATATACATATATATGTAAAAAAATAAAAAGAGTAATATGATATTTTTTTTTACTTTTTATTATTATTTTAGTCTATTAACAAAGGAGCCCTAAAAAAACTTTAATAGGGGAATCAATCTTAAAATCCCAACAAAATAAAACCCTCTTGGGTCAAAAGGTTCCAATGAACCCCATTTTAATTATTAAAATAGATAATGAATGTTAAAATTGGTAAATAAAAAATTACAATTTAAAAATTAATGATTAATATTTAAATATTTAAAAAATTAAGAATAAGTTACAAATACACTTCTGATTTATTTAAAATACGAATTGTTTCTTATAATTTGAAACTTACAGATGCCTCATTGTAGAATCTTTTATTAAATAAAATTAATTAAAAAAATAAAATTCTTAATTACAAACCCATACTACTTAAATTATTAATTAAAATATATTTATAACATTATTAAAAATTATTAATTGACTTGATAATTTATTAATAAAATGTATCATTTATTATAAAATAAAAAATTAAAAATTAAAAGGAGAAATTTTTATTTTAAGTAACATTCAAAACTTATTTATAATTTATTTAAAAAATAAATAGTGAAAGTATAAGGACCATAATTTACCCTACTAAAAAATTTCACTTTAAAATTTCCCCTAAACCCACCAGTGTAATACATTAATTTAAACTCACAGAAAGAGGCCTCTGCAAGAACAAACTGAAAAACTCCCTGAGCTCCAGTGTCAGACCCATTGCCAACATTATGAACCCAAGCGCGAAGCTATACGAAGTTGGTCCTCTCTTCACAAACCACGAAAAAGTGGATGGTCTCAAGCACGCTACAATCCCTCCAACGGTCACATACACAGGGTAAAGGCTTGCTGCTGTGGACAACATGTTTTCCCACCTGGGTTTTGATGTAGCAACTGGTGGTTGATCAGAATTTTTGTGAACAGATCTGATGGAGGGAAGGTTTGAGAGCTTTGGTGGGGTAGAAATGGTGGTGGGTTTGAAAAGGGAAATTGTTTGGAGAGGTTGTGGGTATGAAGGGAAGGGAGAGAGGGAGATAGAGAGTGACATTTTTGTAAAAGATGATGTGGAACTAGTTCATAGTCTCTTCATTTTCTTTTCTTTTACTTTTTGAGGGTTTGATGTTTGCCAGAAAAGAAAAGAAAATCTTGATGGGTAAGCTTGGCGCCAGCGGCACCACCGGACCGGTGAGTCCATGGGCCATTGAAATTTGGCTGGATGATCTTAACCTTTCAATCGAAGGGTTCAGTGGACCATAGGTGTGACAGATTTGTTTTATTTCTAGTTATTTGTTTTTATTTTTATTTTTTCCACAATGAAAATATCGGATTGCAATATCCATTACTTTGTTTGGTTTCTATATTCCAGATTCAGGTTTTTTCAAAATTTTAGAGTTTTTATTTGATTATTCAGAAAATCAGAGAAGTTTTCAAAATTTCATGGGAGTATTTTTTGATGTGATAATTTTGACTGTGTTCGAAAGGGTTCTGAAATTTTAGTTTCATTCTTTAGTTTGCATATAACGTTTGTTTGCAGCTTTTAACTTAGTTAAAGGTGAGAAAAATTAGATTAATCGGTCGTCCGGCCAATTGACTAGAACAATAAATTTTTTTTTTTTGAGACAAGTGACACATATTAATTTTTATATACTCGAAAAAGATATTTTTCAAATTTTAAAAAAAAATTATGAGTTTTAATAAAATTTTGAGTTGTGTGTTTGGTTATGAATTGTAAGTTTTTTGTATCAAATATTATATGTCATATCAAAAATTTTCCACTCAATTCAAAATCCTTTTTAAAACTCTTTCACCAAACAAATTTTTCACACTTAAATTATAATTTCAAAACTCAAGAATTCAAAATACAACTCCTACTCTTAAATCATATTTAAAAAATTCTACCAAACACAATATTTTTTTTTTAATTGTCTCCCTAGCTATGGAGAAAAATTTAAATTTGCAATAGTAATTTTTTTTAAAAACCAAACAAATTTCCATTTTAAAAATATGAGTAAATTACAAATATACTCTCTAAGATTTGATTAAAATACGAATCGTTCCTTATAGTTTCGAAAATTACATTTTACTCTTGAGATTTCTAATTTTATAACAAATCGTTCATTTTATTAATAAATTATCAAGTCAATTAATAATTTTTAATGATATTAAAAATATGTTTCAATTAATAATTTAGGTAATTTTATTATTGTATAGAAGAGCAATTATAAATTTTATTTTTTTAGTTAATTCTGTTAAATAAAAAATACTAATAATGGGATATTTGTAATTTTTCAAATCACAGGAAACAATATATATTTTAAATAAATCTCAAGAGGTATATTTATAATTTATCCTAAATATATAATTTTCAAATCACTTTTTCAAAAAATAACTCAAAAAAGTGAAACCTAACATGTAGAATATATACATAAAATTCTATGAGAATACTTTTTGATGTGATAATTTTTTGTTTTTTAATTCTCTCTCCATTTATGAGGGAAATTTGAATTTGCAATAGTAAATTTTTTTGAAAACCAAATAAATATCCATTTTCAAATAATTATCATTGCCACAACGCAGAGTGTTAAATTGAAAAAAATAAGGCCAAGTTTGGCATCTCTCCAAAAAGACAAAAAGTTAAAAAGTTACTCATAAAATTAAAAAGTTATCACTATTCACCAAAAAATATATTAAAAAAATAATTTTCCACACAAAAGTATAACTCAGCAATCACTGTTGTTCAGCTTTGTGCTGGGTGTGGCCGAACAAAGTGCACAGTTTAGGTGCAATTTTCACACACTGTTGTTCGGCCCGTGGGAGCCCATCACAAGTCCCATTTTGATAATATAAATCGTTTAATGTGTAGAACTAAATCGAGTACTATATGTCTGTAAAAAATCATATTGATTGGATATCGATAACTACATGATCAAATCAGTTTTATATAAAAAAATGGATAGTGTTATAATTAACGATTGAAAAAAAACAAATCTGATCAGATAGCTATCGATGTCCGATTAACATGATTTTTCAGAGGCATATAGTACTCGACGAGTTCTACACATTCAATAGTTCACATTATCAAAGTGGGACCCGTGATGGCCCCTACGGGCCGAACAAAACCGTCCAGCACAATACCCGAAAAGTAGCCAATAATTTCTTACCACCAATTCGGCTCAACAGATTATACGGCTGTACAGCACACATCTCTAATCTTCTCCTACACACTTCTTTATACAATTTTTTAATATATATTTTTTCATAAAAAGTCAAAAAGTTAACCCAAATATCTATATTTTTTCCTCAACTTTTTAGTTTAAAAAGACAAAAAGTGCATTTAAGGAGAAAATATCAAATAAGTGCTATTTTTGTAATTAAAATTTTCATGTGAGTTTTTATTAATGGGAAATTTTATGATACACACTTCTTTTAGTTATGATCTTCTATATTATTAATTATGACACATTATAATATTGTTTAGTTATAATTCAAGAATTGTTTGATTATACTTGATATGATATTTATAACTTGAAATTTTTTTTTAAAAGTTACTTCTTTTGAGTTACCTATGGCACACGCCAGCTATTAATACTATGTTGAGAGAGTTGAATCATGTGTTATTAGAACATAATGAAAATTTCATTGAAAAAATAGGACTTGTTTGATATTTCTGTAGTAAATTACACAAACTTTTTTAAGATTTAGAGAAAATACAATAAGTCTTATAAATTTGATATAATTGTAAGAAATAAAAAATAATATAGATAGTACGAAAATACAAAGACATGCAAGGTAAAATATACATTTCAATAAAAAAAGATGATAATATTATTTTTTCAGTCATACAACTATTGAATTTCTAATAAAAAGGGGCTCAAATATTATATGAATTAAAATCTTAAAAAAACCTAATGTAATTATATCAAATTTATAAGATTTATTGTATTTTCTTAAAATATTAAGAGAGGTTAATGTAATTTACCGTAAATAAAAACTACAAAAGTAATTATATTAATCGACCGTCCCTAACAAATTCTTTAAAAGAAATTTGTCAAACATTTGTAATTTATCTCATCTTATTTTACTCTATTCAATAAGTTAGTTACTATAATAGTTATAATCTTTTAAACAATTTGTATGTAAATAGGTAAAATAATTCATACAACTATTGAATTTTTGATGAAAAGAGGGCCAAATATTTTTTTTTCGGTACAGCGGAAAATGAAGAGGGCCAAATATTATATGAATTAAAATCTTAAGAAAACCTAGTGAAATTGTATCAATTTCATAGGATTTATTGTATTTTCTTCAAATATTAAGAGAAATTAATATAATGAGAAATTTAGTTTAACATCCCTCTTCAATTTTTAATAATAAGAGAGGTCCACAATATATATATATATATATATATTTGTGGCCTAGGGTTCCTCACCATTTATGAGTACGGATGAAGTAATCAGTATTTCAGCACCGTTCTTCTTGAGCATTAAATCAAATTCCTCAACAATCTTGAAGTTCCTTCCTATCTCAGTAATGAATTCGGCCAAAACCTTGTCTCCAAACCCTAAGTGGGACTTGAGCTCTGTACAAACCTTAGAGACTAATGAGAGAAACTAAAGCTACTCTAATTTCTTCAAGCTATCTTCCTTGGTCTAAGTCATTACTATACACACAATAATGGATCTAGGGGGGGGGGGGAAGGGGCTAGGGGGCGGCCACACCCTTAAAAATTTGAAAAATATCATATATTATATTAGAAATTTTAAAATAACTTAAAATTATAGGAGTTCGCACCCCCAAATGTTTTGTAAATAATTTCAAAATTATATAGAATAGCCCCCCAATTTTTTAAACTATAGAGTAGCCCCCCTAAAGACCTAATCTTGGATACGTCCCTAACAATACATATATATATATGTATGTATGACATATATATATAGAGAGAGAGAGCGCGTGCAATGGGGTTGACAGTGTTGTTTGTGCATATATCTATAATATTTGTACATGAAGTTGCGATTTTTCATCTGATCTCCAAATCTCACCAATCTGCCACATTAGAGGTTTTCATGCCAATTGATGGATCCTTTGGAAGGTGGTGATGAAAAATAGTGTAGTTGTTTAAAGCAGTGTTGAAGTAGCAGATGTTTGTTACCACCGAAAGAGAAAATCAGAGAAAATTAGATAAATTGACCAAACCATAGAAATTTCAAAACAAATTTCTCCGGTTTGCTTAAAACACAGAGAAAATCAAAGAAATTAAGCAAATTGGAAAAATTTCGGTCCGAGAAATTTTCTTGTGTTTCGAAATTTCTCTAAACTGAAATTTCTCTGAAAAAATGTTGAGGGACCCTAACCACTATGAAAATATTGCATGTCCTTTATCATATAAAATCTTAATACTAGAGACCTTAAAAAAAATTCTTCTAATGTAATTTACAGTAAATAAAAACTACAAAAGTAATTATATTAATCAACCGTCTCTTACAAATTCTTTAAAAGAAATTTGTTAACATTTTTAATTAATCTCATCTTATTTTACTCTATTCAATAAGTTAGTTACTGTAATAGTTATTGGCCATTTGTCAAGACTTATTTTCACTTTCAATTTTAATTTAAGTTGTTTTGATATGTTTGGTTTAGCTTATGCTTATAGCTTATAGCTTTGTGGAAGTTAGAAATCAGCTTATTCTGTGAGCTGGGCTGGATATGCTTTGAGAATAAGCTGAAAATCAGCTTAAGCTGAAAGTTATAAGGTATAAGCTATTTGGGCATAAGCTATAAGCAGTCTCCCGCAGCTCTGCCAAACAGGGCCATTTTAACAAAATTATTCCAAAATAACTATATTTAGAGAGCTTTTGGATACTCTTTTAAATAGTTTGCACATAAATACGTAAAATAAATAGTAGTGTCGAAACACATAAATTAAAATAAATAATGCTATATGCACCAATTAATGTGCTAATTAGTGTACCAATTGATGATGTGGCATAATTTAATAGGTTTTTGGTATTTGTAATGTGATTAATGAATGGGGTCAATAATAATGTCATAACTAATGTTGGTACACTAGTTAGTACAATTAGTGCATGTAGCACCACCAAATTAAAATATAGTTAGGTAAAATAAATAGTGTACTAATTTTTTTTTTCCCTTTAACTAGTGAAAAATTAAAGAGTAATTGCTCTACATAGCCATCTTTTTCCGAGTTAGAAGAGATTAATAAAAAAAAAAATTGAAAAAATCATAAAAAAACCTCAATATTTAATCCTTGTAATAAATTAAATCCTAAAATTTTAATTGTATCAATTTAAATTTCAATCTTTTCAATTGATATCAATTATCATTTGTCGTTCAATTTCGTTTATTGAAACAAATGGAGAGGGATAAATTTAGGAATTTATTCACTATAGTTATACATATAGGGAAACATATATAATACACATTCAAAAAAAAAAAAAAAAAAAATTGTACTATATAAGAGGAGGATGCCGAACAAATGGACCAAGCAAAACCAAATTTGGGCCGTTGTCCTAGATAGGGCTACAAATGAACCGAACTGTTCATGAACAAACTCAAGCTCGGCTCGTTAAGGCTCATTCGAACTCTGTTCGCTTACTAAACAAACCAAATAATCTTTTCAATTTTTTTTTTTCTATTATATATAATATTATATTACATTACAATCATTGCAACTTTGGAATCATGTGTTCTACTTGAGAAGCAATGGCTGAAAGCAACTCTATTTTATAAGCATTCATACTTCAACATGCTTCTTTCCTTGAGCGATGTGGGACTTTTTGTGCAATTCCTCTTACCAACAAAACGACGTCGTTTTGGTGTATCATGTTTCAAACAATTTTTGTCCCACATCGTTTACACAATGTTGTTCAAGGTAGAGAAATCTCTATTTAAGTGTAGTAGGCTCTAAGTTTTCCATGGGTTTCACTTGGTTAACAAGCCATAACGAGCCAAGCCTGAGTTAGACAAATTTTATGCTAGTCGAGCTCGAGCTGACATATTCGGGCTTACTTCAAGCTCGAGCTAAGCACGAACATCTTCAAAATAAATCAAGCCAAGCTCAAACATTGCTAAACTCGACTTGATTAGAGCCCTAGTCCTGGATCACACAACCAAGCTATAATGATGCCCAAATGTTGGGCCAGTCTAGCTGGCGGGCTTGGGCGAGGGGCTGAGCTAGGTTAAGTGATGGCCTTGCCCTCAATTGAGCTAATTACTTCGACCACGCTTTGAAGTCATGCGGGATTTGCCTTAATGAGCGAATGACATCTTAATCGGGCTAAATGCTTCAGTCGAGCTTTGGAGTTGGGCGAAATCTGCCTTGATGAATAAGTGGGGTTCAACTGAGCTAAAAGAAGTGGCCAAGTTAGGTTGAGTAGTGATCCCACCCACTACCAGGCTAAGTACCTCAACCGCACTTTAGAGTCGAATGGGGTTAGCCTTGGTGAGTGGATGTAGCTTGACCGGGCTGGAAGTAGTTGACTAAGCATCTTGAATCCTTACCGGTTAGGGATAGCTTGGTTACAAGGTTGGTCGACATAAAACCACACTATGGATAGCTCAGCAGGTATATGTTGCGTGGCCCAATTAGAATGTTGGGAAGAAAACCCCGCCAGTACGTGTTAATAACGTTTGGATGTTTAGCTAATGTTGTTTGGCAGTATTGACACATACACATGTAAGGCAATGAGAGAATAGTACATCCATGCGTCCAAAATAAGGCAAACAAGGTAGTGAGTGCACAAACTATATAAGTCCTGCGGCGCCTCCATGCAAAAGGTCTGCAATCTCTTACACTCAACTATCCTTACTTCTTTGTTTCTCTCTAAGGGTGCTAACTTGATTGTCAGAGGGATTTCCAGTAACACACCCGCCAAGTAACTCACCGTCGTTGTGTTTTCAGGTTATACAACATCGTTCAGAGCAACGCAGAGCCTGGTCACAAGGAGTACGGAAGTAAAGAATATTTACTCCCATACACTATATATATAGGGTGGCTTTAAATGCACCACAAAAATTTGTTTAGGTACCTCATTACTTTCAACACCCCAATCTTAATTTTAAACTTTGAATTTTTTTTGCTGGACACCCCAAAACACTTGATTAATCCCCACTTTTACTCTTTTCACTCACCTGTGTCGGAATCCCCACTACCGCTAAAGTATCCTCTATCACCGTTTTTGCTTCCATACGCTGACCATCTGTCGCTCATTCCCTCCATTCACTATCGTCTGCCAACCCATCCTCCTTATTATTCTTCTTATTCTTTTCCTCATTCTCCTCTCTAGGAAGAGAAGAAGAAGGAAGAGGTCGCAGAGAAAAGAATAGTGGTGGTAAGAAGAAAAAAAGAGAAGACAAGGAAAGCTGTAAACACCCAATTTTGACTGACCTTAAGACTTCAGGCGCTTGTAAGCCTCTTGATGATGAAATGGTAATTATTTCATCTTTTGAAGGTTAAGGTTGTTTACAGCTGCACCTATTTTGGTCGAAAATTGACTTTTTACAAAAAAAATAGACCATTTTAACCCTAGACCCATTTTTAGCCAAAAAAACTAACTTTTAACCCTGAGAAAGAAAAGAAAGTCTGATTGTACTTTGATCAAAGACATTTTCAAAAATTAGTGGTTGGATTTATTAAAAACGTTGATCAAAACACAATTTGAACTTATTTGGGCCACAAGCAAGCCAAGAGCATGGGACCCTTCACTTGTGCATGCATGGATGACACGTGTACCAAGGCAAGTCGCACGTGCACACATTCAAGCGTGGTAGAGCCAGTTTTGGAAACTCAATCTTGGCACATTTTTGGACAAATGCAGTAAGAGGGAAGCGATAAAACCCTAAAAGGGTTCCAAAACCTTCCTCTCTGCCTATAAAAGGGCCCTCTTCCCCTCCTTTTCAAGAGGTTACAAACCTGAGAGCTTTTGAGTGAATTTGAGAGCAAAATAACCACCCTCCTTTCCCCTATTGCCTTAGTTCCGAAAATTACCCACCAAACAGCAACCCTAAACAGTGAAAATCATCGAAAGATGTGAAAAACTTGAACTATAATTTGAACCTTTGCTTGAGGGAAGCTTGCAAGCAAGAAAACAAAGTTTTCTCATTTTTCCTTGCGTGTTCTTCCAAACAGCAGATGTGGTGACCCCACCATATATAATAATTAGCATTTAATTAATTAAGGAGATTTGAATTTTAATTGTTCATTATTCTGGTTCAATTTGAGATTTATGAAAATTATTTGGTCTGATTCGTATACGATTTGATTAAAGATTTATGTTGGAATTAGAAGTTGAAAGCCTAATGGTTCAAAAAAGTGAAATTAACGAGTTGAATCAATTTAATTTCGAGTATCGGACTATATGGAAATTTAATTAAATATTCGATTCAGTTTAGTAAAATTAAGATTTGATTAATTGGTTTCGAATTGGAATTAATTTAGCTAATTTGATTATGAGGCCTGAGAATTGTGGTTATTCTGAATTAAATTTATATGTGAGGTGTCTAATTGTATATGTCATTTATTGACTGGAATTTTGAGTCTGGTTAGAAAATTAAAGGCCTTAAAGATCTAAGAAACCAAAATTGATGATGGAAATAAGTTTAATTTGGTATTTAGAACCTTTTGGGAGTCTGACTAAAAATTTGGTTCAGATTGGTAAAATTAAATATAATTAATTGGGCCTTAATGGAAGTCAAATTAGACTAATTAAATTACGTGCTAATCAAGATTAATTAAGGCTAATTGTTGCTGAATTAATCTAATCTTAATTATAAAATGGAATTGTGGAATGATCTAGAATTTGGAGGTGTGTGTGGGTGTGGATGTGGGTGTAGGTGTGCAGAGAAATTCTATGCGTGTGCTGAGAAGTCTGTGTGTGTGTGTGTGCATGTGAGTGTTATGCTGGAGGCTTCAATAAGTGTGCACGTGTGCATTGTGAAGAGAGGAGTGTGTGTGTGTGTGTGTGTATGATGTATTAATTTCATTTAGTTAAGAAGCGTATTCACTTACAAAAAGAAACTCAGAGAGAGAGAGAGAGAGAGAGAGAGAGTTGAAGTCAAAAACAAGGGAAATGTAAGTGTGCTGGAAATCTAAGAGTTAGAAAGGGATGAAGAATTGAGTTCAAGTTCAAGAGAAAAAAGAAAAAGAAAAGTGTAGAGAAGAGACTCAAAGTTTCAACAAGAAATTCAACAAATCAAGACTCTAGGTAGGGAATTGAAAACTTTTGGTAAGAAAGTTTTAGCTTAAATTCTTGTAGATTAATCATCTAGCAACTAAAATCAAGTGGTAATTGAGTTTAATTTCGTGATATTAGAAGGAAATTGCAAAAATAATGAAGGAAAATTGGGTTAAGTTTGATAATTAAGAAATTAATGATGTCATTTGTTCTTTGGGTTAGATTTTCTTGTCATCTTTCATAAATTTGAAGTTTATCCTTACATGCATTGTGGATTTTCAAGATTTTAGAGCTTTCATTCATATTTTCATGTTTATGAGTTTGGGATCGAGTTTTGATATAAATCAAGAAGTCAAATTATGGTTTGAGCTTGAGAATGAAGAATTGGTTGGATTTTGAGAAATGTTTCGTGTATGCAAATGATATTCTAAGAAGTTTATAACTTTAATTTCATGTTTTGAAGGAAGATAGAAAAGAGTTTGAAGTCAATTTTATGGAATTAAAAAGAAATTGGCAAGAAAATGAAAAATTAGAACTAAGTTCAAGTTTATGAAAGTTAATTTAGAAATTAATTATTTTAGGTTTCATTTTTGTAGTCTTGCATGACATTAAATTCCATTGTTATATGCATGAGTAAATCCTATAAGTCTTGAGTTTCAATTACACATGCATCATAGATTTTTAAAGGATTTGAAGGATTAATTCCATGTTTTGGTATAAAAAGAACAGTTTTGAAAAATTACGAATTCATGAGCATTTTGAGCTTAATCTTGAATTAAAGGAATTTTGATGTAAATGGTTTGATTTTGATCCTAATTTCACACATGCAAATATTTTTCCAAGAGTTTTATAGCTTTAATTTCATGTTTTGAAAAGTAAGAAAAAGAATTTGGAAAATCTTAAATGCATGAGATTTTAATTTAAGTTTTGATAATTGGTGAGGTTTTGAGTAAATAATTTCTATATGGTCATGTATTTGTGTTTTCCAAGGTATTTTTACATTTTGAAGTAAGTCATGCAAGACCCCAAGTTTTGGAAATGAAATTTGGAAGTTAAATCTTGATTTTGAAAATCGAGAAAATTCTGATTGCTCGAGCAATCAATTGGTGGCTCGAGCAAACCCGCCTTATATGTTAGTTAGTCGCTCAAGCAACCAAGTGTTGGTTCGGCGCACTTTTAACCCATCCGTATTTTTGTAGACAATACATAAGGGTGTGAAAATGGCTCGAAGCCCACCTGAGCCTAGATGTAGGCCCGACCCATTTCGGCCCAGGCCCGAGCCCAACCCCAACCCCAACCCCAACCCAATACCTTGGGCCTGGGCCCTCCATTTGAAACCTAACCCAACCGTTGGCAACCCAAAAAATTTCGAGCCTTGCGGGCGGCTCGACCCAACCCAGCCCACCCGTTGGTCAAATTTCAAAAAATAAAAATAAAAAACAACTTGCAATGGTTAAATAATTAAAAAAATAAAAAAAAACAAATAAATAAAAGATTGATCTTGCAAAAATAAAAAAATAAATAAAAACAAAACAAAATAACACAACAGTCAATGTCATTTCCTTATAATGAATGAATTAAGTTTCTACAAATTAAAATAAATAATCCCCAATAAAAATTACAAACTAATACATCAATTAAAGCGATAGGAAAATCAAATAATTATCACAAATAATATCAAATATATATGGCAGTGCAAGCAAGAGCTCTGCTGCTCTGTATGTATAGTAGAGCTCAGTGCTCTGTTTTGTTTAACATAGCCTATTCCTTCTTCTCGGACGTCTGGCCGAACGACTGCCAGGCCAAATTTCCTTTCTTTGCTTGGCCAAAAACCTGTCCAGTCGACCAATATATCTGTCAGTCGATTAAAAGAATTGTACGGTCGGCCAAAAGACCTGTACAGCCTACTAATATGTGCCATGTAAAAAATTAATTTTAGATGTAGATAATAGGTGGAATTCAACATATAATATGTTTAAAATAACTTGTAAACAAAGAAGAGCAATAGATTTATTTTTTGCAACAACATCAATAGGAAGAGTATTGACTCCCACATAACTTAATTACTGCCAAGTAGCCTTGTATAAAGATTTTTTTAACAATTTTTGATACTTCTACAAAATTTTCTTATATATATATTCCTACTTCACCATTTGTTTTACATATGCTAGCGGAAATAATTAAAATTTTCGTAAAATATATGAGTAATGAATATTATGTAACTATTATTACTTCAATGAAAGTAAAATTTCATAAATATTTTGATCATTAGGTTTAGCCATAATAATTGATCCCAGGTGTAAAGAAATTGGTTTACAAGAATTTTTAGAACGCATTTTCGTTGATTAAACACAGTTTGTCCATATTATGCAAACATGCAACAGATTATTTGAAGAATATAGGGTAGCTGCATCTGTAAATACATCTGCATACACTACACTAGTAATCTCATCTTGAGGCGGGAGATTAAGTGTATTTTCAGCAGTAAAAAGTAGAAGAATGTCTCAACATACAAGCGTAAATAGTTCTGAACTACAACGTTATTTGGAAGGCTCGTCAGTGGATGATTCCGATAATTTTGACATTTTGGAATGGTGGAAACAAAATGAAACTATGTACCCTGTGGTTTCACAGATGGGCAGTGATATACTAACCATTTTTATTTCTATAATTGCTTCGAAAACGGCTTTTAGTGTAGGTGGACGGGTGCTGAGTGATTACCGAAGCAGACTTTCATGCCAAATGGTTGAGGCACTGATGATATCTAGAGATCATATGTATGCGCTTACAAGAAGACAAAATTATAGTGAAAATGAGCGAATTCAAAATGATTTGGATGACATATCCTCGAGCAACGCAACTGAAATGTCTGTTTCCTCCAATGATTGATCAACAATTTATTTTTACTATTTCATTTTATTTCTTTTTTCTTTTTCTTTTTCTGTTTCTTTTTTTTGTTTTGTTTTAGTATTAGATTATTGAGGTGGAGTATAATACAAATGATTGGTAGGCTAGTAGGTGCCAACCTAGTTGGGATGTACTTGACCTATAGTGATGCAATTGCTCTACCATCATCAATAATCTACACCTATTTTATTTAATAATATAAATTTTTGTAATATTTTATTTCATTTTGAAATAAAAAATATTTATTCAATAAATGTTATATAATTAATTTAATATTGTAATATTGAAAGTTTCATTTTCATATATATAAATTATTCATTTCGAAAGAATTTTTTTTTTTACATAATTACATACTTTTTTAGTTATAAGTTCATAATTAAAAAAATATAAGTCCTACATAATTAAATTGAAATACCACCATGAAACATAACTAAACAAAACATATCATTAATCTTAACTAAAATATTCTAGCATAATTTTTCTTTTATTTTTTTTATTCCTAATAAATAATCTACATAGATAATATATTTATCGTTTATTTTTCAAAAAAAAAAAAAAAAAGGCCTGACTAGCCGTAGCCTCGAGCCTCGAGCCTAGGCCCTATTATGAGTGGGCTTGGACTTGGGTTTGGGTCTCACTTTTTGGCCCATGGACCGGCTTAGCCTGATCCGTAAAAAAGCAGGAGCCCACAAGGCCGACTCGAGCCTGTGCTCGCATGGGCCGGGCCGGGCCATTATTACATCCCTAACAATACAGTCCGCTCAAGCGACCAAGTGGTGGCTCGAGCGGTCAAGCTATTTTCAACATGTCTTGAAAAATTATACTTTGCTGATATTTCGATCTCAAGCATTCTAGACATGATTTCTGGCTCAATGAAGATTAATAAGATAACAATCAACATAAATTAGTTGGTTAAAGAATAAGTCATTGATTTAGTAGTAATTTATTAAGAAGCCAAGTCAGAAATCGGTCTATTTGGAAAAGAAAGATTTAGTAATGAAAGAATATGTGAAATGAGAACTCGGCTTATTTGAGAAAGAAAGAATAAGCGTAGTAGAACTTCAAATTACTTAAATAAAAAAAGACAAGAGAAGTTAAATTTAATCAAAGAAGTGATATTATGTTTCAATGTGTATCATTATGTGTTTGTGTAGGTCACGGCGCCATTGTCTGTCTGATCTATTTTTGGAGCTATCTGTGAGTAACAACTTGGTAAAGCTATGTTTGACTACAAGTATTTTCTGACTGATATGATATCAATTGTTTTATGAAATGCTATTTTGTGAATCATGAATGAATGTCTAATTTTCTGAAATGTATTCATGGCATCCTTAGTATTATGTGAATCTGTCATGTGGTATCTGTTACTTGGTACTAGGGTTTCACGTGGGTTCCATTCATGGAACTGATTATGCATAATCAACTATCTGATCTGCACGTGGGTCTTACTAACCATCTCATGTTAATAAGGGTCTTTATGACCAACTACTCTGCATGTGGGTTTTTATGACCAATCTGATCTATTAGCTAATGGATGTACCACGTATGACTGTTTACAAATCTAAATATGTATATGAATTTATTTCTGATTTTGACATCGTTCATTAAAACCTTTACTTTGTTGTTATTTATTGGGCTCCAGCTCACTGTTTATGTATATGTATGTAGGTGATCAAGTACGTAACCAGGCCTAGAGGCGTCTACTTGGAATATGTTTTTGTCAGCCAATCTATGCACCTCCCGTAGAGGTTCCAGATATGTCAAGTGGTCAAGGCTACGTGATTAAAGTTTAAGTTTTTTGTTTTCTCGTTTTGTTAAACAAGTTTTTGTTTATTTTGTAATTAAGGCTAAACCCCTTTTGTCTAGTCTGTATATATGACGACTTAAGGATAATGTGTAAATATATATAAGTTTAAACTTTTCTATCTCATATATATCTTCATCGCTCAACGGGCAATGTGTGTTTAATTTTTCTATCTCATCATGTAGTTTCTTAGTTTTATTCATCCTCTCTCATTTTCTTGCATGTTTTCTTTGTCTTTATTAAAGACATTATGTTTAGGCCTCATATAATCATGTAATACATATACATATCGGTTTGAATCATCATATAGATAGTTTGCATTTTTAATGATTTTTTGTTATTTGATCTTCTATGCATGTTAATCATTTAGTAGCCTCAAAATTTGAGCCTAGGTTGCATTTTGGTTGTATTAGTTGCATATTTAGGTCATATTTATCTCAAGTTTTACATGTAAGGCGCTGAAAGTGGACATCCGGGTAAGTTCTCTTGATCTTCATAACATATATGTGTTATTGTTGCATTGTCTTTTCAATAATCCAAGTTAGATGCTCTTCTATGCAAAATTGATTGTTTTGGGTATTTTTATAAGTGTTGTTTATTTTAGTTCAAGTTTATGGTCATGTTATATTAAAAATCTCTTTTTGGTGAAAAATCTTTATTTTATTGGAAAATGTGGCTTTATTCTTGGAACTAAAATAAAGGATATTTATTTTATTCAAATCACTTAGTTATAGGTTAGTTAAGGGTTTTTTTAGGCTTAAAAATGAATTTTGTGAATAATTAACCGCTAAAATTATAAAATAGAAAGTTAGTAAACGTCAATCTTCGAATTAGGTAAAAGGGGTGCTATCATTCAATGACCTTCCTTTTTTGTAAAGATGTGTACATGTCGGTTCGGTTTGGTTCGGTTTGGTTCGGTTCGGTTCAGGTTTACCCTTGATCCATCAGCCGAATCGACACCTTTGGGTGAAGAAATTAGTGACCCATTTTTGATCGAATTGTAATTCAAGATTTACTGAATCAGAAAGTATGGTTCAACTATCGGTTCGGTTGATCTCGAAAATTTAAAATGATTTTTTTTTTTGAAAATGGAACTCAACTCATACATACACATATATATACACAAACATCTATGACAGCAGATAGGAGAAAATGGAGAGAGAGTGAGAGAGAGAGAGTCATTAATCGTAGCACCAACCACTACTATTGCCATCGCTAATCATTGCGGAATTGTTAGCTACCTAAATGTCGCCATAGCTACCATCACCATCGACCATCGAAAGAAAGAAAAACACAAATGATGGAGAAATAGTGATTTGAGTTTGTCTCACAAAGAAAGAAAAAAATAATATAAAGAGATGCCTAAGGCGAAGAGAGACTCTTTGGTTTTTGTCTTCTTGGATTTATGAGAGAAAAAAGGCGAAAGAGATAGGCAGAGACGAAATTGAAGAGAGAGAGGCTCTTCATTTTTTTGGTCTTCTTAGGGTTTAGAAAAAGAAGCAAAAATGAGATTGAAAATGAAGAGTTTTAATTTTTTGGTCTTCTAGAATTTATGAGAAAGAAAAGTAGAAGAAAGGGATGGCTTCTAAAGAAGAGTGGAGAGAGAAAAAAAAAAACTTATCATTTTTTAGTTTTTTTGGAATTTATGAGAGAGGTAGTGTCACGACTCAAACTCGCCCCTATAAGTTTAGCATCGTAACCGGCCAGTAATCCTAAGATTATCAAAAGCCTCTGAAATGGATTAACGAAGTAAAGGAGCTAGCGGAAGCAAATATATAAAATAAAATGTCCATAGAGCTGTATAGACGTACAGGAAACAAAAAATTTAAACTTATATTCACATATAAATAGTGACGTCATATATATACATATCATTGTCTTACGTCACCCTTACATATAGATAAACAAAAGTCTTGTCCAAGCAGAAGAAAAGGAAAGATAAAAACAAACATCACGTGCACAAACTTAATCACTTGAACCACTTAGGACCTCCTTGAGAGGCACATTGGTTGGCTTGACAAGACAGAACTCCAGGCAATAACTTAAGCCCGGTCTCGCACCTAATCACCTACATATATAAATAATACAGTGAGCTGGAGCCTAGTGAATAACAATAAGGCAAAGGTTTTATGAATGATGTCCTATTAGATTCAAAAAAATCAGATTCTAAATTCACATGCTTATACAAATTTCATAAACAGTCATACGTGGTACATCCAGTAGCAGAATAGTACAATAGGTCTTAAAGACCGAACAGTCATTTGATGGCCATCAATACGATGCTTGATAGTTCCAAGAATTGGAATTGTGAGATCTCTGCATATATAGCCATAGTATTGTTACCCTCAGCGAGGCCACATGAACATAGGCCGCAGTATTGTTACCCCGGGCAAGGGCCCGCGTGCATATTAGTTCGTATTGTTACCCCAAGGTGAGAGCCACATAAACATAAGCCATGGTATTGTTACTCGACGAGGACCACATGAATGTAAGCCACAATATTGTTACCGGGTGATGGCCACATGAACTAAGGATGCCACAAATACATTTGAAAAATGGACATTCATTCATGATTCATAAAATAGCATTTGAAAACATATCATATCATTTAGGTCATAAAATACTTATAATTAAACATAACTTTATAGAGTTGTTACTCTGAGATAGCTCGAGAGCGAGCATCACGTGGGCGAGAATAAATGATTAGGCGAGCGATAACACTTGACCTACACATACACGTGACAGGTACACATTGGACACACGTCTCAAAGGTGTTTAACTTATCATTCTCTTTCTTAGCGTGTGTTTCTAACTCTTATCCTCATTGTTGTAGCTTAATTATGGTCTAAGAATGCCTAGGATGCAATGAGGATGCAAAACTGTACTTTGATACACTTAGCCAAATTTGAAAAACAGAACGGTTCGCTCGAGTGCAACTTCTATCCCTCAAGTGGTCTGCAAAGTCTGCAAAAATACTGGATGCTCGATTTTCAAGCTCGAGCCAACTTTCGGTCGCTCGAGCCAAGTTTCAAAACAAAGAATGGTCGCTGGAGCGCAACTTCTGTCACTCGAGCCAACCCCCAAGCTCTGCAAAACTTCTGAAAGCTCGAATTTTATGCTTGAGCGAAGGAACCATTGCTCGAGCGATATGCCAAATTCTAAATTTCAGTTGCTCTCTAAGTTTTAAAACTCAAACTCAAAACTTCAAAGCACATTCTTTTGGGCCAAAACTTGAGAAAACATTTGTAAACTTGTAAAACCTCATGAATTAAAGATCATTTCACAAAATCAAAGCCCCAAAGCAAGTCAATTGTGCAAAACCAAACTTGAAACTTGAGATATAACACATACACGGATTTACATGCTATCATTCCTTCCAAAACATGAACTATTGAGGTAATTTGGTATGAAACTTTGTGAATTCTCAAAACAAAGTCAAGATGAACACATGCATGTGAGAATTCTTTGAAATCAAACTCAAATTGTGATGAAATGGACATGCATGCATGGAATGCTCTTTTTCTACCATAAGCTCAATTCTTATGTTTAACACTTCAACCTCTTGAATTCATTCACTAATATCTTGAATATAAAGGTTAAGAGTATGATTTTTACCTAGTGTTCCCAATTCCCTTGAATTATAGTAATTTCTTGCTCAATCACACCAATTCCCTTCAATTCTTCTAGTAATTAGCTTGATCTCAATTTCTCTTCAAAGTTGGCTCTAGTCTCTCTCTCTCTCTTTCTCTTACGGTAGAGAGCTCAGAGATGATGAAGGAGTGTATAATATGAGTGAGCTCTAGAATCATGTAAGCCTTATATAGGCTTGGTTAGGCTAATATAATTAGTCTTTAATTAAGTTAATCTCTTACAATTATTTTATTCTAATTATTTGACTCCGAATCAAATTTCAATTAAAATTACCATGAATTTCTAAAAATTCTAAATTACACGTTGGCCTAACCAATTTCGTGTTTGGTGGCCGATAAGGCCTTTAATTCACAGATTCAAACAGAATTATCGACAGATATTTCTATAGCAAACAGATATAAACACAAATAACAAATGACACATACAATTAACTTAGGATTTCTCCTTAATTACTTGTTAAACATTCATAATTAAGGATTATAGGCTAATCACTAGTCGAGGTTGTTACAGTCTTCCCCCTTAAAGAGTTTGGTCTTTCAAACTCGAATTACCTTCATTTCGGAAGAATGTAGGGTCCAATGGAAAAAAGTCCAGATATCTCTTCATTATATCTTTTTCGCTCTCCCAAGTTGCATCTATCCCTCCATGATTCTACCAATCTACTTTTACCAACGAAATATCCTTGTTTCTTAATCTTTTGATTCTCTGGTTGACAATTTGAATTGATCGTTCTTCATAAGTGAAATCATCTTTCAAAAATACGTGTCGATTCAATCACATGTAACGAATCCCGTAAATGATCCTGAAGCGTCAAAACATGAAAAACATTATGCATATGCTCCATGCTTGGCGATAAGGCTATTTGATATATCCTTAGAATTAATTTTCTCAATGATTTCATACGGCCCAATGTACCGTAGTGCCAACTTGCCTTTAACTCCAAACCATATCTAGCCTTTTATCGGAGTTACCTTAATGAACATATGGTCACCGACTTCATATACTCTATCTATTCTTCAGACATCCACATAACTCTTTTGATGACTCTAAGTGGTTTTCAAACATTGTTGAATCAGTTTTACTTTCTCAGTCATCTCTTACACAAGTTTCGGTCCCAATAATGGTCTATCACCTACTTTGGCCCAACAAATCTGAGATCGACATTTTCTACCATACAAAGCTTCATAAGGAGCCATATTAATACTTGAATGGTAACTGTTGTTGTACACAAACTCAGCCAAAGGCAAATAGGTCTCCCAATTTCCTTGGAAATCCAACATACACATTCGTAGCATATCTTCTAAAGTTTGAATGGTCCGTTCTGATTGGCTGTTTGTTTGTGGGTGATAAGCACTACTCAGTCTCAATTCGGTTCCCAAAGCTTGTTACAAACTCTACCGAAATCTCGAGGTGAACTTAGAATCTCTATCAGATACAATAGACACAGGCACCCTGTGTAGTCTCATAATCTCATCAATATAAATGTTAGCTAATTTATCCGCATTATAAAAAGTTTTGACAAGTAAGAAATGTGAAAATTAAGTCAAATGATCAACAATTACCCAAATAGAGTCCATACCTCTAGAAGAATGAGGTAGATCGACAATGAAGTCCATTGTAATATGCTCTCATGTCCATTCCGGTATTGGAAATAGCTAAAGTAAACCAGCTGGTCATTGATGTTTAGCTTTCACTTGTTGGCAATGCAAATACTTAGCCACATAGTCAGCAATATACTTTTTCATTCCAAGTCACCAGAAATTATATTTCAAATCATGATACATCTTCGTATTTCCTGAATGGATGGCAAATTTAGAGTTGTGAGTCTCGATCATAACACACTTTCTTAATTCCGAACAATCTGGTACACAAAGCCTATCTTGAAATTTCAACACATTACTTTCATACACAAATCTCAGCCTTGGTTTTGAATCAATCTCGTCAATAATCTTCTTCAAAAACTCATCTTGTAGTTGCTTTTATTTAATCTCCTCAATGATAGCTGGTTGTGTAGAAATAGTAGCTAAGATTCCACCATGTCCACGTAAAACAATCTCAATTCCAATCCTTTCTAGATCATACAACAACTCTTTCTAACCGGTGAGAAAACATGCCAAATTCCCAATGGATTTTTGGCTCAAAGCATCTGCTACTATTTTGGCCTTTCCTTAATGGCACAGAATCTGCAAGTCATAGTTTTTTATCAGTTCGAGCCATCTTCTTTGTCTCGTATTTAGTTCTTTTTGGGTGAAGAAGTATTTCAAGTTTTTATGATCTCTATCCACTTCACAAGTTGTTCCGTACAGATAATGACGCCAGATTTTCAAAGCAAAACTCACAGTTGCAAGTTTAAGGTCATGAGTCAGATAGTTCTTTTCACATAGGCGGAGTTGCCGAGAAGCATAAGCAATCACTTTATCATTTTGCATTAACACATACCCCAATCCTTTGTAGAAGCATCCTTTGTAAATCTAAAACCCATATGAATCGGGGCAAAGTTAGAATTGATGAAGTCACTAATCTAGTTTTCAATTCTTGAAAAGCGGACTCTCTTTGGTCATTCCAATCAAATGGAGCATTTTTACGTGTTAACTAAGTTAATGGCATAACAAGTTTGGAGAAGTCTTTCACAAATCTGTGGTAATAGCCAGCAAGTCCCAAAAAACTTCTAACTTTTAATACATTAGTTGGTCTTGGCCAGGTCATAATGGCTTCAATTTTCTGCGGGTTAACTGATATGCCATCCTCATTGATTACATGCCCCAGAAAAACCACACTGTCTAGCCAAAATTCACATTTGGATAATTTTGCATACAATTTCTTTTCTTTCAAAGTCTGTAACACAATTCTCAAATGATTTTCATGTTCTTCCCTGCTTTTGGAGTAAATCAGAATATCATCAATAAACACAACAACAAATTATCAAGATATGGTTTAAAGACTCTATTCATAAGATCCATAAGCGCTGCAAGTGCATTAGTTACCCTAAACGGCATTACCAAAAACTCATAGTGCCCATATCTAGTTTAGAATGCAGCTTTCTCTATGTCTGCTGCTTTAACCTTTAATTGGTGATACCAAGATCTAAAATCGATCTTAGAGAACATTTGTGCCCCCTGAAGTTGGTCAAACAAATCATCTATTCTGGGCAGTGGGTATTTGTTTTTCACGGTCACTTTGTTCAATTCACGGTAATCTATACATAATCTCAAAGTTTCATCTTTCTTCTTAACAAACAACACTGGAGCACCACAAGGTGAAGTGCTCAGTCGGATAAACTTCTTGTCTAATACTTCTTAAAGTTAGACTTTCAATTTAGAGGTTGACATTCGATAGGGGGTTTTGGAGATTGGTTGTGTTCTAGGTACTACATTAGTGGTCAATTCAATTTCTCTATCAATTAAGTCCCCAGGTAATTCATTTGGAAAAACATCAGGGAATTCATTGA
This sequence comes from Camellia lanceoleosa, assembly GCA_025200525.1. Classification (NCBI taxonomy): domain Eukaryota; kingdom Viridiplantae; phylum Streptophyta; class Magnoliopsida; order Ericales; family Theaceae; genus Camellia; species Camellia lanceoleosa. The sequence goes on along the minus strand of CM045763.1, from coordinate 168,683,877 downwards.
CTATCGGGATATTTTCCACATTAGTACTATCTGGAGTCACAATCAAGACACAACACAAGTAACCTCTACATCTCTTTCTAAGCAATATGATGGCTTTCATAGCGAAATAAAATCTGAGGAGGTACCACACCATTTCCACAAAGCATAAACTCAGGCAAACTATGTGGTCAAAATACAATAGATTTGGCAACACAATCAATAATAACACAGTATTTTGTCAACCAATCCATCCCTAGTATGCAATCAAAATTATCAATAGCCACATGCATCAAGTCAACATATAACAACACATCACCAATCATAGTGTCACACGTAACATACACATAAGCACAAATCATAGAACCATCAGATGGTGTAGATACAAATACCACACAGTTCATTTGTTCTAGAGGTCTAGTCAATTTACAAGAAAAAGCATGCGACACAAGCAAATCTGTAGATCTAGAATCTATCAACACGTATGCATACTGGGCACAGATAGGGAGTATACCTGGCACCACAAATTCGGTATTCTGAACATCTCCTGGCATAAGTGCAAACACTCTCCCTTGCATCAAGGTTTCTTTTCCTGTATTAGTTCTTGTATTTGTTCGAAGTATAGAAGCAGATCCGACTAAACTTGCCACAGGGCGATTGGTATTTTCAGTTATGAGTGGGAAATCTTTTTCCATGTGGCCAACCTTGCCACACTTGAAGCAGGCACCTGTAGTACGGTAACATACACCCTTGTGTTTTCTTCCACATTCAAGACAGGTAGGTGCAGATCCACTACTTTAACTTAAGCTGCTCGTAGATCCTGTATTTTGCTTCTTTGAGAATGACTGGCCCTTTCTAAAGTTGAATTTGGACCGCTTGCCTCTCCATTCAGTTGTTGGAGCTTTGGTTTGTTTTATGGCTGCTAAATTAGCTTTAGTCATTAAGGCTCTATCCAACACGTCAACATATTTGGTCAGCTTTAGAACTCCCACATGGTCAAACACACCCAGATTAAGCCCTTATTCAAATTTACGGGCTTTCTTGTAGTCCATGTCAACCATGTGAGGTACAAATTGGGCTAACTTCGGTGAACTTAGCCTCATACTCTACCAGCGACATACCTCCTTGCTTTACTTGCTCAAATTAGACACTTTTCGATCTTAGAAGCATTGAGAAATATTGTTCATAAAGACCTCCTTGAATTGATTCGGTCATAGTTCCATTGTTGTTTCGTATCAACATCCACCAATATCGAGCCTTCTCCTTCAAAGTGTAGGTTGCCAAAACCTACAATTTCGGGACATGGAAACACTTCAAATAACTTTTGGGTTCCGGCATCCATGTTTTAGCTTTTAATGGCTCAATTCCACCCAGAAAAGTTGGTGGCTTCATCTTGTTGAATTTGTGAGTTAACCCAATAATGTCATTATTAACCGGTTCCACTTGCACCGGAGAAGGCGGAAGAGGTAATGATTGTTGCCTTTGTTGTTGTCTTATGGACTCTGTTAAAGCTTCTAACATTCGTTCCATTCGGTCCATCCTTGCATCGAATGATTCAGATACATCATCATTTCTTGTTCTTTCCATTACTATAGGTAAACAAAATGATAATAAACATAGGCAAATAAATCTTTTCACAATGATCAGTTTCATTCATTTCGTGTTACACATGTTCGTATGTTCATTTTGTTTAGATATGTTCTCATGATTATCACACACACTCACACATGTTGATACAATGACCCTAATTCTTTCTAGGACATCATGTAGCTCATATGGACTCATATGTGTGGTATAACACGTGCTCTAATACCACTTTGTCATGACCCAAACCTGCTCCTATAGGTTTAGTATAAATGGCGACCGATAATCCTAAGATTACCAAAGGCCTCTGAAAGCGGATTAACGAGATAAATGAGCTAAGCGGAAGCAAATATATAAAATATAATGTCCATAGAGCTATCTGAGGCGTACATGAGACATAAAATTTTAACTTATATTCACATATAAATAGTGATGTCATATATATATATACATATCATTGTCTTACGTCACCCTTACATATAGATAAACAAAAGTCTTGCCCAAGCAGAAGAAAAAGAAAGATAAAAATAAACGTCACGTGCACAAACTTAATCACTTGGGAACCTCCTCGGGAGGTACATTAGTTGGCTTGACAAGACAGAACTCCAGGCAACAGCTTAAGCCCAGTCTCACACCAAATTACATATATATAAATAATACAGTGAGCTGGAGCCTAGTGAATAACACTAAGGCAAAGGGTTTATAAATGATGTCCTATTAGATTCAAAAAATCAGATTCCAGATTCACATGCTTATACAGATTTCATAAACAGTCATACGTGGTACATCCGATGGCGAAACGATCTGGAGGTCTTAAAAGCGAATAGTCATTTGATGGCCATCAATACGATGTGATAGTTTCAAGAATTGGAACTAACAGAGATCTTTATTGCACATATAGCCATGGTATTGTTACCCCCAAGCGAGGGTACGTGAACATAGAGTATTGTTACCCTAGGGCAAGGGCCATATGCATAATGTACGGTATTGTTACCGGGCAAGGGCCATGAGAACTAAGGATGCCATAAATACATTTGAAAAATGGACATTCATTCATGATTCATAAAATAGCATTTTAGAAAACATATCATATCATTTCAATAAGAAAATACTTATAATCAAGCGTAGCTTCTGAGTTGTTACTCATAGATAGCTCATGTAGCGAGAATAGATCCGTGGGCGAGAATAGTGATCGGTGGTGATAACAAGTGACCTACATATACACGTGTGAGATACACATTGGACACCGTCTCAAGGTGTTTAACTTATCATTCTCTTTCTTAGCGTGTGTTTCTAACTCTTATCCTCATTATTGTAGCTTAATTATGTCCTAGAAATGCCTACGATGCAAAACTGCACTTTGATACACTTAGCCAAATTTGAAAAATAGGACGGTTCGCTCGAGCGCAACTTTTATCGCTCGAGCGGTCTGCAAAGTATGCAAAAGTATTGGATGCTCGATTTTCACGCTCGAGCCTACTTTTGGTTGCTCGAGCCAAGTTTCAAGACAAAGGGTGGTCGCTCGAACGCAGCTTCTGTCCCTCGAGCTAACCCCTAAACTCTATAAAACCTCTAAAAGCTTGAAATACGCTCGAGCGAAGAAACCGTCGCTTGAGCGATCATACCGAATTTTGGAATTTCCAAATTGCTCTCCAAGCTTCAAAACACATTATTTTGGGCCAAAACTTGAGAAAACATTTGTAAACTTGTAAAACCTCATGAATTAAAGATCATTTTGGAAAATCAAAGTCCAAAAGCAAGTCAATTGTGCAAAACCAAACTTGAAACTTGAGATACAACACGTGCAAGAATTTACATGCTATCCTTCTTTCCAAAACATGAACTATTGAGGTAATTTGGTATGAAACTTCATGAATTCTCAAAACAAAGTCAAGATGAACACATGCATATGAGAATTCTATGAAATCAAACTCAAATTGTGTGAAATGGACATGCATGCATGGAATGCTTTTCTTTTCTACTTCCCAAGCTCAATTCTCATGTTTTAACACTTAAACCTCTTGAATTCATTAACTAATGTCTTGAATATAAAGGTTAAGAGTATGATTCTTACATAGAGTTCCCAATTCCCTTGAATTCTAGTAATTTCTTGCTTAATTACACCAATTCCCTTCAATTCTTCTAGCAATTCCTAGCTTGATCTCAATGTCAAAGTTGGCTCTAGTCTCCCCCCTTCTCTCTCACTCTCTCTCTCTCTCTCTCTCTCTCTCTCTTCTAGCAATTCCTAGCTTGATCTCAATGTCAAAGTTGGCTCTAGTCTCCCCTTCTCTCTCTCTCTCTCTTTCTCTCTACGATTAGAACTCAAAAATGATGAAGGAATGTATAATATGGTGAGCTCTAGAATCATGTAAGCCTTATATAGGCTTGGTTAGGCTAATATATTCTCTTACAATTATTTTATTCTAATTATTTGACTTTGAATCAAATTTCAATTAAAGTTACCATAAATTTATAAAATTCTAAATTACACGTTGGCCTAACCAATTTAAGTATTTGGTGGCGATAAGGCCTTCAATTCCTGATTCAAGCGAAATTCTTGTGAGATATTCCTATAGCAAGCAGATATAAACACAAATAACACATGGCACATGCAATTAACTTAGGGTTTCTCCTTAATTGGTTGTTAAACATTCTTAATCAAGGATTATAGGCTAATCACAGTTGAGATTATTCTGAGATAGAGACATAGGCATTGAATGTCTATGAAAAGAGGAAATGCTTTGTCTATGCATACTTCCATGGAAAGTATAGAAATATTATATTGTTAATATTCAATCGGTCATTGGGTCTATCGAATGCGTAAATGGGTGAAACAGTTTCAAGCTGAATCACAATTTCACTCGAGAAAAATCATGACGATTATTAATTTCTTGAAACCATCTATAACAGTCCAAGTGGGTTTGGGTCGGTTGGATTTGGTGGGTCCTTGGTTCCGTGCACACCCCTACTCTTTTGTACCTAAGCTTCCGAACCTAGAAATTTTTGGTTATGACGGATAGGTCCTTAACCTAGTTTTCATTGCTAAAGGTTTCTTAGTTCCCCTTAAAAAATTAAGTGGTGACTCTTTGTTGTTTAAAGCGTGTTGGCACAACAATTTGTATAGGAAATGGGCCTTGGACTTGAAAATGGCATGGTATCCACAACGGTGAATGAGGCTACGATAGTGATAGCGAAGGGGAAAGCAGCAACAGCAAAGACGACGACTAGTGGGGGTTAAAAAAAAAGATGATGATGAATGAGTTGTAGAGGAGGGTGACAGGGCTGTTGATGACAGCAGTGACAGTGACGGTGGGGGATAGGTCAAGTGATAACGTCGAAGGGTGACGAGAATGAAGCGTGGCAGGAGGGTGAAAAGGGGTGGCTGGAGTTGGGCTGCAGTCGGAGCAATGTGGTTGGTTAGGTTAGGGTTTTCGCCATTTTGGTCATTTAGTCGAGGGATAAAATTGTATTAAAAAATTACAAAAAGGTTGTGGGAAAATTCTACTTATGCCATAATTTTACCTCTTTATACCTATTTTCTCTTTTCACCTTTAAAAAATAATTGAAATTCTCATTACATCCTTTATAATATCAAAACTAATCCTAAATTAAACCATTTTCAAAACTCCCACAGATTTTTTTCTCATTACACTTATTCCATTTGAATTACTTTGGTGTAATGTTACCAAATAAACTATATTTGTCCAGTCATCTATTGTCACATTTTCTGATTCACTTTCCTCAAAATATTTTACTTTTCTAATTTATGATGGTCTGTTCAGTTATACATTGCCAAATAATTTGGATTATTTTGGTGTCATGTTGTCGAACAAACTAGATTTGTCCAGCTATCTGCTGCCACACGTTTACAGATTCACTTTCCTTAAAACATCAAGCATCCATAAAAACATGAAGTATACAAACATCTATAAAAACATTCATAAAATTTATCAATACAAATATCTTTAAATTTGTCAATACAAACATCTATAAAAACACATTGAGATATTATCACAATCCATCTATATAGATAGTTTCGGTAGTTTCTATATCAGGGCTGATAAGTGTACAGAATTGATTAATATGGGTAGCATATACTTTTTCCCATCCTTTAGCACACGGGTGATGCAAAAAATCAATTACTTGCTTTTGGAAATCTTGGATGACTAAAAGCAGAATAAATCTAACAAATTTTGTCTATAATGAACTCATGATTGTAGTCCATTAACAATGCACTACTAGCTTTCTTGCAAGAAATAGAAGCATTATCCTTTAAAGCAAAAAAAAAATGTCGAGAAAAATGGCTGAAATGTTTAGTAGTGAGTTGCGGATATGTACTTTTGCTCGACAAAAGGTTCTTGAACAAATAGTTTTTGTTGGATAGTGGGTTTACGGATATGTATTTTTTTGTTTGGTGGTGTGATTTGAACTATTGATTTTGTTTGGTTACGGTATACCAAACAAAAGTTGAACAACCCTCTTAAAAACAAAACAAAAACATAAAAACAAAGAAAAAAACTCACCATTTCACTTTTTGTTGGTCCTTCATCACCATTTATTCATCTATTGTTTTTCTTTTATGATCAAAAGCAGTATGATTCACTTTTGAAAATAGATTTATAGTAGAAGAAGAAATGAGAAAGGAAGAAAAGAAATAAGGATTGAAGTGTAATGGGTGTAAAGAGATAATCAAATCGATTTAATTTTTATCTATTGTCATAAGGGTAATTTCTTACATGTATAAATTGGAAAAAAAAAAAAAATCTCAAATGGGAAATTCTACTTGCACCACAATTTTACCAATTGAAATTCTCATTACGCTTTATAATACCAAAACTAACCTAAATTAAACCATTTTCAAAACCCCTACTGATTTTTCTCATTACACATATTTCCTTTGAATTACTCGGTATTATGTTACCAAACAAACTATATTTGTCGTTATCTATTACGCACAATTATAGATTTACCTTCTTAACCGTCATTTTTCTTCTAAATTTATGATGGGCCTATTTGGTTATATATTGCCAAACAATTTGGATTATCAGTGTCATGTTGTCAAACAAACTAGATTTGTCCAACCATACTGTTGTCGCATACGTTTATAGATTCACTTTCCTTAAAACATCAAGCATCCATAAGAACATGAAGTGTACAAACATCCATAAAACATTCATAAAATTTGTCAATATAAACATCTATAAAACACACGAGATATTATCATAATCCATCTATGTTGATAGTTTAATAGTTACTACATCGAGTGACAAGCATCTGAAATTGATCGATATAGGTAATATATGCTTTCTCCCATCCATTAGCACACAAGTGATAAGCGAATCCAATTCGTGCTTTTGGAGGTGCTAGATGACTAGGAAGTAGATAAATCTAGCAAACCATTAACAATGTACTACTAGCGTTACTGCAACGAATAGAAGTATAATCCTTCAAAGCAAAAAAAAAAAAATGTCGAGAAAAATGAAGGCGGAAATGTTTAGCGTGAGTTCTTTGGACATGTATTTTCGTTTGATAGTGAGTTCTTGAACAAGTATTTTTTGTTCGTGACGGATTATTAGATATGTATTTTTATTGGCGATTGTGATTAAGGCTATTTGATTTTGTTTGATTCTAGTACATCGAATAAAGTCAAACAACCTTATTCAAAAAGCGAAATGAAAACATATAAAACAAAGAAAAAACTCACCATTTCACTTTTCTTCTTGGTCTTTCATTACCATTTCTTAAGTCAATTGTTTATTTTATGATTACAACACTATGATTTTCATTTTTTGAAATTGGATGTATTGTAGAGAAGAAGAAATGAGAAATGAAGAAAAGAAATAGAGGAAGTGTAATGAGTGTAAAAAATCAAATCTATTTAATTTTTATCTTTTATCTTTAAAGGTAATTTCACATATGGATAAAATTAGAAAAAAAAAAAAAATCTCAAATAGTGGGTGTAAAGAGGTAAATATGTTGTGTAAGTAAAATTTCTTATCTCAAATAGAAGGTGTAAAGAGGTAAATGTGTTGTGTAAGAAGAATTTCCCCAAGGTGCTTAACCGAATTTTTGGGGTGCACTTAGAGCCACTCATATAATATATATATATGTTCAATTAGGACTTTTGTGGCCCTTGATTATGAGTAATTGTGGTGTTTGTTATAATTCATCATTATGGTATTGGTTATGATTTATTGTGATTGATATTTTGATTATGATGCAATAGATATTTGATTATGCATTAAGTGGTGTTGGTTATAGTACGCAAGGTCATTAGTCATTCCTCAAGTGATATTTAATTATCTCCCATTATGTTTCTTTTAGATATGGTGAAAATAATTTAATTATGATACTACAAACTTTGTGAAAATAGCAATTCCCCGAAGCTCATTTTATTATAAATCAAAGGTCAATTTCAATTAATCAATTAACAAAACCAAAGGATTAAATTCAATGTAAAATTTCTCCCTAAACCTGTACTAAATTTTTTTGGGGTCGTTTGGGAACAAGCTTTATCAATTATTCCCATATAGGGCATTTTTTTAAGGGTTGAATTTGTGCAATCTTAATTCTCAATTATGTCAAATAGAATAATTTTTAAAAAGTGATCTGTTTTTATTTTATTTTATTATATAGACGAGCAATTGATAAGGTGGAGACTTTAATTAAAGTCAATTCTTCTTCATTTAAATAAAAGAAATTAGTTTTTTTTTTTTTTTAGATGGGGGAAGCAATTACAACTCAAGATGCTTCTAAGGAAACCAACAAATGTAGAGATGGAGGAACATCTTCCATCCAAACACATTGTTCACACTCTACACAAGCAAGTCTATGGGAAATTCTATTTCCACACACCTACTTATCTTAGTGCACAACATTTCTCAGTATACACACATATGAATTTGATTAGGTATTATTTGTCACATTTCACATACTCTATATTCCAATTATAACCCTTAACTCAAATATTGTACACACTTTCTATCCAAACACACACCTACACAGCCATCGAAAATTGGCAGTTAGCTTCGCCACCCCTCTAGTCTTGTTCTTCAACTCAAATCATAATCCCAGTTAGAGTCCTCCTTGTTTCCAAATGGGTAATTCTCTTTTCAAACCTTTGTGAACAATTATCAAACACCTGGTGTCCGATTACTGATCGATCAATTTCATCAATTTTCACCATCATTTCCTTCCTTCTCCAAATCCAAATTGGTAGCAGAATTAGGCACTGAGGATTCAGACTTGTTATTACAAAACAATCCTTTAAGAGCTTCTTATGAACATTGTAGTAAAGATTATTGAGCAAAAAAACAGTAGCATGTCGGGACCATTAGACCCATCATATATAAATCAACAAAACCCCATCTATTTTAGTCAAAGATCACGATCTGAACTTAATCCTTGCTAACTTTTCCTTGTGCACATTGAACATTCAAACTCTCGACTCACGAATTGACTCCATAACCATAGAGGAGTTGTTAGAAAGAAGGAAAAAACCTATCGGGAGAAAAAGATGAGAGCGAGGGTTGGTTGTGGTTTTGATCCATTATAGTCATTTTATTTTAAAATACTTGTCATTAAAATAAAGTTTCATTAAGTGTGTGTACCGAGATAAATAAGTCTGTGAAAATACAATTTCTCGAAGTCTACATAATCCATGGACAATAAAATTGCCTTTCCTAAAAACATGAGACACAGAATAGGATTGAAATCCATGAAGAGCATCACGTATAGGCTGCACAAAATGATGGAAAACCAATCTATTTGCGGTATCCCTACGAAGAGCTTGTACAATAGCAAGAGAGTCACCTTCTAGTTGAATGTCGAGCAAACCCAAATCCTACGCAAATTGGACTACTTTGAGGCGCCAAAGCATCAACACAATCCACATCTATCAAAGAACAAATCTTTTGACCATCGAGCAATAACATCACCCTTAAAATCACGCTTTTCAACCCCAATTGAATCCATCGATTGCTCCTTCCCACTAGAGCCATCGAAATTTACCATGAAAGTCCTAGCACATGAAGGGATCCGTTTGCATTGTTCTCGCATTGGGACCAGGTACCTGAATGTGGTGTTAGGCCTCAACAAAAGCATGAAGATAAGCACAAGCCAACATACCCAGTTTCTCCGGTAAAATTCGCCATTGAGAGAAAATAAAGAATTGCAACTATACCATATGTACCAACAAACAATCTGAGAATAATTCCATTTCCTCGTGACAAATTAATCCATCAACAAATAAACACATAGGAAAGCATTAGAGATTATAAGTCCTAGTGACTTATAAATTGTTTCTCTCATTTACTCATTTCTCGACCAACTATTTTTACACTTGAGAGATTACTAGCTAAAGAAGGGTGTTTTTCTTGAGTGGAGCTTTAGGTTCACCATCTTGTGTAGAGTTGACTTGAACCATCGACAAGTGGTGGGGTTTGAGTTCTACCTAGCATGGTGGGTTTGATTTCCTTAAAAGCGAGATATCCATACCTCAACCTAATCTATTTGTATCTTATTTTCTTTTGCATTATTTATCAATAAAATATAATTCTTCTAGTATTTTTCACTACTTGAGAGATGAAACCGGCACTGCTTGGTGAAGGTAACAAGCATGAACTCCAACTGTCAGCGAAATTACAATTATAAAAACAATGGGCAATCGTTTTACTTCGCACACAAATCTAAGCGAATAACCTTGCACCTTAAGATTAGCCGGCAGGCGGTAGAATACCCAAACACAACTTCTACATAAAAATCTTGTTGTGTTTGGACAAACTTCTAAAACATGATTCCACCCCTCTCCGAACCCTTTGTTTAGATAGAGTGTTCAAAATTAATTTCTACAGTTTTCAAAACACACTTATGTTTCACGTTTGGCCCAGTTTGCAAGCCAAAGCTCTCCTACATACACTCAAATTAAATCTTCTCCATTACGAAAGTTCATGTGCCAAAAGAAGAGCAAAGGCGATGCTTCCGCAGGTGAACTTCTGACTCTAAAATTACTTCCTCCTCTCTTTGAATGAATCTAGGACCTTTAAATCCAAACAATGTACGTGAACTAATTCCTTCCCTACCCATAAATTGGCATTGGCAGGCTCCTACAAATCAAGTGATGAGTGGGTTTATGCGTTGTGGTCGATTCACCCTCCGAGCAACAAGACAACGACAACAAAAATTATAGTATTCATAAATTTACATGCGAAATAGATATGGGTTTTGTAACAATTGATTCTGTGCCACTTTAAAATGTGTTTTGTTGTAGGTCAAAGTTGTGATGCCTTTTCTCCAATTAAAGGCGTCCAGGCGTGAATCAATCACCTGTACTCACTCCATCACCGGTGACAATTATTCAACTCTTGTTGTGGTATGTATATCCTTCAGTCGATTTGTTGTGGAATAGTTGAGAAGTGTAATTGGTTAACTCTGATCTAGGCAGAAATTAGTTGAGTCGGTCGTCCACCCGGACTTCTGATCGGTCGACCGCCACCTATTTTGGTTCAAGCACTTCTTGATGCTTTTGGTTTCTTCTTACATTATTCTATGCTCTCTTATAATAATGTTTAAATTTCAATTTCTCAGGTCTTGAAATTTTGTTGTGATTAATCTTTATTTATCATATTTAAATTTCTATTTTCCAGCACAGTTTTGTTGTGATTAATCTTCATTTATCATATTTCATATGATTTTCTTGCCTTTTTAGTGGTGGATGAGGTTCAATGTAAACAAGTTTGTTAGGAGTTATGGAGAAGTTGCGAGGGTGTTCTATTTTTCAATTTCTTGCCTGAAGCTTAGTTTAATATAGATTCTGTATTAGATGGATACCAACAATTCAGATGATAATCAAGACACAAAATGTGGAGCTTTAGAATTGAGTTACGACTTATTAACATGTTGAGAGGCGAGGTGCAAAAACTAATCAAATGACCATAGTATCATTTGGATCGGGCATTGGACCCATTTTGCAATGGGTTCGATACATACCAAAAAGGTCGGACAAAAATATTAATGACTCAAAGTGAGTTACTTAACTTTCAAAGCGGCTTTAAAGTGACTTGTCTTGGATGGGATCAATTATAGGCATAGTTATTACTGATGAATTTTGGGATAAAAGTATCATATTAACCTGTTCCCTATTACTTACATTTATTTGTAAGATGTTGTCACCACGTACCCTAAACATGTTCATATTTTCTAATTGGAGGTAGGCATCAAAAATGTAAAGAAATTCGGGACTAAAGGATTTTAGTATTTTCACGAAATGGTAGCGTTATTAAACCTTTGTTGTGCGGCGAGGGCCTTGGCTCGTGCATCCACATAGGAGCTGACTCTGATTAAGAGGACAATATGCTTAACAAATTTTGAGTGCTTTGGAGGTGGAGGTAGCAATCATTTGATGCCATTCTTATTGATTTGTATGGAGATGCATACATGGAAGCGGTAAGGGCAAAAAGTAAGAGGAGGGCCATAGCAGTGGCGAGTGGTCCAAAAGTCCGCGGTCAAATGGCTTTGATGATGTTTGTTGCTCTTTCACGCCTCAGTATCGACAAAATGGAATAGTCCGTCACGATCAATGAACCGGAGGTAAGCACGGTGGTGATGACTATTCCTTGACACATGTCAAGATGCTGCCGGGAGACATACCACTAGTGCAGTATGTCAAGGCATTGACACTATTCAAAGATAAGGATTGACGGAGGCTTTTATGCGCACTCATGCGCATATGCGCCTATGAATGATCCTAGCTTTGTAGTGAACTATGAAGTTGTGTCTTTGGTGGGGTTTGCGGTTTTTTCACTGGTTGTGAAGCATGCTTTTATGAGTTAGTCTTTTTTTTTTTCCTATTTCATTCATGTCTTCTGATTTTTTTTCGTTTTTTAATTCATGTTTATGCTTTGTACTTCTGTCATCCTCTTTTTTTTTTCCTATTTCATTGATTAATATCCCTTTTTCCTATTTCCCATTTCAAATTTTTGTCTATCCTGTTTTCTGTATCAGCATGTCAAACAAGAGGAACAAATGTTAAAATGTATACATTGAATGTATATTTCAATTAAAATCAATACTTAAATGACTAAAGCCGACTAATTAATTACAGAGACATTACTTATCCTCTTTGTAATAAGTCATAATAATTGTGCTTCTATTGTTATGTAGCCAAAACACAATGTCATTTGATACACAAAACAATGCAATGGTAAGCTCATCAGAGAAGGATGAGGTTAGGGAAGATTTTATGGACTTCTTAAGTGATTGATTCTCTGAATGAACATATGAATGCGCTAACTTCAAGATGACCCTGGCCGAACTTGCTCATTCAAAGGTGATGATTACATCTTTAGTTTATTAAGTGGCCACCACGAAACAATGATGGACATCATGCGAATGGATGCCCCAACCTTCATTTCATTGAAAGACACCTTACTTCAAAATGGCCTTGTCAATATTGAAAAGATGTGTATCGATTGTGGAGGAATAAACTTGCCATTTTCTTATATATGCGCACAAAATGATAGCGAGAGGCTCTTGGCGATGAATCTCAACTACTCCGAAATGATTTATCGGCCGTTAAAATCATTATGTGGGCACTATGCAAGCTTGCATCAATAGTTATCAAACACGGAACCAATGGAAATACGGCAAAAATTTAAAATGATAGGAGGTTTACCCTTGGTTCAGATGCGACTAAATGTTTGACACCGCAAATTTGCGATATGATAACGAATAAATTTGATTGTTATTTTTCCAAAGTTAAATCTATGTTTAAGAGCGCATTTGATGGAAAACTTCTAATATGATGTAGGATTATTAATGATTGCTGTCGATGGCACATTGGTGGGCGTGTGGGCCCGACCTCAAGACAAAACACATTTGCGATGCAAAAGCCATGGTGGCGCAAAATGTACTCATGACTGACTTCGACATGTTGTTCACATTTATCAATTTTGGATGGGAAGGTAGCACCCATAACAACGTAATTTTAGTTGACTCACTTACAAGAGGCGATGTACATTTCCATCTACCCATAATTAGGTGTTACAAATAAGATACTATACTTTTGCATGCGATTTTTGTGTACACATGTATTTGTGAACATTACAAACATTATTCACATGTGAGCAAGTATTATTTAGTGGATGCCAAGTTCACCAACATGCCAAGATTTCTTGTCCCATTTCATTCTAGCCTATCACATGCAAGAGTTCCATGGCCATCATTATTCTAGACCCAAGGAATTGTTTAACCACAGAGCATTCGTCATTCACGGAGATGTCATAGAAAGAACACTTTGGATACTGAAGAAACGCTTTCCAATATTGCGGTTGATGCCTAATTACAAGTCAACATGACAAAGACCCCTCATCATTGCATGTTGTGTAGTGCACAATTGGATTTATTTGTATGTAGCTATGGACCCATCGTTCATGGAAGTCGATAATGAAATGGCGGTGAAGTAGTACTTGAGCCGGGTTAGTGAAGGTCAAAAATTTGAGTATGTGGACTGTCATTACATGGGTTGACATACCAAACAAACTTCAGGGACGCAATTGCAAATGCTGTGTGGGTAAATCATGTTGGTCATGGGTAGATGTGTGATGTCAACAAATAATGTGAAGACTTATTAATAGGTTTAATAGTTAAAATTAATTCAAATTAAATTTCGTTGAAAATAAATTATAATAAAATTATAGTTAAAAATAATTTTTTGTGATGATTTTTTGCATATATAGATTAAATATTAACAATTAGTGAGTTTTATTTTGTCACGATTTTTTATAAATTATCGTTAGGACTTACAATTAGTGACGTTTTGTATAATGAAAATTTCAAGCTATCATGAAAGTTAAACATGAGAAATATATTTTTTGTTGTACACAAATAAATACTTGAAATTACATATATATATAAAAAAAATGAATGAAAACAAAATTTCAAATATAATGCAAAATTATTTGTTTAATTGTACATAGAATTTTATGTTTATTGATTCAAAACCAATTCAACAATCTTTTTAAATACATACAATTTCGTCAACATTAAATTCAAAATATCTTATACAAAAAAAATATTTATTAAATATGAATAACACAGAAATAATGCATGCTATTTACTAAATTCTGTATTTTTTTAACAACTTCTATGACCCACGTACGAATATATTTTTTTTTTTTATCAAATTCTGTTACCTACATAGAAATATTTTTTTATTAAATATTTTAAGTCACAATTTGTTTATATTAAATATGAAGAACACATAAATAGTACATACTAAAAAAAAATTGTATTTTTTTAACAAATTCTATAACCTACGTAATTTTTTTTTTCAAACTCTGTAACCCATTACATATAAATGTTTGTTTATTAAATATTTTAATTGAAAAATTATTATTTTTTAATTCAAAATATAAGTCAAAGTGTTGGCTAGCCAAGAATGTTGTTGTCCAGCCAAAGTTGTTTTTAATTTGGAGGTTACTTTTTGGCCACCCAACCATATTTGTTGTTTGGCACTGATAAAAATAAAAAAGGTAATTAGAAAAAAAAAAAGTGCTTACATCCATGATAAAAAATTAAAACAAAAAAAGGTGCTTACATCCATGATAAAAATTATTTAGTCATAGAGACAGTACAAGTACATTAGTAAAAAAAGGTAATTAGAAAAAAAAAAAAAAGTAGTACAACAAACACAACAATTAAAAAAACAGTAAGTAGAAGTATATCTTCAAGACAACAAAATACAACAGATTGAGGAATACATCTATTCACTCATGCAAACATGTCAAATGCCATTGTCAAGTGGTGGTGGTGGTGGTGGAGGTGGAGAGTAGTGATGGTAAGGCTGATTGACTCGATGGTCGGTTTGATCTATCACGTTGCTTATCACTTCATGATATGTCTCAATGTCACATGAAACTCACCAAATTGTTGAATTAGTGAGTTACGAGCAATGACAAATGTATCAGATTACCCAATTCATTGAATTGATTAGCCATTTGTTGTTCCCATTAGATACTGCTGATTGTGTTATTCTTGTTCCATCGTAAATAATCATTCCAATATTGCGGTTGTTCATTTTGTGGCATGGTATTGTCATGGGGGTCTTCGAGAGCATCATCTATTGGTGCATTTGCAACATTTAGAGATCCCAATAAGTGTTCAGCGCCACCAGCTTGGGTAAGTGTGTACTCTGAAATCGGTGAAGTGATTTTCAACTCTGCTTCACCTACAAGTCTGACATGAAAAGCTTTGAAAATTTTGCTTAGTAGAGCTCCAAAAACTCTTGACCCGATACTTGATAGTACCAAGATTTTGCAACCACCATTTTCCTTGATGTAATATGTGGCATAAATCAATTTATGTCCAACTTCAAAACAATATAACAAATAAGCATTAAAAATTAGGCGCATCAAAATGTCCTTGTTTTGGAGTGACATTTTCTACTATAAATCGGTGGAGAATCTGAAGGTGGGGTTTCAAATGTCTTGCTTATAAATTCTGAATTTGGTAAATCGTCTCTCTACAAATTGTAGTATAAACTTCACTTATATCACCAATAATGTTAACGAGGTCAAACTCACTTTCACGAAAATGGATTTGCAAATCTCTTGGTTGAACTCCAATAATTTGTGCCAAAGTGTAGTATTCAATGTGATCATTTTACCTTTGACATAAGATGTCGAGACTATTCTCTCAACTTCTCCCCTCGGTAGGTCTCAAGTGAACATAGAAATAAATACAGGCGTTGAATATACCTTTTGTGACAAATTGATTAAATTTTGCCACCCATGCGTCTCAAGTCTGCTTCACTGCAATAGAGGATCATATTAACAAGGAGACTTACCACTTCTCCGGTGACAATTGGTTGGATTTTGCAAAATTGTTCAAAAGCTTGTTCATGATTGTAACGCAGAAAATCAATAGTTGGAAGCTAAGCACTTTATGTTGTTGCTATTGTTGGTAAGTGGTGGAAAGGTTAGAGGTTTAAGCCATGTTACAGTTCTTTTATTCTAGAGCATGACTTCTGAAGGTAAGCAAAAGGATAGCAAAAGGTACTTATGGAAGGTTTAGAATTTCTTTGCTATGAGAAATAGTGTGCAAAAGATAAGCAACGGCAGGATAGCCAAAATGAAGCCTCGAAAGTTGAGCTTTGCTAAAAATGTGAGAAGTGGGCAGGTTGATCGCATGGGAAGACCCACAGTGGAGCCGATTTTGTGATGGATTCGATTATTATTGCTTTGTTGTGAAGCTTCTGAACTTGATCAAAAGCTCTTCTTCTCTTCTTGTTTTTAAGCGGATATGAATTGTAAATATATTAATTGAATTTACGAAATAAATTGTAGAAGGTTGGTGGGTGAATTTGGATTAGGTCTTGTAATGAAGCTTTAAACAAAATGAAAGCTCTTCACCTCTTCTTATTTTACACAATCAAGATTTGTAAATACATTGATTAAATTACAGAAATTTATTGAGGTATGTGGAAAATTGAATTTAGTGGGCGTAATGGGAGGTAGGCTGGTAGAGGAGCTATGTCATGACCCAAACCTTAGCCCCTATGGGTTTAAGCGCTTGGCATGGCCGATATCGTGATTATCGAAGGCTTGCTTAACAGTAAAACCCAGTATTAAGAGTATATAGGGCATGGCGGAAGCCAAAAGCGATGGTAAACAATGTCCGATGAGCTGCGAAGGTCTGTGCACGCCCATGCAAAAGACTTTTTCATAACATATATACTACTCAATTACCAAAGCAGTATGTGCAGGTATTTATAATCATCCAAGTCGGGGACTTAATCCCTATTGAGCCCCGGTACATCTGATTGCTATCCCGGTCGATCTTTGATGTGCAAAACAAATCTGAGAACCCGGATGGAAAGCCCACTAAAACACTAAAGCTGGTAGCAGGCAGACTCCGGAACCTCCGCAGTGGTTGGCTTTAACAAAAGGGAGTCTAATGCTGCGCTCCCTAGCTCACGGTCTAGTACTGGACACCTACATATATATATAAGCGATGAGCTAAGCCCGGTGAATAACATAATGCGTAAGATAAGAGGTTAGAATGAATGTCCTTTGAATTATTGAAAATAGTCGAATTGATTGATGCTATCTCAGTCGATCATTCGATCATCATGCCAGTCATATAATGGTACATCCATTAGCGATACTTCGCAGTCTGATTAAGCGATGTGATGGTCTTGAAAGGCCAAAGCGGTCAATGATGGCCAAAATTCATAACTGATGTAGGCAAGTTCCAAGATACGAACTAACGAGATCTCCATAACCCGATAGCTTAATATGATAACGGTAGTTGCTATGGATGCTGTAATCTGATTTGAGAATAGAGGACATACATTCGATTGGAAGTTAACTTGAGTATCAATTCCAAAAATAGTACAGTTTAACCATTCGAGAAGATATTCATATTTTGAACATATCTTTACACGATTGTTACTCATAGGTTGAGGGCTATAGTTAAGCTAGGCTAGCGTCTCCTCGAGATCGCCAACCTACCACGGTTCTGGGATAAACACACACTAAGTTCACATTAAAGGAATCAAAGACTTAGTCCCCTACTTAGACTTCCGGTCGCGGTTACTACATCATATCCCTTCTACATTAAGATGCTTTAAACTAGGCACTAGGAATGCCTAGGATGGAATGGGATGCAGATACTTAAAAACAACTTTACAAAATTTTCCGAGAAAAAGCAGCGAGGTTAAAACACTCAGCGTGTCTTTCCTGCTCGGCGGAACATGTCTCAAACAAAGGTTCCCGACTTCCAGCGTCACTTTCCCCACTCGGTATAGAATTACATCACGACCCCATTCCGCCCCTATTAGAGGCTTGGTGCCGTGATGGCGATGTCAAGATACCAAAGGCCAACTTTCAAAGTTCACACACACAATCGAGTATAATATATAGGGGGCTTACATGTGCGGAAGCAATATATGTATAATCTAACTAGTCACATAAAATTTGTGCATGAAGTCCAAAATGAAATGGCATACATCTTTACATAGCTTTACAACTTGGATATATAAGCGAATAAAATACATATTACATCTTGATTGAAAGAGGGCACTTCCAACCCGAACATAAACAAAATACATAAATACAAGGTCCAAGAGGCATAAATATCTTCAAGATTTAACGAGCATAAATAATACCCGAGCATAACATGCATCCAAAACATCTTGTAAAACACATCTCTCGGTGTCACGCTTTCATGCTAAACACCTATATATATACATAGAGAGGATGAGCTTGGATACTCGATGAATGGTATAAGTACAATAAGAGGTTAAATGAATGATTCAAAGAGGTCCTTGTCAAACAATACACATATATCACATAACTTGTACAAAAATAAAGCATGGGTTTGAATCAAGTTCATCAATCAAATCTTGGTCTTTCAAATCTTCTTGGGATGTTTAATAACATCTACATAATACATGGGATGATGACATTACGACAAAACAAACCCACCCACTTCATGTGGGCGAGTGGCAGTGGCAAAACAAGTCTTGATTGCATTATAGTCCCCTGGCACTTTTAGGACTTTCAAGAGGATTGTGCTACAAATGCTTATAGTCCCCCCTATGCATCACGGACTTTTCAAGAGTTGTGCTACAAGTGCTTATAGTCCCCCTATGCGTACGGACTTTCAAGAGTTGTGCTACTCTAAAGTGCTTATAGTCCTACTTGTCTGAGACTTTCAAGGGATGTGCTACAAGTGCTTATAAAGTCCCCTAACTGCGTCACGTCTGAGACTTTCAAGGGATCATCACATCAAAACCAAAACTAATACTTGATACACAAAATAGGGGTAATCATTCATGCTTAACAATACTTTTCAAACACAAGCATGACTTTAACAAAACGTTATAACATTAAGCTTTATTAAAAATACCACTCACATAGTTCTTGGGGCAGCCTTAGGGATCCAAGAGCAAAGGTCCAGAATCCTACAAACACATGGCAAAGCCTATTGAAATGCACTCTTAAAAACAAGCTTCACATGAATGCAAAATGATCTAGGAAAAACATGCGGAAATTAAACATCTAGGAAAACATCTTTGGGAAAACATCTAGGAAAACATCTTTGGTATTAACATCCCCAGGAGAAAACATTAGTAAACATCTAGGGAAAACATCTTTGGCAATGCAAAATATCTAGGGAAAACATCTTTGGAAAACATCCCAGGGAAAACATCTTTGGAAAACATCTAGGGGGAAAACATCTAGGGAAAACATTACGGTAAACATCTAGGGAGAAAACATCTTTAAAAGGTACCAACCGGTCTTGGAATGAGATGCGAGCGGGGATGATCTGAAGCCTAAAATGACCTAGGTGGGTGAACTTCGGGAGGTCTTGGCGAGATCCCACACCTTTTGGCCGAGGTGTGGTTACCTGCAGAGCTTCGGTGTCTTGACTCTCTGCCCGAGGTGTTACAAGATGCTAGGCGAGGTGTGCACCATGAGTCGGCCCTAGATGATGAACATCTCGGCCTAGGTGATGCACCGATGGTTAGCCTAGGTGTGCGTGCAAGATAGACTTCAGAGTGCAAGTGATCATCTGCAATGAGTAGGCCAAGGTGAGATCTGATGCTTGGCCTAGGTGTGCTAATCTAGGCAAGTGATCTCGGTGATCACACACTAGGGAAATGAAGTCACGGAAAAATGCTGGGTTTCCCTCTTGATTATAGAAGAAACATAGGAAGGACATGAACATGAAGAAGAACATGGATGCTAAAATCCATAACTTCTTTATTCAAAATCCTAAGATTTCATGAGATGGAGTTCGGCATTGGACTCAGGTACCCATACTTGAATCATATGAAAACTTAAACACGAAAAACATGGATGTTGATATAAACTTTCCGGATCAAAACATGGTTTTCCTCAAGAACACATGAATATCACTTTCTCTTTCTAAAAGCTAAACTTCAAAGCAATGCATGGTTCATGCCAGAAACATGCTAGATACTGCATGCAATGCTGATTAGATCAACATAAAAAGAATAACAAGAGTAGATCACGAATCTAACACTTCAAAACTTCGAGGATCTAACTTGGTTTGATCTCTAGGGATCAAGCTTGGAAATCTACTCACTCTCTCAGAACTCCTCTTCACTCTTCCTAGAGCCTCTCTCTACCTATAGAACAATTCATAGAAATGATAGGTTTCTCTCTCTCTAGACATTAATTTAACTCTCTAGCTTTGGGACCACGTTAGCCGCAATCGGTTAGTTCTCTCCTCAAAAGGTGATTGAAAGGGCTAAGACATGTGTAAGACAAAGTGTATACAACAAGCTAGATGACATAGGGCACTCACGGCAGTAATGATCTCGGCTTAGGATATAAACCCGGCAGTAAGGCCTCAATGAGTCTCCGGCTAGGAAGGACAACACTTGGCCAAGGCATGCCACACCTGCGGCCTAGATGTTGCCATACCTCGGTCTAGGTCATTCAGGTCCCAGAACAAGATCACTAGGTGCAGGATTAAGGATCCTCGGGGCGCCTGGGCAGTATAACACATCTCATGTGTATGCCTGAGTGATGGTGGAGGTCAACCAAAAAGTGTGGTTCCCGAAGATGATCCAAAAGGTAATAAGAGGGTTCAAGGAATGTGACCTAGGCTTGAGATGACCTAAACTTAACATGACCTAGAGCTTGGCATGACACCAGAAGCTTGACATGACCTAGAGCAGCATGACCTAGGCCCAACATGACCTAGGCTTAACATGGGCATGACATAAAGCTTGACATGACCTAGGCTTTGGCATCAGAGGGAAGGAGACAAAAGCATCTGCAAAGCAACACTTAAGAAAAAACAAGACAAGATTCATGAATGCCAAAACTTAACAAGACAAGAGTTATGTAAATGCACATGAACATGAGCTAAGACATGAATATGGGTTTGTTACCTGTTGATTTGCCAAAGAAGTATGGCCGAAAAGAAATCTTTTGGATAATGTGAAAATCATCACTCGATGGTAACTCGACACCCTTTCGGCGTGTGACACAAGCCCGCTCGGCGTACATTTTCCCTGAAAAGCGAATTGCGCAAAACAATGCAAGAGTGCGGAGCCACCCGCAATTCCCCACTTCGACATGAGTCCAAATCTAAAATTCGATTTGAACATCAACTCAAAACCAAGTTTTAATGCATCAAATTAAGATCCTTTGAATGGGCTAATTTCTTTGGAAAACACTTCAAAACTCATAACATTACATGTTTCAAGGGGTCAATTAGCCAAAATCAAAGCCCCAAAGGAAGATCAATTAAATCGAATTTCAAACTAACACTTCCGAGAACATGCCAGTGAATGTGTAACATGCACAGCGCCCAATTCAGCAACAACTTCAAAGCTTCAAATACTAGCTCAAATGAGCCAATTCTTTCCAAAACCAAGATGAATTCATGGTCCAGTGCAAAAGCCACTGAACATGCAAATGTACCAAATTCCATGTATTCAACCTCAAAATGCTAGGATATAAACATGCATGCATGAGTTTAAGCTTTCAACACTCACCAAAATTAAGCTAATTCATGACCTTAATCTCTAGACTTCCATGAACCATGCAACATAAGACTTAATTTAGCTTAATCAAGAAGATGAGTTCTTACCTTTAGGAGTCTAGGATGCAAGATACAAGCTCAAATATGCCTTAATCTTTCAATTCCTTCAAATTTCCAAAGCAAAATTCAAGAATAAAAGCCAAGTTTCTCTACACCTCCACCTCTCTTAGTGGGTTTTGTCCCTCCAAAATGGATGAGGAAAAGTGATACTTAACGCCTTATGAAATTGAAGACTAAACAATGGCCTAGCTAAGTCACACTAGAATGGCAATTTAGGAAAAAGGCTCAACTTATGTAATTTAACCAATTTAATCTAATTTTAACCATGCCAAATCACTTTTTAATTAAAATATGCCATAAAATCCACTATAAATTCTAATGATCTGCTTAAAAACAGGTCAATTAATTTCGGATTAGAGCCGGCCTTGACCTGAACCTTCAATTTGCAATTTTAAACGCACTTAAAGCATGGACAGGGTAATTTATTAAGTCAACGAGATAAATGCATTTAAACTAGTACATTCAATCGATCGATTCGATTATTTCGGTCGATTAATTACTTATTATAATCGATCTCGGTTTAGCGATGTCATTGGTTAACCGATGTCGGTGGTGAGGGTTATTACAAGCCTAGTTATATGTTTTTGAGGTTAAGTAGGTGGTTGTATTGACACTTATTCAATGATGAAGATAAATAAAAGATGGTGAAGAGATTACGGATTTGTATTAAAGTAATGATTGTTGGAATTGTTTTGAAGTCGAACTATAGAGGCTATTGTAGCCTTAGTCAAACATGACATTCAAAAAAGCTTTACTATAACATCATTTTTTTGTTTTGTTTTTCCTCTTATCGAAACTTCGGTAGGCATTTGCGAGGTTTTTAGAGGGCATGGGCTGTCGCAGGACAAGTTCACGGGTACATAGGTTCATAGGGTTTGGTTAAAGAGTGTTCACGCAGGTTTGGTTGATTAAATGCGAGGGTGAGGCATAATAATATAAATGATGAAGGTCCATAGGGTTCCACCGAGTTCCCATGAAATTGATGAAATTTGTAAAATGAAAAAGAATTCTAATAATATTGAATTATCAAAGTCAGTAAATTGTATAATACCAATAGAAATGATAATCTAATCAATTTTAATTTGAAAACTCTCAATGTACGCTTATATCTTGATAGAATTTTGTGGCCATTTATTTGAAAATAATAATATAATAACTAACAAATGATTTGTGATAGTAATTATTTAAAAAATATTTTAACTTGAAAATATTGAAAAAAAACATAATTTTGAATCAACTATACAATCATATGTTTGGTATGATTAGTAATTGAATATTTATTGGACGACCTTCAAATTCACATTTTGTTTACAAAAAAATTTGTCATTGAAAATTTTTGTTAATAATTAATTTTTTGAATTGAATTTGAAAAAAGAGTTTGAGTTATATTTGACTATTTTTGTTAATCATTAATTTTTCAATTGAATTTTAAAAAAGTTTGGTTAAAGTGTTATTTTTGTTAATAATTAATTTTTTAAATTGAATTTTAAAAGAAGATTTAGTTATAATTTGTTGATCGAAATTTAATAGAGTTTGAAGTTGTATATTTGATTTATGAGTTATAACTTTTTGAATTAAGTTTTGAAAACTCTTTTCAATTCCAAAACTCATAACCATTAAACAAATTTTTTATTTCAGCATAATGTCATCAAACTTTCAAAACTCAATTCAACACTCTTTTCAAAATTCATAACCAAACAAATTTTCTACCTCAAATCATAATTTCCAAAACTCACAAACTCAAAATACAACTCTATTCTCAAAACATATTTCTAAACTCTACCAAATGCAACTCTTGATATTCTTTGGGAATCTGCAAATTCCATGCGTGTTCCCAAAAACCACCTAGTAGACATAGCAAGCTAAATGATAAGAAATTTGGCGCCTGCACGATAAACCCACTACTGATTGGTGTAATGCCACATTACACAATTAAGCGCCAAGGTGGGACATAAAGGAGCAGCGTTGAATAGCTTCAACATCATTGTCCCTAAAACAAATGGCAAACTGACTCAACATTTCCAAGAACCATGCCATTATCAATAAGAGAACGCACTCGCTTTGTAGCCTCAAAGAAGAGGTAGTAGCATTAGAACAATGACTTTAAAAGAGATCGGACAAAGTATCCATTTATCAAAAACGTAACTACGATATGTTGATCATTCGGCATCCACATTAAATTTGTTAGAGCATGTGTTAGTGTCGGTTGTTACTTTTTAACTTGACCATTTTTCTATTGTTTGCTCTTACGATTAGGCTTGCTAGTAAAAGTGTGTTAAAGCTATCAATTGTTAACTTATTGTGGCTGTGATGCGTGGCTAACTCAAATTGCCTTTGGAACATTACTGGGACCCACTTAGAATGTAACAATATTTTTCAAACAACCAACCTTGAAGCAATAATACCATTGCAACTAGGCATCTGCTAATTCAAATTTTTTTTACCATTGTGCACGGTTTGTCTTCTTCAATAAAATGCAAACCGGTATCTATTCTTGACCATTTCCTATTCTAAACCCTTCTAGCTAAAAAGGAATTCAATTATCTATTAGCCCAAAACTTTCAAAAAATGGATCATTCTCCTTCATTTTTCAATAATTAGTTCAATTGTCCAGTAACAAAACTCCCTAAGCCACCATTACGCTGATTTGATTCTCAAGCATTTTTTTCTCAATTCTTTTTCAAATCGACAATATTGTCAGGACTCCATTTACTCGAATTTATTCTAGAGCAATCTCAATTACAATCTCATGAACCTCCTCCTAGCAAGTGACATACATCCATCTATCCCTAGGACAAAAAAAGCGAAAAAAAGGGGAAAGGGTGAAATGTAACAAAAAAGAAAAGAAATCCAAATTGGACAAAAGAGGAAGATGAAGTGACACTTTGCTAAAACATGGTTTGGAGTGTCTGCCGAGAAGATGCACGACTCACTGGTACAAATCAACCAAGACAAGGTTATGGGATCAAATTTGGGATGAGTTCAATCAACTCTTGGAGTTATCGAGGCGATCAAATCATTTCTGGGTTTAATGCATCGATGGTCCGGCGTTCAATCTCACCTAACAAATATTACGGATTTGTTTGCACAATAGAGAGGACTCCAACTAGTGACTATAACCTTAAAGATTCGGTAAGTTATAGTTTACACATTTTTCTACTCAAATGATTTAATTGAAAGACTATTAATTTTTGTTTGTAATTTTTTATAGCTAGAAGCTACAAAACAATTGTATTTATAGCTCACGAGGTCATCGCTTTAAGTGGATGGTTGTTGGATAAGCCCCTCAAAGATAGTGCTAAATGGTTTAACCATACAAATGAACCAAGAAGAAAAAAACACATAAAATTAGTCAAAGAAAGAGGAGTGCTTTCAATGTGGATAGATTCCTCAAATCCGTCTACTTTGACAACAACAAGAGGTTGACTATAGGATCGAAAATTAGCCTTGACAATGATGATGATTCTCCATTTATTGAAGAAGCTCATGAATTACCTCGACCTAATGAATGAAAAATAGCAAAAATATGCCTCGAAAGAACATTGATCCAATTAGAAAGTTTTTGTAAACTTATTTTGTTCTTGAATTTAATAACCGAGAAATGAATAAAAGGTCATAATGACAAATGAACAAGAAGCGAAAGGCAATTTGAAAATTCAAAGCCAAAACAAGAAACAAGAACAATGGAGGCAAAGGTTAAACTTGGCGACAAGAGTGAATGAGAATTGCTGACCAAATGTGAGCAAGAAACGGATGAGGTTTGAAAAGAGATTATGATAGTAAGCTGATCCAAATTTGATTCCCTCTTTGAAGAAGGAAAAGCTTGGGTCATTGCACAACAAAAACAATTTGGGCACATGCAAAACAAAATTGGCCTTGATGATGGATCAAGTGGTAGTGGTTTAAATTAGTGATTGGTAGTTGAATTTAGTGATAACCTATTGTAACATTTAAAGTTAAATTTGTAGTATCATGTTTTAACTTTGTAGTACCATTCATCCATTAGTATTAATTTTAAGAAAAACTTGAGCTTTTCTTTATGAAATGAAATGGTTAAATTTTGTTAGCTCTGATATGATTTTTAGCTTTGTTGATTTTCTCAATGATATATTTAGCTGTTCATGATATAGTTGCTTACGATAAAGAAATTGAATTAGTAGAAGGATTAGAAGATAGAATGCGAAACAGCATCATTAACTCATTGAGAGTTGAGATCAATTAACAACTTTGATCAAAATGTTTTAATCATAATGTTCCTCTTGAGTGAAAAATAAAGCTTAAATAGTTATGAAATGAAGCCAAGAACAACAGCAAACGAACAGCCAAACAGTAGTAGCACATAGTGGATGATAACCTTCACGATCGGGACCTCCTGACAGGACATCGAGTGGACATCGAGGGACATCCCAGGGGAGATATCTGGCAAATGACTACTAGAACAAAGATGGGTATTAGATGGATGTAAATAGTTGTTGTGGTTGGTTCAAGTTTGTTTTGATGTTTCGATGCAATTTGCTTCTTGTTGGAACTATAATCTCTTAAGGGTTTTTATGCCTATGCTAGATTCTTTTTTAGATGTGTTGATTCATGGTTTATGTGGAAACAAAAAGCGATAAATATAAGCTTTTATTCACATAGGCGACAGAAAAAAAAAAATACTTTCTTGATGGTGAATTTCTACTGTCGATATAAAAATTAGGGGTGAAAAATAGAATTAATCTTATTAACTGCACGGCATTTAGTGATTGGATTATCAATTACGGGCATCTGTGTCACAACTTTAATTCTGAGTTTGAGTTTTTGAATCATTCCTAAACTTAGTTTTAAAATTTATGTGGACACTAGTATACTTGCTGAGTGTTTATAATTATGTTTGCTCATAGCACTTGTTTTTCTAGTTGATTGCCTAATCTCTATTATTTTGCTTTCACCTCTCTGAGAGACCTCAGGAGATAAGCTAGCACTTGATAAGCTTTTTGCTTCCATGATAAGTTTTACTATATGTTTTAATATGTTATGTTGGTATACACTTTAAAGCTTTGCAAGGAAAGGCGAGATGAGATGTATGTGCCACCAAAAGTGTTGGAGTTTCAAAGCATAATACAGGGGAGATATAGTTTCATATCACTGGGAGACCTCAACTTTCAATGTCTAGGTTACATTAACAAGTAAGGTCAATGATGATGTTGTGCAGTATGATGCGTTTTTCATTATCTTAGAAAGCGTCTTCTTTTTTTCAATAACTGCCTTTTGGTCTTTGCATTATACCCCACCTTTATGTGCGTAACACACCAAATACTCTTTCAAACATCCTTCACAACAACCTCTTGCTTTTGAGCAAACAACTTCTCTTTTCCTATTTTTTGGTGCACTGATCGTTTGCATTAGAGTTGCTCATTGAGGATATATGCCATCGGATAAATAATAACCTAATTTGTAATTAATCGGAGCATTTTACCCGCATTATAAAATTGTCCAAATGTCGGGAATGATCTAAGACATTCACATCATTGTGTGAACTGGTATACCAAAAGTATGCTAAATCCATAGGTCTTTTTGATGCAATGTTTCTAATATGAGGGTAGGCTTATTGCAATGGCCTATGGGTTCCATGCCACGTTGTGGGATAATTTTCCATTCCCAATGCATACAATCCTAAAGACCCAAGCATACAGGAAGCCTCTCGCCTTCCCTTCTTCAAATAGGCGATGCTATATCATTTTTCATTCGGTGGTAGAGGCATTGTTCCTCATAAAAAGGCAATAATAGCATTACAAAAGAGCTTAAGCTATCTTTAGCGGTGGTCTCACCAATCTTTATGTACTCATCACAATGATCTAATGAAAATCCATAGGCGAGTATACAAATAGCGATGGTAATTTTTGTATATGAAAGCACCTCATTTGTCCAACACAATCCTTTTTTTTGTATAAAGTATTTATCATACCTTTAACATCATTCAAAATCGAAGAAACAACTCTCGATGCATTTGGAATCGTCTATATAAATAGTTAGAGTAGATACATACAATTCTCAACAAAATAATCTCTCCATGTTTGTTGATCCTTCCTTCACGATCACCTTGCCTCTCAATGCCCCAGTTTTGAGATTAGTGTTAGCATTTATGCGTAAAGGAAAAAGCAAATTTTCATCTTTGAACATGTTTATTGTGATCTTTGTGAAAGCAGTCTCTTGCTCATATCGGATAAGCTATCATCGTCGGGTTTGAAGAACTGAAATGTGTAGAAGAACTAGACTCCATGGTAGGAATAAATTGAGACGATGTGGCCATTGATATTTTTATGGGAAAAAATGAAAGAGAAGATAAAAGAACAAATAATCACGCTTGCTACATAAAACAAATGCACTTGATTTGAATATATAAAACTTGTTTTATTTAATTGGCGATAATACAATATACATCTAAAATATAGCAGATTGATAAAGTAAACAAGTTTTATCATGATGATAAAGTGAAATATAGCAAGCATTGCACCACCACTCACTCTTTAAAATATAGCCAAGTTTTATCGCCGTTAATACAATAGACATCTACTTGTTTATTTATTTAATTATAGCCGTTGATAATGTGAAATATAGCCGTTGCCAGTGGATCACTGGTAATGTGAAAATGTAGAGAGAGGGAAGGAGAGTTGGAGAAAGGTGGGTCCCACACACACACACACACACATATATATATATATATATATTCTTAACACACATCTTAACACATCCATTGCACCACCACTCACTCTTTAAAATTAACAAACTCTTAACACACCTTGACACATATTTTTGGGTCCCACTTCTATCACTTTTTGTTATATAACACACTTTTTAATTATCTCATTGTGGATGCTCTTACCAACCCTCCAACAAATACGCAGTCTAACAAAGTTTTGCTTCATGGATACTACACCAAGTAAATGATGGGTAAAGGGCCTTAAGAAAATTTGGTAGTGTTTGGTTTGAATTTCAAATCATGATTTAGATCAAAAAATTTCAAAACTCATAATTAAACAAGGTTTTCAACTCTATTTTTTTTTTAAAAAAAAAATTCAAAATTTTTTCATTTGCTCTTTAAAATTATTTTTTATTTATTAATTTTTTCAAAAATATTATTTTATTTTGAAGAAAAATATTTTTATTTTATTTATTTTTTTGAAAAAAATATTTTGTTATTTTTTTAAGTATTGAAGAAATAATTTATTATGATTTAGGTATATATTGGTGATCCAAAAAATTTTAAAATTAAAAAAAAATAAAAAATAAAATATCTGAAAAAAAAATATTTAAAATACAATATTTTTAAATATTTTAAAAAATACAGCGTACAAATGTAGTACATACAATGTACATTAAAAACAATATTTACAATAAAATATATTTATCCTAAAAAATAAAATTAAGAACTTTTAAAATATTTAAAAAAATAAATCTAAAATAATTTTAAAATACAACTCAAAACTCAAAATGCTTTTCAAAACTCATAACTAAACAAGTTTTCTCTTTTCACAACTCATTTCAAATTTTATCTTTCAAAATACAACTCTACCCAAAACTTAAAACTCATTTCAAAAATTAAACCAAATGAAGTCTTAGGGTGTGTTTGGTAACATTTACGTTTTAGTTTATATTTACAAAAATTTTATAAAGCTGGTTTTGTTTATTTTTTGTTTATTTTTAGAAAAACATAAACTACAAACGTGTTTTGTAATTGACAAAATGTTTAAAAAAATTTTAAAATATAAATATGAGTGAGAAATGACAAGTGGTGACAAGTGGCGGCAAAAGACGGTGGTGGAAAGTGGTGGCGTGGGTGGTGGTAGTGGGTGGATGGGTGACGGTGGTGGGTAGTGGGTGGTGGGTGGTAGCCAGTGGGGAGTGGTGGTAGTGGTGGCGGTAGTGGGGGGTGGTGGGGAGTGATAGCAGGTGGGTAGCGGATGGCGGGTGGTAGGGCAGTAGGTGGCGGCTTGAGTGGTGATAGGTGGAGTGGCGGATGGCGGGTAGTGGTGGATGGGTGGGTGATGGTAGGTGGGTAGGTGATGGTGGCGGATGGTGAGTGGTAGCAGTGGGTGGGGGTGGTAGTGGTGGTAATGGCGGGTGATGGGTGGTAGAATGTGGTGGTGGGTGAGTAGCGGATGTCAGGTGGTGGTGGGTAGTGGCAGGTGGTGGTGGTGGTGGAGTAGGTGGGTGGAGTGTGGTGGCGGGTGGTAGGTGATAGCGAGTGGGTGGTGGTGGTGGTGGTGAGTGGTGGGTGGTGGTGGTAGGTGCAAAATTGGAGTTCTTGGTGGGTGGTGGTGGCGAGTGGAGTTCTGGTGGGTTGTGGTGGCGGTGGGTGTGCGGGTGGTGGTGGGTGATGGTGGTGGTAGTGGTGGTGGGTGTAATTAGTGGTGGTGGTGGCGGGTGGTGGTGGGTGGTGGTGGTGGTGAATTAGGTGGTGGTGGTGACGGTAGTGGATGGTGATGGCAGATGGGTGGTGAGTGGTAGTGGTAAGGTAGGAAGGTGGGTGGTGGTGGTGGCGGAGAGATGGTAGTGGCAGGTGGCTGGTGGATTGCAGGTGGATGGCAGGTGGTGGTGGTGGCGAGGATGGGTGATGGTGCAAGTGGGTGGCAGGTGGTCGGTGGGTGGTGGTGGCAGGCGGTGGTGGAGGTGGGTGGTGGTGGCGGAAGACGATGGTGGAAAATAGTGGCGAGTGGTGACTAGTGTTGGGTGGTAAAAAAAAAAAACTAAAAACTCAAAATGAAAACACATTTTTTGTATTTTCATTTTTTGGCCAAATTTATAATGAGACCATTGATTTATAAATCAAAAATTTTATCAAACAAGTTTTATTTGAGTTTTTAAAATTTTTGTAAATATAATGAAAACTAAAAAGCGTAAGTGTTACCAAAGCGGCACCTTAATAACCAGTGTATGAAAATACTTAGCTTGAAAATTCTCCTAATCCAAAGAATGGGGTTTTGCAACAAACGCCATCTGTTTAGCCAGAGTTGCATCATCAAAAGCTTGAAGGCAACAGGCAATACCACCAACTTAACATCACAAATTATTATAATTATCCCAGTTTAAACAAATAATTTAACATCACAAATTATCATAATTTGGAGCAATTGTTCATTGTCCATGGGGACCATACCAAAAATAATCCAAATCCTTAATTTATGTGTAATGAATGATAGGAACTGTTTTGGACTAATGCCACATAGGACATGGAATTTTTTTTCCATAATTGTATTCACACAAAACAAAAAGAAAGGAAATGACAACATAATTGGACAGTCAAAAGAAAATTACAAATCAGTAGAAAAAGTTTACATATTTTAATAATTAAAATATTATATTTGTTCATGATTTTATAATTTTTTATTGCTGCCACCACTGTGTAATTATTTCTCAAAAAAAAAGGGGTCTATATTAAAAAGAGGAGAAATGTTAGAAACTCATAATTGAAAATTTTAAATTCACCCATGATGATGTGACGAAAGTATTGGGCTCTACATAGTTGAGTGTATAAAAAAATCAAAAATTAATACTTAATATATCACATCATTGTTGGATCAAATTGATAGAGCTTTATTGGGGACTCAAACATGAAAAATGATTAACAACTACAAAAAAAAAAAAAAATCCTTCACAATTTAATCTATAATAATGTGACATGATACATATTAATTTTTAATTTATTATATATAAGTCAATTATGTAAAATCTATCTATCTTCTGAATAAATTTAAAAATTCAAATTGTGAGTCTCTCTCTATTACTCATAAATTTTCTAAAAGAAAGGCAAGCAAGATGGAAAATTAGGGGAAAATTGTTGTGAGTGTGGAATCTCACGGCGACCACTTTTCTTGGTAGTAGAGGTGACTTGACTTAAAAGAGTGAACTTTCTGAAGTATTGATACTCCTTGAAAAAATCACCCTTACGATACTTTTTGTGCCTCGTTACATGCTTTACCATTAATGGGCTAGCCCGACTTAAGAAGGTGAACTTTCTACTATTGACACTTCTCAAAAAACCAATCATCCTTTGATACTTTTTGTGTCTACGTAGCTTTACCATTAGTGGGTTGGTACGACATTAAAATGGGCAAACTTTCTACTATTGACACTCCTAAAACCAATCACCCTTTGATATTTTTTTTACTTAAGTAGCTTTATAGCTATTCATTCCCAATTCTCAAATCCTTTTGCATTTTAATCTGATCATCAAACTTCAACAATACTTCATTCAAACTCAAAGGCTGTGTTGGTCTGGTTGTGCATCTCACAAGTACATTACTCAATCATTTTTTTATGGGTTTCTAATAGTTTGTTTACCTCAAACACTTTTTTGCTCTTCTTTGCCTTCATTGTTTATGTATTTTTTTATACTTTCTGTTTGGATCACTCGACGGAAAATAGGAAAAAAAAAAATATTGTTTTGTCATTATCATGTTTATATATGAATAGGAAAAAGAAAAAAAAAAAAAAAATATAGTGGTAGAGAGAATATGGGTGACTTTATGCCTTAGAGTGGGACAAATCGGCAAGCATCAGCCATGTCAAGATGTTATTCACAGTCTGGGGGCGAGTTTGTTCTTCACTTATGTGTTCACGCGGCAGTTTTTATCGACATCATTGTTGTGCCGGCTTTTGCTTTGGTCGTATGTGACATCTTCTTCTACCGTATGTGCTTTGATGCACTCTTTCCGTTAGGGCCTCCATTGTGAGAGGTGGAGTCATCGTCATTGAATCCTCGACTTATTGCCGGTCGGCGAGGACCTCGTTGTATTGTTGCAATAAGCTAAGGTTTACGTGGGGCAATCTCCAATTTGATTAAAATCTCCCAATACGGTTATTGTAAGACCTTAATGTTTCCTTCTCGCTCATGTCTATAAAGAGAAGCCGGTCAATCTCCGCAGCGTCTTGGTGTTTTAATGCAATTTGGTCACAAATGTCTCCACTAGTTATGCCAATAAAGCTATACTACCTTAAAGCAACCTTTTTAAAACCATGTTAAACCGGTCACCAAAGTGGTGGAAGCCAAGGGTAATGGTGTTGTTCTCTATCAGCTTAGGAGCGAATGGCAAGCTCTTTTGTCTGTGGTTTGTAGAAGCAGCAGGCGATGGTTACATACATTCCAACCTCGATACTTCCACGTGTTCTAAGGCCAACCGTTTGCTAGCATTCTCAAGACATTTCTCTGAGGGTTCTTGGCGTCTAAGTGTCTTTGCCTTCAAGCACTTTCCTTTAGCTTGTCCTGACCCGAGAGTCCCGTTGACCTGAGGCAACTCCTATGTGCCTAGATGTTTGTTTGAATGCGAATGTGGCGCCCGATACTTTGCTTCCGCCTTAAGTATAGGACCTTCAGAGTCCTCGTTCTCTCAAACACAGAATACTTGAGCCACAGAAGTCCTTGATTGTGTATTAACATACTTTGTCCTAAAAGCTTCTACTATCATCTTGTGGCGGTGTGACTTGCTTGTCACGATCTTCACAGTGGTAGGAGTGTGTGTTTCTTTGTGCCGCTTCTTCTATTGCTCGCCTTTACCTTTTATCCAGGTGCTTCATCGACTCCATGTCAATGCCGCCATTCTTCGTATTACGCCGTTAGTCTTGCTTCCTTATCACGATCCTCGAACTTGAGGATCAATCCTCGCGCCCTCTGTCTATCAAGGCTTTGGCTTGAGGCGTCGAGGGCTTGAAACCCCATCTCTCGTGGAGTCTCTCTGTAGGTTCCATCCCGAGGGATCTGAATTTTGCCATAGGTGGGATAAAGGTAAACAACCTTCGCGCCTCTTACCTCCCCTCACTGAAGTGCGGCCATCAATAACGAGAATGTGGTAAGTCTTCATTATCGCCATAAGTCTCAACTAAAGAGAAAACTCAATCAAAAGGTTTGTTCTTTGTGTGATTTCTCCTGAGCCAGGTGCCAATTGTACAAGCACGAAATAATCTTCTCGTATAATCACCGTCGATCAAGTTTACACTCATCCAAAAGCGTCATCGTTTTACTTCACAGCATAGCCTATGAGCTAGGTAGTGGTAATTGGGTGTGCCAAAAACACTTTTCGATGCCTAGAGTCGACAATAGACAATAGACACCAAGCTTCTGTGTATTCTAGAGTAAGAATTGTGATACTTGTACATACGGTTAAATAAAAGCATGAGCTTTTTGTAGATTCTTCTGACACAATCTAGTAGGACTCCAACTCTCTTTATAAGAGAGTCATCCTGGAATCCACACTCCCCAAGGATAATGGCTATCCAGATAACTCCTTACTCACTTTGCTAACCAGTAGAGATAGAGTTGCAACTCTTACCTCGGTGGCAACAAGGCAGCTTCTTAATCAATATGCTTCACCAGCTTGACTTGGTGCTAATTTAGTCAATCTGATCAGTCTTGACTTTGAGATGGCCTTCTGTAGAGCTATCTTTTAAGCTTGGTCCACTTTCCACTAATACCTCGGTCTACAGGCAGGCCAGAGGTCATGCTTATTTGGTAGCCACCTGACTAGTTTGTGCCAGATGGTCTGGGGCTGGCTCTCACGAAATAATTACTTGACCCCAATCTAAAATATGAAAATATGTAAGTCGTCTCTAAAATATGAAAAATGTCTTTTGGCTTTATGGCATGACCCATCCTCCAAAGACTCATTCTAGCTTCGACCCAATTTGTTCACATTACCCTCTCAGCTGGTAATGTAGCCAAAGGAAATATAAGAAGCGATGTAGGGAGAGGAAGGAGGAGAGTTGGAGAAAAAGTAGGGTCCTAAGTAAATATATATATATTCTTAACACACATCTTAACATACACACCTTAACAACCATTGCACCACCACTTTCCTCTTTAAAATTAACAAACTCATAATATATCTTGACACATATTTTTTGATACACTTTTTATTACTTGTTGTCATATAACATACTTTAATACACTTTTAATTATCCATTATTTGGATGCTCTTAACCTCCTTGAATTCTGGAATCTAACAAAGTTTTAGCTTCTTGGATACTACACCAAGTAAATGATGGGTAAAATTGAAGCCTTAAGAAAAGAATTAAGGTAGCGTTTGGTTTAATTTTCAAATCTCATGATTTAGATCAAAAAATTTCCAAAACTGTATGAATTAAACAAGAGTTTTTCAACTCGATTTTTTATTTACATGTTCTTTAAAATTATTTTTTTATTTATTAATTTTTTTGAAAAAATATTATTTTTTATTTTTGAAGAAAATATTTTTTATTTTTTGAAAAAAAATTTATTATGATTTGAGTATGTATGGGTGATCCAAAAATTTTAAAATTTTAAAAAATGAAAAATAAAAATATTTAAGAAATAAAAAAATATAGCATACAAATGCTGAAATACACATTATTGCATTAAAAGCAATATTTTACAATAAAATATATTTA
The DNA here is from genome assembly GCA_025200525.1 of Camellia lanceoleosa. Taxonomy (NCBI): domain Eukaryota; kingdom Viridiplantae; phylum Streptophyta; class Magnoliopsida; order Ericales; family Theaceae; genus Camellia; species Camellia lanceoleosa. The sequence goes on along the minus strand of CM045763.1, from coordinate 168,648,276 downwards.
TCCTAAAAAATAAAATTAAGAATTTTTAAATATTTTTAAAAAATAAATCTAAAATAATTTTAAATAGCAATGGTTGGTGGCCCGAAATTCAGTGGCTCGAATGGTTCGAAACTGTCAAAATGACGTCGTTTTAGGCATGAAAGCAGCCATAAAAGCGATGCCGTTTTGTGGGTTCAACCATTTGAGTCCCCCGGAATTTTAATAACCTCAAACATTTCAATTTAGTACAACAAAAACTTCGAAGTCTTTTCAAACCCATAACTAAACAAGTTTTCTCTTTTCTACAACTCATTTCAAAATACAACTCGAAATTTAAAAACTCATTTCAAAAAAATTTAGGGTGGTTTGGCATCCCCTATATAATCTATCTTTTATATTTTTTTTACATCACATCAGCTCTCTGCTTTTCTACATGCTAATAAAAAAGATAAAATACATATTTAAACCAAATGAAGTTAGCGTGTAGAAAATACTTAGCTTTGAAAATTCGCCTTAATCAAGAATGGGATTTTGCAACAAACGCCATCCTGTTTAGCCCAGCGTTGCATCATCAAAAAGCAGAAGCAGCAAGGCCATCTACCAACAACATCACAAATTGTTACATAAATTATCCCAGTTTAAACAAACAATTTTAACATCACAAATTATCATAATTTAGACAATTATTCATTGTCCATGGGACCATACCAAGCAATCCAAATCCTTCATTTATGTAGGACACA